>CM059300.1:12285000-12885000 GCA_030340665.1 Neosalanx taihuensis | reverse complement strand
TTCAGCTCCAGCTGCACACGCAGAATCTTGGATTCCTCATGCTCCAGGGTTCCCTGAATGAATGCAAGTTTTTGCAAATGTCATTCTGTTGCAGTAATCCTAAAAGTGTTTTTTATTTTCAATTGTGTAAAGTTTGTACCTCAGCTTCCTCCAGAGCCGTCTGAATCTCAGACTTCTCTGTCTCCACGGTCTTCTTGGCCTTCTCCAGCTCATGGATGCTTTTGCCAGTCTCTCCGATCTGCTCAGTCAGGTCAGAGATCTCCTCTGTGATTTGAAAAAGAAACATGGTTTCAAAAATGTATAATCAAATGTACTTGAGGAGGGGAAAGGCAGAACACGCTACATTTATCTCACGTTGCAAGTTCTTGTTCTCTCTCTTCAGAGTCTCCAGCTGGTCAAGAGCCTCCTCATAGGAGTTCTTCATCTTGAAGAGCTCTGTGCTGAGAGAACGAGCCTCCTTCTGAGCTCCCTCCAGCTCAGCCTGGCCCTCCTCAAACTTCTGCTTCCACTCTGCAAGAACTTTGTCAAAGTTCCTCTGCTTCTTATCCAGGTTGGCAGCCAGGGCATTGGCTCTCTCCACATCAATCATGAGGTCCTCCACCTCTCCCTGCAGCCTCTGCTTGGTCTTCTCCAGAGAGGCACACTTGGAATTGGTAGCCTCAATGGTCTCCTCAGCTTCCTGGAGACGCTGAGCCAGCTTCTTCCTGTGAAGATATATTTATTACATTTGTTATAACCCGACTTCTGTTTGAGCCCATGGTTAATGCCTCCTTATATATATTTTTTTAAAGTAAGGCCTTTAAGTTTTGTTGACTTACTTGGCCTCCTCCAGCTCCTCAGTCCTCTGAATGGCATCAGTCTCATACTTGGTTCTCCACTGAGCCACCTCAGAGTTAGCCTTTGACATGCCACGTTGCAGCTCTGCCTTGGCCTCCTGCTCCTCCTCAAACTGCTCCCTCAGCAGGTCGCAGTCATGGCGGGCTGACTGGACACCGTGGGCCAGGGCATTCTTAGCCTTAAAGGGAAATAAAAAGGGGAAACTGTGTTGACTTGATCAATTAGAACTATAGAAGTAAATTTGGACTTAGTACTAAGTCCTTCTAGGCAGGTAGTTCCCTACACGTACTGTTCAGCTCAGTTAGCTCTATTGAGCAAAGTTAAATTTATTTCTTCAGGTTTGAAGATTACCTTGACTTCCTCCTCAACAAGCCTCTTAAGCTCCTCAATCTGCTGGGTGTAGGCCTGCTTTCCTCTGGTCAGCTGGGACACCAGGGCTTCCTTCTCCTCCAGCTGGCGACCAAACTCACCTGTGGAGAATTTAGGAGGCTTTTGTCAACCACATTCAAATTTAATTCATATAAAGGCCTTCATCCAAATGAATTTAGGTAATGGTGGTTGATAGGGGAAACATTGTTTCTTTGATCAATATATATGTTACCATTCTCAGTGAGGAGCCTGGCTTTCTGTGCGCTGACGTCAGTGATCTGGCGAAGATTCTCATCGTTCTTGGTCTTCAGCTCACTCAGTTGGTCCTCAAGGGTACGGCACATCTTTTCTAGATTGCCCTGGGGGGAAAATATAAATATTATCTAAATATAAATATTAACTAAACCCACGGGCGTAGGATTGACATTGAAGGGGATTGTTGGAAAAAGCTGATATCTTCTCTTTCACACTTTCAAAATAATTTGAGAGGGGACACAGAGCATACAGCATTTTCCAATATTGTGGAAAATGGTTCCTAAATCTATGTTCACACTCCAATGTATATGTTAGCCATGTACACATTTGGATTTAATTTCACTTTGAACATAGTTTTGAGGCTTGGTAAAGACTCTTCATATATGGAGTTCTTGTGTTTTTTTAACGCTAACCTTAGCCTTGGCAACCGCCTCCATGTTGGAGGAGAGGTCATCAATTTCCATCTTGTATTCACTCTTCTCTTTCTCCAGCTTCTGCTTGACGCGCTGCAGGTTGTCGATCTGCTCTCCCAGCTCTGCCACACTGTCAGCCTGCTTCTTCCTCAGGGCTGAGGCTGTGGCCTCATGCTGCAGGGTGGACTCCTCCAGGTCACGTCTCAGCTTCTGGAACTCAGCCTCTCGTTTCTTGTTCATCTCAATCTGAGCAGCTGTGGCACCTCCAGCCTCCTCCAGCCTCTCACTGATCTCCTCCAGTTCTCTTGACAGATCGGCCCTCTGCTTCTCCACCTTGGCCCTGGCAGCACGCTCAGCCTCAATCTCCTCTTCCAGTTCTTCAATACGAGCCTACAACAGACAAATACATTATTTATATTTGAATGTCAATGTCATCCAGCAAAAAACAGTAGATGTTACTTGTCTGGGGTCTAGTGACTACAAGCATACTTGGAGCTCCTTGATCTTCTTCTGCAGCTGGGCACCCAGAGACTGCTCATCCTCAATCTTGCTGAGGAGCTGGCTGGTCTCAAAGTCCTTCCTGTGGAGCACAGTGTCAGAGGTTTTGGATTTGTGTCACTGTGAAGGATTGAATCACATTTACATTTACATTTATTCATTTAGCAGACGCTTTTATCCAAAGCGACTTACAAGAGAGAGCTTTTACAAAGAGTATCAGTCATTGAGCGTAGCAACGTGATAGACCCCGAACACAGTCGGGTTTTTTTAGATTGTGTATCATACATCATGAGAACCAATAAGTGCCAAGGGAAGAACTATACATGCATAACACAACAATTAAAGGCATATGGAGCATAATCTTATTTCCTGACCATGGGAAATGATTAAGTATTTTGTATGTCTAGGGTATGTCTAAGGTATCATATCAGTTACTTACTTCTTGATCTTCTCCTCAGACTGCTGTTTGTCGTTCTCAAGGTCCATGATGGACTCCTGGGCCAGTTTCAGGTCTCCCTCCAGCTTTCTCTTAGCTCTCTCAAGGTCCATACGGAGCTTTTTCTCTTGCTCCAGAGAACCTTCAAGCTGGAGAAAAGTTTGAGATATTAATTTAATTACATTTTCTCAATCTAAAATCTCAAAAATGACTTTATAAGAGATTACTGTCAATATCAAAACTTTAAATAATAAGACTTGACCTACATCATCCACTTGCTGTTCCAGCTTGGTCTTGGCTTTGGTCAGAGTGTTGACTTTGTCTTCCTCTGCCTGCAGGTCATCCAGTGTCTGCTGGTGAGCCTCTTGCAGGGCTTTCTTCTCCTTGGTCAGCTTGGCAACACTCTCATCTTGAGATGCCATCTCCTCAGTCAGGTTTTTAACCTGAACAAGAAAACAATTGCCTAAAGATTATTTCAGACCTTAGGAAGAGTGTAGTTTGTTTACATTTCCTCTATTACTATCAGTGAGATGTTGATACCTTGTTCTCTGTAGCATGTTTCTCCTTCTCCACTTTGGCCAGGGTAAGCTCCAGATCATCAATGTCCTTCTTCAGCTCAGAACATTCATCCTCCAGCTTCCTCTTCTTGGCTGTCAGCTCAGCATTGATCTCCTCTTCATCCTCCAGCCTTTCTGTTGTCTCTTTGAGTTTGGCCTCCAGCTGGATCTTGCTCTTGATCAGACCCTCACATCTCTCCTCAGCATCATTCAGATTCTCTGTTTCCTGAAAGCACAGTTCAAGGTTAAAAAAAAATCATACTTTTGACGTTTGTAGGTATTGTTTGTTGTTGTTTACTTACAGATGCTACTTGAAGAGCCAGGTCATTCTTCTCCTGTAGGAGGGTAACCATCTTCTCCTCCAGCTCCTTCTTGCGAGCCTCAGCCTTTTCAAGAGCAGTTTTGCATTTAGCATAGTCCTCTTTCATGTTGGCCAGCTCCTTCTCAGTCTCAGCACTTTGCAGGAGAGGCTTGATCTTGTAGTAGACCTTCATCCATGGCCAGTGTTTCACATTCATGAATGAGCGGATGTTGTACTGGATGGTGAAGATCGACTCTCTGATTAGAACCGAGATTGTAATTGTGAGTTGTGAAGTCCCAAGAACATTGGATAAAATGAAATTACATTTACAATTTGCTTTCAGTGTTTGCACACTTTGTTCCTGTTCTATTAATTTGTTTTATGATTCTAAAATATTATTGGTTTAAAAAATTGGGCAGTTCCATCATAATATAAAATATATTCACTTCAGATTAATATATGATTGGATCAATACCTCATTACTCTTGTCCACATTAATGACCAGTTTGCATGTGCATGCAGAAATTTACGGTTACCTTTCCTTCTGTAACTGGATTATATTAAAAGTCTCACCTCCTCTCCATCATCTTAACAAACTCCCTTCTCATCAGGTATCCGCGACAGAGAGCTTGTGTCATGGTTACCAGAGCAGCAAGCT
The DNA here is from genome assembly GCA_030340665.1 of Neosalanx taihuensis. Taxonomy (NCBI): domain Eukaryota; kingdom Metazoa; phylum Chordata; class Actinopteri; order Osmeriformes; family Salangidae; genus Neosalanx; species Neosalanx taihuensis. The sequence goes on along the minus strand of CM059300.1, from coordinate 12,880,676 downwards.
TCTCATCTCTCATCTCCTCAAGGACACCAAGGAGACCAGCTTTGAAGAACACCTGAGGAATGATTCAAAATAAATGGCAAAATTACAAACACGTCCAAGTAATAATGGTGCTGTGTAGAAGTACTCTGTACATAATCTACATTTAACATTTGCAAAATTACAACCAAAAACAGAAACTGTCATTCCAGAGAACTTGCTTTATTTGTTCAGTGGAGCGAGTGATTGATTCAAACTTTTTAAAATGCTTTTGATTGCTTATATGAGTAACTTGGGATGCTTAAACTGTACATTCTATGCAACTTCCATCCAGTATCTCTAAAAATGAAAATGTTATCTTTGATCATTTTTACCTTGGTGTGTCCAAACTTGTACTCCTCATGGTTCACATCAATTGACCCAAGCAGCTTCTCAGAAGCCTTCTTGTTGTCAATGAACTGGCCCTCTGGGATTACACTGGCGTTCAATACCTTGTATCTGGTTAGAGAGAAATGCTGAACTTGAAAACTGGTAAAATGGGAATATCTGAATGTGCGAAAGAAAACATGAATTTTCACAAATATCTATGTTTTAAGATCTATATTTGTGTTTTCACAATATACTGTATTTGTGCTGTATGTGTTTGCGAAGTGTGTACTGTACCTCTGCTTGAAGTCAGCATAGAGGATTCTGCTGGGGAAGCCCTTTCTGCAGATCCTAATACCCTCCAGCACACCGTTACACCTCAACTGGTGGATAACCAGGAAGTTCTCCATCAAACCTGGAATGAAAAGTTTAAGTGTAATTTCTTTAGTCACAATTGTTTAGAAATGTTTCAATAAAAATATACTTAAAGAGCACTGTGGAAGGTATTCAGTAATATTTATTTCAGTCAAATATTTTGTACCTGGAGTCTTTGACTCATTGGGGATCAGGCAACGCACGAAATGAGGGTGGGTGCTCCTCAAGTTCGTCATCAGCTTGCCCAAGTTCTCCTATAGGGTTGTTGCAAAGGGTGATTGGGTTCACATTTTACAACTGAACTGAAACAAAATTTTCAATATTAAATATGAATAAATATAATGCTGAATTATTCATTTAGTATATCAGTACTCACTCTGAACTGAGAGGACACAGTCTGCATGGAACCTCCCTTCTTCTTGCCTCCTTTCTTTGATGTGTCTGTAAATAGTTACAAATGCAGAGAAAAAGTTAATTTGTAAGATATCATTTTTGATCAGTAATGTAATATTTTCTGTTTGTAAATATACTAACCCTCAGGTGGGGGAGCAACGTAGAGGGTGCCCATAAGTTTGACTGAGGATTTCTGGTAGAGCTGAACCACAGAGTCATTGAGGGGATCCTTGTTCTTGTCCAGCCAGCCACAGATGTTGTAGTCCACGGTACCAGCATAGTGGACCAGGGAGAAGTGGGCCTCGGCCTTGCCCTTTGTTGGTTTAGGTTTCTCAAATGCCTTGGTCTTACCAAGATGCTGGTCATACAGCTTGTTCTTGAAGGTAGTATCTGAAGCCTTGGGGAACATGCATTCCTCTTCAAGGATGGAGAAAATGCCCATTGGCTAAGAGAGAAACACACATTAAGTAAATGTATGTTTATAAAAAACGAAATATTAACATGGACGTATCCACTTCCCATTACAACATTTTATATGTACAATATATCAGACTTTTCCTACACACTTCACCAGGAAGCTAACCTTCTCAATAAGCTCAATGCAGGCAGCCAAGTCCATGCCAAAGTCAATGAACTCCCAGATGATGCCTTCCTTCTTGTACTCCTCTTGCTCCAGGACAAACATGTGGTGGTTGAAGAACTGTTGCAGTTTCTCATTGGTGAAGTTGATGCACAGCTGCTCCATGCTGTTGAACTGGGAATATACATAATTAGTGTTTACATTACATTCATTCATTCATTCATTTAGCAGACACTTTTATCCAAAGCGACTTACAGCAAGTACAGGGACATTCTCCCTGAGGCAAGTAGGGTAAAGTGCCTTGGCCAAGGACACAATGTCATGTAGCCACAGCCAGGAATCAACTTTACAACTTTCTGATCATGAGCCCAAAGGCTTAACCACAGAGCCACCTGACTCCCTTTAATGTTGTGAATACTTTAATAGCAAATATATAATTAGGTAATTCTATGGCAAAACTCACGTCAAAGATCTCAAATCCAGCAATGTCCAGCACACCAATGAAGAAGTTCCTTGGCTGCTTGGTGTCCAACATCTGGTTGATGCGGATGACCATCCACAAGAACATCCTCTCATAGATGGACTTGGCCAAAGCACTCACTGAATTTGTCACCTATATAACAAAAGTGATACAATATGACTTTACTCAAAAGTAATTTTTTATTGATTTAATTGAGTTGTACATTGAAATACTGAAAGATGAAAAAATTCATTCATTTAAGCCTTACCTGAGGTACTGTCTGACCCTTGGTCACATACTCATTGCCGACCTTCACTTTTGGGTAGCACAGAGCTTTCAGCATGTCAGCTGAGTTCAGACCCAGAAGGTAAGCGATTTTATCAGCCACTACAGAGAGAATGGTGAAAAAACACAGGATGTTTATTTTTAAAACATTCTGCCTCATCATTTCATAAAGAACTGAAGTTTAATCACAATTTTAGACATTGGACAAACATTGGGATACGATGTGTGAGACTCACCCTCTGTGCCATCTGGCTCAGCCTGCTCCTCACGCTGCTTCTGCTTGAAGTGCATGTTGCCATGGTGCATGACAGCGCCAGTCAGCTTGTAGATGCTTGTCTTCTCTTCAGTGGCAAAGCCCAAGATGTCAATAGCATCCTGGATGAGGAAAGAAACACAAACAAAACACATACAAACCATTAGAAATACCAATAAATTACCTTTTACTTCGTTATTCTTATATGATCATTTCAGATTAACCCAGTTTAGGTCTATTGCTAAGTCAGTCTTTCTGTCTTAGTCAACCACTTCCAGTGACTTACATCTGTGGCATCAAGCTCAACTGTGTCATCAATACTGGCCACTGTGATCTGACCCTGACTGATCATGGGATAGTCGTAGGGGTTGGTGGTGATGAGTGCCATTTCTGTAGAGACACAAAACTGAAATAATTACCACTAGATGCAAGTTTGTCATACAGCTTTCATGAAAGGACAAAAGCAACAAACAAAATATAATTTTTGGATCTGCTGTGACTCACCAACAATGTCAGGCTTGTGGTTGGTCATCATCTGGTAGAAGATGTGGTAGCCTCTCTCATCAGGCAGCTGGAAGCTCACTCTGGACTTCTCCAGCAGGTCTGACAGAGAAAGAAAATAATATTTTATAACTGAAGTAAATTGACATCAGCACTTGATTTTGTTAAGAACTTTTGAGGACTTCAAGCCAACTTACAGGTCTCAATGTCAGCACTAGCCAGTTTTCCAGTGGTGGCGAAATGAATCCTGATGAATTTACCCTGAAGTAAGAGATTTTTTTTTTTTAAGAACAGAAATCTTTGAAATATCTGTTATTGCAAACTTTATTTGTAAAATAGTAATGGTATATGTAATGAAACAGTATGTTCTCAAACAAAACTTACAAAGCGAGATGAGTTGTCGTTCCTCACTGTCTTGGCATTACCGTAGGCCTCCAGCAGAGGATTAGCAGCAATGATCTGATCCTCAAGGGAACCCTGAAGGGAGACAAGCCAATTCATTAAACACAATGTCAAATCTTTGGCACATTCTTTTAAACATGGGCCCATCGACCAGCCAATATCCACTCTGGTCCTGAAATACTCCACAGTGTGTGAACTCTTGTGTACTCAGATACTTGGAGCATATTACCTGCATTTTGCCGGGAGTTTGTTCCTTCTTCTTCTCACCTCCAGCAACCGCAATGGTGGCAAAGTACTGGATGACACGTTTGGTGTTGACAGTCTTTCCAGCACCGGATTCTCCACTGGTTTAGAATAGAGAAAAGTAAGGTTTACTTACTAAAGTGAACAGTTCAGTAGTTTGGAAACCACAGACTCACTGGACTTACATTACCACAGTTACATCTAATGCAATTTATCTGGCAGTTGATTACGAAACAAAAATTGAATAAATTATCAATTAAACTTACGTGATCAAGACAGACTGGTTTTCTCTATCTGGAAGTTAAGAAAATAAATAGTAAAAATCATCATAGATCAATTTATTCATCTATTATTGATAAATCAATGAGTGTCCATACCAGTCAACATGAACTGAAAGGCGTTGTCAGAGACAGAGAAGATGTGGGGTGGAGCCTCCATACGCTTCTTCCCTCTGTAGGCATTGACCACTTCTTGGTCATACACAGGGAGCCACTTGTAGGGGTTCACCGTGGCACAGAAGAGCCCAGAGTAGGTCTGCAAAGTGAAAAATGAAAAAGAATTAATGTAGATTATTTTCTCTTTGAGGTGGGTAGTGTGTATATGTGTTCTTTTCTTACGTAGATCATCCATGCTGCATAACGCTCTTTGAGGTTATACAGGACAGAAGCTTCATTGAGGTAGGTCATCATGGCCATGTCCTCAATCTTGTCAAACTTAGGAGGGTTCATGTTGTCAACCTGCTCCTCTTTAAAGGTTTTAATCTGCAAAAGTGACATACTTGTGTCAAGTCAAGAGTAGTTCAACTGGACATTAATATATTTTCAAAGAAAGAAATACATATTTGTTAGTTTCCCCCTAATATGAAATAATTCTATGGCTCTATTATGTTAATTGGTGTAAGTAGTTTGTTGCATACAGCCACAGTGTGTGTACTTTCTTACCACTTGACCTTTCTTACTTGCTTATAATAGTTTAGTGTAGTTCACTCTCTACATGGCAACCAATGGTAAACACTGAAACATCCTAAAGTACTGAAGAGCCTTACCTCTTCAGTGTCAAGGATTTTCACTTCAGCTTTCCCTCCTTCCCTTTTGACAACCAGACCCTTGACGTACAACTCCTTGTCATCAGGAACATAGCAGGCGTTCTTAGCATCAAATGGCTTGCTCTGGGCCTCAATCCTCTCCTTCTCAGGCTTACGAAGGTAAATGGCGGCCTTGCCATACTGGGCCATCTCCGCGTCCGTACTCATGATGGCGGCTTACTGAAAGACAAAAAAAATAAACAAACATGAAAACCAAGTCTCATATAGAAGTCATGAGAATTTCACTATCATATAAATAGAAGCTTTTCAACAGTCAGTTCATAGATAAAATATACTCTCACCTGGTCTTTCCTCCCAGATGAACACAATTTGGTTGATACTGAAAGACATTATGATCGTTATGAATACACACATATTGGTACTTTTGACAAAGAAAATGGTTACACAGTTTAAAATGTTTATTTCACAGTAACTGATTACTGTCAAAGGCTGATAGCAAAAGACTAAAATCCATTCTTAGATATCTATATCGTATATAGATTTTAGATCCATTTTTGTACAATATGTCCACTTCCCATGGTCTGTGATATCACAGTAAAAAGTACAACATAAACAATAAGTAAAATCGAATCAATGTGCGTATACCAAAAGTGTTCATACAGAGAACTGAATTATTATTTGAAATACTAAGACTGTGTAATTCAAATAAATAGTAAAATAATACAGTATCTTACCACAGAGGGTGAAGCTATCTGTCCATGGATGCTGTCCTGTTGGACTCCTTATATTTAGTGGAGAGTGCTTCATAAGCAGAAACTAAATCTGGACCACTCTCCTCTATGGAAGTGGGTTGTAGGGAAGAGTGCAAGACTGGACTCCCTCCCTTCCCTTTCTTTCAGTGCTTTCCTAAAGAAGGATGGCATTATCATGACACAGGGTATCTAGTAGCAAATTTTCTTTTGAAAAATAAAGGAACTGTATACTGGTCCAATGATTTGGGGGGAAATTGCTCGTCAGAAGTTGTTGTTATTGTTTGTTGACCTAGTGAGTATTTGGAATGTGTATAATTATTTCTATAAGACTTCATAAATATGTATTTTTTCTCTCAATGACTCAGCTTCTACGCAAACCTAACAGTTTTGCAAATGTGTCTGGGTTGTTCTTTCTTGAAATATGAATAGTTTGACAGAGTAACTGATCCATAAACAAATAAACTGCTGACAGATATCTGTCATTTAATAATCTTATAAATTTATCATGTGCATTTTAAGTATCTTCATATCTTTGCCTTGTGATAATATCATTAAACACATCCTCTGGATGCTTTTCTATTTACGAGTTGTGTCAGATGCATGAACATTCAATTAGGTAACTTGATTTCAGCTATAAACAAGTACACTGAGTTTGAAGCCTTATTTGGAATTTGAAATGTTATATGTTTTGGCAGGACTCCACTAAAAGACACTTTCACCTCACTGGAGACCACATAAAACGGGAAGGCAACATTTCATTCAGCCAAGTGCTTATATTCTGCTCCAAAGATGTCAGCAGTTAATCTTTTTCAATTGCAACGTTTGAAATGTGGCAAAGAATGCAGAAGATGTATCCCAGTGGTGTTGACGTTACATTTCTGTGGTTACCCTCCGCTGGTTAAATCATTTAAAACTAAACAACTGCAAAGCTTAATGATGATTAATAAATACTTCAGTGTGCACTTGTTGTATGCACATATGGCTTCTGATTAGTGTTTCTGATTAGTGCTTATAAATGTCTTCAAATATTACAATTTAAATGCTACTAGCACATACTAACACATTGATGGTCTTAATAACACATAACATCAATAAAATAAAATATTTTAAGGACCTTTTTACCCATTAATAAATGTTTATTGCAAGCACCTTAATATGACATGTTGCCTTCATTGCTAACAGCTAACAATTTATGGATATACTTTCAATGATAAGTAAAAGGGGGTCACGAGGCTCAGCGGTTAAGGCGTCGGGCTAGTGATCGAAAGGTCACGAGTTTGATTCCTGGCTGTGGCTACATAACGTTGTGTCCATAGGCAAGGCACTTCACCCTACTTGCCTTCAGGGGAATGTGCTATGTAGTCAATCATTATTGTTAAAATGATGTCAACTGGTGGCCGGAAAGATGCACAAACATTTGAGTTCTTTGTGAGAAGAGCCTCACTGTGATGTTCCATGACAAAGTGGTCAACATGAGTGAAGCATATGCATCACAATACATCCTTATATACAATGGATGGACAGACTAAATTTAGTGTTCACAGAACATGTCCTTATACGGCACAACAGGTGGTCAGCAAGAAAGACGTAACTCATAGACACCTGTTCCTGCATATTTCCAGCTTACTTTGTCTTTAGTGAGTAGGAACATTTGTATTCGTATATGTGTACTGCAAGAGGCCCCAAAAGGTGACCTTTTGACCTCAGAAGGGGACAAGTTTCTCTTGTACTTGTAAGAACTCTGCACATCAAATCTTTGGGTCTCAGAAAATACAGTAATCCCTCGCTATATCCCGGTTCACTCTTCACGGTTTCGCTACTTCACGTTTTTTTTTATCGTGCATTGTGTTCTGCATTCTGATTGGCTGAACAGGCTCTGCTTCTTCTCTATCTGTGTCAATAACGTTGCGGTTTACTGTAATACTGTATGCACAGTACACATGCAAAACAGATAAAAATACACGTAAATGTCTCTTGTACAAGCAAATTCTCCAACCAATAATGTCGACAAATTGTTCTGCACCGACAAAGGCACCTGCGGTCGGGCCCAAAAGGCAGAGGAAGATGTTAACAGTTGCAGAAAAAGTTACAATTCTGGACATGCTAAAGGAGGGTAAAAGCTGTGCGCCTGTAGGTCGGCATTACGGAATGCATGAATCTTTAATTTAAATTTAATTGTACAGTATAATAATTGTAAAAAAAGTTTCTACTTCACAGATTTCACTTATCACGGGTGCTTTTTGGAACGTAACCCCCGTGAAAAACGAGTGATTACTGTATACCAAAGTATACAATGGTTACACAATCTCTCTCTGATAGAACTGTGTATTGCTACAGATGTAACTGTCATCCTACATTTTGTCATTTGTATTGTTTAGCTTTTTGTACTTATCTGAAAAGTCTACAACTACACATACACACAGACACACATTCAGTCCAGATGAACTAAAAATACATTTGGCGTGCTGAGGGGCAGCCTCAGCATGCCAAGTCCCTGGATCAGAGACTGTTCACAGTCAGCATTTAATTTCACTGGCTTATCTCCAGATTTCTCAGATGTTTGGTCCAGACTTCCCCACAGTGCATCATTCATACTATCATTAATTCATTGAAGCAAGTGAGTCGCCTATCCGGAAACAGTTTACTTTTACAAGTGTGTAACTGCTGGGGGGAAGCCCTAGCCGTACTATTAAAGCAACCATTTATTTTTGGTCTGGCTATTATAAGGCTTATATGTAAGTTTAAGGCCTCTAAAAAAAATTCATATCACACAGTAATTGTTTAGAAAAAAATGTCTTATTTTTCACCTTGATGAAGTAGGAACCACAAAAATTCAAATATTCAGCAAATAATGTGCAATGCAAATGAAACTTTACAGTTAAAGGATTGTGATGTTTTTGGTAAAGTATGAAAGTATGTCTGGCTCTACAGTTTCTATATCCTCTTGATCTTTGTCATGTCTAATTTTGATGGAAAAACAAATTCCATATTAGGTATGGAATTTGTCTGGAATATCTGATGACCCTATTAATAGTTGTTCCTATAATTGCCACCACAGCACATACACATACAAACGGGGCCATAAATACAGGCTGTCAGATGATCCTCCACAGTAAACCAACTCCCAGATCATAAAAGGGTAAAAGACTTTCCAATGATGTGTTGTTTTGGCTGCACTCCAGACTCCTCCCAATTACCCTTCATGCTACAGGGCCTGACAAACTTGCATTAAAAACAGTGTCAGTGCTACAGAATGAAGAAGACTGGGCTTGAGGGAGGCTGTTGAGCAACAATGCGACCGGCTGTATTGCTAAGATATACTGTGTGATAAATATAACACCTGGTATGCAGGAGTTACAATGAAGAGCACCAGATTATCGCAAGAAGCCAAATCTTGTTTGAAATGTCATTCACTGCCATGTAGCACACCTCTTGGCATTCACAGGGAGTTCTTTGCCAACCATGTTTTCAAGCAGGCATTTTTTTCTTAGTTCTCGTTCAGATTTCAAATAAGAGATTCAAGATCCTCTTAGCCTGTCAAAAACCACACTTGGCAGTCATTTGCACACAGTTCAGAAAAGTATCACATGATTTAATTTCAATATAATAATGGAACGTTTATTTAAACGTTAGAGGGCTATACTTTTTTTTTCTTTACTATGAATTTATCTCAATCCTGACCATTCATTGGTCACTAGTGTCAAATGAGCATGCTGTTGTTAATGTATGTGTTTCTGCAATTATAGTGGAGGCTGGCAATACTGGATTACTGGATGTTTGAGGAAATATCCTGGAAACAACTTATTTCAAGCTTCTGAACTTTACTTGTACTTTTGTACTTCATGTTTGTGTATAAGAATATTTAGTAATGAATCCTCAATCATCAGGTTCAGCAGAACTGCGTACTTTATTTAAAACCATGTTCAAACAATCACCTTTCAATTCATATTTTATGAAGCATAGCGACGTTTTGGCACAGGGTCTCCTTATATCTATTCAGCTTCCTTTGCCTGGAAGATGGACAGAGAGAAAAATAAATTTCTTGAAAAAATTTCTTGACTACAAACACAAAACAGTCATCAACAGTTATTATGAGGTTCATACCATGTCAACGTCTGGCAATTACATTATCACTTCCTATAAGCCTTATTTTAGATGTGGCAAATACATGTGTAAATAGTTAGATACATATACACTCACGAGATAGGAGAGGTACGAGAACTGGAAAACGTTAAAGGTCCTTTTTAACTAGGACCAACAGGTTGACTAGGACTAAAATTTGTTGGCTACAAATTAGAGAGTATCGGGACTGTTTCAGAAAACTGTGATATGAAATTGTGTTAATAAGGTTACAGTGGGGCATGACTCAGCAGAAGGTCTTTACCTTTCCGGCATCACGACTCTTGCTTCTCAGCTTGTTGACCTGAGACTCAGCAATGTCGGCACGCTCCTCAGCCTCCTCCAGCTCATGCTGAACCTTCCTGAACTTGGACATGTGAGCGTTGGCCTGCTCCTCCTGGGAGACAGTTAGAGGGAAACATCAATACCAAACTAAAAACATTCTACAATAGTAGACTTACCATCAAATACAGCTGAAATGTTCAGTGTAAATCTAACATATTTTCATTTTATTTGAATTAGATAAATGACTCACCGCCTCCTCAGCCTGTCTCTTGTAAGCCTTCACTTTAAGCTGCAGCTTATCCACCAGGTCCTGAAGTCTGGTGACATTCTTCTTATCTTCCTCAGTCTGAAGTAAAAAAGTTATTAATTGATCATGTTCACACAAATGCTGATTTTATAAAGAGTATAAAGAGTGTGTTGTTACCTGGTATGTCAGCTCCTTGACTCTGCGCTCATACTTGCGGACTCCCTTGACTGCATCAACACCTCTCCTCTGTTCAGCCTCAACCTCAGCCTCCAGCTCACGCACCTAAGTGGAGAACAAGAGCTCAGGGTTAATCATTAATTCCCATGCTCAAAGGTCTTTATTAACACCATTATTCTCAGAGTAATTGAAAAACTCACTCTGCCCTCCAGTTTCTGGAGCTGCTTCTTGCCACCCTTCATGGCCAGGTTCTCTGCCTCATCCAGACGGTGCTGCAGGTCCTTGACTGTCACTTCAAGATTCTTCTTCATCCTCTCAAGGTGAGAGCTGGTGTCCTGCTCCTTCTTCAGTTCTTCTGCCATCATGGCCGCCTGCAGAGAGCACAATACCACGTGGTTGAATTGATGGACAGAATGCACACATAGGATACCTGATGATACCTGATGACATGATAAAACATGATTTCACAACTTCATATAATCTAGACCTTGTACTGGTGGTATGACCCGTCAAACTGTCATAAAGCCTTGTGAGAATTGAACAGCACATCAAAACCATCAAACAAGTTTCTGAGTTCAACTTAGATTAATCAGAGGGGGTGACCATAGAAAATAGAAGGTAAATTAGTGACAGATGATGACAGCACTGTGATACTTAGTTATCCAGACTCACATCAGTGATGGCCTTCTTGGCCTTCTCCTCAGCATTTCTGGCCTCCTGGACAATGTCGTCCACCTCTCCCTGTACCTGAACCAGGTCACCTTCAAGCTTCTTCTTGGTGTTCAACAGGCTGGTGTTCTGGAAAAGAGTACACATGGACATAGCAAAAACTAAGCTTTTGATCTGAATTTTATCAAACTTTCTATGTATATGTTTGTATATTGTCCATACCTGGGAATGCAGCAGTCCCACTCTCTCGCTGGCGTCCACCAGCTCCTGCTCAGCCACTTTGCGGCCTCTCTCTGTCTGCTCCAGAGCTGCTCTCAGCTCCTCAATCTCAGCCACCATCAGACCATTTCTACGTTCCACCATGGCAGCCTGCTCCTTCAAGTCTTCTGCGGCACGAACAGCATCATCCAGGTGCAATTGAGCATCCTACAATGACCACAAGGAGTCATGCAGTATTGGAAGTTATTTTGTATACATACTCCAAATAATTGTGTATGTTCATACCAGTCTATAACAATGTCTAACTCTACAGGAACATATATGCTTATAATATATACAGTACACCCATAGTATGTTTTATGTGGTTCAATACTACTAAGAATATTCACAGTACCTTAAGCTGTGCCTGAACGTTTCTCAGCTGCTTCTGGGACTCAGCAGCCTGGCGGTTGGCATGGCTCAGCTGGATCTCCATCTCATTCAGGTCACCCTCCATCTTCTTCTTGATCCTCAGGGCATCATTTCTGCTCCTGACCTCAGAGTCCAGGGTGCTCTGCATGGACTCTACCACTCTCTGGCTGTTCCTCTTGATCTGTTCCATCTCCTCATCCTTCTCTGCCAGCTTTCTGTCCACCTCACCCTTGACCTGGTTCAGCTCCAACTGCACACGCAGAATCTTGGATTCTTCATGCTCCAGGGTTCCCTGGATAAAAAAAAACATTGACATGCAGTCATCTGATTAGTACTGAGGGATCCAAAATTCCCATATTTTGCATGATAAGGTATTTATTGTACCTCAGCTTCCTCCAGAGCTGTCTGGATCTCAGACTTCTCTGTCTCCACGGTCTTCTTGGCCTTCTCCAGCTCATGGATGCTCTTGCCAGTCTCTCCGATCTGCTCAGTCAGGTCAGAGATCTCCTCTGGAATTTGAAAAAGAAACATAGTTGGATTTATAAGGGTGTAATCAGATGTACTTGCGGTGGGAAAAAGCACCAGACACTATATTTATCTCACGTTGCAAGTTCTTGTTCTCTCTCTTCAGAGTCTCCAGCTGGTCAAGAGCCTCCTCATAGGAGTTCTTCATCTTGAAGAGCTCTGTGCTGAGAGAACGAGCCTCCTTCTGAGCTCCCTCCAGCTCAGCCTGGCCCTCCTCAAACTTCTGCTTCCACTCTGCAAGAACCTAGGGAGGAAGCACATATCAAAGCAGCTTTTAACAGTGGAATAACAAATGACTGATGGTTTAAAAACAGGTTGTTGTAGGACAGCAACCTGTTGGAGATTGAAGTCTTTTCCTTATTTTTCACCTTGTCAAAGTTCCTCTGCTTCTTATCCAGGTTGGCAGCCAGGGCATTGGCTCTCTCCACATCAATCATGAGGTCCTCCACCTCTCCCTGAAGCCTCTGCTTGGTCTTCTCCAGAGAGGCACACTTGGAGTTAGTGGCCTCAATGGTCTCCTCAGCTTCTTGGAGACGCTGAGCCAACTTCTTCCTGTGAAAATGTATTAATTACATTTGTCAGAAAACTGACTTTGGTTTTAACCCACCGTTAACTTCTTATGTTGCTCCATTAAGTAAGGCCTTTTAAGTTTTGTTGACTTACTTGGCCTCCTCCAGCTCCTCTGTCCTCTGGATGGCATCAGTCTCATACTTGGTTCTCCACTGAGCCACCTCAGAGTTAGCCTTTGACATGCCACGTTGCAGCTCTGCCTTGGCCTCCTGCTCCTCCTCAAACTGCTCCCTCAGTAGGTCACAGTCATGACGGGCTGACTGGACACCGTGGGCCAGGGCATTCTTAGCCTTAACGGGGAATAAAAAGGGGCAGAGTTGACATGGTCGATGAGAACTATGCACTAAGAAATATATATGGATTTGAAATATCAAAAGTTTCCTTGGGTCCCTAAAGGTACTGCTAAATTTAATTCTTCCAGTTTACAGATTACCTTGACTTCCTCCTCAACAAGCCTCTTGAGCTCCTCAATCTGCTGGGTGTAGGCCTGCTTTCCTCTGGTCAGCTGGGACACCAGGGCTTCCTTCTCTTCCAGCTGGCGACCAAATTCACCTGTGGAGAATGTAGGTTCTTGTCAGTTCAAGCTCTCACAAGTGCTCCATATTACACTTGGTTTACATTATTTGTTCAACTAAAATATCTACCTGCAAATATCCTGTACTTAACACTAAATGTGTCTTTTCATAACTATTGATAAAGGAATGGTTCTTAATTTAATTAATTTACCATTCTCAGTGAGGAGTCTGGCTTTCTGTCCACCAATGTCAGTGATTTGGCGAACACTCTCATCGTGCTTGGTCTTCAGCTCACTGAGTTGGTCCTCAAGGGTACGGCACATCTTCTCCAGATTTCCCTGTAGAACATCATGTTTTACAGTCACTGGATATTAATTAATAACCAGCTTAATGCAAACAGTGTATGGACTGGTTTATTTGGCTTTTCATCACTGACTCAAAACATGATTTTGAAATGTATTTAGCCAGTTGAACAGAAACATATAATGTCTCCCATGTATGGGACACATAAAAAAGCTCACATGGATAGTAGTCAATATAATGTTATCAATAGACATAAATTTTGGAGGTTAAGAAAATGTCATGTTTTAGATCCTGAGACTAACTGAGCATGCTAACCAATCATATTTGATCTGATCATGTGATTGTTTTAGATTTTTGTTATCACTGACCTTAGCCTTGGAAACTGCCTCCATGTTGGAGGAGAGGTCATCAATCTCCATCTTGTATTCACTCTTCTCTTTCTCCAGCTTCTGCTTGACGCGCTGCAGGTTGTCGATCTGCTCTCCCAGCTCTGCCACACTGTCAGCCTGCTTCTTCCTCAGGGCTGAGGCTGTGGCCTCATGCTGCAGGGTGGACTCCTCCAGGTCACGTCTCAGCTTCTGGAACTCTGCCTCTCGTTTCTTGTTCATCTCAATCTGAGCAGCTGTGGCGCCTCCAGCCTCCTCCAGCCTCTCACTGATCTCCTCCAGTTCCCTGGACAGATCGGCCCTCTGCTTCTCCACCTTGGCCCTGGCAGCACGCTCAGCCTCAATCTCCTCTTCCAGCTCTTCAATACGAGCCTTAAATAGATAAAATGAACAATCATCATCATCATTATTACAGTTTAAAAATTCCGGCCAGCTTGTTTCTTCTTTATGTAACTACACCAAACCTGGAGTTCCTTGATCTTCTTCTGCAGCTGGGCACCTACAGACTGCTCATCCTCAATCTTACTGAGGAGCTGGCTGGTCTCAAAGTCCTTCCTATTGTGCAAAATAGAAGCCATGTCAGAGGTTTTGTCACTATTTTATTATAAGGGGAAAGTTAAACCACAAACCATCGACTCGATAAGGAGACAGTCTAGATTTGTCTAAATAAACACTAAAATCCCAGTTCTTGTAAAATTACAGTATTTGACACCAATTAAAAAGTCAGCCAGGAATATGTCTGTACATGTATGACATGTCTAAATCTATACTGTATGGATAACAGAACACTTACTTTTTGATCTTCTCATCAGACTGCTGCTTGTCGTTCTCCAGGTCCATGATGGACTCTTGAGCCAGTTTCAGGTCTCCCTCCAGCTTTCTCTTAGCTCTCTCAAGGTCCATACGGAGCTTCTTCTCTTGCTCCAGAGAACCTTCAAGCTGGAGGACGAAAAGTGAGGTATAATGTTTAATATTTAAGTTTAATATTCAAGCTTGATCAATTAGTAAAAGTGAAATCACAACAAGTAATTAATACAACTATGTTTTACACATCTGAATCTCTAATCTAAGGTAATATTAAGTAAAAATACTTTAAATAGAGAAAAGATTTGACCTACATCATCAACTTGTTGTTCCAGCTTGGTCTTGGCCTTGGTCAGAGTGTTGACTTTGTCTTCCTCTGCCTGCAGGTCATCCAGTGTCTGCTGGTGAGCCTCTTGCAGGGCTTTCTTCTCCTTGGTCAGCTTGGCAACACTCTCATCTTGAGATGCCATCTCCTCAGTCAGGTTTTTAACCTGCACAAGGCAAAGTTAGTCTAAGTTAAAACTCTTGCTTGGAGTTCATGAACAAGCGACTTCTTGGTATGTTGGTGAGATGTTGGTACCTTGTTCTCTGTGGCATGTTTCTCCTTCTCCACTTTGGCCAGGGTAAGCTCCAGATCATCAATGTCCTTCTTCAGCTCAGAACATTCATCCTCCAGCTTCCTCTTCTTGGCTGTCAGCTCAGCATTGATCTCCTCTTCATCCTCCAGCCTTTCTGTTGTCTCTTTGAGTTTGGCCTCCAGCTGGATCTTGCTCTTGATCAGACCCTCACATCTCTCCTCAGCGTCGTTCAGATTCTCTGATTCCTAAGAGACAGTTCAAGGTTAAAAAACATCATACTTTTGACCTTTGTAGGTATTGTTTGTTGTTGTTTACTTACAGATGCTACTTGAAGAGCCAGGTCATTCTTCTCCTGTAGGAGGGTAACCATCTTCTCCTCCAGTTCCTTCTTGCGAGCCTCAGCCTTTTCAAGAGCAACTTTACATTTCTCATAGTCCTCTTTCATGTTGGCCAGCTCCTTCTCAGTCTCAGCACTTTGCAGGAGAGGCTTGATCTTGTAGTAGACCTTCATCCATGGCCAGTGTTTCACATTCATGAATGAGCGGATGTTGTACTGGATGGTGTAGATCGACTCTCTGATTAGAACAGAGTTTGTAATTGTGAGTTGTGAAGTCCCAAGAACATTGGATAAAATGAAATTACATTTACAATGTGCTTTCAGTGTTTGCACACTATGTTCCTGTTCTATCAATGTGTTTTATGATTCTAAAATAACTAACCAGTTAAATATTATTGGCTTAAAAAATTGGGCAATTCCATCATTAGGTAAAATATATTCACTTCAGATTAATATACAGTATGATTGGATCAATACCTCATTACTCTTGTCCACATTAATGACCACTTGCATGTGCAACAGAAATTTACGGTTTCCTTTCCTTTTGGAACTGGATTATATTAAAAGTCTCACCTCCTCTCCATCATCTTAACAAACTCCCTTCTCATCAGGTATCCGCGACAGAGAGCTTGTGTCATGGTTACCAGAATAGCAAGCTTTTCATCTCTCATCTCCTCAAGGACACCAAGCAGACCAGCTTTGAAGAACACCTGAGGAATGATTCAAAATAAATGGCAAAATTAGAAACATAACCAAGTAACAACTGATATTTGGCTGTATACAAGTACTCTGTATACGTTCTCCATTTAAACCTTGCAAAATGACCAAAAAATACAAAGAGAAACTGTCATTCCAGAGAACTGGCTTTATTTGCTCAATGGAGCGAGTGATTGATTCAAACTTTTTTAATGCCTTTGATTGCTTATATGAGTAACTTGGGTTGCTTAAACTGTACATTCTATACAATTTACATCCAGTATCTCTAAAAATGTTATCTTTGATCATTTTTACCTTGGTGTGTCCAAACTTGTACTCCTCATGGTTCACATCAATTGACCCAAGCAACTTCTCAGAAGCCTTCTTGTTGTCAATGAACTGGCCCTCTGGGATTACACTGGCGTTCAATACCTTGTATCTGGTTAGAGAGAAATGCTGATCTTGTAAAATGTGAATTTCTGTATACGCGAGAACACATATATCTGTGTTTATCTGTGTATTTTCTGTCTTTTTGTCTTAAATTTTTTTTATTGTGTATGAGTTTTCACAATGTATGTGTACTGTATGTGCTGATGTGTTTGCATAAAGTGTATGTGCTGTACCTCTGCTTGAAGTCAGCATACAGGATTCTGCTGGGGAAGCCCTTTCTGCAGATCCTAATACCCTCCAGTACACCATTACATCTCAGCTGGTGGATAACTAGGAAGTTCTCCATCAAACCTGGAATGAAAAGTTTAAGTGAACTTCCTTTAGTCAAAAATGTTAAGAATTGTATTTAAAAAATCTACTTAAAGAGCACTGTGGAAAGAATTCAGTAATATTTATTTCAATTTAATGTTTTTTACCTGGAGTCTTTGACTCATTGGGGATCAAGCAACGCACAAAATGAGGGTGGGTGCTCCTCAAGTTCGTCATCAGCTTGCCCAAGTTCTCCTATAGGGTTGTTGCAAAGGGTGATTGGGATCACATTTTACGATTGAATTGAAACAACATTTTCAATATAAAATATTAATAAATATAATGATGAATTCTTCATTTAGTATATCAGTACTCACCCTGAACTGAGAGGACACAGTCTGCATGGAACCTCCCTTCTTCTTGCCTCCTTTCTTTGAAGTGTCTGTAAATAGTGACAAATGCAGAAAAAAAGTTAACTTGTAAGATATCATTATTTATCAGTAATATTATACTTCAATATTGTCTGCATGGAAATATACTAACCCTCAGGTGGGGGAGCAACGTAGAGGGTGCACATAATTTTGGTTGAAGATTTCTGGTAGAGCTGAACCACAGAGTCATTGAGGGGATCCTTGTTCTTGTCCAGCCAGCCACAGATGTTGTAGTCCACGGTACCAGCATAGTGGACCAGGGAGAAGTGGGCCTCGGCCTTGCCCTTTGCTGGTTTAGGTTTCTCAAATGCCTTGGTCTTACCAAGATGCTGGTCATACAGCTTGTTCTTGAAGGTAGTATCTGAAGCCTTGGGGAACATGCACTCCTCTTCCAGGATGGAGAAAATGCCCATTGGCTAAGAAAGAAGCACACGTCAAGTAAATATATCTTTACAAAAAAAACGAAATGTTAATATGGAAGTATTCACTTCCCATTACAAAATTAAATGTATACTTATAAGTATATGCAAAACAATAATATTAGACTTTTCCTACACACTTCACCAGAAAGCTCACCTTCTCAATAAGCTCAATACAGGCAGCCAAGTCCATGCCAAAGTCAATGAACTCCCAGATGATGCCTTCCTTCTTGTACTCCTCTTGCTCCAGGACAAACATGTGGTGGTTGAAGAACTGTTGCAGTTTCTCATTGGTGAAGTTGATGCACAGCTGCTCCATGCTGTTAAACTGGGAATAAACATAATGTGTGTTTACATTACATTAACTTGCCCAATGACACAACGTCATGTATCCACAGCCAAGAATTGAACTCACAACCATCTGATCATGAAACCAAAGCTTTAACCACTGAGCCACCTGACTCTCGTTATTGTTCTGAATACTTTATTAGCAAAATTATCATCTAGTAATTCCATGGCAAAACTCACGTCAAAGATCTCAAATCCAGCAATGTCCAGCACACCAATGAAGAAGTTCCTTTGCTGCTTGGTGTCCAACATCTGGTTGATGCGGATGACCATCCACAAGAACATCCTCTCATAGATGGACTTGGCCAGAGCGCTCACTGAATTGTTCACCTGTGTATCATCAATGCTGCAAGTTACTTCCACTGTTATAACCAAATGTTTTGAACCTGTATTCATTTGATGCACATTTCTTTGCACAAGCACATTAACAGTAAAAAACAGTTGCATGTTAAAATGGCTGCCCTCAAACCTTACCTGAGGCACTGTCTGACCCTTGGTCACATACTCATTGCCGACCTTCACTTTGGGGTAGCAAAGGGCTTTCAGCATGTCAGCTGAGTTCAGACCCAGAAGGTAAGCGATTTTGTCAGCCACTAAAAAGGGAAAATAATGAATGAGTATCAAATACTTAGTATGAGGTACTGTAATTATATTTCAACATTGTAAATAGCATTTTGAGAGAAGTCTAGAAGTAGGAAGTGAGACTCACCCTCTGTGCCATCTGGCTCAGCCTGCTCCTCACGCTGCTTCTGCTTGAAGTGCATGTTGCCATGGTGCATGACAGCACCAGTCAGCTTGTAGATGCTCATCTTCTCTTCAGTGGTGAAGCCCAAGATGTCAATAGCATCCTGGACGAGGAAAGGATGACAATCCATTAGACAGATAACATTTCAAGAAAGATGTATCTTGGTTATTCTCATTTGATCATTTAAGATGAACGCAGTTTAGGTCAATTGAGGTTCACTTGTTTGCTAAGTCAGTCTTTCTGTCCTAGTCAACCACTTTCATTGACTTACATCTGTGGCATCAAGCTCAACTGTGTCATCAATACTGGCCACTGTGATCTGACCCTGGCTGATCATGGGATAGTCGTAGGGGTTGGTGGTGATGAGCGACATTTCTGTAGAGACACAAAACTGAAATTATTACCACTAGATGCCAGTTTGAGTCATACAGCTTTCATGAAAGGACAAAAGCAAAAACATCTTCAACATTTTTTAAGATCTGCTTTGACTCACCCACAAGCTCGGGCTTGTGGTTGGTCATCATCTGGTAGAAGATGTGGTAGCCTCTCTCATCAGGCAGCTGGAAGCTCACTCTGGACTTCTCCAGCAGGTCTGAGAGAGAAAGAAAAGAAGAATTTTTTAAACTAAGAGTAAATTTACATCAGTAGTTGATTTGAACTTTTGAGGAATTCAAGCAAACTCACAGGTCTCAATGTCAGCACTAGCCAGTTTTCCAGTAGCGTGGAAGTGAATCCTGATGAATTTACCCTGAAGTAAAAGATTGGAAATATTTTTTAAAGAAGAGAAATATTTCAAATGATGAATCTGCTTTGACTGTTATCACAAACTACATTTTGTAAAATAGTAATTATATGTTTAATGCAACTGTATGTTTTCAAACCAAACTTACAAAGCGAGATGAGTTGTCATTCCTCACTGTCTTGGCATTACCGTAGGCCTCCAGTAGAGGATTAGCAGCAATGATCTGATCCTCTAGGGAACCCTGAAGGGAGACAAGCCAATTCATCAAACACAATGTCAAATCTTTGGCACATTCTTTCAAACACAGGCCCATCGACCGACAATTTCCACTCTGGTCCTGAAATATTCCACAGTGTGTGAATGGCAGTGTACTCACAAGACAATATTCTGACAGTACTCTAAAGTATGTTGTAAAGATATTTTGAGCATATTACCTGCATTTTGCCAGGAGTTTGTTCCTTCTTCTTCTCACCTCCAGAAACAGCAATGGTGGCAAAGTACTGGATGACACGTTTGGTGTTGACAGTCTTTCCAGCACCGGATTCTCCACTGGTTTAGAATAGAGAAAAGTAAGGTTTACTTACTAAAGTGAACAGTTCAGTAGTTTGGAAACCACAGACTCACTGGAATTACATTAATAGAGTTACATCTAATGCAATTTATCTGGCAGTTGATGACAAAACAAAAATTGAATAAATTATCAATTAAACTTACGTGATCAAGACAGACTGGTTTTCTCTATCTGGAAGTTAAGAAAATAAATAGTAAAAATCATCATAGATCAATTTATTCATCTATTATTGATAAATCAATGAGTGTCCATACCAGTCAACATGAACTGAAAGGCGTTGTCAGAGACGGAGAAGATGTGGGGTGGAGCCTCCATACGCTTCTTCCCTCTGTAGGCATTGACCACTTCTTGGTCATACACAGGGAGCCACTTGTAGGGGTTCACTGTGGCACAGAAGAGCCCAGAGTAGGTCTGCAAAGTGAAAAATGAAAAATAATTAATGTAGATTATTTTCTCTTTGAGGTGGGTAGTGTGTATATGTGTTCTTTTCTTACGTAGATCATCCATGCTGCATAACGCTCTTTGAGGTTATACAGGACAGAAGCTTCATTGAGGTAGGTCATCATGGCCATGTCCTCAATCTTGTCAAACTTAGGAGGGTTCATGTTGTCGACCTGCTCCTCTTTAAAGGTTTTAATCTGCAAAAGTGACATACTTGTGTCAAGTCAAGAGTAGTTCAACTGGACATTAATATATTTTAAAAGAAGGAAATACATATTTGTTAATTTCCCCCTAATATGAAATAATTCTACGGCTCTATTATGTTAATTGGTGTAAGTAGTTTGTTGCATACAGCCACAGTGTGTGTACTTTCTTACCACATGGCCTTTCTTACTTGCTTATAATAGTTTAGTGTAGTTCACTCTCTACATGGCAACCAATGGTAAACACTGAAACATCCTAAAGTACTGTGGAGCCTTACCTCTTCAGTGTCAAGGATTTTCACATCACACTTCCCGCCCTCTCTCTTAACAACCAGACCCTTGACGTACAACTCCTTCTCATGAGGAACATAGCAGGCGTTCTTAGCATCAAATGGTGCAGCCTGAGCCTCAAGCCTTTCCTTCTCAGGCTTACGAAGATAAATGGCGGCCTTGCCATACTGGGCCATCTCGGCGTCCGTACTCATGATGACGGCTCACTGTTTGACAAAGATGACAGACATAAATAATCAAATTCAGTTCCAGTTAATGTATTTTATACTAATAATAATTACTAAACATAAAACACATATGTATATTGTGCATAGAAACTGTTTATATTGTCATTTAGCAGATGCTTTTACACAAAGCGACTTACATCAAGTACAGGGACATTCCCCCTGAGGCAAGTAGGCTGAAGTGTCTTGCCCAAGGACACAACATCATGTAGCCCCATCCAGGAATCAAACTCACAACCTTCGACTCATCAGCCCAACACCTTAACCGCTGAGCCATCTGACTCCCATTTATATATATGTAAGTACATAAGTATGTAGTAAGTAAGTATATATAATAAAACCATGTCTCACCTGGTTTTCCCTTTCCAGATGAATTGGACTCTTAGATGACACTGTCAAATATTTGAATGTTAACATAAGTATGAACTTGCATAGTACACATCTCAGTCATTGCTGTTGCCTTAATTCCAAATACTTCCCATCTCAAAAACAGTTAAAGGTTCAGTTTTTCTGTCATTTTAATTGCGTGATGCTGTGCAAGTCTCATCACTTGAGGGTTTACTTTCAAATAAATAAGTCCAATTCCATAGCTTATGACTTACTTTAAATGCATTTCATGAAGATATATTCTCATAGAAAAAGACAACTCCATAACATTGTGCACTGTAATGTTATATACTGTAAACTTAAGTATAAATACAGTTTAAATAATAATACAAATAAGAGCTTGTGAATAAAGAGTACAATCAAGCTTACCACAGAGTTTGAAGCTATCTGTCCATGGATGCTTCTCTGTGGGACTTCTTATATCTGGTGCAAAGTGTCTAGCAAGCAGAAGCTAATTGTAGGTCACTCTCCTCTATGGAAGTGAATTGTAGGGAAGCATCCAGTGACCAGCTCAAACCCCCTCCTTCACTCTTTTTCCCCTCCCTTCAGCTGCTTCTTAGTTTGGTAAACAGCAGTACTTACATTATTATATTTTAGAACTTGCTGTAGCCTCTAAAAGTTTATTATAAGCACCTAAAGATCATTATTATTATGTTACATTTACAGTAAAAAATAATATAGACATTCTATCAAATTTAACTCCTGTTTGGGAACCTATAAACATACAGTTATGAACATTAAACCTATTTTTTCCTATTATATTATCTAGTGTAACCGAATACAGTATTTTGTTTAATAATCCATTTCCTTGGATGGATTATTTCTATTCATAAATTCCGCATGCAGTTATCCCACATTTTCTCACGTAGGTATTAATAGAAACAAATCTGACATGTGTCTCAATAATGCTAAAAGAGTAAAGACAGACATTTATATTGTATAATCAAGATGAAAACATGTCCTCCCTTCAAGAGGAATATGTAGTCTGCAGGATGGTCAGGTAAAAGATAGGATGGTTTATTGTTACTGATAACAAATGTGTACAACAACAAAGCTTTCTTCAGCACGCTAAGTACATAACAGGCAGTAATCACTTGAGCCCCTTGAATATCAGTCTTCCTGCCTGATGCATCAGCATATTTCTTGGTAACTTGATTGGAGCTATAAAAAAGATCCCATGAGTTAAAACCTAATTTGGGATGTGAAATGTCACATGTTATGGCAATGATCCATTAAATAACAACCTTAATATCAAGGCCAAAGCAGGGATTGGCTCTTCAAGGGTTTATGTTCCAGGCCTAGTATGTGGTACATCTGCTTAAGCACCAATGTTAGAATTATGAGGGTGGATGGGGTGTACATGGGGGTGGGGACTTCCACAGTCAATTTACTGAGCTAACCCCTAGAGGCCCAAGAGTACTCAGTTTATGACCCTTCATTCAAGTATATAAACTACTTCAACTGCAATTTGAGCTGCATCCATAACCAACTATAACCCCTTATATAGCCTTTCAAAAAGAGACATGAACTTGTTTTTAGCTATGATGTGTGAGTTATTACTTGGTGTGAGACCAGATATGAAAAGGTGCTTTAAGAAAAAGAAGAAGACGATAGGATCATGATACAGAGATTCTCATTGTAGGACATTTGGATCAACTAAAGAGTTAATAGATGGTGTGTTTTAAACCATGACATCATAGGAACAGCTGCTGTAAGATGACAAGTAAGATGTATGTAAGACATTCAATGAAGTTTGACCTGTGCTATATAGACCAGTACATATCTAAATTTATTTAGGGAGCTGTTTGATATTCTTCATGAAGGTAGGTTTGTAAAAGATTAGTTTTCAATAGTAATAGTATGATTAGTAAAATGTCAATATTTCAATGTAAATGTCATCCAATGTCTTGTTTTGATTGAACTGTTCAGCCTTCTTGACCTTCACCATGATACTTTCCTGCTACTGTTGGTTCTATTATTAGATTAGATTAGTAGGCCCATGATCCATGCTTCACTGTTCACAAACTGTAGTACACATTCACTGCGAATGAGTCATTCATGAGTGGGGGATCCCTCACCGCAAGCTGGCTCCCAGATACAAGCTGGCTCCTAGATACAAGCTGGTGCCCAGGAACGTGAGCTAAGAGTTTACTCAACAGCTTGTTAGCCGTCAGCTCCAGACTCCTCCAATTTCAGTTCTGAGTGTCTCCACGTTTTATGGCATTGACTTGGACTTAAATCAAGAGGCCACTCTTCCAGATATAAATTAGAGGCTGTAAATGTGAATGATTTGCCTAGGCAAATCCTTGGTCTTTGCGATCCTAGCGGTCCTTGGTCCGCTCCTATTCTCCCTATACACCACCTCACTCGGGCCAATCATCGCCTCCCATGGCTTCTCCTATCACTGCTACGCTGACGACACACAGCTATATCTATCCTTTCCCACAACTGATCAAGGGATAACGACCAGAATCGAGGCCTGCCTCTCTGACATCTCAGCCTGGATGACCAGACATCACCTCCAGCTGAACCTCACCAAAACAGAACTCCTCATCATCCCTGTCAAACCCTCAATCACCCACGATCTCTCCATCACTATGGGATCTGCAACAGTGACCCCTTCATCCTCTGCCAGGAACCTGGGGGTCACCTTGGACGACGAGCTCTCCCTCACAGCTCACATTGCCGCAGTCTCTCGGTCATGTAGATTCACCCTTTACAACATCAGGAAAATCAGAAAATACCTCTCTCAACATTCCACCCAACTGCTAGTCCAACTATTTGTTGGTCCCCATATGGTGACTTGCCAGTGTTGTATTTTGCATTTATAGTTCTTCCCTTGGCACTTATTGGTTCTCATGATGTATGATTCACGATCTAAAAAACCCACTGTGTTCGGGGTCTATCACGTTACTATGCTCGATGACTGATGCTCTTTGTAAAAGCTCTCTCTTGTAAGTCGCTTTGGATAAAAGCGTCTGCTAAATTAATAAATGTAAATGTAAATGCGATGCAAGAAATTGAATTTTAGAAAATGAATTATTGGCCCCTGATTTTTACAGCTCTAGGTTTGGTTCCAGTTCATTTCAGCAAAAACACAAGTGCCAAAAAACAGTCAGTCTTCACAGCACATTGACTGATACAGATCAGTTATAGCCTGCACATCTGCCTCCGTCTCATGGAAGAAAAACGTCTCTAGCTAATCTGCTTTTCACACCTGTTAAATGTACAGAAGTGACATCCTTGGTTTTGTTTTTCCATCAGACATGCTGACTGTAACTTATTACAGTACAGAGCTGGGAACTACGTCAATGTCGGAAGGAGGGGCTGGGTGACCTCCATAAAGTTGTGAGAGTTGTAAACAATGAAATTATATGGTGCTTAGTATTTGCAATTTGTCAGTACCTCATTTCAGTGAGGTCTGAAGTGTTTGGTGACACACACTGTATCTTGTACCATGTACCACCATCTTCCTGAATAACTACAAAAGGGAGGGGCTAATGTTTGGGGAGGTACTATACAGGTTATGTGCGCATGAATACTGACAATTCTCTTGACTATTAACTATTGTTATTGTATATGTCAAAGAAGACCACATTTTCTGAGTGTGCTACATTTAGTGTTTCTTGTTAAAACTATGTTTCTATACTTGGTGTTGATCAACAAAATACTATCTGGTAGGTAATGTTTTGAATTAAGGTCATACTTATAGAACTGGTAGATGCTAATGTTAATAAAAACATGTTCACATGTATTTGCAGGTGTCGTTTGTCAAGATCTTTCTCCAGTCAAGAATGAAGTGAAAAGTGTTGAGGGTGAGACTGTTATGTTGACCTGCAGCTGCTCCAAAACTGCTACAGCTGGAGATGATTTCTATTGGTATCGACAAGAAACCGGGGCGCCGAAGTTTCTTGTACACCTCTATGGTCTACACAAGCTAAATAAAGCTGATCCACAAAACCATCGACTATCTGCTAACCTAAATGAAGGAAAAGACCATCTGAATCTGATCGTCTCCTCTGCTGAAGTGACAGACTCTGCTCTGTACTACTGTGCTGTGAGGCCCACAGTGACAGGAAACACTGACACACTGTACAAAAACCCTGACTAGACCAATCGCAGGAACTGAAGCGTGAACAAAACCTTCTACAGTACTGGGTTTTTTTTTGTTACGGTACTTTTTGTTTGGTAACATACTCTCTGGTAGGTAATGTACTGAATAATTTGGATGAATGCATAATTTTTTCACAATTAGGTATTATGATTATTCAATAGAAAACTAATAAAAATGCTTTTGTCAGTTATTTGGAATCATAATGCAGCAACAACATAGTGCAGGACGAATAACACATTTTCTTTTCTCACTTTAGAGATTAGCAATCCACTTTAGTGCCAGGAGGTGGTGCTCTAATTTTTTAAGTTTGCACTGTGTCATTAAAAAAAATATTGTGTTTTTATGCATTTTCTATGGTTATCTAACTAGGACCTTAAATGATTTTTTTAGATTTTTTATTTTAAGAAATTATTTTCTTCAATCATTTTATGTATTGTCTAGTATATTAACTATATTTTAAAATGTTACAAATTCGATTTAAAAAAAATCCACAAACTCATGAAATAGCGAAGGCCTACGTTCTTTATTTCAATTCATGTTCAAAAAATCACCATTCAGTTCATATTTTATGAAACATGGCAATGTTTTGGTCCAGGTTCTTGTCACTATTCAGCATCCTTTGCCTGATTGAAGGGATGAGAGAACGAAGGATGATTACTAATCCATTGTTTGGGGACAAACTATGGATAGTGTACTTTTTGATATATTGGAAGTTTAAATAAACATTTTAAGTAATACTTAATCAAATGTCCAACCTAGAAACTGAGAGGAGAGTTTGGAGTACCTTCAATTTACTTACAATAACAAACCCTGGTTTTAAAAAGTACTTAAAAGTATGTCTGTAAAAATTGTAGATACAGCCCCATAGAAAAAGCTTAGTTAACAAAGTATGAATGCACATACTTGTCAGCTGTAACTTAATGGTTATGGGTAGGGTAATAAAAATTGAGTGTTAGCACACCTTCAGTAAATTGTGATTGAAATGGGGTTAATACGTTTTCAGTTGTCAACTCAGCAGTAAGTCTTTACCTTTCCAACATCACGACTCTTGGCTCTCAGCTTGTTGACCTGAGACTCAGCAATGTCCGCACGCTCCTCAGCCTCCTCCAGCTCATGCTGAACCTTCCTGAACTTGGACATGTGGGAGTTGGCCTGCTCCTCCTGGGAGACATTAAGGGCAGGTTTAAAGATGAGCAAGCACTTTTTAAAAGGGGAATACATGTTCTACCTTGTACTGTTAAGGTGTATTCTTGTGTATTAATCAGGACGTTCTCTTTTTGAATGACTCACCGCCTCCTCAGCCTGTCTCTTGTAAGCCTTCACTTTAAGCTGCAGCTTATCCACCAGGTCCTGAAGTCTGGCGACATTCTTCTTATCCTCCTCAGTCTGAAGTAAAAAATTAATTAATTGATCACTTTCATACAAATGATGATAGAGCGATAAAGAGTATAAAGAGTGTGTTGTTACCTGGTATGTCAGCTCCTTGACTCTGCGCTCATACTTGCGGACTCCCTTGACTGCATCAACACCTCTCCTCTGTTCAGCGTCAACCTCAGCCTCCAGCTCACGCACCTGCATGGAGAGAAAGAGCTCATGGTTAATCCATAACTCCCATGCTAAGAGATCCTTATTATCAGCATTATTCTGGGAAACTCACTCTGCCCTCCAGTTTCTGGAGCTGCTTCTTGCCACCCTTCATGGCCAGGTTCTCTGCCTCATCCAGACGGTGCTGCAGGTCCTTGACTGTCACTTCAAGATTCTTCTTCATCCTCTCAAGGTGAGAGCTGGTGTCCTGCTCCTTCTTCAGCTCTTCTGCCATCATGGCCGCCTACAACAAGCACCGTGTGGGTGAGCTTTGTACCTCGGCACTCGTGTTATTGTTATTCATTCTAGACAGGTTTGTGTGTGCCACTCAATGCATTATATACAGTGTCAGTTAGGATAGAGAAGTGTCAACATATTTAAGGTGAAAATAAGTTATGGACTCTCACATCAGTGATGGCCTTCTTGGCCTTCTCCTCAGCATTTCTGGCCTCCTGGACAATGTCATCCACCTCTCCCTGCACCTGAACCAGGTCACCTTCAAGCTTCTTCTTGGTGTTCAACAGGCTGGTGTTCTGTTCGGACACAACATTCACAGTGAGTTTTTTCTTAGCTGTGAGTATTTCTTACTCAGTAGTAAGAGTGTGTGTGTGTGTGTGTATTGTCTATACCTGGGAATGCAGCAGTCCCACTCTTTCGCTGGCGTCTACCAGCTCCTGCTCAGCCACTTTGCGGCCTCTCTCTGTCTGCTCCAGAGCTGCTCTCAGCTCCTCAATCTCAGCCACCATCAGACCATTTCTACGTTCCACCATGGCAGCCTGCTCCTTCAAGTCTTCTGCAGCACGGACAGCATCATCCAGGTGCAGCTGGGCATCCTAGAAACAACAAAAGGTGCCAAGACATATAAAGTCATAAGTTATTTTGGCATGGCTTTGAACAGCCTAAACCAGCAGGTATGAGAATGCTGTGTTTTCTTTAAAATAGTTTATGGTTCTTTAGCAGAGCTGTATATATTAAATAAGAAGATCTCTCAGAAAATAACTTAACACTGCTGTGTATTTATTTTATGGAAATTATGTGTTTTAATAAAGATGATAGTTCAATTAATTTGTCAAATAAATAATACATATATATAATGTACCTTAAGCTGCCCCTGAACGTTCCTCAGCTGCTTCTGGGACTCAGCAGCCTGGCGGTTGGCATGGCTCAGCTGGATCTCCATCTCATTCAGGTCTCCCTCCATCTTCTTCTTGATCCTCAGGGCATCATTCCTGCTGCGGACCTCAGAGTCCAGGGTGCTCTGCATGGACTCTACCACTCTCTGGCTGTTCCTCTTGATCTGCTCCATCTCCTCATCCTTCTCTGCCAGCTTTCTGTCCACCTCACCCTTGACCTGGTTCAGCTCCAGCTGCACACGCAGAATCTTGGATTCTTCATGCTCCAGGGTTCCCTGAATAAATACACATTTCAAAGAAGTTTGTCATTTGATCATTCATGTGGAATTCAACAGCATACATGTATTTTTCATAATAAGGTAGTCATTATACCTCAGCTTCCTCCAGAGCCGTCTGGATCTCAGACTTTTCTGTCTCCACTGTCTTCTTGGCCTTCTCCAGCTCATGGATGTTCTTGCCAGTCTCTCCAATCTGCTCAGTCAGGTCAGAGATCTCCTCTGTGATACAAAAAAGAAACATATTTTGATTCATAAATGTATAATCAGATGTACTTGAGGTGGGGAAAAGCACCAAACTCTACATGTATCTCACGTTGCAAGTTCTTGTTCTCTCTCTTCAGAGTCTCCAGCTGGTCAAGAGCCTCCTCATAGGAGTTCTTCATCTTGAAGAGCTCTGTGCTGAGAGAACGAGCCTCCTTCTGAGCTCCCTCCAGCTCAGCCTGGCCCTCCTCAAACTTCTGCTTCCACTCAGCAAGAACCTAGGAGGAAGCGCATATCAAAGCAGGTTTTAACAGTTTAAATATAATGGACTGTGGGGTAAAAGGGGTAACAAAACAGGGTGTGTAAAGTAGCCAATTGCAGATTGTATTGTATTTCCCTCTTTTTCACCTTGTCAAAGTTCCTCTGCTTCTTATCCAGGTTGGCAGCCAGGGCATTGGCTCTCTCCACATCAATCATGAGGTCCTCCACCTCTCCCTGCAGCCTCTGCTTGGTCTTCTCCAGAGAGGCACACTTGGAGTTGGTGGCCTCAATGGTCTCCTCAGCTTCCTGGAGACGCTGAGCCAGCTTTTTCCTGTGAAGATATATTTATTACATTTGTTATAACCTGACTTCTGTTTTAGCCCATGGTTAATGCCTCCTTATATTTATTTTTTAAGTAAGGCCTTTAAGTTTTGTTGACTTACTTGGCCTCCTCCAGCTCCTCTGTCCTCTGGATGGCATCAGTCTCATACTTGCTTCTCCACTGAGCCACCTCAGAGTTAGCCTTTGACATGCCACGTTGCAGCTCTGCCTTGGCCTCCTGCTCCTCCTCAAACTGCTCCCTCAACAGGTCACAGTCATGGCGGGCTGACTGGACACCATGGGCAAGGGCGTTCTTAGCCTTAAAGGGAAATAAAAAGGGGCAACTGTGTTGACTTGATCAATTAGAACTATATAAGTTAAGGCATTTTAAAACCTAAAATATACCAAGAAATAGATTTGGACTACCTTGACTTCCTCCTCAACAAGCCTCTTGAGCTCCTCAATCTGCTGGGTGTAGGCCTGCTTGCCTCTGGTCAGCTGGGACACCAGGGCTTCCTTCTCCTCCAGCTGGCGACCAAACTCACCTGGAGGGGATTTTAATCTTAATATTATAATATTAATTATATCATGAACCATTTCCCTTCAACTTGGTTGGATTTTTGGAGAATCGGCTGGTCGTTCATCAAAGGCTGGTACTGTATCTTAATCAGTACACGGTTGGAATTGGAAGTCATTCATAGTTGCTTTTTTCTTATCATATTTTACCATTCTCAGTGAGAAGTCTGGCTCTCTGTCCACTGATGTCATTGACCTGGCGAACATTCTCATCGTTCTTGGTCTTCAGCTCACTGAGTTGGTCCTCAAGGGTACGACACATCTTCTCCAGATTGCCCTGTGGAACAAATACTAGGTTTACAGACACTAGATCCTAATTCATAACCATCTTAATGCAAACAGTGTATAGATTAGGTTATTTGGCTTTTCTTCACTAATTTAAAACATGATTTGGAAATGCAATTCACCTGTATATATCTGACACAAAATTCTCACATGGATTGATATTAATATAATGTTAACAACAGACGTAAAATTTGAAAGTTAACAAAAGGTCAGGTTTTACATTTAGATTTTGAAACTATCTAGGCCCAAATCTATGAAACCCACCATATTTGGTCAGACCATTAGATTTTTTTTCTTATTATCACTGACCTTAGCCTTAGATACTGCCTCCATGTTGGAGGAGAGGTCATCAATTTCCATCTTGAATTCACTCTTCTCTTTCTCCAGCTTCTGCTTGACGCGCTGCAGGTTGTCGATCTGCTCTCCCAGCTCTGCCACACTGTCAGCCTGCTTCTTCCTCAGGGCTGAGGCTGTGGCCTCATGCTGCAGGGTGGACTCCTCCAGGTCACGTCTCAGCTTCTGGAACTCAGCCTCTCGTTTCTTGTTCATCTCAATCTGGGCAGCTGTAGCGCCTCCAGCCTCCTCCAGCCTCTCGCTGATCTCCTCCAGTTCCCTGGACAGATCGGCCCTCTGCTTCTCCACCTTGGCCCTGGCAGCACGCTCAGCCTCAATCTCCTCTTCCAGCTCTTCAATACGAGCCTTCAGTAGATCAAATCAATCATCATCATCAAAGTTTCAAAATTCTGGCCATATAAACAGGCAATTACTGAAGAAACAAGCAGGTCCAATATCAAGACAAAAACAGGAAATATTGCTTGTTTATTAACTATACCACACCTGAAGCTCCTTGATCTTCTTCTGCAGCTGGGCACCCAGAGACTGCTCATCCTCAATCTTACTGAGGAGCTGGCTGGTCTCAAAGTCCTTCCTATTGTGCACAAGAGATGTCAGATCCATCTCAGAGGAATTTTTATGGTGTTATTATGATGGGAAAGTCAAACCACAAACCATCTATTCCAGGACAAATTGTTTGTAGAGTTGTTTAAGTATGCACTTTAATTCCCATTCATGTAAAATAATGTCTGAAAATCATTAATTACATATGTCTAAATCTATACTGTATGGTTTATCAGAGCACTTACTTCTTGATCTTCTCATCAGACTGCTGCTTGTCGTTTTCTAGGTCCATTATGGACTCCTGGGCCAGTTTCAGGTCTCCCTCCAGCTTTCGCTTAGCTCTCTCAAGGTCCATACGAAGCTTCTT
The DNA here is from genome assembly GCA_030340665.1 of Neosalanx taihuensis. NCBI lineage: Eukaryota > Metazoa > Chordata > Actinopteri > Osmeriformes > Salangidae > Neosalanx > Neosalanx taihuensis. The sequence continues at coordinate 12,848,686 of CM059300.1, read as the reverse complement.
CTCTTGCTCCAGAGAACCTTCAAGCTGGAGGACAAAAAAGTGGGGTAGGGAGTGATTCATATTCAAGCTTGATAAATATGATTAAAAGTAAAACCACAGGGAATTTAAACAATTAAATTGCCGCCATCTGAATCTTTCATCTCAAAAATTACTTTATAAGAGGTCACATTACCGTCTTTTTTGCACTATAGGGCGCACTGGATTATAAGGCGCACTGTCAATGAATGGTCTATTTTCGATCTTTTTTCATATATAAAACGCACTGGACTATAAGGCGCATTAAGCGGGAAAAATACAGTCAGATAAATCCGCGTCGTAAGCATGTCTTTTGACTGGTGCCACTTTGGGATCCTTATACACACACTGTAATATTATGGTGAAGCACAGTATGTATTAATCCGCGACGCACCTGGCTACGGTAGCCGTAATGCTGGGGTCAGTAAACAAAAACCAAGTTGCTTTGGATAAAAGCGTCTGCTAAATTAAATGTAAAATGTAAAACCAGAATTAATCCATATATAAAGCGCTTCGGATTATAAAGCGCACTGTCGTTTTTTGAGAAAATTAAAGGCTTTTAAGTGTGCCCTATAGTCCGAAAAATACGGTAAGTATAAATAATTTAACTAACTAGCTAACTAAGATTTGACCTACATCATCAACTTGCTGTTCCAGCTTGGTCTTGGCCTTGGTCAGAGTGTTGACTTTGTCTTCCTCTGCCTGCAGGTCATCCAGTGTCTGCTGGTGGGCCTCTTGCAGGGCTTTCTTCTCCTTGGTCAGCTTGGCAACACTCTCATCTTGAGATGCCATCTCCTCAGTCAGGTTTTTAACCTGCCCAAGACAACAATTAAATGAACAAATTTTGAAGCACAACCTAAGAAAGGTTGTTTGTTGATTAATCCTAACAGCTGTTTGGCATTTAGCGAGATGTTGGTACCTTGTTCTCTGTAGCATGTTTCTCCTTCTCCACTTTGGCCAGGGTAAGCTCCAGATCATCAATGTCCTTCTTCAGCTCAGAACATTCATCCTCCAGCTTCCTCTTCTTGGCTGTCAGCTCAGCATTCATCTCCTCTTCATCCTCCAGCCTTTCTGTTGTCTCTTTGAGTTTGGCCTCCAGCTGGATCTTGCTCTTGATCAGACCCTCACATCTTTCCTCAGCATCATTCAGATTCTCTGATTCCTGAAAATAACAGCAGTTAATTTGACTTAATGTGGTTTGTGTTTGTGTGTGTGGGGTTGCTCACTCACAGATGCAATTTGGAGAGCCAGGTCATTCTTCTCCTGCAGGAGAGACACCATTTTCTCCTCCAACTCCTTCTTGCGAGCCTCAGCTTTGGTCAAGGCAACTTTGCATTTTTCAAAGTCCTCCTTCATGTTGGCCAGCTCCTTCTCAGTTTCAGCACTCTTCAGAAGAGGCTTGATCTTGTAGTAGACCTTCATCCACGGCCAGTGTTTCACATTCATGAATGAGCGGATGTTGTACTGGATGGTGAAGACAGACTCTCTAATTACAAGAGAAAGAGTGGCACAATGTTTAGCTCAAAACAAAATTATGCAACAACATTTTGATTTAATAAATCTGTAACGTTTATTACATGTAAAATCTATCCAGAAAATCGAAACACCCCAAAACTTTTTTTAATCTCCATCTCACCTTCTCTCCATCATTTTAGTGAACTCCTTTCTCATCAGGTATCCGCGACAAAGAGCCTGTGTCATGGTTACCAGAATAGCAAGCTTTTCATCTCTCATCTCCTCAAGGACGCCAAGAAGACCAGCTTTGAAGAACACCTGAGACACATTAGAAAGTATTCTGTAAGCTGAAATGTAAAACTCAACTTTCAAGTTAGTTTATTGGAGCTACCTACCTTTTACATTACATCACATGCATGCTGATTGCACAATTCTTTACAATGCAAATGAAGAAATCCTGCAATATGTCTAAAATATTGAAAAGCCCAGCCACATATAGATGCTAAATAAACATAATCATTTCAATTTCAGCACTTGAAACATAAGTATATCATTAGTATATCTAGAATCATACCTTGGTGTGTCCAAACTTGTACTCATCATGGTTCACATCAATTGACCCAAGCAGCTTCTCAGAAGCCTTTTTGTTGTCAATGAACTGGCCCTCGGGAATTACACTGGCGTTCAATACCTTGTATCTGTATAGAGAAGTGTCAAATATTGTTGTTATATATTATTATTTATTATATTATTATATTATCTATTTAATATATATTATACATATATTATTATTATTATATTATATTATTGTGTCTGTTTTTGAACACTAAATATGAAACATTTACGTGCCTCATAAGTATTAAAGTATATACCTCCAATTCTAAATGTACATGTGTATCTGCACTGGTCTGTGTGTAAGTAATGTGAGCATCCAAGTGTGTGTGTGTATATCTGTGCTGTACCTCTGCTTGAAGTCCCCATAAAGGATTCTGCTGGGGAAACCCTTTCTGCAGATCCTAATACCCTCCAGCACACCATTACACCTCAACTGATGGATAACCAGGAAGTTCTCCATCAAACCTGGAATCAAAGTCATTTCTCGTTTACGGACAAATCACATAATGACATTAATCATTTTAGAAGTGCAATACTAAAATGACATAATTTTCTACCTGGGGTCTTAGACTCATTGGGGATCAGGCAACGCACAAAGTGAGGGTGGGTGCTCCTCAAGTTGGTCATCAGCTTTCCCAAGTTCTCCTGTAAGGTTGTGTAAAATGGTGAGTACATTTATGATTGAAGTGACATATTAATTATTCAATATTAATAAATATAATGATTCATACTCACTCTGAACTGAGAGGACACAGTCTGCATGGAACCTCCCTTCTTCTTGCCTCCTTTCTTTGAAGTGTCTGTAAATAGTTACAAATGCAGAGGTAACTTGTAAGTTGTCATTATTTATCAAAATATTATACTTCAACATTTTCTGTACATACATATACTAACCCTCGGGTGGGGGAGCAACGTAGAGGGTGCCCATAAGTTTGACTGAGGATTTCTGGTACAGCTGAACTACAGAGTCATTGAGGGGATCCTTATTCTTGTCCAGCCAGCCATTGATGTTGTAGTCCACTGTACCAGCATAGTGGATCAAGGAGAAGTGGGCCTCTGCCTTGCCCTTTGCTGGTTTAGGTTTCTCAAAAGCCTTGGTCTTACCAAGATGCTGGTCATACAGCTTGTTTTTGAAGGTAGTGTCTGAAGCCTTGGGGAACATGCACTCCTCTTCCAGGATGGAGAAAATGCCCATTGGCTGGTGGAAAAATACTCTTCAGTTAAATATGCACAGAGTAAACTATTGTTTATATTTATAAAACAAATCTCACCTTCTCAATAAGCTCAATGCAGGCAGCCAAGTCCATGCCAAAGTCAATGAACTCCCAGAGGATGCCCTCTTTCTTGTACTCCTCTTGCTCCAGGACAAACATGTGATGGTTGAAAAACTGTTGCAGTTTCTCATTGGTAAAGTTGATGCACAGCTGCTCCATGCTGTTGAACTATTAATATACATTAATTGAGGTTGGGTTTACATTTTCTGTTGCTATTCTATCATTTAATATAATTGTCAGACCATACGATGGCAATTCAAAACTCACATCAAAAATTTCAAAACCTGCAATGTCCAGCACACCAATAAAGAAGTTTCTTGGCTGTTTGGTGTCCAACATCTGGTTGATGCGGATGACCATCCACAAGAACATCCTCTCATAGATGGACTTGGCCAGAGCGCTCACTGAATTGTTCACCTGTGTAACGAACAACAGTACTGAGTTGACGGACTGAAAAAAAGTTTGCAAAAAGCCGTAGTTTTAAAGAACCCTTACCTGAGGCACTGTCTGACCCTTGGTCACATACTCATTGCCGACCTTCACTCTTGGGTAGCAGAGGGCTTTCAGCATGTCCGCTGAGTTCAGACCCAGAAGATAGGCGATTTTATCAGCAACTGATGAAAAAAAGAATCAGCAAGCGTTATGGTCATTGTTTCTCTCTTTTCCAAACTATTTGTACAAGCATCTTTTGACAGGAAGTCTAACTGTAACTCACCCTCTGTGCCATCTGGCTCAGCCTGCTCCTCACGCTGCTTCTGCTTGAATTTCAGGTTGCCATGGTGCATGACAGCACCAGTCAGCTTGTAGATGCCCATCTTTTCTTCGTTAGAGAAGCCTAAGATGTCTATAGCATCCTGAAGGGGTAATAGATTATGTCAATCTATCAAACAGGTTAAGTTATAAATGGGAACTTCCAGCAAGATGGATCATGATTATTCCAATCAATCTTTTGGACTCATACACTCACTTGCTACAGCTATCCATTGTATGTGTTTTCTAACTTTTTCATAGACTTACATCAGTGGCATCAAGCTCAACCTTGTCATCTATACTGGCCACAGTGATCTGACCCTGGCTGATCATGGGATAGTCATAGGGGTTGGTGGTGATGAGTGTCATTTCTGTAGGAACCCAACATGGAAAAATCACTTAAATCAGTTTTCGAGTTACTGCAAAACGTGCATACACAAACATGCAACCCACAGATTAATCTTATATCTGCTATTAATGCCTTGCAATATTCTGTGCCTCACCAACAATCTCAGGCTTGTGGTTGGTCATCATCTGGTAGAAGATGTGGTAGCCTCTCTCATCAGGCAGCTGGAAGCTCACTCTGGACTTCTCCAGCAAGTCTGAGATGAGAAGTAAAAACACATTTTCAATTAAATTGACTTAATCAGTTGATTTGGGGTTAAATTTGTAAGGAATATAGACTCACAGGTCTCAATATCAGCACTAGCCAGTTTGCCGGTGGTGTGGAAGTGAATTCTGATGAATTTACCCTAAAGTAGAGCATATAGGAAATCAAGTAAAGTGGTCCAGAATGCTACAGCTCATAAAAATGGGAATCTTATGTCAGAAAAATTGTGCAATAGAAAGAAAGGATCAGCATCCTTTCAAACTTACAAAGCGAGAAGAGTTGTCATTCCTCACTGTCTTAGCATTACCGTAGGCCTCCAGTAGAGGGTTTGCCGCAATGATCTGATCTTCCAGGGAACCCTGAAGGGAGACAAAACAGTTGGATGTTTAGAAAAACAGAGCCCAGAAAATGACATGGACAGCAACAAGGGTTCTCCTACAGCAGATCTCCAAACAATCTGATGCCAAACTTTACATACATCCTGCTATATCAAATCAAGTCTGGTCTCATCATTTCCTACTCCATGTCAGAACTTACCTGCATTTTGCCAGGAGTTGCCTCCTTCTTCTTCTCACCTCCAGAAACAGCAATGGTGGCAAAGTACTGGATGACACGTTTGGTGTTGACAGTCTTTCCAGCACCGGATTCTCCACTATTTGATTAAAATGTTTTTTTTGTTTACATAGTGGTATTGGTGAAGTTCTTACTTGTGATACATATTAGGTCCTAAATGCTTAAGATACGAGACACAGTGCCCTTTATATTTGTCTGTACTTCAATGATTCCCTTCAGTTTGAGTATGACTGACACAAAATAAGTCAAAGAGGAATGTACGCCATGCCCTATAGTCCTATTGCTTCATTATTGCATCAAACTTTTAATATAGTCTTATACTTTAGATATACATTTAAAATGTTAAACTTACGTGATCAGGACTGACTGGTTCTCCCTATCTGGAAGTGAAGAACATTAATTATGTGAATGTTAAAAATGCATACCCCTTCCCATTTAGCCATGAAACCCTTGATCAATTAAACCATCAACTTATCCATCTATTTATCCATCCATACATTTATTGTATCTCTCCAGCTATAGGACAATTTTACTTCATTTGAAAAGTCAGTCATTTTTATCATCCATCCATACCAGTCAACATGAACTGATAGGCGTTGTCAGAGACAGAGAAGATGTGGGGTGGAGCCTCCATACGCTTCTTCCCTCTGTAGGCATTGACCACTTCACTGTCATACACAGGGAGCCACTTGTAGGGGTTCACTGTGGCACAGAAGAGTCCAGAGTAGGTCTGCAAAGTGAAAAATAAACAAGAATTCATGTAGATGATTTTCTCTTTGAGGTGGCAAATGTGTATATGAGTAGTTTTCCTACGTAGATCATCCATGCTGCATAACGCTCTTTGAGGTTATACAGGACAGAAGCTTCATTGAGGTAGGTCATCATGGCCATGTCCTCAATCTTGTCAAATTTAGGAGGGTTCATGTTGTCGACCTGCTCCTCTTTGAAGGTTTTAACCTGCAAAAGTCAGATACCTGTGTCAAGTCAAGAGTAGTTCAACTGGATATTAATATATTTTATAAGAAGAAAATACATATTTGTTAATTTCCTCCTAATATGAAATTATTCTATGCTTCCATTATGTTGTAAAGAAAAAGGTCAGATACATGGTTCAAGCCATCACTAGTTCCTCTCGACATAAATTCATTAAAACTGTATAAAGTCGTACTTTATTCATGATATATTTCCCAGTTTGCTTTGTTATTTAGTCATGTTTGTTGCATGTTGAGTATAGTAACAGTACAGTTAGTGTATTTTAGTATCACATGTACTTTACCCACTAAACCTGTCATTAGTTCTTTGCAAAGGGAAGAACATGACAGCCATTGGTCAATGAACTGAATCAACATATAGTATTGTCTTACCTCTTCAGTGTCAAGGATTTTCACATCACACTTTCCGCCATCTCTCTTAATAACCAGTCCCTTGAGGTACAACTCCTTGACATCAGGAACATAGCAGGCGTTCTTAGCATCAAATGGTGCAGCCTGAGCCTCGAGCCTCTCCTTCTCAGGCTTACGAAGGTAAATGGCGGCCTTGCCATACTGGGCCATCTCTGCGTCTGTACTCATGGTGATGGCTCACTGAAGGACAAAGATGACAGACATATAAGCTAATTAAATTTAAAGAACCATTTGTATTGTATCCTAAAGATGAAATTAGACTAGACAAGACTGAAAACATTTCACCCCTCAGTCTACCAATAAAAAGTCTGCAGTAGAATGTGCGTAATATTAAACCATTCCTCACCTGGGATTTCCCTTCCAGATGAATTAGACTCTGATGATGCTGACACAAATTTAAATTATACAATTTTAGCATGAAAATAGACAGACATGCCATCCACTCAGTTCCAAAAATTACATGTATAGTTCAATGTATAGTACTTATGATTGTCATTTGGTTATTTACAAAAATATCAGTCCAGTCTTGGCCTGTATGCCTGTATGTCTTTAGAGACTACATGAACTAGTCTACATATTAGTAATGATACAAACAATAATAATGTCATGTGTCATGATGTTAAGACCATGTGAATAAAAGGATGCAAAGAACTTACCACAGAAGTTGAAACTATTGTATATGACCATGGATGCTGATCCGCACGACTCCTTATATCTGGTGCAAAGTGTCTAGCAAGCAGAAGCTAATTGTAGATCACTTTCCTCTATGGAAGTGAATTGTAGAGAAGCATCCAATGTCCAGCTCAAACCCCCTTCTTGGCTCCCCCTCTCCAACCCCCCTCCTTCCCCCTCCACCACTGCCCTTCATCTCCCTCTCAGTTTTCTTTGATGATGTCCATATAAATCTATTGATTTATTTATAGTTATTTTCACATACCTAGACTAGATTCATACTTAAACCTTCTTGGGAACACAGTGTACATTCCAAACACTCTATTTTACTCTTGGTATGTAAAAGGACCAGCACATCAGTGTTATGTACATAAGGTCAATCTCCTCCTTAGGTTTAAACACACAACCCCCTCAACTAACAATCTGGATAATGAAACGGATTGTTGAGGGAAAAAACATGCTTAAGTGTAAACAAATATAGAAACATAAAAATTAAAAAAAAATTATGTACCCCAGCATTTTAAATAATAAGTATTTATTTCCTCAGCTTTTCTTAGTCTGGTTGAAAACAAGAATTCTGTTCAGTAACTCGATTGGAGCTATAAAAATGATCCCCTGAGTTAAAGTCTAATTTGGGATCTGAAATGTCACATGTAATGGCAAAGCTCCACCAAATAACAACCTTACTGACCCTATAAAGGCCAAAGCAGGGATTGGCTCTTCAAAGGTATATTCCATGTAATATATTTCAGTGGTAAAGCTACTGCAGTACCAATGTTATAACTGTGAGGATGGAGGGGGGTACGTTGGGGGGGCAAGGGGAAATTAAGTGCAAGAGTAACTGCGCTTTCACATCCATACATGAGTCTTAGATGCAAAATAATTCCAGCACATAGAACCACAGAGCACACACTTTACAAACGTTTTTTTCTCCGTAAAATGAATAATAAGCTGTCAGTCAAGCTAAATCATTGTCTTCTTCTATAGTCTTTTGAGTCATTAATTTTTTTGGGGCTTGTTGTTGTGTGGGCTTATAACTTTACGTAAGACTGATCCAGCTATGAAAAAGCATGATGATAAGATAAATTCATATCAGAAATAAATGACTGGTAAGGTCTAGCATTGTCTTTAAGATGTGTTGTTCAGTCATGACATGGAAAGAAGGGCTGACATCAATCTTGACATTGGAAGAGCAGCTGCTGTCTGATGATGGTAAGACATTCACTGAAGTGAAACTTTAACCTGCACTATGTAGTCCAGTACATTGTTGAAGTTGTTTAAGGCGCTGTTTTAAACCGTATTACTCATCCATCACCACTGTTAATGATTTAAGTTGGTGAAAAGTTTAGTAATGGTTCCACTGTCTTAATACTTAATATTTTGTCTGTATTAACAAATAATTGTGTAATTGATAAACATAGTAATGTATGTATATGTCATCATATATCATGCATTGTTTTGACTGTTTTTCTTTTTTGACCTTCACCAAGGTCCTTCACTTGGGAAAGTGAAGTCGCTCTATTAATAGTGGCCGACAATCCATGCCCCACTGCTGGCATACTGTAGTACACATTCAATGGAAATTAGCCGTAAATATGCGGAGGATCTCTCTCAGCAAGCTGGCTGTCTATTATCAGGCGTCTGGATGAATACTCAATTCTGACTGGCTGCAGGGGTGTTCATTATCAGGTGATGTATGGACACCTACTAAGTAGTTTCAGCCAAACAGTCTGATCACTTTTCTACATTATTGTCCTGGCTACACAGTATGAGCCTAATTGTCTGAAATAAGTAACCATAACAACAGGGATAGAGTCAGAGAAGCAATCTAATTACATTAAATTACGATTTTTTTGTTGCTCATTTTGAAAATGATATTTTTCGGAATTTACTTTTTTAGTGTTACAGAACCGCTCATTTCACATCTCATTCACTACTCCAACCTTGCTAGTGAACATGTTTCTTGAAGTAACATTACCAACCCAGATTTTAACACGGAGGGTGGAATGGATGATCATTAGAAATACCTGCAGGGGGTGCTGTTTACCAGATCACGCTGGATGATCGTCATTCGTTAGTTTGTTGGGGCAGTTCCTCTTTAAATTTCCTGCAGGAGAAACTGCCACATTGACAGGGGGTTCTAATTCAGAAGTGCAAGTAATATAATCAACAATATTGTGTCAATCTTCAAACATCTTGCACATTGACGTTTTATTTTTTTTTCTAAAAAGAGGGTCCTCTAAACAAACTTGAACAGTATGAGGATGTTTGGATGGATAAAATATACATGTAGTTAGTTATTTGTTCATGGATAATTTAATTAATTAACACAAAAGCGTAATACTGCTAAAGGATCAGCACTCCACATTAGCTCAAGGAGGTGGTGCTTAAATGTTGAAAATGAATATATGTGATTCTGATACAGCTCATTTGAAAGAAGCTGAAGTTACTTGGACGGCATCAATTGTAACACGTGTTTTTGATGTGTAATACTTAAAATTGCTTTAAAAACGAAACATGAATACATGAAATTGCGTAGGCCTACGTAGTTTATTTCAAACCATGTTCAAAAGATCACCATTCAATTCATATTTTATGAAACATAGCAACGTTTTGGTTCCGGTTCCTGTCACTTCTATTCAGCTTCCTTTGCCTGATAGAAGATAAGAAAGAATCAAGGAGGATTACAAGATTGAATTGACATGTCTAATTGAAATGTAGATGGAAGTGTCACCACACCTTCAGTAAACTGTGATTGAAATGGTTGATTAATAAGGTTTCAGTAGTAAAACTCAGCAGTAAGTCTTTACCTTTCCAACATCACGACTCTTGGCTCTCAGCTTGTTGACCTGAGACTCAGCAATGTCGGCACGCTCCTCAGCCTCTTCCAGCTCATGCTGAACCTTCCTGAACTTGGACAAGTTGGTGTTGGCCTGCTCCTCCTAGGAGACATTAAGAGCAGGTTCAAACATTTGCAGAATGGCCATCACTTTTTAATAGGCTGATATGGTAAATTATCATATAACTATGTAATCAAGTAAAATTCTGTTATATTACTTTTATATTAATGCATGTATGACTTACCGCCTCCTCAGCATTTCTCTTGTAAGCCTTCACTTTAAGCTGCAGCTTATCCACCAAGTCCTGAAGTCGGGTTACGTTCTTCTTATCCTCCTCAGTCTAGAGCAGATGATGAAAGGAATTAAATCAATTAGTATCTATAAAAACTGTTCACATCAGCGTATAATGTTTTTGACTGTGTTTTCACCTGGTATGTCAGCTCCTTGACTCTGCGCTCATACTTGCGGACTCCCTTGACTGCATCTGCTCCTCTCCTCTGTTCAGCCTCAACTTCACCCTCAAGCTCACGCACCTAAGTGGAGAACATGATTTATTGGATGAATCTGTGGAATCTACTACATTCTACAATCTATATTGCAGAATGTAGTGTAAAAGATTTGAGGTCATTCAGAGACCATCAACTCACCCTGGCCTCCAGTTTCTGGAGCTGCTTCTTGCCACCCTTCATGGCCAGGTTCTCTGCCTCATCCAGACGGTGCTGCAGGTCCTTGACTGTCACTTCAAGATTCTTCTTCATCCTCTCAAGGTGAGAGCTGGTGTCCTGCTCCTTCTTCAGCTCTTCTGCCATCATGGCCGCCTGCAATCAAATATATATATCAGACATGAGGAGATTAAGTACAGATAGATTAGCAAGCATACAGTAGCAAAGATGGCTGTTGGTTCATTGGCAGTGATAATACAACAGTAATAAGAGTGGGACGACACTGATGTATTCAGGTTATCCAGACTCACATCAGTGATGGCCTTCTTGGCCTTCTCCTCAGCATTTCTGGCCTCCTGGACAATGTCGTCCACCTCTCCCTGCACCTGAACCAGGTCACCTTCAAGCTTCTTCTTGGTGTTCAACAGGCTGGTGTTCTGGAAGAGAGTACACGTGGATATAGCAAAAAATAAACTTTTGCTCTGAATGTTATTAAACTTTCTATCCATATATTTGTATCTTGTTCATACCTGGGAATGCAGCAGTCCCACTCTCTCACTGGCGTCCACCAGCTCCTGCTCAGCCACTTTGCGGCTTCTGTCTGTCTGCTCCAGAGCTGCTCTCAGCTCTTCAATCTCAGCCATCATCAGACCGTTTCTACGTTCCACCATGGCAGCCTGTTCCCTCAAGTCATCTGCGGCACGAATGGCATCATCCAGGTGCAACTGGGCATCCTGGATAACAAGGTGGTTAAAGTAAAAAAAGAATTAGCTTAAAATGTATACTTTTCCTTTTTGTGTGTGTGTCTAGTTTTGTAGAAAACCTGTACTGAACAGGTGCATGGAACATTTTCCTAAACTGGTATTGAGGTTTTAGTAATTTTAGGTTTACCATCATTTACAGTACCTTGAGCTGTGCCTGTACATTCCTCAGCTGCTTCTGGGACTCAGCAGCCTGGCGGTTGGCATGGCTCAGCTGGATCTCCATCTCATTCAGGTCTCCCTCCATCTTCTTCTTGATCCTCAGGGCATCATTCCTGCTACGGATCTCAGAGTCCAGGGTGCTCTGCATGGAGTCGATTACTCTCTGGCTGTTCCTCTTGATCTGCTCCAGCTCCTCATCCTTCTCTGCCAGCTTCCTGTCCACCTCACCCTTGACCTGGTTCAGCTCCAGCTGCACACGCAGAATCTTGGCTTCCTCATGCTCCAGGGTTCCCTGAATAAAGACACATTTACATACGATCACCTGATCAGTATTGAGAAATTCAACAGCATACCCATATTTCTCCTTATAAGGTTGTTATTGTACCTCAGCTTCCTCCAGAGCCGTCTGGACCTCAGACTTCTCTGTCTCCACTGTCTTCTTGGCCTTCTCCAGCTCATGGATGCTCTTGCCAGTCTCTCCGAGCTGCTCAGTCAGGTCAGAGATCTCCTCTGTGATTTAAAAAGAAAACATAGTTTGATTAAAAAATGTACAATCAGATGTACTTGAGGTGGGGAAAAGCACCAAACTCTACATGTATCTCACGTTGCAAGTTCTTGTTCTCTCTCTTCAGAGTCTCCAGCTGGTCAAGAGCCTCCTCATAGGAGTTCTTCATCTTGAAGAGCTCTGTGCTGAGAGAACGAGCCTCCTTCTGAGCTCCCTCCAGCTCAGCCTGGCCCTCCTCATACTTCTGCTTCCACTCAGCAAGAACCTAAGAGGAAGCAGCTTTTAACAGCGGAATTACAAGCAAGTGCAATGGTTAAAAACAGGGTGTGTTGAAGAACCAGTTGCTGGTTTAGGTCCAATTTATTTCACCTTGTCAAAGTTCCTCTGCTTCTTATCCAGGTTGGCAGCCAGGGCATTGGCTCTCTCAACATCAATCATGAGGTCCTCCACCTCTCCCTGCAGCCTCTGCTTGGTCTTCTCCAGAGAAGCACACTTGGAGTTGGTGGCCTCAATGGTCTCCTCAGCATCCTGGAGACGTTGAGCCAACTTCTTCCTGTTAGGTATAAGAGCGGTATTGTAAATATGGTGTATAACACGTTCTTGGACTTTTAAGTAATCTTTGTTGACTTACTTGGCCTCCTCCAGCTCCTCTGTCCTCTGGATGGCATCAGTCTCATACTTGGCTCTCCACTGAGCCACCTCAGAGTTAGCCTTGGACATGCTACGTTGCAGCTCTGCCTTGGCCTCCTGCTCCTCCTCAAACTGCTCCCTCAACAGGTCACAGTCATGGCGGGCTGACTGGACACCATGAGCCAGGGCATTCTTAGCCTTGAAGGGAAGTAAAAAAGAGCAGCTGTGTTGACTTGATCACTGAGAACTACAGGTTGATGCATGTACATTTGATTTCTTATTAATAAGATATAGAAGAGACAGATATGGACTGTGTAAAATACAGGCTAGGTGGACATGTGGATCAATGGTACATTTTTGTCTTCAGGTTTAAAGATTACCTTGAGTTCCTCCTCTACACGCCTCTTAAGCTCCTCAATCTGCTGGATGTAGGCCTGCTTGCCTCTGGTCAGCTGGGACACCAGAGCTTCCTTCTCCTCCAGCTGACGACCAAACTCACCTGCGTGGAGTTGATCTTATTTGAGTTTTATTTTCTTTTATTTAGTGGAACCATAATTGTTCATCAAAGTCTAATCTTAAACTGCTACTGTATTTTATAACTGCAATCAATCCACATAAATTTAAGGAACTTAAATGTGGCTTTATTCTTGACTGATTTTACCATTTTCAGTCAGAAGTCTGGCTCTCTGTCCACCAATATCGTTGATCTGGCGAACATTCTCTTCATTCTTGGTCTTGACCTCACTGAGTTGGTCCTCAAGGGCACGACACATCTTCTCCAGATTGCCCTGTGGAACAAATACCATGGTTTATATGAACTGTTCATAACCAGCTAAATGCAGACAGATACTTCTGCCTAATTTCTAATCTTGCCATCCAAGCATATTTGGTCTGATTATGTACTTGTTATTTGTCATCACTGACCTTAGCCTTGGCAATTGCCTCCATGTTGGAGGAGAGGTCATCAATTTCCATCTTGTATTCACTCTTCTCTTTCTCCAGCTTCTGCTTGACGCGCTGCAGGTTGTCGATCTGCTCTCCCAGCTCTGCCACACTGTCAGCCTGCTTCTTCCTCAGGGCTGAGGCTGTGGCCTCATGCTGCAGGGTGGACTCCTCCAGGTCACGTCTCAGCTTCTGGAACTCAGCCTCTCGCTTCTTGTTCATCTCAATCTGAGCAGATGTGGCACCTCCAGCCTCCTCCAGCCTCTCACTGATCTCCTCCAGTTCTCTGGACAGATCGGCCCTCTGCTTCTCCACCTTGGCCCTGGCAGCACGCTCAGCCTCAATCTCCTCTTCCAGCTCTTCAATACGAGCCTTAAATAGATAAAATGAACAATCATCATCATCATTATTACAGTTTAAAAATTCCAGCCAGCTTGTACAGGAAATGTTTCTTCTTTATTAACTACACCACACCTGAAGCTCCTTGATCTTCTTCTGCAGCTGGGCACCCAGAGACTGCTCATCCTCAATCTTACTGAGGAGCTGGCTGGTCTCAAAGTCCTTCCTATTGTGCAAAATAAAAGCCATGTCAGAGGTTTTGTCACTATTTTATTATGAGGGGAAAGTTAAACCACAAACCATTGACTCGATAAGGAGACAGTCTGTAGATTTGTGTAAGTAAACACTAAAATCCCAGTTCTTGTAATATTACAGTATTTGACACCAATTAAAAAGTCAGCCAGGAATATGTCTGTACATGTATGACATATGTCTAAATCTATACTGTATGGATAACAGAACACTTACTTTTTGATCTTCTCATCAGACTGCTGCTTGTCGTTCTCAAGGTCCATGATGGACTCTTGAGCCAGTTTCAGGTCTCCCTCCAGCTTTCTCTTAGCTCTCTCAAGGTCCATACGGAGCTTCTTCTCTTGCTCCAGAGAACCTTCAAGCTGGAGGACGAAATACAGTTGACTATTTACATTGAAGTCACATTAACTACCATCTAACTAAATAGAAATACTTGTAGCGAAAGTTACGTAGGCACATAGGAATGGCTATGTTTAATGTATACATTAAATTGTATTAAGTATTAGTGATATATTGTAGGTTTTAACAAAAGTGTAAGGCAAAGTATGAAGGAAGGTAAAGGTTGCCACAAAAGTAAAAGGAGAATTGAAAGACAGTTTTTAAATGTAATTGTATGATAATTCTAACTCAGCTCACATCATCGACTTGTTGTTCCAGCTTGGTCTTGGCCTTGGTCAGAGTGTTGACTTTGTCTTCCTCTGCCTGCAGGTCATCCAGTGTCTGCTGGTGGGCCTCTTGCAGGGCTTTCTTCTCCTTGGTCAGCTTGGCAACAATCTCATCTTGAGATGCCATCTCCTCTGTCAGGTTTTTAACCTGAACAAGACAAAGTTAGTTAAAACTATTGTTTGGCATTTTTGAAAAAACATTGCTTGAATATCGGTGAGACGTTGGTACCTTGTTCTCTGTAGCATGTTTCTCCTTCTCCACTTTGGCCAGGGTAAGCTCCAGATCATCAATGTCCTTCTTCAGCTCAGAACATTCATCCTCCAGCTTCCTCTTCTTCGCTGTCAGCTCAGCATTGATCTCCTCTTCATCCTCCAGCCTTTCTGATGTCTCTTTGACTTTGGCCTCCAGCTGGATCTTGCTCTTGATCAGACCCTCACATCTCTCCTCAGCATCATTCAGATTTTCTGATTCCTAAAAAGTGAAACGTAAAAGAAGTGTAAACATTGATTAGTATTGATATGTGTTTTGTTTTTCATGTTTACTCACTGTTTTAAGCAATGTACACTATATACCTATTTATATACCTAAGTACATGAATATGTATTTCACTTACAGATGCTACTTGAAGAGACAGGTCATTCTTCTCCTGCAGTATGGACACCATTTTCTCCTCCAGCTCCTTCTTACGAGCCTCAGACTTGGCAAGAGCAACTTTACATTTCTCATAGTCCTCTTTCATGTTGGCCAGCTCCTTCTCAGTCTCAGCACTTTGCAGGAGAGGCTTGATCTTGTAGTAGACCTTCATCCATGGCCAGTGTTTCACATTCATGAATGAGCGGATGTTGTACTGGATGGTGAAGACAGACTCTCTGATGAAGACATATCAAGAAAGTAATTGGTTATCTTGATACAAAAAAACATAAAATCGTTAGCCTAACCCTATTTTGACATAAAAAAAGTATAATTTCTCTATAAAGTCCAAGACATTTCATGAATATCTCATATCTCCAAAATCTAAAGTTCATATAATTATTCTAAAATGTGTTCACAGTTAAACAGACTTGGATCACTTCCTAAAAACATGGTTTGAATGCAATCTCCATCTCACCTCCTCTCCATCATCTTTTTAAACTCCTTCCTCATCACGTATCCACGAGCAAGAGCCTGCGTCATGGTTACCAGAGTTGCAAGCTTCTCATCTCTCATCTCCTCAAGGACACCAAGCAGACCAGCTTTGAAGAACACCTGTGGCATAGTGAGTAGAGTACAAAACTGAATATAAAAACATGACTGAAAATAGATCAAAATATTGCTCTCAAAGAGACAGTTCATCCTCTCAAATAAATACATATGCATTTTTTGCATTGTATTTACCATAAGGTTTCTTGTATCACATCATAAAGAGTGTATCTGGTATGTTACCTTGGTGTGTCCAAACTTGTATTCCTCATGATCTATATCAATTGACCCAAGCAGCTTCTCAGAAGCCTTCTTGTTGTCAATGAACTGGCCATCGGGGATTACAGCGGCATTCAATACTTTGTATCTGCATAGAGTGACATTTAGGTTTGTTACTGTACATTTTTCTTTTTACCTGTATTACCATGATTATGCCTGTGTATGGGTACCTCTGCTTGAAGTCAGCATAAAGGATTCTGCTGGGGAAGCCCTTTCTACAGATCCTAATACCCTCCAGTACTCCATTACACCTCAACTGATGGATAACCAGGAAGTTCTCCATCAAACCTGGTTTCAAAAGTTAAACGTTACAGTTGGCAAATGTATGACATTTGACATAAAATCACACATAAAATGATGTGTTCAGTTGTACCTGGAGTCTTGGACTCATTGGGGATCAGGCAACGCACAAAGTGAGGGTGGGTGCTCCTCAAGTTGGTCATCAGCTTGCCCAAATTCTCCTGTAAAAAAAAAATAAAATTACATTTAACAAAAATTACTTCAAAATGTTGTGTAGTTGTTTTATAACATAAAAATGATCACTTACTCTGAACTGAGAGGACACAGTCTGCATGGAACCTCCCTTCTTCTTGCCTCCTTTCTTTGAGGAATCTGGGAACACAGATTAGAGCTAATTTAAAGAAGTTGTTGTCGTTATTTTTATTATGAATGCATTTTTGGGTGTGTGAAATGCCTGGATTATTAATATAACAACACTAACCCTCAGGTGGGGGAGCAACATAAATGGTGGCCATCAGTTTGACTGGTGACTTTCCATACAGCTGAATCACAGAGTCGTTCAGGGGATCCTTGTTCTTTTCCAGCCAGCCAGTGATATTGTAGTCTACTGTACCAGCATAGTGGACCAAGGAGAAGTGGGCCTCAGCCTTGCCCTTTGCAGGCTTAGGCTTCTCAAATGCTTTGGTCTTGCCAAGATGCTGGTCATACAGCTTGTTCTTGAAGGAAGTGTCTGAAGCCTTGGGGAACATGCACTCCTCTTCCAGGATGGAGAAAATGCCCATTGGCTGTACAGAAAAATGTATCAAATAAATATTTCTAGATGCGTACATTATAATTATTCACTGTGAATTATTTTATATATATATATTACATAACAATAAAATATGTCAACTTGTTAAAGCACCTCATGACACCAAATAATATCCTTGCTGTATCCTTGGAATTGTTTAAAATCAGTGATGATATACTTTACATCAATAGCTTTTTCCAGAAAGCTCACCTTCTCAATAAGCTCAATGCAGGCAGCCAAGTCCATGCCAAAGTCAATGAAAGCCCAGACAATGCCCTCCTTCTTGTACTCCTCTTGCTCCAGAACGAACATGGTGTGGTTGAAGAACTGTTGCAGTTTCTCATTGGTGAAGTTGATGCACAGCTGCTCCATGCTGTTGTACTGTAGATTTTCACATATTGGGAAACCTTAATTGAGCTATGCACCCAACCTGTATTATATTTTGACTTCACTTGCACTTAATTCAGGGTAGATACTCTATATTGATCTATAAATCAACTACTTGCTAATTTACTACATATAGTTTTGACCAATCTCAAACTCACGTCAAAGATCTCAAATCCAGCAATGTCCAGCACACCAATGTAGAAGTTCCTTGGCTGCTTGGTGTCCAACATCTGGTTGATGCGGACGACCATCCACAAGAACATCCTCTCATAGATGGACTTGGCCAGAGCGCTCACTGAATTGTTCACCTGTGTCACATAACAAAATCCCATGATTTCACCCAGCATATTATGTAACAGTTTATCAAGTATATATTTATTTTATGTTACTGAAGGAAAAAGATAGCTGAGAGGCTTTTTCAAGCTTTACCTGAGGTACTGTCTGACCCTTGGTCACATACTCGTTGCCGACCTTCACTCTTGGGTAGCAGAGGGCTTTCAGCATGTCAGCTGAGTTCAGACCCAGAAGGTAACCGATTTTATCAGCCACTGGGGAGTGAAAATATCAAAGAGCATCGGAATTCCGGTTCCTCCCATATATATATTTAATAGTTCAATAGTTGAGGATAATCGTTGAGGATTACATTAAGAACTTTTAGACTGAACATCAGACTCACCGTCTGTGCCATCTGGCTCAGCCTGCTCCTCACGCTGCTTCTGCTTGAAGTGCATGTTGCCATGGTGCATGACAGCACCAGTCAGCTTGTAGATGCTCATCTTCTCTTCAGCAGTGAAGCCCAAGATGTCAATAGCATCCTGGACGAGGAATGAAAGTTTACATTAAACCACAAAAACATAATATGTACATAATGTGAACACTTTCTGTGACTTACATCTGTGGCATCAAGCTCGACCTTGTCATCAATACTGGCCACTGTGATCTGACCCTGGCTGATCATGGGATAGTCATAGGGGTTGGTGGTAATGAGCGACATTTCTGTAGAGACGCAACACTAAAATTATTACCACCGGAAGCTAGTTAAATGGAAAATTGTGAAATCGCCCCCCTCAATGAAAGGACAATGAGCAAATGGTGAACAGTAAATCATGTTATTCCTTTAAGATCTGTGGTGACTCACCAACAAGCTCAGGTTTGTGGTTGGTCATCATCTGGTAGAAGATGTGGTAGCCTCTCTCATCAGGCAGCTGGAAGCTCACTCTGGACTTCTCCAGCAGGTCTGAAAAAGAATTATTATTATATTTGTTTTACCAAATTGACATAAATAAATTATTTGGATAACTTTTGAGGAATTCCAGCCAACTTACAGGTCTCAATATCAGCACTAGCCAGTTTTCCAGTAGTGTGGAAGTGAATCCTAATGAATTTACCCTAAAAGAGAAGATTTGACGATCAATGTAACTGCCAACTGTGTATACACCTTGAGCATACATTCCAATGTACATAATCATGTTACAAAAGCATGATTTTAGGTGATTAAATCAGAGTATATATAAAATTGGGAATTGATAATCATAGAAAGCAGTCTACTGTCAGACTTACGAAGCGAGATGAGTTGTCATTCCTCACTGTCTTGGCATTACCGTAGGCCTCCAGTAGAGGGTTAGCAGCAATGATCTGATCCTCAAGGGAACCCTGAAGGGAGACAAACCAATTGCTTCTTTTAGTTTGATAACATTTGTCTTTTGAGTATGTATTACTTTTCTCTAGTCCTGGTCTGAAGATCATCTGTGGCAAACGTGGTGAACATTGGACAAATCTATGGCCTGTTTGAATAAATGTATAAACAGATAATTTTATTATAATCCTACTACATGTTAGAACTTGCCTGCATTTTGCCAGTTGTTGCCTCCTTCTTCTTCTCACCTCCAGAAACAGCAATGGTGGCAAAGTACTGGATGACACGTTTGGTGTTGACAGTCTTTCCAGCACCGGATTCTCCACTGGTTGATGAAAATTATTTTTTTGTCAAACTTAAAGTATTGGTAAGTGTCTTACTCATGATATATATTAGGTCCCTGTACTCAAATTTAAGATGAAAGACAACACCTGAGACAGGCAACATGTTTGTGGGCGATAAAACTTTAGTTTGCTGAAAAACAACACACATCATGTTCCTTCAAAGTACCAAAACAAAAACACTGTGTAAAGGTATCATTGCTTCATTATTTCTTCGAACTTATAAAAAAGAATGACTTATAGATATATATTATAAATGTTAAACTTACGTGATCAGGACTGACTGGTTCTCCCTATCTGAAATTGGAGAGCATGAATTATGTAAATGGTCATTCATACCCCTTCCCATTTATCCACATAACCATACATCAATCTGTCTGTTTATACATCCATTGATTTATTCAATCTATCCAACTATTGGCCAACTTTAACAGTTAAGTCTGTTGTCCATAAATCAATTTCTCATCCATCATCCATACCTGTCAACATGAACTGATAGGCGTTGTCAGAGACGGAGAAGATGTGGGGTGGAGCCTCCATACGCTTCTTCCCTCTGTAGGCATTGACCACTTCACTGTCATACACAGGGAGCCACTTGTAGGGGTTCACCGTGGCACAGAAGAGCCCAGAGTAGGTCTGCAAAGTGAAAAATAAACAAGAATGAATGCAGATGATTTTCTCTTTGAGGTGCCTAATGTCTCCATGTGTAGTTTTCTTACGTAGATCATCCATGCTGCATAACGCTCTTTGAGGTTATACAGGACAGAAGCTTCATTGAGGTAGGTCATCATGGCCATGTCTTCGATCTTGTCATACTTAGGAGGGTTCATGTTGTAGACGTCATCTTCTTTGAAGGTTTTAACCTGCAAAAGTCAGATACATGGGTCAAGCCATGGCCACTGGACATCAATGCATTTAAACAGTATAAAATCATCTTATTTTCAAAATATATTTCCCAGTTTGCGTCATGTTATGTAGTCGTGTTTGACAGGTGTTGAGCTTAGTAACAGTACAGTTTGTGTATTGTACTACCACATGGACTTTACCCACTAAACCTGTCATTAATTCTTTGCATTTCAAGGACATGACAGCCATTGGCCTTCAAACTCAATCAACATATAGTATTGTCTTACCTCTTGAGTGTCAAGGACTTTCACCTCACACTTCCCGCCATCTCTCTTAATAACCAGTCCCTTGAGGTAAAGCTCCTTGACATCAGTCACATAGCAGGCATTCTTAGCATCAAATGGAGCTGCCTGAGCCGCAATTCTCTCCCTTTCAGGCTTACGAAGGTAAATGGCGGCCTTGCCATACTGGGCCATCTCCGCGTCTGTACTCATGATGGCGGCTTACTGAAAGTCAAAGATGACAGGTATAAATAAGCTTGTTAAATTTAAGTATCCAGTTGGTATTATATACTACTAATACTAAAATAAGAATAAACAATACAAACAATATTTCCCACTCAGTCTATAAATGAACCGTCTATACGAGTATGTTCATAATATCAAATCATGTCTCACCTGCTTTTACCCTCCCAGATGAATTAGACTCTGAAGATGCTGGCAAATATTTCAATGTAACAACATTAGTATGAATATGGACAGTACTCACATGCCAACCCATTGACTTAGAAATGATCAAAGTGAACAGCATGCATAGTTCAATCTCAAAATGTGATACATGTTTGTTTGTGATACAACAATAATACAAATAATAATGCCATAATGTCAAGGCCATGTGAATAATGGATGCTTACCACAGAAGTTGAAGCTACTGCATCTGACCACGGATGCTGATCTGTGGGACTCCTTATATCTGGTGCAAAGTGTCTAGCAGGCAGAAGCTAATTGTGGATCCCTTTTCTTTTTGTAAGTGATGCGGAGGAAATAATCCAGGCTTATAAGGTCTGGACCCCCTCCTTTGCACTTTTTTCCCCCTTCCATCGTTGCCATCTAATTTCCTTGAGAATCTGTTCATAGATAGGATCTTTTAGACTAGAAAAATTCTAGTTACATGAATTTTGCTGATGTTTTTGTGTTTATTTAACCAATTGAAGCTGTTGTTTTTTAATTTTTTTGGATCTAATTCGTCCAGTCTCAGCTTCTTTCAGGTTTATGTTTTTTGACTTTATGTTTTTCCTATTTTCTTGTGTTTTATTAATAAAGCAGGACATCAAAGTGGTGTAGTTGGACAATGTTTATTATGTTAAGTCATGGATCGATATCAATTTATATGTATAGAGCTGGAGCCTTTTTCAAGCAATGAAACAGAAGTTTTCACATATACCCATAGAACTGCACGTCGATCAATCTAAATCAATACGCTTCTCCAATATGCACAATAAAAGACAACTTTTTCTCTGTCTTGTTGAAAACAGAAAGCTACAGACATTTGATATCAGCCTGTCTGCCTGGTGCATGAGCATTGTGTTCAGTAACTTGATTTGAGCTATAAAAATAATCGTCTGGGTTAAAATTCTAATTTGGGCTCTGCAATGTCACATGTAATGGCAAGGCTCCACCGAATAACAACCTTACTGACCCTATAAAAGCCAAAGCACGGATTGGTTCTTCAAGGGTTTATATTCGAAACCAAATATCTCAGTGTTAAATCCACTTCACCACCAATGTCATAATTGTGAGGATGGAGGGGGTGTACATGTGGGAATGGGGGACTTATATGGTAAGATGTCTGTGCTTTCACACCACTAACATGAGCAGGCACATGAAAAATAACCTACAACTGAAGATCTTCCTGACTGTTTATGAGTAAAATGTAAAATAAGCTGTCATTCAAGCTAAATCATTGTCCGTCTGTATTACATCTCATATGGCCTTTAGTCATGAACTTTTTTTAGCTGTGCGTCGAGTGAGGTTGTAACTAGATTTAAGACTGGTCCTGCTGTGATAAATAACATAAAGACATGTAAACGCTCTTCAAAATATTATTTGAAGGAAATTTATCAAGCTTTTTAGTAGTAAGTAAGTCTAGTCTAAGTAAGTCTAGCATTGTTTTTAGGATGTGTTGTTCAGTCATGACATGGAAAGAAGGGTTGACATCAATCTTGACAACGGAGGAGCAGCTGCTGTCTGATGATGGTAAGACATTCACTGAAGTGAAACTTTAACCTGCACTATGTAGTCCAGGACATTGTTGAAGTTGCTAAAGGCGCTGTTTTAAACCGTATTACATATCCATCCCAATTTTTATGAAAGTAAATTTGTGAAAACCTAAGTACATCGTTTAATGTCTATATGACCAGTAAAAATCTATATATGAATATATTTTATATATAATATGTATTTCATTAACATACTGTAAATGTCATCCCATCGCTTGTTTTGTTTTGCCTCTGTAGCCCTTCTGGACCTTAACCAAGGTTATATCCTTAGCTGTTGGTTCTAATAATAGTGGCTAACAATCCATGATCCACAGTACACACACTGCTCACTGGCAGTGAGCCATAAATATGTGGAGGATCCCTCTCCGCAAGCTGGCTCCCAGACAAGTGGTTAAGTGGATATTATTCAACAGCTTTTTGTGGCTACGCTCCAGGCTCCTCCAATGTCTGCTTGTCAGTGCCTTCCACACCACACACAGCATTCACTTGCACTTAAATCAAACAGGCCATTTCCATACCCCATAACATATCACATGGTGCAATATACTTGCCTTGGGGGAGCTCCAGAGCTCCAACTACTACTAGATTCACATCCTAAATATAGTTAAGGAATGACTGTCCCTGATTGATACATCAGGTTGTGTTCCGGTTCATTTCAGCAGTGACTTTTTTCATGGATGCTACTGTATTAAATTCCCTGCAGTAACAACAATGATAAAATATTGTCAGGATTCTTTTTAAATCATAAAAGTTGAAACGTTAACATGGACGCTGGGAAGGATGATTCAGTGCTTCATTATATTGTCTGCAGATGTAGCTGTAAGGAGATGATGAACCATTACATTTAATTTACATTTAATAAAGCAGGACATTTTAGTGGTGAAGTGGACAATGTTATTATGTTAAGTCATGGATCAATATCAAATTATAAGTTATATGTATAGAGCTAGAGCCTTTTTCAAGCAATGTCACATTAATGTCGCAATGTGACATTAACATACAACTTTATCCACTTGAAGAGTGAGAGGCTACAAAGAATAATAATAAATAGTAATGGCACCATGGTGTCCTCTTTCTCAGTGGTATCAACAATACCCCAGACTTAAGACACGACACATTGTTCCCATTGTGAAGTCCACGTGTCAACGCCATTCCATCATCTCCAAACGTCTGTACAATTACATGAGAAGAAGGAACAGGTGGGTCGGAAAATCTCTTTCAGCTCTATCGTGAGACTGCTCTGTTTCACTGTGCCTTGGAGACCACAGTGACAGGAATGGAAGCAACATTGTTCACCAACCATTTAAAACCAGCATTCAATTATTTCTTTATGAAGCACTGGTTTTGGAAGGAGACTGGCAAAAACCTGACAGTAAGTCAGTACACATATATGTCCTTCTTAAAATGTTAGGAAGTAGGAAAATACAAACAAAATGGACGGATTACATACTTTTAAAGATACATTTTAAACTGAAGTAGACTATCACCTTCAGAAGGAGGAGCCACACTGTAGGGTAGTTAAACACAGAGCAGTGAAGAGTGGATCTGTTGATCAGTCTGTTCCAAATACTAGATTGTCTGAATATCCACAACATCAGGAACAATGTTACTGAATGTAATTCTTCTTCTATCAACTGTCTTAAGTGAGTGGCACACTAAAATACTAGAATTTTCATAGACATTGTTGCTTTCTTGCTACATGATTCTCATGTTCTTCATATTCAAATGTATTTGAATGAGAGAAAGAAAAGAAAAACTTTTTTTCTTCTTTTTTTCTTTTTCTTTTAGGTATCAACTGTGAAGCTATCATTACATCATTATCAGACACTGAAATGGCTTTGGAAGGAGACAGTAGTACTCTCTCCTGCAAAGTTAAATACTCCCTTGGTGACAACCTTCAATGGTATCGGCAATATCCCAAATCAGCTCCTCAGTTGTTGATAATGCAGTATGGAGAAGTGAAAACAGGGATCACTCTGAATCATGATAAAGATGCAGAACGCTTGGATCTGGTGCTCTCCTCTGTGGAAGTGACAGACTCTGCTCTGTACTACTGTGCTGTGAGGCCCACAGTGACAGGAAACACAGACAAACTGTACAAAAACCCTGACTGGAAGGTGTCGAAAAACTGAACACAAAGGAGGGGCTTATGTTCAAAGGTAGGCTAAAGCATAATTTAAGAGTTTGCATTACAAGATCTAACTCTGTGTCTCTTCTGAATACAACAATACAGTTTCAGAGTGTGTTACAGCTACAAGCTACTGTGTCTTTTCCAAAACATGTTACTATACTTTATATTTTTACTTAACAGATTTTCAGGTAGGGGAGTGACTGAATTTTGGTAGTATACCGTATGTTGGCTTGAATGAAATCTTGGAAGGCTGTTGTTAACTGTGTTATATCTTCACATGCATTTACTTTGTCTTTCTAGGTATCGTTAGTCAAGACCTCACTCCAGTCAAGAATGAAACAAACAGTGTAGAGGGTGACACTGTTACTTTGTCGTGCAGCTTCTACAGAACTGCAACAGCTTCAGATTATTTCTACTGGTATCGACAATATGATGGAAAACCACCAGGATTCCTTGTGTCGGTTTTAGGATTTGAGTCGAATAAAACTAGCAATGTCAACCATCGAATATCTGCCAACTTGAACAAAGGGAAAGATCACCTGACTCTGATCATCTCCTCTGCTGAAGTGACAGACTCTGCTCTGTACTACTGTGCCCTGAAGCCCACAGTGACAGGAAACACTGACACACTGTACAAAAACTACAGGAACTGAAGAACTTAACCTACTATAGTATGTATTCTGCTGTTGTGCCAGGAGGAGGCGATCTCACATCAGAAACAGCTTCCTCCTGTATGTACAACCTACTGTACTTCTGAATAATCTAACTAAGTTAGAGTTTCATACTCACGTTTGAGGTTGAATTATTGCCTTGTTGTCAGTCCCTCATAAAGATGCAGATGTTTTTTTGTGCTTTTTTAATCGTTTCTCTCACTGGTAAGTTTATCATTGTTCATTATTTTAACTATGATCAAATAATCATACATATGATACATACATACGAACTATTTATATTTGACAAATTGGTTCATTAACCATATTAATTGATAAACATAAATAATAGAATTGTTAACATTTGCATTCTAGGAAACAGTTTTCAGGACTTGATAACATCCACCACGTCTGAACAGCAGGTTTTCGAGGGAGAAACAGCTACTCTTTCTTGTAATTACAGTGGCTCTCTGAGTTCTGATACTTTACTGTGGTATCAACAGTATCCCAGATCAACACCACAATGTCTGCTTCTGATCACTGAAGGAGGATTCAAAACATCAACCGAATTGACCAGCCCTCGACTGCTTGTTGAACTGAATGACCAGAAAAACCGTTTGGATTTGAAAATCTCCTCCACCAAAGTGACTGACTCTGCTCTGTACTACTGTGCCCTGCAGCCCACCGTGACAGGAAACCCAAACACACTGTACAAAAACATAAAAAAGTCAAAAACTTCTTAGAAAATGAAACATCAATAGACAAAGTACAATATTTACAGTAGAAACTCATACAAATCAATATATAATGTGAACAGGTAGGAAGCTTATCTAACAAATTAGATCAACTTAGCCCACCATCCACATAGATACAGAACTTTGACATCAACTTTAGTGTCAGAAGGAGGGGCTTTGGTTAGTGGTGCTCTGTATGTTATTGTGATGTTGGAATACATTTCTCAAACGTTCAGCTGTCCCTCTGTCAAGATGAGGCTCATTTTATCTTTAATCTTTCTAGCTTTTATAGGTGAGTTGTCGATTTGATTATTTGGTGGAGGGAAGAGTCCTAACAATAATGTATACATTTTATATATATATTTGGAATACCACATACTGTATTTAGTGCAATTTCACAATACAGTTGAGTAATTATGTAAGCATGTATTTTAAACCAGTTTTACATTTTTGCAGCATCTGTTTCTGGCCAAATCATTTACTCCAAAGTGACAGAGGAACGGACGGTAGAGGGGAGTACTGTCAATCTGACCTGCAATTATGATGGGAACATTTACAATATACAGTGGTATCGCCAGTATCCACAATCAAAACCAGAATTCATCCTCTACATCACGGAGGATGGGAACATATTCAATGCTCCGACACCATTTCCCCGTCATTCATCTTACATTCAAAAAAAGGAAAAACTTGTGCATCTGCAGATCTCCTCGGCTGAAGTAACAGACTCTGCTATGTTCTACTGCGCTCTGAGGCCCACAGTGACAGTAGACTGGTACCATGCAGTACAAAAACCTACTGTTGTAAACCACACCCACATTCATTTCCAAAGACACCATGAGGGGAGGGAGGCCTGCAACACTTATGTTTACTTTCCTCAGATTTAGATCATTCTTAGTGTTGGAGGTGACTAAACCTTACAGTTTGGAGTGTACATCGTCATGTACTAGTACACACACGATAAGAGGGTATGCTCAGAGTCAGTAGTGTCTAATACAGCTCAGTGTCTCTTTAATTTGACGTGATGTTGCTGTTTTACTCAGTGTTGTTCGCCAGCATACTTACAGGTAGGTGTTTTAAAGACTCACTGTCTGACCTGTGTTGATACAAAGGAGTTTCCATCGGGATCAATAAGTAATCTGAATCTGAATCTGAAATATATATGTGTAATTTTAAACTCATATTTTACAGATAAAATGTATTTTGTCTTTACAGACGTGTGTTGTCAAGATCTCACTCCAGTGAAGAAGGAGGTGAACAGTGTGGAGGGTGACACTGTGAGTTTGAGCTGCAGCTACTCTAAAACAGCAATGGCTGGAGAGTATTTCTATTGGTATCGCCAAGACACTGGAAAACCTCCACAATATCTACTGTACATACCGGTGATTGGTGATGTATTAAAAGCTGATCCTCTCAACAAACGACTATCTGCTAACCTGAACGAGGGGAAAAATGGCTTGAATCTGATCATCTCCTCAGCTGAAGTGACAGACTCTGCTCTGTACTACTGTGCTGTGAGGCCCACAGTGACAGGAAGCACTGACACACTGTACAAAAACCCTGACTAGACCAATCACAGAAACTGAAGCATGACACAATCCTTCTACTATAGTTGTACCACCCACTGCCATAATCTACAACATACTAAGAAGCTGGGTGGGGGGTCTTTGTTCAGGGGAGGTACTTTACAGGCTATAGCAAATAGGCATATGTACATATACATGGGTATTCAGTATATATGAGTTAAAGAAGAGTCTCATATGACAGCGGAAGAAAAAAAAAATTTAAGAGTGTACTTTTCTGTAATCTTACTGTAATTTTACTCCAACAGTGTCAATTAATACTGACATGATATTACTGTACTTTACGATGTTACTCAACATTCATGTTGGTAGGTAACGCTCTGAATAACAGTGAAATGTATAGGTAAAAATACAAAGCTGAATGGTGAAGTACTGTACTGTACTGTATGTTCTGTCTTTTCAGGTGTTATCTGTCAAGACCTCACTCCAGTCGAGAATGAAGTGAACAGTGTAGATGGTGACACTGTTACTTTGTCCTACAGCTTCTCAAGGCCTGCTACAGCTGGAGATTATTTCTTCTGGTATCGACAAGAACCTGGACAAAATCCTGAATTCCTCTTGTTAATCTCAGGATTTGAGTCTTCAATCCAAACTAGCACAGTTAACACTAGAGTATCTACTAAACTGAATGATAAGAAAAACCATCTGGATCTGATCATCTCCTCTGCTGAAGTGACAGACTCTGCTCTGTACTACTGTGCTGTGAGGCCCACAGTGACAGGAAGCACTGACACACTGTACAAAAACCCTGACTAGACCAATCACAGGAACTGAAGCGTGACACAATCCTTCTACCGTGATCACACCAGCCACTATACAATAGAAATAATCAGGAAGTTCTTATCTTCAGGGGAGGTACGATTGAAGTTACGTGGGAATGCATTAAAAAAGCATCATTTAAGACAGGGCATTACATACTGTTGTTCAGTTTCCTGTACTTCTGCAGTTACAGAGCATATTACACACCACAAACCGTGTTTGAAGATGATATTTTTGTACTTTGAGATGTTCCTCGCAACACTTTCAGGTAGATACAGCTTTACATTCCAGATCTGAATAAAATTACAGGTGGTAAATTATTGAGTGCTCTGAGAAAGAAATGTTATCTTCACAGGTATCTATTGTCAAAACCTCACTCCAGTCAAGAATGAAGTCAACAGTGTGGAGGGTGACACTGTCACTCTGTCCTATAACTTCTCCAAAACTGCTACAGGTCAAGATGAATTCTACTGGTATGTCCAAGAAACTGGAAAACCACCACAATACATCCTCCAAATTTATGGATTTGACTCTGCAACTAAAAATAGCAACGTCAACAACCGAATATCTGCTAACCTGAATGAAGGAAAAACCCGCCTGAATCTGATCATCTCCTCTGCTGAAGTGACAGACTCTGCTCTGTACTACTGTGCTGTGAGGCCCACAGTGACAGGAAGCACTGACACACTGTACAAAAACCCTGACTAAACCAATCACAGAAACTGAAGCGTGACACAATCCTTCTACTATAGTTGTACCACCCACTGCCATAATCTACAACATACTAAGAAGCTGGGTGGGGGGGCTTTGTTCAGGGGAGGTACTTTACAGGCTATAGCAAATAGGCATATGTACATATACATGGGTATTCAGTACATATGAGTTGAAGAAGAGTCTCATATGACAGCGGAAGATAAACAAATTTAAGCGTGTACTTTTCTGTAATCTTACTGTAATTTTACTCCAACAGTGTCAATTTATACTGACATGATATTACTGTACTTTACGATGTTACTCAACATTCATGTTGGTAGGTAACGCTCTGAATAACAGTGAAATGTATAGGTAAAAATACAAAGCTGAATGGTGAAGTTGTTATTTAATACATGTACTGTATGTTCTGTCTTTTCAGGTGTTATCTGTCAAGACCTCACTCCAGTCGAGAATGAAGTGAACAGTGTAGATGGTGACACTGTTACTTTGTCCTACAGCTTCTCCAGACCTGCTATAGCTGGAGATGATTTCTTCTGGTATCGACAAGAACCTGGACAAAATCCTGAATTCCTCTTGTTAATCTCAGGATTTGAGTCTTCAATCCAAACTAGCACAGTTTACACTAGAGTATCTACTAAACTGAATGATAAGAAAAACCATCTGGATCTGATCATCTCCTCAGCTGAAGTGACAGACTCTGCTCTGTACTACTGTGCTGTGAGGCCCACAGTGACAGGAAGCACTGACACACTGTACAAAAACCTGATGAGAATGTGTGACAGAAGCATAAACATATTTCTTTTGTAGGTGTGTCAGTCATTATTCACAATAGAAGCTCAGAGGGATGGGCTTATATTCAGGGGAGGTACTGTACATGTATGTATGTATATGAAGGGATGCATGAAGAAGACCGTCATGAGTTTTACTTTCACTGTCTGTGATACTGTGTCTCTTCTGAAAACAATATAGTTTCATAGTGTGTTACAACTACAAGCTACGGTGTCTTATTATTTTCCAAAAGATGTTATTGTACTGTGTGTTTTTACTCAACATACTTTCAGGTAGGTGATGTGCTGAGTTACTGCTATAGTCTTGAATTAAATTATATATGACCACCATTTATAAAGTATTGTATTTTAATTTGTGAGCCCATTGTCCTTTCAGGTATATTCTGTCAAGATCTCACTCCAGTCAAGAATGAAGTGAGCAGTGTGGAGGGTGACACTGTTACTCTGTCCTACAGCTTGTCCAAAACTGCTACAGCTGGAAATGAATTCTACTGGTATCGACAATATGATGGAAAACCACCAGGATTCCTTGTGTTGGTCTTAGGATTTGAGTCGAATAAAACTAGCAATGCCAACCATCGAATATCTGCCAACTTGAACGAAGGGAAAGATCACCTGACTCTGATCATCTCTTCTGTTGAAGTGACAGACTCTGCTCTGTACTACTGTGCTGTGAGGCCCACAGTGACAGGAAGCACTGACACACTGTACAAAAACTACAGGAACTGAAGAACATCACTATTCTTACATTGAATTTTATTTCATTTAATAATTACAACATGGATGGCTAGCTATAGAGCACCCAAGAGTTCAACATAGACACAGGACAGGGCATAAGGTCATACCGCCTCTCGACACATCCATGCCACCCCCTTGTTATCCCATGTGAGAAAAAAATGAAAGAATCATCTCCAAAATTGGTATAGATGATGCTTGTTTACTATAGTATGTCATTTTTAGTTAGGCAGGCTATTGAATTTATTTTTAGGGCTGGCTCTACCTAATTTAGTGCCCTAGGCGAGATTACTGCCCCCCTTGTCATTTTTCCTTTTTCCATATCTGGGAAACTCTGCAACTCCTGTGCCAGTTCCTTCCAGTCCAGGTCTGACTGTCCATTACAGCTTAGGGTGTTGCTCAGTGTTTCACAATTCTTAGTTCTTCTTAGTTCCTCATTGGGCAGGTCAGGGAAGTTGACAAGAACATCAAATGTCTTCTCAACTTTACCCAATGCCTGAAATCCTTACTGCAGTGAGACAATGGAGACATCCAACACCACATTGAAAAAGGAAAGTTCCATTTTCTTAAGTGCAAACATAAACAGCGCCGACGCAGTGCGCATTTCACGTTAAACACGGTGTAGCTAGCAAGCAGAAGTAAATCAAACGTCTTCACATGACATGATAAAAAAATGGTACAGCCCATTTTACCTTTATATTGTAACTTCCTCTTCTCCTCCTCTTTTCTTCTCTTTTTGTTCTGCGCACCCGAGGGCGTGGACAGCACTATTTTATCGCTTAACAAAATCATCACCTCACCTGTCTGTGACCTGACCTCTGATCCCTCTGACCCGTCATGTGACTCAGCAGCATCACATTTTAGGAACATCATTGTTTATTTATTTCTTAATATTTTAATCATTTTGAAGAGAGAGCACACAAAGGAGGGCGACTGGGCATTTTTTTATTGATTGTTTTGTATTTATTTATAAATAAAAATTCACCTCCAGCAGATGACGCTCTAGGCCACTATGTCGCCTATGCTAAGAGCCGGCCCGTAACTGAACGTCTTTCTGCTCATTGTTCGCGAGTACCAGTTGTGAGTCAGCAGTGTCTATGCGCTGTTTGATTTATCTACATCCAATAAGTAATCATATAGTTCCATCTAGTGTTCTGAGGTAAGAATTGGTAAAAAGTCAATTTTTTCATTTTGTTACATGGTAAGTCTCCAGTAGAGGACAGTAGTGTACCATAAGTTTGAGCTATTTTGTGCTATGAGCGATGTAAGTCATTTGTACAGAAAAAAATAAAATTGTAATAGTGTACTCACAAGGACGTAATTGAATGTGCAATATGTCACTTTCTGAACTGGCTGGCGGTGGATGTTAGTTTTCTTAATTGGTACTAAACAGCCCGTCTTGAGTATGTACTGTATCAAGTCTAGTAGTGGTGCTGTTGACATTAATTCATACAGGGACATTTTGATTCCAGTGGCAATAAAAGTTTTACAAACATCAAGGATTTGCTCAGGTAATGTAAATGGTACCACCTGTTCCTCAGTTCTTATGAATATGAGCATATATAATACAATTTATTCAAGTGTAAATCATTTTTATCCATGATTTGAACAAATATACTGAATTTCACAATGATGCATTTGATACATTTCATCAAGTTTCATAAGACTCTTAAACTATGAACAATTTATAAAATACTAAAAATGTGTAAATGGTTAATTCTAAAGTAATTTTGGGGGGGATAAGGCTTAGATAACATACTGTATAGTCTAACATGACACAATCATTCGTTGTCTGAAATAGTGTTATTCATGCATACACTGTATTGTGACAGTCATAAGTATCATTTTTTCCACTGCCTCTACACAATAATGTATGTTTGATTATAAAAAATTACTAATTATTATAGTAGCAATCAACAGCCTATGACTTAAGGTGAGACGGCCTTTCTTACACACAGACTCTTTATTGACCATGTTTGCACATAACCACTGTTGATGCTGCTCAACTCGACAAAGTGCAGAGCATGCTTGTCCTTGTTTCCTTGCAATGCACCCACAAACACATCCTCATGCATGAACGTGTCACACACGCTCGCTCTGTTCAGACATGCATATACGCAGACATCCTGTCTCAGGAACGGCTTGGCGTGGAAACAACCGCAGCCGCCTGTGACGTCAGCACACAGCATCACAGCCCATCCCTCATACATCTCCACTGAGGCCACATCCTGTGGAAATAATCAAGCCTGACACCACCCCCCGCCCCCCCACCCCTTCACCTCATGTTGTTCCATTCCACTTACCCACTTCATTCATTCTATATATAAATACAAATAAAATGCTGTTTGTTGACAGAGTAGATCTTTCTTTGACATTGTCCCCACTGTTTTCATTAAAGTTCATGGTTTAAAACATTAAAACATACAGAAGTGCTTATTTTGATCATCTAACATTTTATCACCTTACACATTTGTTTTTTTAGTGAATACAAGGAATGTAAAGATGCCAACTAAAAACAATGTTAAAGTAGATAGGACGTAGTTAAGGCCAACAGTTGTCCCCCTTCTCAACCAGACCTTGGTGGACTTTTCTCTGAATTCCCAATGACTACCATGGAGTTAGTTTAGCAACCTATTCATTGATGAAACTTAACAATGTTAAGTTAACAAACACAGTTTAAGATTAACAAGGCAGTGGTAACTGATGATCAATAATGAACTGTAACTACTTGAATTGTACTCAAAAGCATTCCAACAAGTTCTGAAAAATATACATACGTTACAAATAAAGACAGGCAGGCATTCCAAGGTGTTAAACTATGCTTCAGGCATTATTGAAGACTTGATGGTTTCATTCTTATCAAACTGCTGTTACAGTATCTTTAAATGCAGTTTAGAATGATTGTGAATTAAATTGTAACGTTCATGAATGAATAAATTGGAACGTCACAGGGGATGTTGTGTGTGTTTTTGCTCTCATTTAGGAATTTTACATTTAGTCATTTAGCAGACTCAACATTTTATCTACATAATCTTCTCTGGGACATGAACTGAAACTGGTGAATGAGTGAATGTGAAATGTGAACCTATCAGGTGTGCTATTTTAGGTCTAACAACTTTATCTTTACCAGTTTTCCAAGCTCTCGTAAAATCATTATCAGACATCAGTAAGCATTTACTTTCTACTCAAAATGGTTAAGCAAACACATTGGTACTTAAGGTGTACAGTATGATGCAATAAGTGGCAACAATGCATGCACACATTATATTAAGTAAGAATAAGCAATCCTGTTCAACTGAAAACATTTCCGGACAAGAAAGTAAACCATAATGATAACAGTTATTGTATATTTTGTAAATGAGGTGGCCATGATACTTGTATAAGTATTCACATATATAACACATTTGCATTGAAAATTAATTTTAGATCTTTCAATAGATGTCATAGAGGGTGACATAGATAGAGAACAGGATATGCATGTAATTTGACTGAAATGGAAAACAGGTGGCATGGATGTGGGTTGAGGATTCATTTAGGGTTTTCACAGACTCATTGCTGACAGCTGCAGGTCACATGGTTGACTTTCCATTCATCCAGCCTTGTTGGTAAACCCTGGAAAGTGTGACACGTTTAAAGTGGAGAAGAAACTGTGTTGTCTTGTTGCTTTGACAATGCCCAATTAGGTTACGTAAATAAACTCAACACAATGTAAAATGCTGACGGACCACTTCAGTAAATGTCAGTCCTGTGGTTTAAATGTATGTATTAATCAACTGTCATTCATAATCTGTTGGAAAAGTCATGCTTTTTAGGATTCTAAATCATATCGCTGTCGTTTATCTACGGTAGTTTTTGGCATGTCTCCAAGGAGTGATGAGTAGAGAGAAAAGCTTAATTCCACCACCAGTATAATGTTTGTTCACAAAAGTATTTTACTATCTAAGATCATGCCAAAACATCAGTATGGAGCCTTGACTACTTGTACCCTTTCTTTCCATTTAAGCATTAGGGTCTGATTGTGTAAAAGCTTTTATGCAATGGAGCACTGTGGACAAGATCCTTGTTTTACTCAATGAAGTGTAACTAACCCTTCAATGGTGCTGTATATATTGTAGGCCTTGAGGTCAAACAAGCTACCTTAGTCCCGGTTACTGATATGAAAAAACAAACAAACAAATGGCTTCAAATTCAAATGTATTTAATTGCTGAAATATTTAAAACAGAAAAGTTAAATAACACATTAATGGCTGACATATAAACTAAGATATTTTTAATTATTTTTACTATACAGAAATGAATGTGCATCAGTGTGCACAGAGTATGAGCGATAGTCAGATTAACAGTTAAACAAAACAGAATAATCACATTAAGCAGTTTTAACCATTGAAAGGTGGAAAAAACATCTATACTAAATTATATATATATTTTTTGTACTATACAAGACAGCAGTCCTCTTACTTAGCAAATGACAAATAATACAGGTTTCTCAAACATAAAAACATACATTGAACAACATGCAAACCAGCACCCATTAACTTTGCTTTTTAGAATACTGCATAATATTACAGAAGAAAGTTACAATTATTACATGAGGCAAATAACAGCTCTACTTCCAAATAGACATGGGGCGAATGATGTTGTCTTCTTTGACAGACTGCTGTACCTGGAAAAAAAGATTAGATGATGTTAACCAAAGCCATTAGTAAACAAGTCAAGACTTCCTGACGACAACATTCTCGAATAGGAATGTGGTCAACAAATTTCAGCTTGTTTTATTTTTACAGTGATGTCATCAATTGTTGTTGGTTGTCCACCAATGGAATGTAATGGATGTTAATGGGGGCCGGCATTGTGCAACATCGTGGGTGGGTGTTTCATGTCTGGTATTGTGTTTGGCCTAATTCATTACTTTTGTCAAAGCATAACCTTTGTGAAAAGCGTTCGTTAAAAGCGTTAAAATACTGTGTACTTACTCTACTTCATCCATACCCGAAGAGTCATCAGCACATTGAAGATGATGGTCTTCACAAACAGGATTCTCAGACCCAGAATAGTCAGTGACAGGAATCTGACCTCTAGAAACAATGGAGTCATAGTCATTAGAGTCTACAATAAGTAGACACAATAAGTTCAAAAGCTACAGTAATATTTCATCGTATAACATTTGCAGAGGAAAATACTTGCCTGGTTTAATACCATCTGTACAAGCTAGGTCATCTGTCAAAGAAACAGGCAAAACATTTATTAGAAGTGTTGATGTGGGAATGCTCTCAGTTTTACATTCACATTTATTCATTTAGCAGACGCTTTTTTCCAAAGCGACTTACAAGAGAGAGCTTTCACAAAGAGCATTGATCAACCACATAGTCTAGAATAGCTGCAGTGATTGCAATACATCAGTCTAGACACTTACTCGTAGTAGAAGGGCATGTTCTACTAAGAGCGACTTGGCTGTAGTATGTGTCCCCCTTCATTCTTGTGGCTTCGGTGTCATTAAATATGCTTGAGTCGACAGAGTTGATTGGGCTGAAATCTGTTGCCAGACAAGCTGATATGCCCTCATTTTCCAACTTATAGTACGATGGTGCATGGCTTTCCCCTGTTAAAACACACATAAAAAGTTCAGAAATGTAAGCCAGTGCACTTAAAACAACCAGACACCGAGTATATAGTCAAACAATGCTGTAGCTATATACCCTTTTACTTGTTTTCCCACATTTCCCACATAATGGCTCAGTTGGCATGACATGGAAATCTTGCTAACGGTAGTTAGCATTTGTATCTTTAATAACTTTGCATGTGTAATTATGGGGTGATGTGGACAGCACAACTAAGGACCAACATTTGTCATAATGATTTTGTGTGTAAATAAGTTATTTCACTGCATTTGTACACACATCAACATAGTACAAGCTGGACTTTCTCTGGTCTGCCACACAATGGTTTGGCCCCTTTCTAAAACAACTTGAATGAAACTATTCAATTGATAGTACTACTAATCAGTTTGTAATAGTTAAGTCTCACAACCTCAAATACATTTTGTTCACTATGGAATTATGATTATAAATACTGTTTATCGCCAATTATGATAAAATTGTATACAAATTTAAGTATTTGAAGGTTTTAAAAGTGTCTGTATTTAGTTTAAAAAAAAATATTCATATGTGTTTTTTGTGTGTAAGATGTGTTTTTTGTTTACTTACTTGGCAGGACAATAACCTTTATGCCAGATCCAAATATTAATTTGATGTTATTCACACAACCTTATGTCTGGTTGCAAAAACACTATAACACCAGTGGCTGAAAATACAGTGTTGTGCATTACCAGATGAAACTATACCCGTTGGAGAAATTGTGATTCATCTGTCCACATATTACCTTTTTACTTCATCAGTTTAAATGTACATTTTGTGGTAAGATCAACTTCTATTTCTGTATTGATTGTTCAGTTTGCAAATTAATCTATTGGACAGAAAAAAGGGAAATTGAACCCGGACCGCTGTGTTTAGCCCTCAGGACATATGATACATTATCTACACACTGAGCACCAGGGCACCCAGAAATTATATATTATAAGTTAAGTATTCTTATGACATATATAAGTTGGATTGTCCAACTAAGCCGAAGAGAATTTCCTATAATTTATACTTTTATGTTTAATTTCACTACATACAGTCACTACATATGTGGTATATTTGATAATTTGATATTGAAAAAAAATGGTTACTCACTTGTTTTGATATGTAATTTGGTACCAACACCAAATAAAAGTTTGTTAGTTCCTAATGATGTCACACAATGCATGATTGTTGCACGATAACTGTCTTTGGTTTACAGATAATTGCATATTTTGTGTTTAAAGACAATGCACTATTTGGGCTCAAGTTCTGCATCTACAATGTCAACACACGTTCCCTAAATAACACTTCATTAGACTGAACTATGTCTAAACCTAATCCTTTGTCCTTACATGACTAATTCCTTATTTTAACACTTAGCCTATATCAACTGCCGTTTTATGAAAAGTAAAACGCACCTAGGACAAATTAACCCTTGATTTATAAGTCATCCGTATTTAAATGATTTCATACATTACTGTACATTCAAATACTTTGTTTCTCATTATTGTGTTTGCACACCATTTGCCAACCAACTGACTTGTTATATTGTAATCTTAGTCAATGTATGCAAAATACTGCATACATTAAAGATGTGCTGAAGTTTAGGAATATGATGTTGTACTTACTAGGCTGAACAACTACTTTTATGCCAGATCCAAATACAATTTTGAAGTTGTTATTCACACAACAATGAGTCTAGTGGCAAAAACCAGGTGGTGCAAAATACAATTCATACAGTCCTAAAATCTATTGAATTGTCATTTTGTTGTCAGTTATACCGGTCAGTTACGACGATGGAATTTACATTATCTTATTCTGACATAGTGTAGTGAGTGTAGACTAGGTATTAACACAATGTTATTTTTAACCCACTTGTCACACAGATAGAATTCCAAGCATTCACTTAATGATACTGTATTGTTTTCTCACAAATGCATTCACTTAATGATATTGTGTGTTTTCTCACAAATGCTACAAGATCTCAGAAGTTTCCTGAAAATAATTACTCAAATATGAAATCATATTTGAATAAATAAAAATAATTTGTGAAAAGAGATGCTATTAATTCCTAGTTCTACTCAAGGATATGAATCTTAGAATGTAAGAGATACTCACTTGAATTAACTATCAATGTTGTTCCTTTTCCAAAGTATAACTTATCATATCCAGTATTCACACAACATCTATGTGCAATACATAAACCTCTAGTTGTGTAACAACCAAGGCCAGTGAGGGCAAAGTGTTCAGGATTTTGTGACTGATTGTATACACTACAGTACATGGTTGTATCAATGCTATTGATTCTGTGTATTAAAGGTATTAGTTTTACATTTAATGTACAGGGTAACTGTATGACCACGATGGATTTAATTTAAATGTCAACAACAGCTTACAAATGATGTTTTTGTGAAAATTTCATGAGCATGTGTTACAATGGGTAACTTATATTTATATTTTAAACAGTGACAATACATTTTTATGTAGTTCAGCCTATGACGTATTCATACATTATAGTAGATATCATATCATCAGATTTTGAGAAGTAAAAAAATATCAGTGTCTTATTTGTTTGGCTTTAAGATGATTTTTTTTCTCCAAATTTAACTTACTTACCTGTCTTAACAGTAAGTTTAGTTCCTGTACCAAAAATGATTTTCCAGTTGTTAGCATTCACACAGTGTATATGTGCTGGGCAATAACTTAAGTAAGTGCATTTGAAAGAGTTTATCTAACTGATTTAGTTGGTTCTGGATTTTGAACATCATGTTTTAGACATACATTTAGCATACATTTTACGTCAAGTCATCCGGAAATATTACAATATTGTACATGTAACTGGGTTCTACGCCCAAATACAAGTTCTCATATTCTGTAATGTATGGCCGAAGCAAGAACATGGAGTATGATAATATTATTAAGTATAATAATATTATTAATTTGGCTTTTGTGTTTTATTTTGGTTTTGATAACTACACAATTGTTATTGTTTCATAATATGTGTTGTTCTGTGATTTTAAATCAATGCATCTTTTAAGTAGACTATGTAGTTTAATTCTGTAAATTGTTCCTAAATAAATATAAAAAATGTCAATAAATCATAATGGAAGGATAACTTACTAGACTGCACAGACAATTGAGTTCCTTTTCCAAAGAGGATTTTCTGTGTCCCGTCATTCACACAGTGATATAAGCTTCAACATAAACAATGTTGCATCCCAGTAACATTACAAGGACCACTTATCAAAGTTTAGTTTGTAATTTAGTTGTTATCTTGTTTAATGCTCCAATTATTGTATTACTACAGTATCAACAAAATCATTATCAGGTATCTATGTGCAGCATGTTAAGATAACAAAGATAACCAAACTATTGTGAGAAATGTAAGGAATTGTTGAAATTGTATGTATCGTGAACACTATCAAAAACACTTGTCCTTCACTTTGTCTTGTCTTGCTCAACATATATATTTGTGGCATTGCAATATGAATTATATGATTGTATTCTTACTATTATCCTCCATATATTGTTGTTAGTTCACATTTAAACTGACTTACTTGTGTCTACTATCAACTTGATGCCAGTCCCAAAAAATAATTTGTAGAGTCCACTTCCAGTCACACATCAATATCCTGTTCTACATAAACCAAATGTTCTAATGAAAATAACATTTTGAAACATTAAAAAGCCTCCAGGGTTTGAACCGTATTCTCACAAGGACAAATGATCACAACTATTATTGCTAATATTTGTTGTGTAGAGTAGGGGAGACCAGGAACAGTTGTAACAAGGGACAGTTGTCCCTGGTCTCCTCTACTTATTCTTTGCACTTACTTGAGTTGACTATTAACTTGGTTCCACTTCCAAACCAAACCTTCACAGCAGTAGTCACACTGTGATGGATACCTTTTCAATATCTTCAATTCTAAACACCTGTTATTGTCTATTAATACAGTAACCACTGTTTAAAAGTCACACGTTTATAATATATTATTTCTACTAATTAAAATATTTCATTTTGTCAATGTTTAAATAGATTAACTTACTTGGATCTATTTGTAATTTTACTTACTTGAGTCAACGATTAGTTCTGTCCCTTGGCCAAATATAATCTTGTTACCGTATGTCACACAGTGTTCGACTCTTTAACAAATACTTATACTGAACATTGATGACCTCAGGAAAAGAGGCCTTGCTCTCATTTTAAAGCACTTCAAGATGTATTGCTCTGGCGAAAGCTGTTTACCATTAAGAATATCAACATGTGTTAATGCATTGATAAAACCAGCACCCTTAAGTCACTGGAAATAGGTTTAAACTTACTGGATTGCACATGCAGTGATGTACCCTTTGCAAAGATAATCTTGTAACCTGCTCCAGTAGTCACACAATGAAAACTTATGCTACAGAAAGTTCTGTGCTCCTGGTGTCTACTGGTTACAATAAAAGGAGCTGTAAGAATACACTATATCTGTAATAATAATGTAATATTTGATAAATACAAAGAGACAGTCACTAACTAAAGATACGGGTAATGCATTCCGCTGAACTACAATATTGTTAGATATTCCTTCGATAACAGCATTGTACACATAACATGACTAGAGTATATGTTTGACTCAGATTATTTATGTGAATTTGTAAACAAACATATTTAAGAAAGATACATAGGTTTTAAACACAATGTATCATAATTTACTTACTGGCATTTACTACTAGTTTGGTCCCATGAGCAAATATAACTTTCCAGCCTCCTGCTGATGTAGTCACACAAAACTACATGGTATACCATATACCATAGTACATGGTATAACAAATATAGGCTTTGAATGTGAAAAAACATGATTAGATCTTAAACTGAGTTTGAACTTACTTGAATTAATGGTTAATTGTATTCCTTGACCAAAAAGGATTTTGTCGTATTTCACACTGTGTTAGATACTTTGACAATTACTCATTGACTACTAAGAGGAGATTTGAGGACTGCTTTTATGTTACTTCAAGTTAGTTTTTATATATAGGCCTAATCTTTTGAGCATGCAGAGAGTATTTACTGAACCAAGTTCTAATTTCGAGCTGAACCGGCCACATAACTTCAGTCTTTCATAAATCATCACCAAAGACAATTAAAAAATCATGAAGGCATCATCTTTCAAATGACTTGACCAATTTGACCAAAATGGACCATTTGTTCTAGTAAACCAAAATTGTACTTACTCGGTTCAACATGTAATTGCATGCCTTTGCCAAAGATGATCTTGTAAAGGCCAGAATTCACACAACATGAATCTGCACTACATAAACTGCATGTCAACTTAAATCTGATGACCATGAAACCAATTTCGACATATTCGCAAAATAACTTTAATTGACGATATATTAAGGCAAAAAGCCCCTACTATTACTATTATTCAATCATGTATTTATTCTTTGAGTATTTTAAACTTGTTTTTACTTTGTGTGAGTCTGTATCTTTCTGATGGCATCTGTGATCACACAATTGCTAATGTAACAGGCTAAAGTTGGAAACACACAACTA
This sequence comes from Neosalanx taihuensis, assembly GCA_030340665.1. NCBI lineage: Eukaryota > Metazoa > Chordata > Actinopteri > Osmeriformes > Salangidae > Neosalanx > Neosalanx taihuensis. The sequence continues at coordinate 12,806,333 of CM059300.1, read as the reverse complement.
AAACATGTATTATATAAAAAATAAGCAAACAAGGTGTATGTTATTATTTTTAACTTACTGAATTCAACATGTAATCTTGTGCCTTTCCCAAAGATAAGCTTGCGACTTCCTGTATCAGTCACACAGTATGCATCCATACTACAAAATCTGAGCACAGTTTATTAATAATTTATGTTTTGGTTTAATATTGGCCTTTTCTGTTGTTTGTATCTGGTGAATATATATTTTAGACAGTGGTGCATTTGTTTGCTGTTGTACCATATAACATTTTGTGTTACTCACTGTTGTGATCAGCTTGTCACACAAGAAGTAAACTGGTGTCAGTCAATGTATATTGTATCATATAATTATAAACGGTTTCAAAATGATTGTATTTGTTTAGGAAATGTCTAGATCTTTTACGTTGAGTCATTTTGTTTATATTAATGTATTGTTCATGTCCATTTGAGCATTAATATGGTTTTTACTTACTGGTTTGCACATGTAATTTGGTGCCTTTCCCAAAGATGATCTTGAAACCACCATCAGTCACACAATATAAATCCATAGTACAAAATCTGAGTCAAGTCTATGGACATTGTGAGAGTCTGGCTTTTACATTCACCAAAACTTAGTCAATTATTACACCAACTTCTACTGTACAGCTTTACCTGCCTTTGACATTGCTGACTTCAATAAATGAATTAATAAATTAGGCTTGCTTTGAAATAATAAGTAATTTTGTTTTAATTATTTGCAAAGTTATTGGATTAAATCAACTTACTTGAGTGAACTATTAACTCTGTGCCAGTCCCAAAGATGATTTTGTAGCCACCAGTATTCACACAACATGAACCTAAACAACATTAACCTGCCTAACTCAGGTCACCTTTTTCAATGATTGTATTCATTCAATTTAAGATTATCTTTCAGGTCTGATCCATGTTGGTTTCAATGAAACAGTTTGAGCATTAATACGGTTTTAACTTACTGGTTTGAACTTGTAATTGTGTGCCTTTGCCAAAGATAATCTTCAAACCTCCTCCACCAGTCACACAATACAAATACACACTACAAAATCTGAGTAGAGGCTGGTGAAAGGTTGTCTGGTGAACATTTTATAATTGCCAAACCTGCTTAATGTCTACTGCTTTGATCAGTAAGACTACATTGTATTTTGAAGATATTTTAGGTCACAATTTTCCATGTATTATGAGTATATGAGTCAACTAACTGATTAACTGCTGGTCCCAAAGATGATTTTGGTATCAGCATATACACAATATGAACCTATACATTACGTAAAACTACAAAAATGAAATGTATCACTGAGAAGAGAGTATTGCTTACTTGAGTTTACAAACAAGTTGGTTCCATCTCCAAATATCAACTTTTGTGTCCCACCATACACACACTAAGACGGGCCTTAACAATAACCACCATGCACCAAAGCTATTCTCTAAATCACATTCAAAATCTGTCCTGTATGCATAACATTAAGGTGTATATCGTTTATCAAATAAATCTGAAAGAGCAGAACAAAAAAGTTATTCAAATCTTTTAACTTTTAAAATGTTAAACTTACTTGAATTAATGATCAGTTTTGTTCCTTGACCAAATATGACATTGTACCCTGATGTCACACAGTGTTAGCTACTACAGCGATTACTCAGGATCTCTGAACACATTTCAGATTTCAAGCATAAACATAATTTCCTTATCTCTTAGTTAAATATGCAGTATTCTAACATGCACTTTAATATTAATACAATTTTGGGGGGATTTTACCTATTTGCATTTTTTTTTAATAGGATTTCTGCAATAGTGTCATTAAAACTTTTTTATACATTATATAAGGTATGTTGAATGGAAATTATTAAAATTATTTTCTTGTGTGTGGAAGTGATGATCATTTAATCAATTGGAGGAATTTTTATATCCAGTTATTATTGATCTGATTCCCTAAATTAAGCAAAATTTTGTCAGCTGTTTAGAACCAAAATTTATGGAATAATGAAGTAGGCCTAATTCGATAAAATGCTAGAAAATAAAATATGACTTACTGGATACAACATGTAGGTTTGTTCCGCCCCCAAAGTACATCTTGTGTCCACTTCCAGTAGTAACACATCATTAATCCTCACTACATAAACTGTACTATGAAACAGTCTTTAAAATGTACTTTTCTTCTGCAGTATACAATGTACCAAATGGAACAACTTAAGATGCGATTTCCACACCCAGGTATATATTTGTCTATTTTTTCCCTTAAAAGTTCCCATAAAGAATATTTCAATAACTTACTATGTTCAATGTTTAATTGAGTTCCAGTCCCAAAGATCAGCTTGCCATAACCACCAGTATTCACACAGTATGAATCAACATTACATAAACTAGACAAGATCAAATCAAGTCAAATCTATGTCATTATTATCCAAAAAGCTTAGTAAAGTTTGAAAATGAATCATGATTATGATCCTCTTTCACAGTATATAGTGTATTATACAGTGTATAGTGTTTAGTAAACAACCAATTAAGTTTGTGATTTTAAACTTTGTTGTACGATTAGTTGAACTAAATTGAATTACAAGAGAGAACAAATGTTACCAAATTTCTTACCTGATTCAACAAACAATTTAGTTCCACTTCCAAAAATCAATTTGTTATCCCCTCTAGTCACACAGTGTTTAAGTGCTTGCTAAAAACATAAGATCACACTGTAAAGTATGTGTGGTGTCAAAAGTTGAAAACTAGCTGTTGAACAATTCCCTGTTGGTATGTTACATAAGACTTTTGAACTGTATATTGTAAACTATTTAATCAAATATTGCTTTTCAAAAGATTGTTGTTACCAATACACAGGTGGTAATGGTAACAATGGTTTAGACTAGAGTATTAATGATTCTACTTACATGGTTGTACAAGTAGTTTGGTTCCACTTGCAAAAATAAGTTTAGAACCTCCCTGGCCAGTCACACTTAGAAGCATTCCATACCAAATACTCTATGAGTGTCAGCAATTGTTGTTTCATTGCCATTTCAAATTAGATTTGGGATTTTATTTTAAATGTATGTTTTACTTTATTAGTTTGAGTTAACTATTTTGAGCAACAGATAGGAATCTGCATTTAGGTCTTATTTAAGTGATTTGGCACTTCTCTTTATCAAAGTAAATCCCCCAAAATGTGAACACCTTAACCTTCAAAATGTAACAAACTACACTTACCACTTAACACCAGCAGCTTTGTGCCTGTTCCAAAAACCATTTTGTTCCCAGCATTCACACAGCCTGACATACTAGTACATAAACCCCTAAGGTTTAGACTGTAGGTTATTTTACCATATCACTTTCAACTAACCTGCATGAACTCCAACTCATCAAACTAAACACTTAAATCTATCAAATGTAACAAACTTGCCTTATCACTTGCATTTCAGTCATACTGTGGATAAACGTACTGTATGTTTAGTATTTCACTTACCAGTATTTACAAATAACTTGGTTCCACTACCAAATATCAATCTTTCTGCTCCTCCAATAGTCACACAGCTTTACACAACAATACAATAACCCTTGTATAGAGTTACCACGAGTCAACTTTTACAAGATGATTATTGCAGTACTCCTCTCAACTATTCAACTCAATAAAGATGCAATTATTGCACAGGCTGTGCCTTTACTGTCCTTTTTAAGCCAAATAGATGCTGTCTTGGTAGCTTTCTGCATAACATAAATCCATTAATCCTTAAGCAACATAATGCATAATATTCACAAGATAATATACAAAGTGTAACCAGAGTCAAATAAGGCATTTCAAGCCATGGACAGAATTATGTTATGTATTATGTCGATCATGTTAATCCACTTAATCCAAACAATCAAATCAATTTGACTACAAGAAGTTGAAATTCAACAATATGTACTAAATACTACATGTATTTTTCAAATAATCTCACCTCTTTCAACAAACAGCGAGGTTCCTTGTCCAAAAATAAGTTTATCGCCTCCTGTCCTCACACAATGTATTCTAGCTTACATAAAACCTGGTTCATCTTAAACCTCTTCGAAAATCATGACTTTGGTTAATATTTTGGTTAAGAAGAGCCAAACAAGGCTATTCTAATTGCGAGGCAATTAACCGAGAGTAGGGTATTAAAACAAAATTTTGCATTTTCATCATTCCAAGGTGAAACCAAAAGTGATCAGTTATCATAAGCGCTTTCATTCTGTGCTTGTAAAACAATGGCAAGATTGAGAAATAGGTATGATGAAGACAAAACACATGATATTTGAGCACATTGAGAATGAAATGTCTGAACATTGCAGTGTGAATGTACAAATCAATTAGTCTTACCATTGTCTACAACTACTTTGGTTCCATGTCCAAAGATAATTTTGTTGATGGAGTTAGTCACACAATGTATTCTTGCTGACTAAAAACCTGACTACGTCCTTTACAACACTTAACATTAATCATCACCCCAGTTGGCCTCAAATGCATTTATCCAAAAATGTGGGCTTATTCATGTATCTGTCTCAGACATATTCCTGATGTGTTTTAAAGGGAAATTAGAAATACATACATCATAAAACTTACCTGTTTCCACATTTAACTTTGTTCCACTACCAAAGAACATTTTGAATCCACCCTGATCATTCACACTGAGCTACAATCCATGGCAAATACTCCTTTCAGAACATGGGCCTTTCAAACTGACTATATAAACAGATTTGAAAAGACATGCTGCTATTAACAGTACTGCCCTACACTTTGTGCATCACAAATATATTCAACAAAATGGTATTACTTATCTGTGTCTAAATTTAGACTACAGTTTATATTAATGAAGTAGAGCACCTACCATACTGCATAATGATATTCACTTCAGATCCAAAGATGAGATCAAGTGTGTGCAGCAAGTCTTTATCTTCTTCACTAAAAGTGAATGGAAGAAAATTTTAAAACTACACACTTCAATATATATCATATCATAATCAACAATAACGTGTAAGAAATCCAGATAGTTACCGGATTTAGAAAATAAATTGTTCCATTTCTCCCTAGAAAATCATGTTCAGTGGTTAGCCTACTAATCAGCTTTTTTAAATCAAACTTCTTTACATTATATATTTATTTACATTACCTGTATGTATTATGTTCTTATCATAATCATAGTACAAAAATGTTGATCGATCATATAGTGTCCAAATGGAGCATAGAGACATTTATTATTGTAGAAATTGTAGATGGTCCCTTACCTTTATGATGGCTTCAATAAGTCAACTTATCGATGTCGCTCTTTACTTAGTTTAAGATCCAAGCCAAGACTACTGCTTTTCTTGCAGTGCTCATCACACCTTTATTTATCATATCATCTTTGTCTTGAAAAAAGTGAACCTCAAACCTAAATAGGGAACGTACTTTTTGACCTATTAGCCTACATTTCTCCACAGAGTATGTGAATGCATGACCTTACTGTGACCTATATTTAGATAGATTTGAACTAAAGCGCTGAATCACTAAACTTTGACTCAGCTATGTAATTCAGCTATGTAATTCTTTACTATCCCAACATCAACACAATAACAAACTAGTTATTCAAAATCAATGAAACAATCAAAGATAAATCAATGATCTTTGACTTCCATTTAAGTTAATGCCGGCTGTAACAGCACAACAAAATATGCATGGACCGGAAGCCATTTAGTCTTACAAACATTATTTACAAGACGCTTAAGCAATAAGACGCTTTATATCTATGTTTCCACCAGGGGGCATTATTGCCTCACACAAGAACTGTGGACCTTTTGTATGGTCTCTAAGATAATTTATTCTCAGCAAAATTGAATGAAATTTGAATGAAAATAGCACAGCACATTTTTTATATTTTCTAGCATATGACATATTTTCTAATATGATGCAATGATAATTAAAGCAATGATGACAGTCAAAACAACATGAGCTATTATAACAAACAAGTTTAACTTGAGATTTAGCATTGAAAGTAGCAACAAAACAGATAAATAATTACAGACAACATTAACTCTGACATAGAAGGGGAACATTTGTGTTAAATAGGTCTGTTAGTTGCCTCACCAGACACACAAGGTAACTGATATTGCCATTTCTTGGAAGCCAAAGTGTCAAGATCTTTATCCATATTGTTTGGTTTGACGGTTTTTGTGGTTTCAAATGTGCTGTTGAAGAAATGAATAACATTTTCTCAAGAATGGCCTATTAAACTAATAGAATGTGCTATAATTAAATTAATATGCAGTCATACAAACAAGATCATGTAAAAGAAAGAGAAAAATGAAAGACAAAAATGTGTAACTTACATTAAAGATTGTAGTATCAAACTTTAAAACAAGTCAAATTCTTGTGAAATTATTTTTTTAAGCAATGCCATAACTGAGCACTTTAGGCTCTTTTAAAGAAACTTACCTGACTACAAGTTTATTCCAGTATATTCATAATAAAGAATTACACTTTAACAATTTAACAAAGTCATTAAACAAAGTCATTTAGAATGCCCAACCATTTACTTACCACTAAAACACTAGAGCTTTGACAGTTAGTAACACATTGAATGTGACCGCTTTGACAAAGATCACTCTTAATCCATTAACAAGCAAGGAGGTGAAGTTGATCTTCATTATAAAATCTGTGAAACATACACAAAAAAATCACACTCATATATATATATTACAATCTGGATAAAGTTATTTCTACTGTTTGCTTATTTAGGTTTGTTTAAATATCAGAAACTAAGCAATAAAGTATTGACCCCATATGTGTTTATGGTGTGTAGGTGAAAACAGAAGTTACCTGTATATTCAATTTCTTCATCAACTGTATCAACAGAGCAGTTTGGTGCAAGCGATTCAACTGTAGGTTCAGCTGTAGTATGAACCACTGCAGGAGTGATTACTGCATAATTTAAACAAACATAATTTAGAGTTCAGGGGGTTATTTTCAGTTTCTGACTGTATGTGTTGCATTTTTCTGAACAGGGACTGCACAGATAATGAGAGACCAACCTGGCTCAAGGTAAGTCTTTTCAGCAGTGATGCCATTCATACTACACGACTGTATAAATTTAGTGGAAAATCCGGCAAAATAATAAGATTTGCTGGTGAAAGACATGACAGCCCTGTTGGTTGGTAATGAGACGGTTGTTTCTTTATGCAGGGTCAACTGCATTTGAGCTTCTTTGGGGAAGAAGCCGGTGGCCAGGCAGACATATGTGGCATCAGCATCACCACTGTGGCTCAGAGGAGAGAGGATGGACAGGGATGGAAGACTGGGGCTTGTACCTGGAAAGTGAAGTGACTCTTAAACTATTTTTCTTTGTCCCTGTATTTACTCATGAGATGGAAATTATGGAGTTTGACATGCATTTGAATGCATTCATAAGAAATATCATGAAGGAACTGTAGGTATGTGCAACACTGCTCCATTGATCCACATGAATAAAAATGTAATTTTACACGCAGCCATGTCAAATTTGTCACTGAAATATCTCTCCTGTCTCTTTGTTTTTCATTTAGGCTTTTGAGTCATTTGACAAAAACACTATCTATTCTATTCACTTTTATCAAAACAAATAACAATTCCACAAATTACTTAACTCACTTCCTAAACTCTGATTATTGAAAATGTATTTTACTTACCCCTGGGATTAACAGTGAGACTGATGCCTTTTCCAAACACGAGCCCCACTGTGTGATTGGCCACTGCAAAAACCTGGGACAAGACATTTGATCATAATTTACTTTAATAATCTCAACTCATAATTTTAATGATAACACTATATAAATAATTGACGCCGTATTCATCTACTTTTTGGGGGTTTGTTTTTTAACAAGACAAGTTTTATACTTACAATCTACAAGTTACCTATACCTATATCACCTACAGAGGTTATATGAATCTGTAATAAACCAACCTAATAAACAGAATTATTGTTGCTATAAAGCTTCACCTCAAAGAAAATTGTTTGCCAGGGTTCTAAACAAAATCCACAGTGAAACTGTGATCCTCAAATAGTTGAAAAAATATTAACAGCTATAGTTTTTGTATGATGTTATATGCATATTGAGTCACTGTGGTAACCATAACCCATCACACAGTGAAACTCCCCGTTCAAAAACCTAGAGTTCACTATCAACCTGCAGAGCTGGAAATGACTTCCACAACATAATTGAGACAAAAAAGGTAAAAAAAAAACTTTAAAATACTCTAATAACCTTTACAGTTACGGTATTTTGGTAGTGCTTCCCCATAGTTCGATACTAGTTACAGTACTGTGGCTGTACTATTGGTCTGCTGTAATTGCAAATCTGTACTCACCACTGAAACTGAAATACTGGCTCAGTTTGACATTATCAACAGCCATCTTCTCCTTAGTCTACATTCTCTCAGACACAGTGAAAATCTCACGCCATATGATATGAGTTTACACTGAAGTTGAACTCCCTAATATTATATGTGTTTTGTTGGTTCTTGTACAGCCACCCAACTAACTTGAATCACTGTGGTATCCCAATCCACACAATGGCATAATGCACAGCAAAAACTCTCCTATGTAATCAATATGGGTAAGAAAGAAACAGGTGACAGGCAACCAGATCTGAAACCACTATGGTTTCCTGAGTATGTGTGGTTGGGAGAGACACTGTCTGTGATGAAAGATAAGTCAGCTTTTCTCTCCCCTCAAACCCCCTGGTGAAGTTTGGTATTTTTCAGTGAGCACTGGAATAAATGTGAAGATCAACATTTAGAAATATAATTTCTTTTCAGTTATGTGATACTGGAAAAAAGGGAAAGATAATGTAAATACATAAAACTACAAAGAAATTACAACAACAAAAAACCTCAGCAATAGGGAGACATGGTTTACTTTATTAAAGGCATAGCTGATTCCACCATTTCTGAGTGTCTACAGAAAGACAGAACACAAAAGCTCAGAACACAAGCCCAGCTCTGAATGAACAACCTTCTCTCCAACAATATCAATATGCTCTGGTATAAGTAACAGGGCGAAACATTCACAACAACCTACTGAGCCGTCTGACCTGGCCAATCCTTAAGCAGAGTTTGAAGTGATTCTCTCCTTATCAACGAACTTGAAGTAGGGCTCAGTGCTCGATGTTGGTCAACCGCACAGGGGAATTATCACTGCTTGCTGTCACCCTATTACTTCACGTATCCCACAGGATATAGAACGGAATGTAGTTCCTGTTCGAATAGTTAGGTTCCTCTTCTTCATCCATTTGTTTTCTGTTTAACTTAAGAACCATTAGACTGACAGTCTTAATAACTCTTTACAATGAGCAGATTCAAAAGGGATAACCAAGCCAAGTTGGTTCCAGCATGGTTTCCCTGAAATTATGTTTTCTTTTTCTTTTTTTCAGCTTCTGGCCAAATTAATCCCCACATTCAGTCCAGTGTATTTATATTTTTTTCCTTTTTCAAATACATTTTAACAAGAAAAGCACGATCACACAGAAAATAGACATCATTCGAAGTTGGCATTAAGATGTTCTCTACATGAAAATAAAAACGCGCTTTCCCCTCATCCAAGATATTCGATCTTCTGTGTACAACCCTTTAGATGATACATGACTTTTCCGTAGCCTAAATCATAAAGATGCAACTACTGTATATAATTTTATTTCCAACCCTATCCAATAGTGAGTCCTTGTCTTAAACGTAAATGTACAGCTGCGCCTCTACCCAGGGTTCTGGAGAGCCTCTTGGTCTACCAATTGCCACTCGGAGCATCAGCATTTTACTCAGTGGGTCAGAGTCTCCGGTTTTAAGTGTCACAACGATGAAATAATTGGTGAAAGTTACGGACATTTGATTCACGTTGGTGGATTCCGGTGAAAAGTCTTCGCATCCAAACGGCAAGATCAGTTAGTCACAGGTTAGCAAAGTCGAGCTACAACTAAAACCCAGTCAACTTTTCAGGGTCTACGACAGTAAGAACCACTATCATGGAGGACAATGATGTGTCTTTTCTGATGCTGTAGTCAACAGTTTTCATTATGCAAGTGGTTTCAAAGAGGTCGCCAGGTAACATTCTCTAACCAAGTCCAAGCTTATCTCTAGTCCCACCTGTCCTCTGCTCTTCTCGTCTCTACCAGGTAAACTGGCTCATCAGGCTTGTGCCCCATATTGCTGAACCAGCAGCGATGCTGGACCCCATTTTGCTAGTTTTACCATTTCATGACAGTGCCAACCATGATTGTAGTTATAAAACAACACTGACCAGGCACAAAGAGAGCCAATAAAGCTGCTTAAAAACTATTAAAAAGGCAGGACATAAAGAAAAGAAACAATTATGCAGGTAAGCTAGCGAGTTACACTTTACTCAAAGAAAGATGGGTAAAAGTAGGGCGCAGGGACAGGAGAGGGAAAGGTGGAGGACGGGAACATATAAATATAAAGACTTTCCCCGATAAGCAGTAAACTACTGGACATATTTACCAGATTTTTTTATGAAGCTAAAACTGCTACAAACAAATCACAAAATACAGTATTCTAGTAATTGCAATCTCTATTGCAGCTAATTGTACTATCCCTAATATCTAGTCCTCATCCCCATGTTTCCTCATCTTGCTGGGTTGACAATCCCACGCTCAACTGACCTGGAGATAAACCATTTCCTAATGAAACATTTACAAGCAATCCGCAGTCCAATTCAGCACTCCTGGAAATTGCTTCGATAGCATAATCGGCTTCCAAAAAGCTTCTGTGCACAGTCAATGAGAGGCACACTTCCCCCACCCCCACATACACACTTTTCTACCAACTCTGTGACGACACCTTCATTCGTAACTCTGCTACAAAGAGCCCATCGTCCACCTCGGAGATAAAGAAAATGAATCGAGAGATCGGAAAGATCAGTCTTTCTTTTTCCACCACCCTTATAGGCCCACCTTGCTCACCCGAAACAACCCACCACACATGCCTCTGCTCTCTTGTACAGTAGGGAAAAATCAAGACAAAGACCGGTATCATCCACGTCGAGAGCAGCTAAAGAGGAAATCTGGAGACGCCAGAGAATCCCAGTGTGAGATGGAAGATGATGCTGTCTCACAGGAGGCGTGGTGGCAGTCCGATGGGTTTTTCCAGTTTCCTCAATGTGAAAGATCCTGCGAGTGTGTGCCCCAGCAGTAGCTTCGTGCTCAGCAGCGCTGTGTGGGAGGCGCTCGCACGCTCCCCTTGCCTTGTTGGAGGCACAGAGAGAGAGAGGGGACAGGGCTGCACCGTTCCTCTTCAGCCGAGGGGGGGAGTTTGAGCCTTGGTTGGGTCGTTTGCCTTCCCCAGCCTCCGTATGCCGGTAATTCCGATTGGAGCTTGTTTTTTTTTAACTTCTCCTTTCTTTTTTTCACGTACTCTTCTTGACGCCAAGTGCTTCTACCTGAGGCCCTTCAGTGTGGCGGGTTCATGGTTCCGTGGCCCCTCTGCTGCTTCTGTTTCTGCTGCATGAGGAGCTGCTCCAGGGCCGAGGGCCCCGGCTGCATCATGGAGCTGGACCAGATGGACTGAGGAGAATGGGAGAATGTTAACAACACGGCTACAACGGTCATGCAACACACACACACACACACACATGCACAACACAACTGTGTCCAGGGAGGGAGGTCAGTACCTTCAGACTGTCCAGCAGCACGGTGGAGGAGTCCTCCATGGGCGTCTCCTGGGCAGCCCAAGAGCTGCTGGGTCCGCCACCCTGATGCCAACTGTTTTCAGAGGTTGACGATGACGCCGCAGCTGGCAGATAGTCCAGACCGAACCCACTGACTGTTCCTGGCAAATGGGACAAGAGACACTCATTATCCTGCAACATCCTTACTGTATGTTGAGTCAGTGCAGAGGTAGAGACCAATTTCCACAGAGATATGTAGTAGATCAGTAGACAATCAGAGTACTGCTAAATTCAACTTGGATTAACAAAGCAAAAAGTTATACAGTTCTGAAACGTGTCAGTATATGAACATGTTTAACTTAGTAAACTCAACTAAGAAACAGGTGAGAGAGCAGAAACAAGACAACAGGTTTTAAGATTCAGAGAAGGACTCACCCGTCTTTTCCACCTTCCATCGGTCGACCATTCTCCTGTCCCTGCTATCAGGGGTCCCTATGGGGCCGAAGTTAGAGAAAGGCATGGAGCCGTGGTTGTGTGTGGGCGGAGAAGAGGGTAAACTGCTTGGGTTTGATGAGTGGGGGGACTGGCTTGCTGGTGTTGAGTGGTCTATCATGGGAGACATGAATAAGTATAAATGTAATTAACCAAAGGCCAAAGTCATTTGATTTCTGTATATTTTTCCACGTGTCTTCATTGTACAGCAATTGTAACTTTTGGTTTGAAAGGTTTAAAACTAAATTAAATGTGCTAAACTACCATATGAGGCAAACTGGACTGGATAAGGATATGCTTCATATCTGGGGGCAACAAGGAAGGGAGAGAGACACATACCTGAGCTGGCTGGGAGAGACGGGGACCAGGGGGTTCCTTCAAACAGGGAGTAAAGAGAGGGCTCCTGGTGCATCATGGGATTATCAGGTTTGGGGTTGGGAGCCATGTTCTTGCCATAAGCCTGGCTGAAGATGCTGTTGTTCTGATAGGAACTCTCCTAAAGTGAAACAACCATAGGAGCTTAAAGTCATAATATTTCAACTGTCAACTTCAGTTAATGTTATAGAATGACATTCCTTTGTACTTTGAGTCTAAACAAGCCAGACTGAGCTACTAAAGCCTTTTAGAGAGAACATGACTAGTGAATCTAAGATGCAGACAGTGTTTTCATCAGCCGTCAAAACAAGTCTTGAGGAAGGTCTTTGAAACTTGAAGTTTCCCTGATAACGGACCTGGATTGGGAATCCAGATAAGGGCAAACGGGAAGATGATTGGTTGATAGCCTCGGGCGCGCTCTCCATTCTTAACTGGTTTGGCAACTGCAAAAAAAAACAAACAATAATAATAGAAAGTGAAGAATGCAATATTTTATGAAATTTGAAAAAATGACCAGCATACTTTATACGATTTAACAGATGATAATCGATTCAAGTTTTGATCGAGTTTCTACCCACAATGGTATGAAAAAAAAATCATAAAAAATATATAAAATAGTGGTGGCAAACAACGGCTTTGTGAATTTGACATTTATATGCCGGTAATACACACATTTTTAAAGAGGCTAATGCTGTTCCAAAGCATTTCACGCTTCTTAAAACATTCAAGTGTGTATATTAAGTTAATGTTATAATTGCTGACTTGGTGAAGACTGCTTTCAAAGTACAAAAAGATGATTTTTGCATGCTATGAAAGCCACAATCTGGTAGATTAAATATGACATTGGATTACTCAATTTGAAACAAGTGTGCAATTTGAGTGACAGAAAAGAATGAAACAATGCTTCCCATCCAATAGCCAATCATTCGCCTGCATTTACAACATTGTCGGCTCAGTTCTGTCAGTCAAGACAGACAGAACCTACAGTACTTTGAGGTGAAAAAAAACACACTACAGATTGTGGCTTTAGGCCAGGAGGGTTGAGGATGAAAACTACATACAAATATGTTTCGTCCTGGAGCAGTGCTAAGAGGACCGGCCAAGGCCTGGTAGAAATCATGAGGCTTAGTAAAGACCAGCTCTTCCTCCTCCTCAAAATCTGCTAGACTTTTTAACAGGTCAGGAGGTAGAAGAGGCGAGCTCTTGTTGTCCTAGTGAGAGACGAAGCATAAAAGAAAAGGGGGGAGGAAAAAAAAGAAATAAAAAGAGGGGAGGGGAAAACAAAGAGAGAAACAGAAAGGAGGAAAGCCAGTAAGATAAAAGGTTAGCAGAGTGATAGTTAGGCTTAAGAATAAAAGTGAAGCATGTACATCACAGGTGCCAACCTCCAGTCCTGGAGGGCCACTGTCCTGACAGTTTTAGATGTTTCCCTGATCCAGCACACCTCTGGAGCTGGATGACGACCCTTCGTTTAGAATTAGAAGTGATGGAACAGGGAAACATCTAAAACCTTCAGGACAGTGGCCCTCGAGGACCGGAGGTTGACACCCCTGATGTACATAGTAGCTCAAAAGGAAAGGCTCTGGTGAGTTTGCAGAAAACAGATGAGCCATAGTGCTTCGAATAAGAAACCACATCAGATCAGTCCAAAGACTATTGACGCAGATTGTCTGATATGTTAAATATATTTTAAATATTTGTTTTAAAGACAAAAGTCTTCAAACTGTTGTAATTAGTTGTAAAAAACAACAACCCAAATGATAGTTATAAAATATAATATTTATACTTTGCTCAAACAATATACCGTAATCTTTCACAAAGATCCTCCAAATCCCAGCAGAAAAGGAAGCAAAAATCAAGAGGAAAAAGAAACCGGGAAATTTTGGGGGGGCAAAGATCCCTACATGCCATCGACCTACGAAAGCACCTATAAAGTTCCGCGCGATTCACCAACTTCTGAAAATTAGTGAAACAGCCCACTCACCTCAAATGGCGGACCCCTGGACATGTTCTCATGATCTGGGCAGAAGCCTCCAGGCGGCCTCTTGGGCCCCATGCGCTCCCCCATCATGGATCTGTTATCTCCCATACGATACGGAGGTTCCCAGTAGAAATCCTGCATTTTCACATCAGGGTATTTCATCTTCTTGTCCATGGTAGGCTGCTGCTGCTGCTGATGTTGTTGCTGAGATGACGGTGGTGGCTGCATGGGCACAGCCTGGAGCTGGTGCTCAAATAGCTTATGAGGGTCCTGGGGGGGCATGTAGTATGGCTGCTGTTGGGACTGCTTTACAGGCATCTGCATGGGCATCTTCTGCATGGCGGACTGGGCCTGGTGCTGGCTCCACATCTGGCCTGCTTGCTCTGACACCTGCATGTACTGGTCAGGTAAGGAGGAGGAATCAGACACTGATTCTAACATGGTAACCAAGTTAACCATCCATTCCAAATCAATGGAACATTTACCTGCTGCATCCCAGGGTGGTGAGGGGGGCTTTTTCCCAGCTGTACTGGCTGAGCAGGTTTGGTGGGTGACTGCTGCTGCTGGGCCATGGCCTGGACCTGCAGCTGGACAGACTGTGGCAGGGACTGCTGAGACGATGGCTGGCCCTGGGGCTGCTGGCCCTGGGGAGGGCCCTGGTTCATAGGTCCCTGTCCTGGGGGCCCCTGGCCTGGCCCTGGTCCTGAGGGCCTCTGCTGACTGTAGGGAATGTGTGACGGCTTTCCAGCCTGAACCTGGGTGCCGGCCTGCGAGTGAGCAGCGGCTTGGAGGTAGGGTCCTTGGACGGACACGCCGGTGGAGAAGGCAAAGCCAGGGTTCATGGAGAACGCCACAGTGGGAGGGATCACATAGGCTGGGGGAGGAAATCCTAGGATGGAAGTAGAACTGAAATCAGCACCCCACAAAACAAATCCACTTTATATATACAAACATTATTATATCCCATTGAAATAAAATCAGGTTTAAGGTATAATATTGTACACGAGCATGTATACCTGGCCGGCTAGGCAGGGGAGGGAAGGCCCCAGGGTGGTGGATGGGGATGAACTGAGAGGAGCAGGTGGTCTGGGTCTGGGTGACTGGTGTCTTCCTAGCCTCAGACACAGGGGTCTTCCTCATTTCAGGCTGGGCTTTAACCTTCAAATACAAACACACACTATTGGTTTTATGAAAAACTCAAGTTTACGCTGACAGCTTGTAAGCACAAATTCTCCTGGCTGTATAGTACCCTCATCTGAAATGCAGAAAGCAGCTCAATACTAAAACACCTTGACAGCAACTGCCTCCTGCCTACCTGTTTCCCTGCATCCACAGCTTCGTGACTGTTTTTCTTTACCTCGCTCTTCCTCTTGCCATCCCGCTTCTGTTCTCCTTTCCCAGGGGCTCCATTACCCTTGCTGAAGTCCCTCCGCTCCTTCACACCTTCCTTTGGGTGGTGGTTGCGGGTGGGATCCCTGGTCTGCTCCCTGGGCTTGATGTTCTCCTTAAAGGTCACCACCGGCCTCTCTCCACTCTCCAGGCTGCTGCTGGGGGTCTTGCCCACGGACAGCACTGACTTGAGGCCTGTGTTTCCCTCGTTGGGGGTCTGTTCACCGTTTGAGGACTCCTGGAGAACAGGCACATCCTTCTCCTGGGGCTCCTCGATCGCAAGCTCTGGGATATCGGTTATGAAGATGAGCAGTCCGTCGCTCGCCCTGCACTGGATCAGTCTGTAGAAATCACAAAGCAGGCCTGGTCAAACAGACTTTCATTTTGATGCAAATACCCGCTATGAGTAATATGAAAAGATTTTTTGATAACGTAATTTACTAACAAATCTTGTATGACCGAGAGGGGGTGGCAGGGGTAGACTCACCCAGGATAATTGTCGGCCACCCACTTCCCCAGGCAGATGAGTCTCTGGTGCCTGGCATGGACTGGCAGTCCATCTTTGTCTACAGCTATGCCCTGGTGCCCCTTGGTGAAATCCAGAGTACTGAAATACAAAAAAGCTCAATAAATTCAAGCAGGTTCATTTCTTCTAAATGACATCAATCTATATGGTAGACACCCTATGAGAGCTTACCGTAGAGCTGGCCTCAGGGCCAGGAAACCCTGCAGCTCAAACTCCTCTGGGAGTGGAGTTGCTGAAAGAATAGTGAGCAGCAGACAAATGCAATTTAAAGATTCAGCTTTTATTTTTCTAAATTTTAAACATGCTTTAATGAAGTCGTTAACTGAAGACAATTTTCATATATGAAAAAAACGACTTATACATGGGATCTTCATATTCATATTACCTGAAGCGCAGGACACATCGTCCTCCTGAGGTTGAAAACTGTTCAGAATTGACACGAGCCATGGCCACACACTAGGACAAAAATAGATACATATTATTATTGTAACTATTTACATTTAGTCATTTAGCAGACGTTCTTATCCTGAGGGACTTGCAGCAAGTACAGGGACATTCCCCCTTAGGCAAGTAGGGTGAAGTGCCTTGCCCAAGAACACAACATGTTGGCACGGCTATTCTATTTAATCCCATATTTCCACGTCAAAGCACTGCCAATGAAAAATCCACAATGAACAACAGGGCAAGAAGAAGATGAGAAGCTAAAACATGACATCTGGAGACCGGATGTGAACAGATGTAGAGTAAACACTTACTACTGCCTTTTGTCCACAGCACTGTCATGAAAAACGCTTGGACGTAGTTTGAGCCAGTCCAAGGACACCTTGATGGCTGGCAGTGGACACTCTCCCATAATTTCCTCTTTGTCCTTGTTCAGCAAAGCTCGGCTACACATCACACCCAGAAAGGACACTGTAAAGAAAGGAACAGGAGCATTCAAATCAGCACTCCATATGACCAACCAGGCTAGCTTCTTAGACCTACACCAGAATACTGAGCCCTACATAACACACACTTACAGGTCATCAATACAGACAAACTGCATTATAACTAGACGTAGAAATTATCTGAAATAATATACATACTGAAAAGACCAAGAAGCTGGAACCAACTGATCTGCTCATCGGAGGTGTAGCTCTGATCCTCTCCTTCATTGGCCAGGTCTCTCAGGTGGTGCAGTTCAAACAGGTTGATGACTGTGATGTGAACCAGCTGTTGAGAGCTGAAGGCCTTCTGAAGAATCAGCTTCTGCAAAAGGAAAATGACAGTGGATGGTTGGATAAGCAAATAATTCCTCAGCTTGTGATGTTCACTGTTACTCCATCAAAAACAATACACAAAGCCAACTGAGTAGGGGCAGCTTATGGGATGAAATATTAAATGTGCCTGTCCAAAAAACTGGTAGCTACCACACTGGTAGCTGCAGCTTGGATTTCTCAAATAAAATTTGCATGGGAAATGACATATTCATTTGTATAGCCTGCAACATCTGAAAATCACCTGCTACAAAAATTTTACCTGAAACTGTTCCTCCAACTTCTCCCTCAGAATGTTGAGCTTCTCCAAACTCTTGCTCAGGTAAACGTGGCCGTGGAACTTGATGAAGGCCTTGATGAAATCCGACACAGTCCACTTTGTTTTGACCTCATCGCGGCTAAAGAACAGACACAGGGGGTCAGTCAAGCAAGTCTGGAGACAAAATCTTAAATATTGTGGGCCCAGTTGGCTTTTATCACCAACACGGTTGGCTTCTATAAACAACAAATTAAACTTAGTATTCCTAACTCCCCAAAATGCTGTATCGTTCAATTATAATCATAAAACACCCTTAGAAACACCGCTCTGTACCCATTAAAAACAACAACAGTTTAAACAAACCTTTCCAAGGCTTTAGACAGGGCTTTCTGCAAGTTGGTGGAAGCTGCAGGGAAGGGGAACTTGACTGCAATGCTTCTGCAGTAGTAGAAGATGGTAGTGAGGTGGTCCCCTTTGGATGAGGCCAGGATGGCCAGCTGATTGTAAGGCTGACCTGTAACAATGGAGAAGATGACAGAAAATAAGAAACACCAGATGACTTATACAGCAAAATAGTTAAATGTGTAGAGCTGAGCTCGGGTTACACACAGAGGACTATACTCACCATTTGAGGGAACTAGTTGAGCTGCATGTCTGTAATAGGACTCTGCCTGGCTGGTTTGGTTACGATATCGTGCTATGAGAAAATGAAAGCAATTAGTATGGCCTGATCCTTTAGAGCATTGTTTAGTGCATGACCAACAGTGACAGTACTTCACTTCTCACCAATGTCTCCAAGGTGGACAAGACAATGCTGGCAGATGTAAGAGCAAGAACTGGGTTGGGGTTTTACAATGCCGCTGGTGTTCGGTTGTTTATTGCTGATAATTCCAAGCTGAGACGACTTCACGCGACTAGGCAAGTCCACATTAAACACAGTACACAGCTCCTGTAATAGCTAAAGAGAGATGTGTGACAGTTATGCTTTGCGGTTTTCTACCATTATATCATGCAACAATAATGTAATATAGTCGTATAATGACATTATAATATTCCATATAACGCATTTTATGACAAGAGACTCGTCTAACTAATGTGAAATTGTTTCCTGTGATTATTATATTTACACTCAATTTCTAATTTAAGAATGTCCTGTTTTCTGTATTTCACACTGTAGAAAACTATAAGCATAAATAATAGACAATCATGTAGCAACACACCTGTGTATAGAATCCACTAGCAGCCTCAAGAAAGAGAGACAGGTTGGCCTGAACTTCACTTCTGTTAGGATTGGCTCTGTTCTTGGCTTGACACTGTAGCGTTGTTATTTGATTCTTAAAAGCATGGTTCCAACTGAAAAATGATATGAAGTCAATCAATAAAATCCTTGAAGGTCAGACTGACATTTGAAATCATCTGCTGGGCTGGTTTGCAAGTATACAACATTGTAATAACATCATGTTTAATTTCAAAGTATTAGATATTAACAACAAACAAACCTCACCAAATATACTGATGTGCCCTTGAAACAAGAAACGATTCTTATATTTTAAAAAGCAAGGAGCTAATGTACTAATGCAAAGTAGTGGGTGACTCACAGATCTTGCTCGACTTTTTTGTCTAAAGCGTACTCCAGATCCGTCACCAGCATCTTCTGGTACAAATCCTGAAGGGCCTGCCTGGAAGTCCAAACCTCTGCAGCACCAAGCTTAGAATCTGGAAATAATACAAAACACAGGCTCTTAGTTTTTTCTTTCATTCTTTGTTTTGAAAAGAACGTCTACAATTGCAACAGGGGCCCCAGCCCATTGTTACACTGAACACAGACAGAAATGTAAGTGTCTGTGAATCTTACAAACGGTGCAATAGGAGACACACACACACACACACACACATACCTGTCATGTCAGCCTTCAGGGCCTCTGCCTGCCTGCTCAAAACAAAGAAGACAAAAATATACAAACTATAACATTCACATTTAACAGCCAATTCAATTTCTGAAATATGCTGCCTAGGGTGATAAACAGTGATTTTTCCTCTCGTTGTCCAGTTATGAAACTACAATGTTTCCATTATTACTATTGTCTATTACACAAAATACCTGGTTACTCATCACTAGGAATTACACCAGTTAACACTCTTTACGTTGAACGGAAAGCAAATAAAATCAGTAACACAAATGGTACCACCATGAAAGTATAATAATAGACCAACTGTATTACTGTTTTCCATAAATGGGATCATACGACGAGATGCCACCAGTCTGCATACATGTTTAGCTGACATAATACAGTTCACAGTGATAAGCTGCCATCTAGACTTAGACTATCTGTCAGTGTCAAGTGAATTACTTGATGTCAAAACAGGATATTTTTAGTTAGTCCTGTAGCTTTTCACTAAAGAAAGCTTCCAATCTAGCTAACTTAGATAGCTAAGATGAGACAATCACTAGCACATGGCTAACTGTTTAAAATGGTAGGTTGATAAAGACCAGCAAAGTATGTTATTTAAAACCATTAATAATGTAGTTGGCTAGTTCAACTGAACACACAATACATCACGAATGCGTTGAAAACCAACAATAAATAAGAGATAGGGTATCTATCTAGCTAGAAACGTTAGCATCAACTAAGGCCTGTGTATGTTGTTGTGTTAGCTGGAGGCTAATGTTGCTACTAGCAACGAGCTAACCAATGTGTTCACTCATTCTACAAGCAAGATAACGATAGCTTCAAATGGACACTGATAACGGATCTGTTAAATAGTATAAGTTACTGTTAAGACAATATACCTAACGTTAGAATATGACATATATATTTAAATGATAGACTAGCACTAGAAAGCAAGTTCTAGTTGTAGCTGTATTTCAAATCTAGCGCACTAGCCAGTTAGCTACATGTAGCCTGCTAGTTAGTAACAGTTCCTTGCTAGAGGCAGCTGGGGAGAAAAAAGTGTCACCATGAGCTCAGAACTAATCAGTGTTTGTCATCAAACTTTTATACACGTTTAGTTTCATATCCAAGGTTTTATTAGCAACATACAAAGCCCGTTTCGTTATGTTGTTATTAGCTGTAGAGCTAACGTATGCTAGCTAACCCCTGGCTGTTAGTGATGCCACAAATATAGTCTATGTTTCAGCTGTATTCATAAAATACAGCATTCAAACTGTACCGACATTTTTTTTCTCATAAAGACATACCGTAAATATTGGGCGCAGAGGTTCATCCTGCCCGATCGCCGGTATTTTAGACAACGACTGGTCCAGCAGCAAGAGCTACTCCCGGCGCCATATTGTTCCTCTCATTGAGCAAAGCAACCAGTCAATATGTATTATAGCTCAATGCTGGTTGCTTGCTGGTTGCTTTCAACATGCCATCCATAAAGAGACAAGAGGGGAGGGAGGATTGGCGTCACATAGGCTACATCACATACATGTCATACATGACATGAAAGTTGAATCTAATCTAATCTAATACGTAGGTTTTGCCAGCAGACATGGAAAGGCAACTGACAACTACAATATTTTAATTAAGATGTATATCCTTTACATCCAGACTCAAGTCCACCAATAAACTGGTATAATTGCCAAGTCTACGAGTCAATTAGGCCTCTGTGAAACCTTATGTTGTGTTTATCTGTGAGTGGATACAGACACATATGGCCAAGAACTTGGAAGAGCTGCACCTTAACTTTGGCTACTTGTGCTTTGACTGATTTTCCAATTCATCAAAATGTTCACCCTACTTGTCCCAAGGGGAATGCCCTCATAAATGTTTTAAGTTATCAATCTATCAATTAAATCCACCCCTTTATATATATGGACATAACCGAACAATTTAGAAACGATGCCAAGTTAAGTAGACTACTTTTTAAAAATTAATTATAAATGTATATAAAAAAAGACCAACAGTGTAAATATTCTCAAGATGCTTTCTATTTTCTCAACGCCATTAATTTGTGGTGCTCCTTATTTCAAATATAATTTGTTGCTGTAAGACTATAATGCAAAAAATGCGTTTTTTATTGTAATTCCTGATGTCTTTTGGTCCTGCGCCTTTAAAACGGAGACTCTCCATCTTCTATAGAGAGGAAGGACACTGAACCTCGCCTCTCACTGCGGTCTATAACAGCAAAACAAAGGAACATATATCATCAGTTTTTAGGAAAATAGACGAAGACAAAGTTATAATGACCGAGAATACAAAAACCCACGTTATTTTGCTGTCGTGTGGAAGTTTTAACCCCATGACTAAGGGACACATTCATATGTTTGGTAAGACAAAATGCGTTTTCCTACTTTGTACAAAGATAAGAAGGTAACACATGTTTTGTAAGATAAGTCAGTTGGTAGCAGTTTGTTCTTTAACCAGAAAATAATTTAGTTATGGCAACATTTAGACTATTTGTTTTATATTATGTTATCATATTCGGCGTAGACTTGGAATCGCTGTCCAAGAGGTGGGTGCTGAAATGGGCGATGGCCTCATAGATGAAAATATGAATGTAACAAAATGTACATGATCTTTTTTTTAATCATTTGACAGGTAACAATGTCCAATTCTCGTTTTTATTTGGTTGAATCAACGTCTGCTTTTAGGCTTATTGGTTTCAGCCTACATTATAATAACTGTGCTGCATAGGCCGATCATCGTTTATGAAGACAGGGAGTGAGTTACACAAGGTGTTTTCCTCTTAAATACATGTCTAGACTAAATACACTAAATGTTTATTTTACTAGATTGATCATGTAGTGGGTAAGTGTGTCCTTTTGAGGAGGGCCTGATGTTCTTTTGTTCAATGTTCTGCGTCACACACAAAAAAATTAAGGAACCCAAATTGGGATGCCACCCTGTTCCTGGTATCATGTCAGATTACAACATCATTCCATCAGGCAAACCCCAGAATGCCAAAGAAACACCTGCTTTCATGGACTGTCTTATGAATTTAGTATAACTTGCATCATATGCAAATAACTTTTTAGGATTATGCTTGAGTTTACCAATTTTCAACTGGAGTTAAAAACGACAGTATATCCAAGGCTATCATCATGTTGATGGTCTTGATTCAATACCACAGTTAATTTTATATATTCATTAACATTCACTTCAAGATATAATCTTCATCAAGTTGAACACATTGGACAAAACACATACTTATTTAGCAATGTTTACAAAACTATTAGTGCAATCATCTTATTAAATGGATCATTTGTTTTCAGAAGAATCAGAATTGCTTTTTTATTCACTATATAAGCTGCATAAAGAATTTCTTGTGGCAGGCACAGAATTTCGTGTGTCAGACATAGAGTTTACTGTGGCAGTGGTGCTGTGGTGTAATAGTGACTCCCAGTTACACACTACATGCCAAATCAAAGTTGATTTGAAGTGTGATTGTGGTACGAAATCAGTATGGAATAGTGGAGAATTAATTAGTTTCAGTGTCCTACTTTTTCCATCTTGCTTTTCACGTGACTTATTTCATGTTTTCTTGTATCTAGGTCAACCTATAGTCAATATGACTTGTCATAAAATAGAGAATTTTAAGAGTTTTAAATCTGTTGTGTATTGTTTGTTCTCTGTACGCTCTGTAAAATTGTCAATAGTTTCTCAATAGTTTTCTTACATCCTACAATCCTAGAACATATATAATCTCTCTTGCTCTGTGGCTTGAAAAACATGGAGCAAACATACATTTGATTTACATGTTTGTGTTTCGCTCCACAAAATGGGGGCCCAAGCACAAATCCTTTTGTGCTTAGATGAATGGATACCCTGGAGTTGAAACAAAAAGCCTTCATCAATCAAGTTGAAACAGGAAAAGGTCATTACTGTGAGCCAATACTGCCTACAAGTTTAAGATAAGTTTGGAATTCAAGAAAACCTCTTATATTGTTTTTCAGAAAAAGCTCGAGAATATCTGCACAAAACAGGCCGCTTCATTGTGATCGGGGGCATCATCTCACCTGTACATGACTCTTATGGCAAACCGGTAAGAGTTCATTATGTATCTAGGTTTGTTTGATATGCTTATGTATGTTTGAAATGGTCCTATACCATGAATATTTGAAAAGGGGTTATTTACTTAACCGGTAGCTAAGAACTAACAAGTGATTCCTGACTGAACATCCTATTGGGCTGTATTTAGGGTTGAAAATATGTACATAGAATTGTACATCTTTTGATTCAAAATCATTATAGGAAAAACATTAAGGCACTGCTGACTCAGAAGCATTTCGTACTACCAATCAGAGGGCAAATTTAGCAAAGCCATAAATGATCTTAATTTCTGCAAAGAATTAACCAGTTTGTGTGGCCTAGTCCATACACTCCATACACTAATCCAACATCCATAGTGTGGCAGCTATCTCTGGTACAATTTTCATCCTGGTTCCTTATTCACATCTGCAATTAATATACTAAAGCGTGTCCTAGTTTTTTGCTCTCTCGCAAAAGATACAGAGAACACATGAATAATAAATGTAAGAGCAGCAATTCAGATCATGAATCTTCAACACATGAAATAGATTTTCTTCCAGTGAGGGCAAATAAACATTGATTGGATCAAGGGTACATTTGATATAAGATGACCATTTTAGATGCATCTCATTAAAGACAAACATCTAAACTCAGCTACTACAGCTACTGACTTCTGTCTAGACATACTTTATATATTTTGATGAAGGGAAATGAAGTCCTGAGCCCATATTGAGACCATATTGTACATGCTACATGCTACTTAAAGCTTTGTTCCATTGTGTTTACAGGGCCTGGTCTCAAGCAAACATCGCCTCACCATGTGTCAGATGGCCGTTCAGTCCTCTGATTGGATTAGGTGAGAAGACATGCAGTAGCCTTTTATTAATGACATTTTCTAGTTTTTAACTATAGTTATTTGAATTTGCACAGTATTATCATGTTTCTAACTTCAAGAATTTGTGTTATGCAGAAGTGCATTTTAAAGGGGTTGTTCTTTTCTAGATATTGGGGGAAAAAATAAGATTGTAAATCTCTCACTTTATGTAGAGTGGATCCCTGGGAGTGCTTTCAGGACACATGGCAAACTACATGCAGTGTTCTGGAACATCATCGTGACCTTATGAAGGTAAGGTCTGTTAGTGTCGCTCTACAACATTTGAACAAGGACCGAGATACAGGAAATCCTCTTAATTCTAATACGATCATAGCAATGGTTTAATGTGTACTAATGATGTTAAAGAAAGATATGCTCACAAGTATAACCTTCTCGGCACATAACATAAACTTGGATTGGCAATTCAAAATAAAAAGCCTTAAGAAAAAAAAAAGTCAGATTCTTATAACAGAATCATCATTATAGGTACTGCCAGCAGTTGTTACCATGGCAGCAATACTGTAGTATCACCTCCTCTGTGCATTATAAAACCATTTATGTGGGAATCATTTAATTAAGATGTTAACTACCTAATTATGTTGCTAGCAGACATCCAATAACTGAAGAACCTGGTGTGTTTTTTAATCCATCCACAGAGAGTCACAGGATGCATTCTCTCCAATGTAAACACACCCTCCTCAACTCCAGTGATTGGCCAGCCACAGAATCAGAATGCAACAATTTATCAAAACCATAGCAATACAAACAAGCCTACTGCCGGTAAGTATATACTGCACATTTATCGAAAAGTCTTGATCTTTTTTTAAAAGGATGATTCAAAATAAATGTAGAGTACATTAAATGAACTGATTAATATAGTCTCCCGGAATACGTTTTTCTTATTCGTGATTTAGTTTGAGAATGCATTGAGATTGTTTTACTTTTACCTGTTTAGTCAAGCTGTGGGGGAAGATGACAGAGAACTTTGGAAAAATCTGCTGTGTTCGCCCTCACATTGAGCGATTCACCTTTGTGGGTGAGTAGCTGAATAACTGAATACCAGAACACTTAGGTAGATGTGTACTTACTACCAACAAAACTGAAAACAACTAACATTTGGTTCAATTCTATGTTTGAAGATGAAAATGCCAACCTTGGGACTGCGATGCGATATGAAGAAATAGGTACGTTTTTTTGTGCTCTGGTTGCGAAGAGAAAATATTGTGGAATGGTGATTTGGGGATCAGATCCAAATGACCTGCAGGGTACTCATTGCCTTGGCAATGGTTTGGATCTCTTCGCTGCCTGTTTCAATCTGAAATCTGATGATTATGTCTGTCATCTGGCACCCTCTCATGTTACTGAAGGCTGCAGAAGCTTACTTAAAATTCAATGAAATATAATGTTACACATTACTCATGTTTTTTTCTGCCCTTTAAAGTCTTGTTTGTTATCTTCCTGTTGTTAGACATTTCCTGTTCTCGCCATGAGGCTTTTACTGGTTTGTTTACTGAGTGTCTTCTTCACTGCTTGTCTGTCCTAGAGTTGCGCATCTTGCTCCTGTGTGGCAGTGATCTTCTTGAATCCTTCTGCATTCCTGGCCTGTGGAAGGACAGTGATGTAAGGCCTAATTCACCCTTTCCTGTCTCTCATTTCCTCCTCCTCTTCACACAAGATCTCTTATTTTGTAATCTACAGTATGTTTGCCAATAAGTATCTTGAAGTAGTCAGATAAACAGGGTGACTGGGTATCAAATAACTGATGGAGGAAGAAAATATAGATGTTGAGTCATGACTATTTCACCAATACTGTTATTCAGATTACAAGCATGTCATCACACCTGAAGCAGGGCTACAGTATTATACGTTATGATCCTCAGATGGAGGTGATTGTCGGGGATTTTGGCATTGTTGTCGTGCCCCGAGATGGAGCTGACACAGAGAGGATCATGAACCACTCCTCTGTGCTCCGCAAGTACAAGGTCAGTGCATAATAATATGATTTTTTTCAAACATCATTAATGCCTCTTGTACTGTGAGCGAAGGTTTCCTTGTTGTGATTATGCTTATTTAAAATAATGCCTTTGTTTTCAGGATAACATCACTGTGGTAAAAGATGATATGAACCACCCCATGTCCATCGTCAGTTCAACGAAGAGCAGGTAGGGAATCATTTGTAGATTTTTGTTCAAATTGTCATGAAGACTCCTACTTCTCCATTGAATAACTATTCATCTGTTTCTCAACATGCACATCTTGGTCCAAATAGAGCCCTTCTGTAGTATGTGAATAGAAGAACAATTTGATCAAACCTGACTTCTAACCTCTTCCCTCCCAACACACATTTTCCCTGCAGACTGGCTCTGCAGCATGGAGATGGTCATGTGGTGGACTACCTGAGCCAACCAGTCATTGATTATATCCTGCAGAGTCAGCTTTATATCAATGCCTCTGGATAAGAAAACACACCCACAATACTGGCATGAGAAGGGGGAAGAATAATAAACACGTTTCTCCCCCACAACCCCCAACTTCCTTGTCTGTCTTCTGTGTGAAACGTATACTCCTCTTGAGCTATTGCTTTTCATTACAAAAGGAGCATTAGGTATCAATGTCCCTTCTTACTGTATCATGGTGACTCATTGGACCTGTGGATGTACAGCAAGGTGCCTAAGGACAGGTGGACCACTGGTATTGCCCAAGCATGATTTGGTTTACCTTCAGTGCCAGGTGGGTGGAGGGTTCCTCTTTTTGTACCATGCGACTGGTTCTGAAGTGTGAACTCCACCTACCTGGCAAAGTGTGAGTTAAATCAAACACATCTACTTGGGTGGTTGTGTCATGTGGTGAGCTGGAGGATGATTGTACGGTATTTGAAAAGGGAGTGAGGTTGGCAACTGAATGTTGGCCCTTTGTTCTTAATTTGGCTGTAGATTATTAGATTGCATGCTTAGAGAGTTTGTTTTGGCATGTACTTATTAGGACTTACTTATTGTGAAAGTGCGGAAAAACACCTATAGTAATCCACCCATTACGTCATTTTCTATTTTCTGTACGATCTACAGTGTGCTCATAAAACACCTGTATCCATGTATCTTTGAAATGTACATGGATACCAAAAGTCTGTATTGAGCATTATTGCAAAATGTACAACTGCACCTAACAGAATGATTTTCACATGAAATGTTTTGTGGGTAAAATATCTTTCCTCTTGTTCACCATATTAAGAGCTACCATAGTAGGAATCTGTCTGGTCTAGTGTTTAATAGTCTAAATCTAAATTGTGACTGCATACATTCTAAACAGGACTTCCCCTTTTAATGACCACGAGAATGGATTCAAAGATTGTCTAATTATTCCACTTGCACTGTCGTACCATTGACCTTAAATACATTAATAAATGTGCTCTGACATTAAATAGCAAAGGAAGTGGGAATACAGATTGCTGCCTCTCATGTTGCAGGACCCAAGATAGTCAAGCCATGCAATTTGATATCAGAGATGAAATAAGAAAAAGCATGGTAATACAGGGATATAAATATGTAATCGGTTGTGAAGATTATGTCAAGAAATGCTGCAAATTATGCTAATAATGTTTTCATTGTGACTGAAACACCTTATATACATGTTTGAATGTGGACATGAAGATAATGAGGGAAAAAACTATACATTCCAGTGCTTACAACAAATGTGTTTTTTCACTTAAAAGACACACGTAATCTACAGGAAATGTGACTACATTATCTAATTGTCGTGTGCACCAGTTTTGTGACACACAAGGCTATCACTGTACTGCAGCATATTGCATAACAATGTGCACAGAAAGGCTTTAGATCTTCAGTACAAATACTGCATATCCTCTACTGCTACACTGACATCAATTACTTTGTACTCGAAGAAAAGGAACAGTGCACAATGTGACTTCTACCAGATTGTTTTTTGTACATGCTTCTCTTGAGTATGCATACCAAAATCAGGATCTCTGCAGGCTACTCTTTTAGAATACTTACTAATAGTGATTTTTCATACTTCAAACAACGTGCTTTGGGGGAAATAAAATGTAAGAAGAGGTTGCATTGTCTTCATACTCAAATTGATAGAAGTGCTGGACGATTTTGATTGAGAAGTTAAGATTTCGTTTGATCTAATTTCAGGTTTTATACCAAGCTTCTCTCATATTATATTCTCATATTTGAAGCTTATATTTTTTGTTTCAGCAGGGTTCTATGGCAGTGATACTTAAATGAGTAAACATTAATACAATTATTTAGACAATATGAAATCATACTGCTTTAAAGAACAAATGTCTGAGTATTACATTTATACATTGTACCTGATTTGTGATTTGAGACCTCAATAAAGATAAATATAAATATTTTGACTTATTCTGGACAGAAGAGAAAATACATTAGGTTACAGAAACCCCAAAGATCAGTTGAAAACTTCACAGATCTGTTTTTAGTTTAAATGAACTTCCATTTTTTGCATTTCATAAAATACAGTACATTGCATCATCACATACTGGGATTTACCATTTCACAAACACTTCTGAACAGGGAACATTTTGATGGGCAGATGCAATCAGGAAAGTGACAAAAAGCATATTCTCTATGATCGTATACTTATAAATATATGTGAAATGTATTTCATTAGATTCAACTTAATTCCCAGTTAAATTTCCTATGACAACCAATATGCCAAACTTTGCACCCTTTACACCTACGGTCTTTCAATGGCAGGAGAGTTGAAGCAGCCATTTGGAACTGTTTTCTGGATATCTTCCAGGTTCCTGATGTTGTCCAAGATAGTGTCAATGTCAAGGTCAAGACTCGACAGCCGGGCCCTCTGAGCCGCCTCTTTCTCCTCAAGGTCCTTTAGGCGTGGCCTGAGTTGCTGGTTCACCTGGTCACGAGCATTAGCCATAGAGGCTTCTAGCTGAGCCAGCCTGTCCTCATCCACGCTGCCTGGCTTACCTGGGCAAAAACAGGGCAGGATAACAATGTCAAAAAGCTGATGTGATCCAGGTGTTTAACAGTAGCTTTGTGCAAGATTGTGTGCAGTGAATCAAATCCACCAAGCCTGGCTGTATGCCAGCGCAGCCATTACTGTTGTGATTTGACAACTAATACCCATCTTAAATCCCTACAACAACCATGCGTTCTGCATATTCTGCATCCATTATCACTGCAGTGTGTCTTGTATGAAGATTGTCAAAATGACTGTGAGCTGTTGAATTGACAAACAACTTTTTTTACTGTAAGACTGCATTATGTAAATAAGTGATTCTAGTATACTTACCAATTACGCCCAGGAGATTGTTGATGATTTTAAGAGTCTCATCAACTGCATCTTTGGTTTGTTTGGCATTGTTATAGGCACCACTGGCCTTCATTGCAGCCTATAACCAATACATCGCATCGCACATTTTACACTATATTTAAATACTTACAGGTACATCCAATGCCAATAATTTAAAATTGCTAGATTAAAATACAAAAGGGTCTAAGGCTGACCTCTTCAGCGTTGGCTTTCTGCAGTTGGGCATTTCCTGTTTCTGAAATCACCTTCCCCTCGATGTCTACAGCCTGTTTCTGCAGACCCTCTAGGTCTGCCCTCAGTTTGGTGGTGTCCTTCACCAGATCAGCATAACCCGGGAGGGAACTGGACATTTTCTGGGGGGAGAGCAACGTTAAAAATCTGACCCTTTTTGGAGTTTACATGTCAGCTTTGTGTGGTAATTTCTGGAAATATGCCCAATGGTCCAAAATTATTAACTTTCTGATCTTCTAACAATGTCTCTTAGCCAATGAGCTGATATGCGTAAGTGAGTCAAGACACTGACTTCATTGTTGTGAATGTCTAATACTCTTTTAGAAACTGTGAATTAGCATTTAGATTAGCCCAGTTGGAAATTTCCATTGAAAGAGGTCGGTTTGAGTTACCTCTAGTTGAGAGACAGCGGCCTCTAAGTTGTTTACAGTTCCCAGTGTGTCGTCGTAGTCGCCGGCGACGCTCCCAATGATGAATAGGGTTTCGATGTTGTTGCCAACAGCCTGCTGAATGGTAGCGTTGATACTGGGTAGTTTTTTTATGGCCTCATCAGCTAAAGCCTTGTTCTTGCTGATCTGTTCATCAAATCCTGTTAGGCACGAGAATGGACATTGCTATAAATATTTCCTGACTGGGTACAGCAAGTACATATTCACGTAAAGAAGTGTTGTTACAAAGATACGATACGATTACACTTTGCAAACTTTTGTGAGGTGTACTTGTCAAATTTTGTCGTTTGGTAGTACACTTATGGTAAACAAACTACACTGTTTTTGCAATAGTGAAATCATAATGGGTCTTTTAAAGCTAAAGGCTTCCCATTCAATATCAATGACGTGTTTGTGACTACACAAAACATATGACAATGATCAAGTATACTGTGTCTGAGAACTGCTTGTTTTAACATCACCATCTATGTCTGAGTTATTCTAACTAATTTTACCTTGAAGATTGGATAGAGCATCATCCAACTTATTCATGTTGTCAGTGAACCCATTCAGAGCGACCATTGTCTCTACTTTTGCAGCATTTGCCCTGGCAAGGAGCTTGTTATAATCCTGCAGCAATCAAATCACAAATATTACACTATCAGGTGTAAACACAGCACAGTTTCCATTTTTAATACTAACATGAAACAAACATCTAAAATATATAGCATTGTTAACCTGTAAAAGTATTCAGAAGGATTTACTGGAATTTAATTGTTTGACTTTAAACATCACACTTAGACCCCCACCACACAGCCCTGGTTAAAAGTGGGTGTCAGGTGGCTGAGTGGTAAGGGAGTCTGGCTGGTTATCAGAAGGTTCCCGGTTCTAATCACAGCTGTGCCTACATGATGTTGTGTCTTTGGGCAAGGCACTTCACCCTACTTGCCTTGGGGGAATGTCCCTGTACTTGCTGTAAGTCGCTCTAGATAGGAGCGTCTGCTGAATGACTAAAAGTAATGTAAAAGTGTGGTAGACAACTTCGTACCTGCTGAGCTGCTTTCTCCTGGTTGAGGAGGTCCTCTAGTGCAGCCCTGTCCTCCTGGACTCCATTTTGGAGCCCCTCATACTCTGTCAGTTTCTTCTGCACCTGATCTTTCAGGTCATCCAACTTGGCAACCACTGCATCAATGTCCTTCTGTATACAGTGTAACAGGAGCATCAGTGAGCTGTGGTATGTAGTGAACCAGTAGTGAAATCTGTGGAGACCTGGCCTAGATTCCTTCTCACAAGTTTTAATGAGATCCCCCACCACTGAACATTTACTGCTTACTCATGTTAATGCATGTTAATGCTACTCCTTATTAGTGTCATTGTGTTCAGATAGGATACTGCAGAAGGAGAACTTGACAGTGGTTAGTGTGCTACCTTGAGAGGATCTGGGATGTTCTTTTCCGGGAAGGCAATTTGCTTCAGGGTGTCAGTCGCCATCTTGCTCTCATCTCTGGCTGCACTGCTCATTCGAGTGGCCTGATCTTCCAAAGCCTTTACTTTGGCTGAGTTCATATCATACCTGAGTAGGATAAAGTCATAATGTTGGAAAGCATATATGGGACAAATGTGCTTGTGTAAAAAACTTTAAAGTCGTTTCTAAATACACAATGCATAATGTGTTTCAAAAGGAATGTGAATGTGCATATGATGTTTTGTAATGCATCTTTTAACTCTATATATCACAACATACAAGAGACATAAATCTCTTACTGGCTTTTGAGGTCACTGATGAGTTCATTAATTTTGTTTTCCTTATTCATGGTGGCTCTCATAAGAGCCAAACCCTTCTCAGACTCAGCCAGGGCGATGTTGGCAGTCCTCACTACTGCATCCGCTATGCTTTGGTGACTAATAAAGACAAAACATTCTCATATTTTCATAAAATAATGCCATCAGGTATCTGCATGAAATCAAGTACATGCAATTATAAATGAACAAATAATAATAATACAAAGTTGGATGGATATAACATCTACAGTATAGATTCTTGGCTTTCTTTTGTTTCTCAAAAATAAAAACTGTTTTTAGTATACAAACAAATCTATTTGTATGATACGAGTTGTATAGAGATTAAACTCACTCATCAGCAAGATTTTGTGCTTTCTGAGCCAAAGTGGGGAGGATGTCCAGATCAGATAGAGCATCAGCTGAAGGGAGGTCCTGAAATAGGAATAATCATCGTCATTAACATCATTACCATCATCATTACCATCATTATCCTCCTCACAAGCTCCTTCTCTTTCGATGATGAAAGTTTAAGAGATCCTTAATAGGTGAATTAAGTAGAAGATTGAAACTTACAACATTGTTGATGGTGAGTTTTGCCTCCCCCAGCAAAAGCTGTACGTCCTTAATAAGCTGCTGGACACTGGAAACCTTGTCACTGTATTTCTGTCGCTGCAGATTGATGTCATCCACGCTTTTTGAGATGGTCTCGATGTCCCTTAACTCAGTTATATGGCTCAGACTGATGTCTGAGAGATGAGCCAGCAGCTCCTTCTCAGTTGCTACAAAATGACAATAAAAATGACCCATCATTAGGAGGTTCACTTTACTGATCTGAGTCCTTAACTGATGATGAGATATCATGCAGTATTATTTGGATATGTCTCATGCGTCATCATGTACCAGTACTAATACTTAATGAAAAACATAAAAATGAAACATCGATTTCTGCATGGAAACAATAGTGGTTGTGTAACTATTCTCTGTAGACTTGCCTTTGAGCCTCGCAGCTTCCCTCTGCAGTTCTAATACTAGCTGTTCGGCAGCTCTTAATGTCCTCTCCATCTGGGCGTCATTCACTGGCAACGTTCCAGTCTCCATGCCAGTAAACAGAGTCTCTAGCTCTTGCACTTTATGAGTGTACTGCTCCATCTGTAATGCAGGACCCAAGAGCAGAGATTGGTTGGAAAAGGGATTTTGGGATTATTTATTCATTATCATATCATTGTTTTTTGTCGCCGACTTTCAAAGAAGATTCAAGATTCATTACTTGGTCTTTTATGTATTATTTATGTATTGTGTTATACTGATCAGCACATATCCAGTATATTAGAAAACAAGGTCTACTGATTTGGACTGGAGAATGTTTCTGAGGAAATTCCTTGTAAAATGTATTTATACCAGATGTGTTCCACTGTGAAAGTTCCCCTTAAAAACAACATTTTAAGGACTTCCTTCCTTCCTTGTTGATTACAAGCACAACGATATGAGGAGAAAAGTAAGAGGAGTTGATCAGGCCTGCCAATCAAATGAAATACCTTAGTTTTGACAGGATTAAAGCATGAGGGGCATGCAGAGCGCTGGCACTTTAACCCCTCAGAGCCCTTTCTGCATGAACACTGACCCACGTCACTGCATTGGTTTGACAAGGCCCCCTGGGAGTCGCAGGCACAAGCTAGACAACAAAGAGGAGAAAACAATTACAGTCAGTACAGTATCCAACTTCTGTATCATTACAGAGGAAAGCACGACCGTAAAATTTTACTGAAGAACAATATAATGATACATTTGAATGAAAACAATGAGTGGTTATGGCATGTATAAGCGAACTGAAGGAAGGACAGGTCTGCGTGTTCATACGTTTGCATGCCTCTGTAGGCCGGCTGTGATAGTGGCCTTCCAGACAGCTCTCACAGTTGAATCCTCTGGTCTGGTTCAAGCACCTCAGACACTCCCCAGTCTGAGCGTCACAGTTACCCACTGCGTTGAGGTCTATGTGCCCGTTGCACTGACATGGCCTGCAGGGTTGCCGAGGACCACGCTGTCCCAGTGGATCCCCATAGAAACCATCCTTGCAGGTGTCACAATCAGTTCCTGAACACGATCGACTATTAGGGGTCTCGTCCGCAGAGTAACAGTCACCTGCACCGCACGACACACATAGTACTTGTTTAATGCAATCATCAGCATCACCATCACCAATATAAAATCAACATATTCTGCATTCTCCTCCCCATCATCATTGTGAAATCTCACAATTAAAAAATTAAACAAATTAAATTTAGTTGACAAACCAGTTTCAGGATCACAGCTTCCTCCTCTGCAGCTGCAGGGTAAACATGAGCTGAAGAGCCCTTCGCTCAAGGACCGTCTTCGGTACCCTGCGGCACACCTTTCACAGAACTGTCCCTCGTATCCACTGGGGCAGCTGCAGCTCTGCACCCACAAGGCCGGGTCAGCTCCAGGGGCCTGACGTGCAGTCACCAGTCGCACATTGTCTAGGTAGCCACGCCCTGAGAAGATGGATTCAACAACACTACAGTGAGGAGTTGAGAAGGCCAGGGGAGTTCACAGGAACACTGGTACTGATCTCTTATGAAATTTCCCAAGCACAGTTCGGGAAAACCTACTATAATTGTGTTTAAATTCTATGAAATTTCTGTCTTTCATATAATTTGAATGTCCAAATAGAATTTAATTTCTAAAAGGTTTTACCATTTTCACCAAATGTCCCTCGGATTTTGATGGCTGTCAGGTTCTGTAGCAGTGTTTGGAACTGGAAAGGTGACAGGTTAGGTTTCCATTTGCTGCTTGCTTGTTCATCCAGTCTGAGAAAGAAAAGTTATACATGTCGATAGAATCACAACTATTTGCTAGCTTAGCGTACTTTTATGGGTAAAAACACACACCCAGGTTCTGTCCCACTTCAGTTCAGTGAATATCTAGTTCTCACCTGAATATGTAGGTGACTTTTTGACCACAGGGTACGACGGTGCGTAGGCTTCCCAGGGAGGCTGCTACCCTCAGGCCTGAGCCCTCCAGAACCACATCATTGGTGGATGGGTATCGGACCCCTCGATCCAGCCGCAGGGAGAAAGACAGGTTCTGGCCGTAGCTCAGTAACTGGTTTCCCAGGTATCTGTCTAGACATTTTGTAGAAGACACATAGAACACAATTAAAGAACTGATTTATGAACAAAACTGAATTAGGATTTATTCTGAAAAGTTAACGTTACAGTTACAGTCTCTTTTCTCCAAGAAGACAAAACAAGAGAAGGAGAAACAGGACTCACCAGGGGCGTAGAGGTAGACAGGCATGATGTCTTCTGAGATGACCTCAATGTCTTGATGTTTGGGGGACCAACGAAACTGGACCTTAGACAGGGTAACTCCATGATCTGTGGCTGCTCTCCATCCTTCTGGGCCTGAATTAACAGCAAACAATGATGAGAAACATCTAGAACTACTACTACTACTACAAAAAGAAATAGATACATTCACTGTAAATCACTTTTTACTTTTTGGGCACAAAAATGTTTGAACTTACCATTTTCAAAAGTTGAAGAGATTAGGGAAACAGAGAAGCCTTGTGCCACTGAACACTGAGATGAGTGTCCGTAGCAAAAGCATGGATAAGTCTTTGCCCTGTTCTCTATGAACTGGCTACTGCTGGAAAACAGAAGCGGCATTGTACAATCACAGTTACTGCAATTAATAATTAACTGCTCAAGTATCAATAATTCACTACACAAACACTTTCTTGATTACATGTTTAAATACAATATGTCATGTTTAACTACCAAATATCATAGACCTGTTTCAAAAGCAACATGTTGAATTTTACCTCCGTGTACAGCCTGCAGAGGTCAGAGGTTGTCCGTTGGCGCACTGATCACACTTGTCCCCGATGACACCTGTCTTACAGGTGCACTGCCCTCTGCTGTCACAGTTTGGAACAGCAGAACCTGACGTGGAAAAATGGAGAACAGACAATGATACAGGAACAATCTCAACATTACACCACACTGTGTAATCTTTCACAGACCACTGTACATTCCAAAACTTTCTTCTTGTTCAGGATTTAGACGTGTACACTGCGGACTGATTTCAAATCCTTGTTCAATGCCATCTTATCACCTTTAGAGCTCACCTAATGTACTACAAGCACAGGGCACACAACTCTCTCCTGCCCTCTGATGGTAGAATCCAGTTTTGCACTTCTCACATTGCCTCCCTTCTGTGTTCTCTTGGCAGTCCACACAACGGACACCCAAGGGGTCAATGTAGCAATAGGTCGATTTGCCATTGCAATCACAATGAACTGATCCTGAAAGGAAAATTGAGAGTTATGAAAGCCATTAATTGAGAATGAAAATAAATATCAAGTTATATTCGGAGTTTGGCTGTTTTTTGGGGTGTGTGTTTTTTGCTGTTGGTGAGGCTAAATACAATAATAGTCTCTCTGTCTGAACAACGCATTCCTTCACCACAGCAGCACATCAGTAATGTGCTGAACCAAGGTTTAAAACCCCAGTATCAATGCCTTTAAGGCACTAATTGAGATCAAGTACATCAGCTGTTCTAGTAGACTAGAACTTTTGATGGGTAGTTAGTTACACTTAAAAAAAATTAAGCTGAGAACTTCTGGAGAACATAAGATAGTGGACTATTTAAACAACAAATCCATCCATTGCTTTAGCATACAGGATTTACAATTTACATTTTAGGAGAAATGTTTTGTTCTGATTACATATTTCTTTTTATTTACTTGGACAAGTGTTACAAGAGGAACACTGTTGGAACACTGAATGGAACAGTGTTTCGTACTGTGAAATTTCATGAAGTGTATAATCAGAGGTTGAGACACTACTCATTGGAAACAACTCTGAACAGAGAGAATTTTTTGATAGATAGAAATTATAAAAATTGTAACATATATTCGTAAAGAAGGGATATTGTGATCGCTCACCTTGATATCTGAAGGTTCCTTGAACTGACCTGGTCAAAAGAAAAATTCCACACAGTGATATCCAACCTATGATCGTCATAGTTATAGATCTCAGGTCTTACAAAGTTAGCTCAGTATTCAATCCTCAAATTCACCCAGTAGATGTGAAATACATACAAACTCTGAGGTGTGCATCAACCTGGCTACACCTTCTTCTGTCCAACATCCTCAAGTGTGCTCTTTTTTAACACCTTCCATGTGGCATGATTGGACATGCAGTTTTGCCTGTATACTGTTCAGAGGTTTACTCACTTGTGATTCAGAGCGTTTGCTGTGGTACACCCTGCCTGGGCATACAGGAAATGGTCAACTCTGTATCACTACTGGATATTGTCAAGACCTGAATGAAAAGGGGGCGTTGTTCTGTGTAGAGCATGAGCAATGAGACGATACATCTTTTAATATTGACTATTGATAAGCTAGACATTTATATAACGGAAATGTAAATAATAAGAATATACTTAAATTATTTCTAGAAAGTTCTGTTCTTAAGTGATTAAATAATACTGTGCCTGTAGGTGAACTTAATTAGATAGACAAGCTAATTTGGCAAGCTTAGATCATTTAGAACAACTAAATGTTTGCAACACAAAACTAAACTACAGTCAGAGAAATCACGTGACATAGGTGACTGGGGCCATGAGGTTTGATATTATTTTGCTGGTGATTGCAGGTGGACAACCAACAAAGGCCCAAAAATGCTCAAACAAGAAGCTTCATATTTAAAGAGGGTTCCTATTGGTTCTTGTCTTATTAACAGTTCACATGGAAACCAGAATGCATTTCAGAAAAACAAGCTTAGGCAAACCATTTATAATGGTAATAACATATTTTCCATCACCTCAAAGGTTTGTGAGTTTATTCACAAACCTACTTCAAGAATGATTGACCATCGTGTTGGGACACATGGAAAAGCATTTGGCAGGTATGTATGGAACACCCTGAAAAACATGCATGTATTGCCTGACACAAAAGACTTGGCAATGAACATGAAACAAGAATTGATAATGTTTTCTAGGTAAGTATCTCTGGAATGTAGCTTCAAATAATTTGTTTTGTGCAAAATCTTTCAAATTTGCTTAGTTTTATTTCATTACACAGCCACACCTTTTGACACAGACTTTACCCAGACAAACGGCAATTAAACTATGTCTCAGTGATGAGCAACATTCTTGGAACAGGTACGAAAACTGTGCCCCAGGGCTATGGGTTCTGCACTGTTTGCTAATGGAACCACACCCTTGAAGTCTCATGCTCTGACACGGTAGTAAGACATGGGTGTGGTGTTACCTCACATGCACACCCAGCTGTACCTTGGCTGCTATGGAGACGGTGATATGAACACCACACCCTTTCCGTAATCACACAACCAAATATGAGCTCAATGTTAGGGATTAATTGGGTTGGGTGAATAAGTTTGATTCACAGTGAATAGAGATCCAGAGTTGATACTATACAATATACAAGTCAGTATATTGCTATTCATCAGCTTCATCAGATATACTGGAAATAATTCTACACATCACTTGAAAAAAACTAAAGTCTGAATACAGTATTTGATCCAATCACACAGAGATTTCCTGTAATATTTTTTTTTATTATTCAAATGTTACGATTGGATTTACAGGCAAACTGGTAATAAAGCAGGGATCTGTCAGGCCTTCACAGGCGTATCAATGATATTCCACCTTTCCTTGATGGTTATAGCATTGAAATGACACCTACTATCGTTGAGAACGGGGACCAAGAAAGAGGAAAAACCCTCCATAACCAAAGGACCACAAAAAGATGGTGCAACACACATGTATCATCTAAGGACATAGGAATACAAATAACTGATACTTTATAAATTAGAAATACTGTTTTATACATCAAACTGTGTGCTGCACATCTTTCCACAGCAGTGTGGCTTACTTGGATGGGGGAAGAGACGGAACAAATGATGTTGGTTTTAGTCCCTGCCACGTCAATATTACCTGAAAAATAAAAATTTGAAACATAGTTTGGAGAAACAAATAAAACCAGCTGAAATTATTGATTAAAGTGTAACTAAACTTGACAATATCAGGCAACAACAAAAAATGAACAAAAAACTAAAACACTCAGGTGGAAAAGTGTAGTTGACTGGGACTTCCCAAAATGCTCAAGCTGATGGTATCAACTCTGCATGAACATTGTTTTATGAGAAATTACTTAGATATTTCTGATGCAGCACAAACGTATTCAAACATTTTGACTACTTGGCGTAAAAAAAAGAAAAGAAAACATTGGCCAACACTTGTTTCTAACCAAGATCAGGATTAATGACTTTAAGCGCAAGTATTAAACATAATGTTTTGGAATTTAGTTACAATTTAACTATAATAAAAAAGGTAGTTGTCGGGAGAGATGTTTTAGAGTTTAATGACCTGCTGGACGAAATCCCTGCTTCTCTACTTGAAATGTGAAGACACCATGCATGTGTGTGAACAAGTATGAAAGGTGAGCAATAAAAATGACGTCTCATTCAGGACTAAGTGATGTGAATACTCCAAACATATATTAAGGCACAAAACACTAATTAAAATGGTTAATTAGCAACTTGTGACCAAGCTTATTTTCTTGGAGTCAAGCGTATAAATCAGTAATATGAAACGTTAGGCGTAGTGGAGAGAACAGCTTGTAAAACACTGTCCATACAACATATAGTAGGCAAGTCCTGATAGTGTCAGTCGAGGGTATAAAGGTTCTTGTCACAAACAAAGAAGCAAATTATTTTTCTATAAATTTGTGACCCACCCCCTCCCTCCCCCTCCCATGGAAAATCAAACACAAATCGAAAACAATGGCAGAGCTATGCGAGGACAACACTGAACCATGTATACAAGCAAGCATATTATACCACAGAAGTTATCATATATATTTATATATTATGTGGAGGTTTCAGTTGATTTATTTTGTGACAGAACCTATCCTAGGTGGCTGTTGGGTCTTGCACTTAAAAAACAAAAAAAAACAAACAAAAAAAACAGCCAATCCTGAATCATTTTAGCATATATTTACACAAACAAATGTCTCACTCTATCATAAAAAACATTCACACAAAAATATAACATTTGAAATAATTATTAGCACCAGTGTATCAGATAAAGTCTTGCTACGCAAATGTACAAAGTTGCATAGTGTTGAATTTTGCCTTAAAATGTTAATGTGAGATTTGCAGTACACCTGTAATAAGCAGCAGTTCCGGGACCAAAAAAACAAAAACAAAAGACTAAAACATGATTTGCATTGTTATTACAAAGTACGTGAAATGATATTCAGCCATGATGTTCATCATTGGGGACAGAAGAGGCCCATCTCAAACGTTGAAGTATCATAGCTATTTTTTAGCCTTCTACTGGTTACACATCCCAGCTTTTCAGCGGAAGGTGAAACAAGTAAAATATTTGTAGCGTTGAATACTGTAAAATACATTTGTAGTGTTGAAAACTTTCTCTGTTGTTAATGTGCACATGTAGCTTTGGGAGAGAGTTAAGGCAAATTAAACAGACCACATAGATTCCTTCACTGTGTTTTGAAAACAAATGGTTGTTAACACCATAGATAAATGTATAGTGTGTATTGGAAGTTGTACAATACTTACACAAAAAAAGAAGAAATCTCACAGACAAACCAGTCCTGACATGTAATTCGGTCTAGAACAATGGATAGATAACTTGTTTTATATCATATAAAGTAAAAAAAAAAACTACAACAAATGAATGATACACAGTAGACTCCGCCCCTCCTTGAGGTCGAAGGCATTTGTTGTTTCCTGTCAGGGTGGTTTGGAGGAAGATAGTGAGAAAACTTCCTCTATGACAAAGTGTAG
Organism: Neosalanx taihuensis; assembly: GCA_030340665.1. NCBI lineage: Eukaryota > Metazoa > Chordata > Actinopteri > Osmeriformes > Salangidae > Neosalanx > Neosalanx taihuensis. The sequence goes on along the minus strand of CM059300.1, from coordinate 12,764,949 downwards.
GACCAGTCTAAGAGATGGTGCAGTCATGTCGGGGTTTTCATTATCTCAGAAGAAGCCACCTCTTCTAATCAGCTGCACCAAAGAGATTGGATGTGTTTTGTGAACCGTCCTTAGTTCGTTTCACATTACTGCATGTAAAAAAAAAAAAAAAAAGTTATCTTCTTTTTCCTTTAAAAACCTGGATTTAAATGACCCCCCCCCCCCCCCAAAAAAAAAATAAAAAAAATTCTGAAACGTGTTTTGGTAAAAAGGTGGCATATTCGCCCGAGTGTTAGATGGAAGGAGTGGTACAGGAGAGACGGAAGGTGGAAATGTGGATTTGGAGGGTTAAGGCTGCTCTAGAGAGGGCGTGTTAAAGCAGCCTTCGGGTAATGTGTTCTTGATGTCATTGAGGTTGGCGATGTCTGCGCGGATCTCTCGGATCTGCCTATCGTAGTCTGTAATCATCTCCTCCTGAGTCTTGGCCACGTCATTGAGCTCCCTCAGCTTGCGGTCCAGCTCACTGTTGGCCATCTTGTCCTTGGCCTCCTTCAGAGATCCATCTATCTGATCCAGTTTGCTCAGATCCACTTTGTCAATGTTGCCTGAAACAGCATATACACATCAGGTCTGTGCTTAGGCAAAACATACTCAGACAATTTACAAAATGATCAAAAAGCATTTACTGTTATTAGCAAACACAAACATTTGATATAACTTTTGAATAAATGACAAAAAGATTATGTGTTTAAATGATAAAAAGCAAACAATTCTATCCACCATAAAAAGTAAAGAATCCAATGGTAGAACATAACCTCTAGAAACCTACTGTGTACTAGAATCAACTTTGAAAGATAATCACTGGACTCAGGCAACCAATTACTTGTAGTCTCCACAGCACATACACAAATAGCTTTACTTGTGAATTGAATTCAGTCATTTGACTTTGTAAAAATACCCACCGAGTTGCTTAAGCAGGTCATTGATGGTGTTCAACACTGTCCTGACAGCACCCTTGGCTTTGCGAGCGTTGTCCTCTGCTTCCTTGGCGTTGTCCGAGGCCTGGAGGACATTTGAGAGAGAAGGGGCTTTTTAAACCGCCTTTTAACTGGACTCAAAACAGTTTGAAAGCTTGATAAACTCAAATATTTGTTGGGAATTCTTACAAAAAGATTGACACCGCGATTGTATTTAATCTGAGGTAAAACTCCTCTGGTTGTAATGGAAACACAAAACTACAGCTACAAATGTTGTTTTTATTTTTACAGTGCACACACACCGTCAGCCAGAAAACATTTATTACAAGGCATTTAGTCATTATTTGACGTACCATGTTAGCCATCATCATATCGTTGTCCGCCTCTGCCTTCTTCTTAGCCAGCTCCTTCTCTGCAGCGCTGAGCTGATTCATCATCCCCTTCACTTCCTTGTCCAGCTTAACAGTCTCCTCAAAAGCCTTTTCAGCATCTGCCTTGGTTTTAGCTGAGTCCTGGGGGAAAACAAGACAGTTGACTACATTACAGCCATACATTTGCTAACTTATCTCCTATATCTTTGAATTATACATCGGAATTCTGTCACGAATAATTGAGTAGTCTGTTAAGTGACGGATCACGCCCTATGGTTAAAAGGATCACACAGGTGTCAGATAATGGTGCTGCACTTGCCTTCTGCACGGCACTGGCGATCTTCTCTGCCTCCTCAGCTTTGGACTTTGCCATCTTAGCGTCCATGGCGGCATTACCCAGGGCTCCCTCCGCCTGCTTAGTCTTCTCATTGGCTGCGATAATGGTAGCGTTGATTGCTGGAATCTTCTTCATAGCATCCTCGGCGGCTGTCTTGTTGTCGTTCACTCGCTTGTCAAAGTCTGATTTGGGGTAAATAAGTGAGAAGAAGAAGATGAACCAGCTGAATAGCTAACGTGATTCAGCCAATCTTTAACAGACTTTTTGCTTACTCAACTAATTCATGTCTCTAGTGAGTTAAGGTCCAGAAAGAGATCTTCATCTCCTTCTGGACCATATCTTTCTCTGTCCTTGGTCACTCACTGTACAGTCTACATAGGTGTCATGGCCCATCTTTTCACACCACATTTCATCCCATTAACCCCTTCTCTGCCCATGTCTGTGCCTGGTGGCTGCTCACCTCTCAGATTAGCCAGAATGTCCTGTGCCTCCTGGTAGGTGGACCTCCCCTTCTTGGCTGCCTCCTCCGCCAGAGCCTTGGCAGCATCAGCTCGGGCCAGCAGCTGATCTGCAGTCTGGAGACAACAAAAGACAATTAGAATTTGATCTATCCTTAGTTCGGATCAAGTTCTTAGATAGTTGAGGTGTGCAGATGGCGTTGTTTGTCACATTTCCCATATGGTTATTTCTAATTTCACAGGGCACGCAGCTAAACTTAGACTGAGACCCAGTTGTATGTAGCTATTTGCAGGGGGATGAAACCATCAAGACTATTTTGAGAAAAGGTCAACTGTAGGCCCCATATGTTTTTCCTAAATACATAACCAGACCAGAAAAAGCTCTACGTTTCAAACTGACATTGAAACTATCAATAAAATATAAATAGAAGAAGTTCCAGACCTCTTAGCCAAAATGTTAAGGTAATGTCGCCTGGGTTTCCTTACTTGTTGCTCAGTCTTTCCCTTCTCCAGGAGCTTGCGGACTTCCACTTCCTTGCCTTTGAGGTCATCCCTGAGGTCGTTGTACTCCTTCTCAGTCTTGTCTATCAGTTTGTCCAGGTCAGCTGCTTCTTTCTTGATCTTGTTTGATTCATCCTAAAAAGAAAGAAAGAAAGTTAATTGAATCCTTAAGTTACCACAATATTTGGACTGCAAGTCCCTCCATTATAGCTTTAAGGATACATGCCTTTACAGGGCCATACATTTTGCTTCATGATCTTTGAAGTAATTCCTCCCATTAATCGTGTTCATTAGATAAGGTCAATGAGCGTCATGTCCATCTCCAAACAGTTTGTTTAGCTCACCTCAAGTGCCTTGGTATCAAATGTTGGAAGGTTGGTCAGATTGGCATAGATCTTGAGGGCCTTGTCTCCAGCCTCTTCTGCTTCAGCCTGTACTTTGTTAGCCTGTTTCTCCAAGTTCTTGGCCAGGTCCTTAGCCTCATTGTACCTGAAGAAGCAAAGAAAAAGCGTCATGTTGAGCTAAATGTTTGAAAATGTCAGCTTAGCGAAGCTACTGTGACTTAAGAGCTTCAACCTCTAAGATGCAGGCGACAGGTGCGATATAGGGTGTAATAATCACATTTTATGAATTGGTATCAAGATTAGCTTTCAGTTCAATGTTAAACTCACATACATGAACGATGATATACCTCCCAACCAAAAACCTGTTGGAAATAAAGTGTCAGCATTGACTTACTTCTTGTTAAGGTCATCTATATCTTGGCCAGTTTTGCTCTCGCCATCCAGAGTCTTCATCAGAAGATTCAAGGCCTTAGTAGACGTGTCATTGGCATCCTTAGCAATCTTCTCAATTTGGTCAGCATCCATCTTGTGCCTGAAGAGAAGAAATTACATTAAATATCCATCACATCATAATGGATTGGTTTGAATTAAGTACATTATACCACATACAATTAAAAAAGCCTGTTCTTAGCACTTTTTATTACATTGCAAACAGTGCGCATGTAAAATTATTTGAGGCGGTAGTACTAAAGAGCAATTATTCTTATTTTAGCCTTGAACTTACTTATCAGCCAGGTTACGAGCTTCCTCTGCCAGAAGCGTCATGTTGTTAGGGTCACCAGTACTTGAGGGTGTTTTTATGTCCTTGAAAAAAGGAACCATAAACATGAGTTTAAAAGAAGAAGGGGGAATAAAAAACATTGAGACAAAATATATAATGGTTTGTCAACATAATATAAAGGGTCTCTGAGTTAAATAATCCTATTTCTTATACAACATAAGATGTTTTCATCTTGCGTAGGATCATGCTGTGTGAGAAATACGTTTACTCACCACTTTACTGATGGCGTCCTTGGCTCGGTCCAGCTCGTCGCGGGCACGGTCGATGAGATCCTCCGCCTCTTTGACCCGGTTGCGGGCCTTGTCAGCCTGGTTGCCTGTCGAGTCCACTGTGTTCCTTATGTTCTGCAGCCGGTTCCACTGAGCGGTCAGAGTGTTGTTTATGTTGCCAAGACGATCCAGCAGGCCCTTATCCACCTCTGCAGGGTTAGAAATTTGATTCACATTTATTCAAGGATCAGTTGGTGTCATTCTTTGTTTAAAATATACGACTTCATAAAAATAAAAAAATCAGGGAAGAAAAATGCAAACAGCATTTAGTTGAATTGTATAGTGCCATTATTAAGGATTGGGACATTCATATTTTTTCTAGAATATCTAACCATACCTTTGCTGGTTTGGGCCTCTTCCAACAGGTCCATGATAGCTTTCTCTGCCTCCTTCAGACGGTCCTCGAAGGCCTTGTCGCTCACTGTGTCCTGGCTCGAGTCCAAGTTATCAATCAGAGTCTGCAGGTCATGGAGTTTCTGTCTCTGCTGGTTCACCTGTTAAAACCGACATCATTCCTTAAGTCTTGAGCAAAAGAAAATCCCTCGTGTCTCATTGGTTAGGTTAGCCTTCATGGTATAAGCGTTGTTTAATGGTGGTGGTTTATGACTCTGGAAGTCTCAATGTGTTTTTTTTATTTTGTATTTACCTTATCTCTCACGAGAGAGTAACAGGATGGACACTGTTGGCATCCAGGAGTGGAGCGGTTGTAGAAGTAGTTCTCCTCACACATGTCACACCTGGCTCCCACAAAGCCTGGACGACACTCGCAGCGGCCATCTTCTTTACACTGAGCAGTCTGGGAGCCCTCTGGGTCACAGTCACAAGCTGGGGGGTGGGGAGGGGGTGTGGTGTGGTTAAAAGGGGCTACATTTTCGAACATGGCCTTTGGGAATGCTGACTCACTAAACTAAACTGAGTTCAGGGGGAACTAGAGTCTCACGTTTGCATCCAGATGCACCGAATCCAAAGAAGTTGACTTCACATTGTTCACAGCGTTGGCCGGTGACACCAGGCTGGCACTCACACTGACCGGAAGTGATGTCACACTGGCCGTTGGTGGAGCCAATGGGATTGCAGTTGCACCTGTTGCATTACAAATACACTCCATTTAGCTTTGAGGCACTGGGGCAGAAATGAGTCAGACTTTTACGGATCATTTAAAAATAACCGCCGCCAAGGGGATGAGGATAAGGAAACGTACATTTTGTGAACACACAAATTAAAAAAACAAAATCAAGTGTGTGGACAAAAAAAAACATTAAAGCGCAACCATTAAAGCGTCCTCAAATCCTTACTTCTTAACCAAAAAGAAAAGCAGAGCCTGTCTCTGTGCCTAACAATGGTGGTAGTGAAGAGGAGAGGAGGGGCAGGGGTACTGACCGTTCACAGCCTTTACCACTCTGCAGGTTGAAGAAGCCCTGCTCACAGGCTCCACAGTCCCTGTTGATGACGTGGGGCAAACAGGGACACTGTCCCGTCACCTGCAGGCAGCTGGTCTGTCGGTCCACAGTGCCGTGACGGGAGCAGGAACAGGCTGTAAACAGCAGAGTACCAACACATCAGTAATACGATGATGACACAGTTACTGCTCATGCCAGATTGAGGAATTACATCTACATGTTCATATGGCAAGATTTACATTTAGCAGACGCTCATATCCAGAGCGACTTACAGCAAGTACAGGGACATGCCGTGAAGTGCCTTGCCCTAAGGACACAATTTAATTTGGCACAGCTGGGAATCGAACCCAGCAACCTTCCGATTACTAGCTTGATTCCCTTAACCGACTCCCTAACATCTCAAAGTGGCAAGATAAGCAGCACGCCTAAGCGTTCTCACGTTTGCACTTGTCCGCTGGGTTGGTGGCGAGGGCGTTCCCGTAAAAGCCCTGCTTGCAGCGGTCGCAGAAGAAGCCGTTGGTGTTGTAGATGCATTTGAGACACTCGCCGGTCTCGCGCTCGCAGTTCCCCACAGCGTTGGGGTCGATGTTGTCGCTGCACTTGCAGGCGCGGCAGGCTCGCACCGGGCCGTTGTTACCCAGGGGGTCTCCGAAGAAGCCGTCGTCACACAGCTCACAGCGCTTGCCTGGGAAGCAGGGAGGGATCAGAATAGCGTCAGATACAGTGTACACGATCATAGTTAGACAGGGAACTAGGGGGGAAAAACCTTCACCAAGAGCCAATACTCTACCAGTATTCCTTTATAACCACCAAAGCTTGCCTTTTCATACATAAACACACTATAGTTCTCTAAACCATGATGATGTGTGCAGTGGCAGTAGTGGGCTGTCACCTGTGGTCCCTGTAGGACAGTTGGTGCAGACCACCTCCTTGGTCTTGGGCACCACAGCGCAGGTGGCACCACCAGGGCAGGGGCAGGGCTTGCAGTCATTGGCAGTGCCCACTGTGGAGTCTCCGTAGTAACCGTCCTTACACCTCTCGCAGCTCAGCCCTGCAGTGTTGTGTTGGCAGTTGCACATTCCTATACAAACACAGATATAACAGGAATCAATTTTTGTTATTATTGTATTAATATTGGCTATTTGCAGCCACTAAGAGAATGATTAATTTTCTGAAATAACATAAGAACATTTGAGAAAAGTTGAGTGAGTTTCATGATGTAGTGTCTGCCATCACCACTAGGAGGCAGACTCTGATAGAGGAGTGGAACTGCTCACGTTATAGTTTTCTATCTGAGAACTCACACTAGCATGTATTTCATAGCACCGAGGACATGATCCATGTCAGGTCATAAGTTAATGTGAGAGTTACATCAGCTGAGGGAGATTCACTGCAGACCGCACCTTTGTTCCAGACCTAGACACATTTAGTGCCGGCAGACGGATAAAAATATCCCGTCTATCTTTTCAACCGCGTCACTGACCTGAGCTGGGGTCACAAGTATCGCTGTGGCCGTTGCAGCTGCAGGGGTCGCAGGTGCTGAAAGAGCCCAGGTCGGGTCTGCTGCGGCGGTATCCCAGAGCGCACTGCTCACAGTGCTGTCCCACGTAGCCTTGGGGGCAGGTGCACTTCTCCACCCAGTGTGCCGGGGCGCCGGGGCCTTTGCGAGCGGTTACCAAGGAGACGTCGTCCAGGTAACCGGCGCCTGTAGGAGGAACGTTAGTCAAATTGTTTACTCCCAAGTCTAGTCAGGATTCATCTGACATCGTCAGGTCTAACTTGAGGTAGCTTATCTGGGTATTTGCACTGGGCAATAATTTCAGTGGTCTGAGCAAAGAGAGTCATGTTGTGTCTTAAGGGGAAACGGAAGAAATCCAGCCTTAACTTGTGCCCTAGTATTATGACTCAGTTGAATGTTCAACATCCTCTCAGTGATTAGCTGACTGATTCTCCTAACTGATGAAGGCTACTGAAATTCATCCGTTATCAGGCTGCTAGAAGCCGAAAACTAGCTCAGCGTTCCATAAGCTCCGATCTTCCTAACTGGCCCAGGATTGTTTACTCTGTGAAATGAGGCAAGACAAGTTTGCAAAGCGTGTTCACTGCATGTGTGTGAGCACGTAAAGTAAGCATGTCAGGCTTTACTTCTCTCGCTGTAGGTGCCGCGAATCTTGATGGAAGTCAGATTGTACAGAAGCTTCTGGAACTCTGAGTGTGTGAGGGTGGGCCTCCAGGGGTAGTCTGTGCTGTCGTGAAGCCTGAAAAAAATCCCCAAATGATTTCGTAAGTAATTAAAACAATTTCAAAATCGTGACCGTATTTCTGTGTATTTGATGTGCCGACATAGATAGACAGAAGATTCCCATCGACGTAAGACAGAACAAGACATTTCCACCCACCTGAACACGTAGGACTGCATGGTCTCTCCTGGGTAGGCGTTGCCCTGGGCGATCAGGGGCACGGCCACTCTCAGCCCGGAACCTTCCAGGACCAAGTCCTCTGCCGAGAGGCGTGTGTCCCGTCTGCCCACCCGGAAGTTGAGGGTGAGATTCTGACCATAGCTCAACAGCTGATTGCCCAGGAACTTCTCTGTGGTCATGAAGTTATGATTATGAGGATTATCAAGACAGAATATTTCCAACTGAAGACAATATCTTGCATAGAGAAGTGTTGACTTTTCGTTTTGCTTAACATCATGAATATGGTGGAAATATATAATGATGTAATGGCACAAACCATTCAGTTTGTTTCTTAAGATAGATAAACAGTAGATCACTCGACTGAGAAGCACTGGATCCTCATAGGTCAGTGTGTGTGTGTGTGTGTGTGTGTGTGGGTGGGGGGGGGGAGTACCTGAAGCAACAAAGTACATGGGGAAGTAGTCATCAGAAATCAGGGAGATCTCCTTGCTGCCGGCTGACCACTGGACTGGAATACTGGAACCATCACGCTGTTGACCTGTCCACTTCTCATCATCTACAGAAACATAAGGAGGAGGGGGAAGGTTCCATAAAACCTGCATCTCCAAACACAACACATATTGACTTTATTCCAATAAAAAATATATATATATATTTATATTTAAACTCCAAACATTTGCATCCCTTCTCTGTACAGTGCCACTTAAGGGAATGCAGGCTTCCTCACCCCTGTCGAAGGTGGAGGTCACAGCATGGATGCTGTAGCCAGATGCACTGGCACACACGGAGGAGTGCTGGAAGCAGAAGCAGGGGGTGCAGCCCTGGGGGTTGTGGGGGTCCAGGTGAAAGTAGCCCAGCTTACACCTGCACGGCAAGCAGACACAGTCAAATCACACAAGAAAGACTATTCATCAGGAGTCCACGAGATTGGAAAGTTGGTTTCAGTGATTGAAGGCTGTAGTATTTTGCATTTAAGTATCTTTTAAATGAAACCGTTTTGGGGGTTGTAATACTGCACTTGACAAGGTACAGACTCTTGACATTTAGTCTATTCATCATACTACACCATGACTCCTCCCCCTCCCCCCCCCCCCTCCCCCCCCCCCCTCCCCCCCCACCCCCATGAGATTGAAACTCGATGACAGATACTGAACCTACACTAGCTTCCCTGTCTCCTAAATGGCCGACCGAGCAGACAGAGAAACGGCAGCCTTTCATTTCTGTCCCTTATGTGCGACCGCTCGTGTCATTATGGGATGTGTGTTTGTTGTGTGCGGGGGGAACGTGATGAATATGAGCATCTTTGGGATACACGTGTGTGTGTGTTTGGGTGCTGAAGGGTTTGTGTGTGGAATGCTTCTTGTGTCCTAGCAGTGCTTTGGAGTACCAAGGTGTTGGTGCTAATCGTTAGTACTGGCCAGCGGGAGTGTGAGGGGAGGGTTGCATGGTCCACCAGGGCTGTGGAGTGTCACCAAAGCAGAGCCCAGCTGTGTCTCTGGTGATGACGGGACGGGGGGGCTTGGAGAAACCATAGATGGCCTGGCTGCCAGTCTGTCTCAGTGGGGAAAGGAACGGGGGAGGAGGAGGGTGTGTGTGTGTGTGTGTGTGCGTGCACTATCTATGGGCTATTTTCTCCTTTGCTGCTAGGGGAACCGTCCAGCCTAATTCTATTTTGCACACATACAGGGAATTCTTTGACAGAGGGTGCTCTCCTGTGTTTGTCGGGGTGAGTCAGTGACATTTTTAACCATCTGCGGTTTATGCTAAGAATTCTCATGATGGAAGAGCAGCTGAAATGCAGATCTATTAAGTTATACAGAATCTTTAGAAGTCGCTCTGGCCCTTGTCTAGTGTTCGGGAATTGTGTTGCAACAGGCACCATGGAGCCTACTTGTATTTAACAGTCAGAAAAAAACAAGCTCTTATTTCTTAAAATCCCAATAAATAACAAAAGACATTCCTTACTTAACACACTATGTTACAGCGTACTTTGGTTCCAGATAAGCCATGTCAAATGTCTTGTCAGGAGAGTTAAAGTGTATTTCTGCTTCCTTCAATGTGTTATCTGTCTGTGAATGTGTTTTTCCTCTGAAGGTGTGAGACAGTCAATATGTTTGCGCCTGGGTGTGTGTGTGTGAGGGTGTGTGTGTGTGTGTGTGTGTGTGTGTGTGTGTGTGTGTGTGTGTGTGTGTGTGGGGGAGGTTTTGACCTGTCACAGCTGAAGCCTTCCACGTTGTCCTTGCATTGGCATTGGCCCGTCTGGACATCACACTCCTGGGTGCTTCCGGAAGGGTTACAGGAGCAGGGGCTGGGGGGAGGGGAGTCAGGAAATGGAGAGAAGGGAGTAAGGCCATTCAGATAAACAGCATGGGGTCGACAACCTCTCAACCTAAACAAGTCGGTGTTTATCACCCTTTTTTAATGGAATTTCCTGTCACATGCAAGACAGTAGGTAGCAGACTCAGACCTGTCCCCTCCCCCATTCCAAATCAACAGATGGTGCAAATAAATGAGGATAAATTCGAATTAGCTCGTAAAAACTGCTAACAGAACGAAGGCGAGGGGAGGGGTGGCTGAGGGAGGAAGAGTGAGGGAAGGGGAAGACAAAAAAAGGGGGCGACACTCAAAGAGAGAACATGAGGGACAGGGAGGTGGATGGATGGTGACTAGATGTACCTGCAGCCTGCCTCGGTCAGTGAGTGGTAGCCTGGCTGACAGCGGTCACACTTGTCCCCCGTCACCCCAGGCTTGCAGCTGCAGCGTCCTGTGTTGTCACACTGGGTGCTCAGGGAGCCTGGAACCAGAAGGGAAGCCATGGCTCCAAGATTAGGTTGTTCCGTAGTTTTTTTTTTTTACACTTTTGAACATGTGCATGTAATCACAGTTAAACTGCCTGTGACATCTGAACCACACACTGACAGTCTTGTTGGAAATACGACTAATCACAGCAGTTAAGTGTTACCGTCTTGTCATTAGCACTTTGGTGGTTTTCATTTGTGAAGAGTTTCCACATGTGGTTTACATATGACCTTTGTTTTCCCATAAACTATAAAATAACACATCTGGGACCAATTAGGATATGCGGTTTGTCACTAAATCCAGTCAGAAATCTCCCAAAACATAATTAATCCAACATTTCGAGTTCCAATTACAAACCTTCTGACCCTGACGGAAAATTCAAATTCCCCTCTAAAGGAAATGTACTATGGTCATACATCAAGTCGCCTATGCATGCCGTTCCCACTATACTACTGTTGAGAAAAATCCCAAACAGACCCGGAGAGAACCACCATATGGTAGCCAGGCCTTCTGGGAAATGGAGGATCTGTACACACCCACAGAGTTGCAGCTGCAGGACAGGCAGCGGTGGCCAGAGCCGTCTCTGTAGTAGTTGTCGAGGCAGCGTTCACAGTTGGGGCCATCTGTGTTGTCGGCGCAGTTCCGGCAGTGTCCTCCATGTCCGGTGGCGCGGTACAGCTCCGAGTCAAAGTAACACTCAGCGCTCTTGTCATTACAGTTGCAGGCTGAGGAGAGACGCAGAAGACATCTCTTGTTTGGTTTTACTTTAGTTCCCTCTTTAGTCCCTGCTAAAGAGTCATCTGGTTGATTTACAGCTTGTTTATGTATTTTCGTGTGTTATTTGTAACTGGAGCTTCTCTTATGCTCATGGGGGGGAAAACAAAAACAGTAATCGGTAATAAAAGAGAACACTGTGAACCAAAGTACGGCTGCTAACAAAAAACAGGTGTCCGGTCGATACACTAATGTAATAGGACTGGAAAACATTCCCTTTTTCCACATCGGTTTATTCAATTTTTTGTTGCCAATAGGAACAGTTTGAGTCTTGGGAGACAGATTAAGAGGACTGTGGGTTTATATAGCCTGAGAAGAAGCCCAGTTGTGTGTAGGAGCACTCTGAATCAGATTAGTCACGCATCTGCAGTATGATATGAATGTCTGCCCTGCTGCAACAGACAGGATCTGGTGTTTTGACTTTACAGTTCACATGACATGGAACTGTTCTCCGTTGGCTGAGGAGATTCCAGTTCCACATTGTCCTTTTCAGGGCTTAGTTCCAAGGAAGTGCATGCTTTGGGGGTGGAGGGTGGAGGGGGGGGGAGGCGTAACTATGAGCAGTACACCTCAGGCCAGTTCCGGCAGGTTCAGCCGTGAGTTAAGACTTACGTAGACACTCGTTTGGGTTGTCAGACGTGGCCCTCCTCCAGGGCCGGTCGTTGTAGAAGGCCTTGCACACATTGCAGTCATCACCCTCTGTGTTGTGTTTGCAGTTACATAGCAGCTTGCCCTGGCTGTTCTTTAAACACTCGCTTGCGTGTCCATTGCACTTGCACCTGGAGCACAGATAGAGAGGGGGAAAGAAGAAGAAAAAAAGGTTTTGCGTTTACTTATGGGGGGAGGGTTTAAAAAGGTTAAAATTCTGGCAGGAACTCTTTGACCACACTTGTGTAAGACATTCAACACATCAAACCAAACAATTGATGTGTGTATTTGTATACGTACTCCAAAGTGAACAGGTCATTTCCAACTCAGGATGTCATTCATATGTCTATATTTACTATAGCCTAAAAATAAATGGCTCATCAACTACCTCTATATTTTAATGTTTGACAGAGCAGCAACTTGATATAGTCCATTTACATACTGTTCATGTGATACTCCAAGTCACAGGACAAATGGTGACTGGTTCTGTCATTCTAAACAAGATGTTATTGGCCTTCATATCAGCTATACCACAACGTTAGTCAACTGTACCCGTCTTTAGACATAATTAGAACGCTGCTAACTCTTGCAATGAAAGGACAGCAGATACATTCTACTCTCAGAGCACCTCAACAAGAGAAGACTTGTATGGGAGCCACCTTTGGCTTTTGTTTCGAGTGTTCTTTGGCAGTGAGGTGCGGAAAAAGGGAAGACAGGAAGGAAGAACATGGCATTAGGAGGGGCCCGTTAGGAAGAATAGCTGTTTGTTCCATCACACAACATGGCCAGTGGCACTTCTTTGTGCCTCAAGTGTAAAAAAGCTTGATGTCCCTGCCGGAGAGAACATTCTGGAAGACTTGACAGGCCCAGCCCACAGTCCCTGGACTCATCCGTTCCATCCTCATGTTCCGTGGTACACCCCATTCCGGTCTCCGTACGCTGTAATCCAGCACTCCCAGGCAGGAATGTGAGGAATGCAGCTGTGTAATGGAAATCTGCTCCACATTTCAAACAGATTATGGGTGAGAAGACACTGCAGCAGCAAAGGCGGCAGTTTAACACTTGTTTAATACTTGAAGGGTCTGCTTCTTGAGCCTCTCAGTGGGAGGCTTTAATAGGACCATAGGTGGGCTGCCATGAAAGGAAACGACCCATACAATAAGAAATTGAGAACAAACTTGCTCTGGACTTAAATCCACCAGACGATTCTACTTTAGATTGAACCCAGCCCCCAGACAAAAACAGCTTTGTTGATGCCACAGAGTTGATAGCCATCACAGATTTTCTTTTTCATCCAACTGACTGAATTCGGTCGTTGGCATTTCAGGACAATACACCAAAGGCAGAGAAGAGGGGGGGGGGGGGGGGGGGGGGGGGGGGAGTGGAAGTTGAAGGTGCTCTCCAAGAAAAAGTGTACTTGAAAAATATTGTCCAGACAAACAAATCACTTTACATTCTTTGTAATACTTTCAATGGAAAGGGTAAACACTGCAGGATAGGGGTTTCTGCTACGTGACCCATTCACATGCCTTTCCCCCTTCATGTAGAGGAAAGCAGCCAGATAGAGTAAGCGGCCGGATCCTCACAGAACACAGATAACTTCAAGCACAGGGAGCTGCTCTCACCTTCCTCCCACTGCAAAGTCTGAGATAGCATAGTAGTAGGACTTGAGGACCTTGGGATCGTTGAAAACTTCATCTCCGAACGTGTTGAGCCTGTTCAAGGTCACCTTGATATCAGTGGCTGTCACCCATTCCTGCGAAGACACATCAAATGGACAGTGTTAAAGTGTGGCTAGGTCCACTTCTACATACACTCCTGCTGACCTGCTGGTGAAATATGGACACAGAGTTACCCAACATGCTGGACAGACACAGAAAAAAAGGAGGGAGCTGAACTGAGATTCCAAAGTTAAGAGCAACAATAGGTTTGTTTGACATTGGCAAAGAGTTCTTATCGAGTTGAACAGTTATGTTTGGTTCAGACAGTCATATCCAAGGGTCATGTGAGGTTGTTTAAAGAAAAACAAAGAGCTTGCTTATCTACATCAAACATTAGAACATTCTCATACATTGAGACGGCTCCCTGAAAATAGATACGGATGCTGTTTTGTTTGCTTGTTTATCGGATCTTGGCCAAAAAAAGAGGATGAATCTGGAGTATGATCCGGAAAAATGTAACAGTGTTCTTTGGGGAAATGATAGAACTGAGTCGATTACAGAGTTCAGGACTCCGACATGTTTGATTGAGGGAATTTGCAAACTAAGACTATTTCCTTATATTGATTTTAAAACGCTTTGACATGACAAAAACATGACAATGACATGACAACATCTCAAGAACAACAGCAAATTTGAGCATGCCGTCTATAATATTCTCTAGACAACAAGATTTGTTTTTCATTTGCCTCCTCCCACGGCAGAGAACAGCAAAAACATAACACATTCCCACAAATTCTAAAGACATATTCAGACTGCAATTTTGGCTGACAACAGCTGTGAGGCATTTTGCCACCAAGACAGTGACTGCTTGAACCCTCGTGACGCACCTATTAAGCTGCCATGATGCAGAACAACCTGTCTGGTGCCAACGGCTATATAGACCCAGCTAACTCATACAATCCACTATAGCCAAAGCTGATGCTTAATTTAACTTTGGAAATGTCAAAGTGTTCATTTGTAGACAAATGTTCACATGTTTAGGTCAATTTATAGAATATAGTTTATAGTTACTGTAGGTGGTGAGAATACATTCGGTAGATTCACTACTTTGGCATTGAACAATCGCCAAAAACGTGCACATGTGGTGACCGATTATCTTGTTCTCTTTGCAAAGAGGCAAGCCACAGTCAGGACATGTTTATTCTTGAAGTTAGAATGCAGACCATTCCAGAAGAACCTGTGGCTTTCAAAAAATGACTCTAAACGCTTTACCTAATGCTGTCTGAATGCACTTAATCATTCTGTCATACTTTTAGTTCACTCAAAGTGGGTGTCAGTCACCTCCACTTCCTCAAAATGACAAATAAAACTGACCCGTTAGAGACAAGTGACGCCTCGAAGGTATCCTTACCAAAAAGAGTAATGGGCTTTGGTATAAATAGCTATACGCCAAAGGAGGAAGTCAAATAAGGAAGTAGGCCTATGTGTTGCCTGAGCTAAATGTGTTCATTTGCTAGAGGTAGAGCATTACATAGTACGGGAAAAGTCTTTTATGACCGAGTATGTCAAATGGGCCAAATAAAATACTGTGGGCAGTGTGTTCAGATTAGTGACATGAGCCCACAGTAGCTTTTTGAATGTTTGGAGAAAAAAAGGCAATCGTGTCAGACTGATGGTAAGAGGTAGTGTAGAAAGATATAAAGGCATTCTCTTGATTTGTAATTCAATCCGTCTGAACAGGCAACTTGAGAGGGGAAAAAGTGAAACATTGTAAATTGAGCAAGAGAAACTGACAAAGCGTGTGAGTGAGAAAAAAAAGCCCTTTCTCAAACAAACATTTCCAGCTGTTTCTCTGTTGAGCCAAATTCAATCAGTGTCGTAGTGGGAAATCAGGGGGTGTTACCTAGCAACATTTTGCAACACTTGGCACTGGTCAAGAACACTTTCCCACCTGGACTCCAGAAGCTTGCTTCCACAGGGCCAGCCTGCCAACACTAGTAGGCCTTGCCAAAAGTTGACAGAACAACTTATCATTACTCTATCCACTATCATCGATTGACTGGAAAGCCACAGATATTGCAAAGAATGAATATGGCACAGTGGGCACACCATATTGAGATACCATATTATACAACATGGATAATAAATGTCAGTAAAAAAAAAAAAAAAAAAAAAAGCAGAAATATGAAGCCTGACATGAAATGACAACGTCACATGTTTACCTGAAGCACAGGGCTGTGGTCAAAGTTGTAGGCACTCGGGCGGCCCTCCAAGGTAGAGAAGGCCACATTACCAGCAGTGAGGGGGGAGATGTCACTGAAGTCATTAGTACACAGGGCCTGCTGCTCATCCTCTCCGGTGCGGATGAACCCCTTGTTGTTCTTCTGGTATGTTTTTTCACAGGAGCCACTGTAATACTGGTAGGGCAGCCACGGGCCATTCTCAGTGGTGCGCTTGTAGATAGCAAAGCTCTCTGGACGGCTTGTATGGAACTTCAGACGCACATAGGTGATGTCAAAGGATTTACCTGAAAATGCATGAGTGGAAATGTTATAGTAGTTTTTCATTCAGAAACTGACAAATACAACCATGTATTAAGACGTTAACAATGCCAACAAGTACTTTATTCCTTGTGCAATTAAACAAAATAAGGATTGGAGTAACACTGTGGTCACCAGTTTATTGGGAGGAGGTCTTTTTGCAATGAAGAAAAGGGATTTAAACTTGGGTTCAGAAGGCCTGCAATGTCTGCCACAAGACCTTTGGAAGACATATTTGACATGTCCGAGCAGGTTTAGAGTTGGAAAAGGGATGAACACCAGACTATATCTGGAGGAACATGGGGAAATGTTATGGAGAGACGTCATTCATTTTGAGCTAAGAAATGACACCATCTTTCAACACAGCAACAGGGGGTACAATTGTTTGCTTAAGCAAAGAATCTGCTCTCCAAACAGAACTGCTAAAGAGGGGCCTATACAGGGGACCATTGTGACAATTGCAAATATAGGTGAAGTCATGGAGTTGACGGCTAATATTGATGTTTTAAACACAAAGGAGGGGGGAGAGGAATAAAGGAGTAGTACAGGAAACAAGGAATCATTTGGAAAAAAAGAAAAAAACGATTTCCTCCTGAGTAATCTTTTGTGTGTTGTGGCTGCCTCTATGACAATGAACTTGCTGACTTTTGAGGAACCTCTGTTAACCCAGCAAGCTTTATGGCTCAAGGTTAATTTGAAGCAGTATAATCTTTACGACATTGTATTAGATTATAATTATAGGTTTATGAATCAATAAAAAATATATATTACTGTAGTAGGTTTTAGATAAAAACGGAACCATGGAAGGGTTATAACCAATAACAATTTAAAAACATCCATAATTTCATGCTAATAGTTTTTTTCCTACCAGACACTTCCATCACAATGTAATGGCAAAATATGACATCAATATATTTGAATGAACCATTCTACAAACAGGACATCTTTAAAAGGGGACTTCAGCCATCAGGCGAATGTCACGCAATGAGAACAACTCTGTCATTGACATCGCATTTCTGAAACCACCCACACATCCTCTGCAACAAGACAAACAGCATCTGTTGGCTCAGCAATGAAGTGGCAAAGCGGATCGAAGAACAACAAAGAGTCCTCGTCAGTCCAGTACAGAAGAACCCACTCAAAGCAGACAAAGGGAGCTTCGTCACTGAATACAGGTGGTCCCTGTACTAGGACTGATCAGTTAATAGGAACTGGTGTTAACCGCAAATAAGAAGAAGTTTGTGCTGGTGGAAGTTGAGTTTAGCGTTAAGCATAACGTGATGCTTTCAAAGGAGTCAAGTTGGTTGATATCTCTAGATACAAAGTAAGTCCGTAGTCTACAGTTCATAATCAACAGGAAGGGTATACAATTTAGTTTGTACAGACAACTGCAGTTCTACTATAAAGGAGTTCAAACTGAAATGCAATGGTCACATCTAATTGCTTGCAAACAAACCATGAATAAACCTTAATCACATATTAAATGTTGACTTGACTACTTATTTCTAGATACTGCTTTCATCGCTTTAGGAGGTCAACACTGCTTGAATTGGGCTACTAAACTATCCCACTAATGAATCTAGAAGGCAACAATTTTCATGAAATTGTCTCATTTAGGACTATGTTTGCTCAATACTTCACTCATTTAAAAGGGCCGAACTGAGATGTGAGAGTGGCAGTCATCCATGAGGTTACCTCATTTAGTTGGCCCATTGCTGTCCAGTGCATAAAGCCAAGAGGAATTCCGACTCTCCTTCTAGAACAATCAGTGTATTGATGAACAAAATAATTCTACCGCAAACAACCTATACTGTGGGGACATCTTGTGTTTCTCTATAAGAAGCCACATACAAAATACACAGGATAAACGCCCTATTGTACACAAGTCTGTTTTCAGGTTGGACCTATACTTTCTT
This sequence comes from Neosalanx taihuensis, assembly GCA_030340665.1. Classification (NCBI taxonomy): domain Eukaryota; kingdom Metazoa; phylum Chordata; class Actinopteri; order Osmeriformes; family Salangidae; genus Neosalanx; species Neosalanx taihuensis. Next base: position 12,746,774 of record CM059300.1, on the reverse strand, counting down.
TTACACCATCATGATCATTAGGTCGAATTGTCATGAGTGGGAAAGAAAAAAAATACAAAAACTTGAAAATAACTGACAAACATGTAAACAAGTTAGCCTAAGGTACCAGGATTATACTCAATTAACTGGTATTGGCAAAAGCATCTTAAACCCACCATTGTATGGCACTGACCCTTTGAAACGCTTCTCAGGGGGCCCTGCAGAGGTTTGAAATAAAAGCCCCTCATTTGAGTGACAGTGGAGAGCTTTGGAAGGGAACTTCTACCATGTGTGCACCTGCCCACTTCTCAAGCATGTTCTAGTTGAGTGGGGCTGTGACATGGTGGTATGGTAGTGGTGGTAGGGGGCGGGGGTGCTGGGAGAGAACTGGCTGGAATGTGCTTCCGCTCGGCAGAGTGACGCCAGTCAAGGGGGAGGGATAACTAGAGACCCAGAGAAAGTCTACACGGAGAGCAGATGGGGGGGAATATAGCCAGTTCTGGTAAGGTGGTCAGATTAGGGAACTTTGAATGGATCTTTCGATTGACTGAATATACAGTTGAATTAAAATAAATAATCATGTATAATTATTTTGTAGTTATATATTCTCTTAGAGGAATGTTAGTACAGCCAGCACTGATGGTCTTTGCTTCAAAACTAACTTGGCTCATGTTGTTGGACAAAATGTTAAGTCCAGCAACTTTTGTGTCATACTGCACCTTCTATACTGTGACAGTCACAGATGTATGCTGCATTGCCAACCTGAGTGTTCCCAACTCCAAAGTCCACCACAAAGCACTGCTGCAGTAAACCCTTAAACTTTCTGACAAACCACACACTGGTCTGCTAAAGCCTAACTTGTCATTAGAACATGAGTGGAGTGTTACCACAGCAAGCTAGGACTTGCTGTTGTAGACAAACCTCACAAGACCAAAGTTATTCAACCAGGAGATCTGGGATCTCTTGGTAAAAGAAAAGCGAGGGACATTCCAGGAGGGTTGGCGGGGGGATGCTGGTACGAATAAAATAAAAAGTCAAAGACTGACAGTAAACTTTAAAAGGTTGAAATATCTAAGCAGAGCCCACAACCTGCTGATTTTATAATTTATTCCCTCACAGGCTGTGAATACACCAAGTGAAACAGATGTTAACTTCACCATAAGACATCGTAATAAATCTGGGCTGAATTTAGCTGAGATCCTTGAGAACAGGACAAACATATTATTCCCATGAAGACAGTTATGAGTTCACAATCTAGCCTTGGAGTGTGTCTGATCTGCCCTCTGTATCATCCTTGTACTGTATGATAAACATTGTTAAATGTTAAATTCCAGGAATTTCAAAACTCTCGCCAAATAACATTTTTTTTTCTTAAAAAAAAAAGAGCCAGTTATATATATTTTAAGGCATTTCTGTTTTGTTGAAACAGAGATTTTGAAGAGAAGAACATGAAGTAGAGAGAAAGGTATGTGCAAGAAATGGTCCAGGCTGGATTTGAACCCAGGACCCTGCAGTAAGGCTTTATCCAAATGTAATACACACTTAACCAGACACCAGAGTGCCCAGGAATTTCTTTATCAATGATTACTATTACAGAGGATACTGGATGAAGGTTCAACTTTTCCTCAACTAACCCAAATTAAATGAATGTTGCGCATTGTGCAGCACAGGAGTCAGTAGTTAATTTACAGGAATAGGTAATGCAATCAATCACAGATGACAAACTAACTAATTGTTTAACATAGCTGACAGTGATTTGAAGACAGCCATCTTTGTTATAAAATGTTTTTACACATTGTTTTGTATTTGTGTATCCATTTCAATCATCTGAAACCTTCTAGTGTGACCCCTGGATTTTCTGCTTAATACATGGTTATATAGCTACTCTATATTACTTTAAAGAGATATGTTTCATTAGCATTTGCATTTAATAAACATGCCAAAAAGAATTGTGCAACCTTTTCTTAAACACTCTAGCTCTATACATTCCGCTGAATGTTGACTTACTTGGGTTAGACAAAGGCAGTATGTTTAGCTGTTGGCTATTTTCCGAAGAGCCTTTAAGCATACCTTTCAGCTGTCTCTAAGATAAGGGAGGTGATAGAGCTGATGATTAGTGATTGGGTGCAGGGTAAAGTTTCATTGATATCATAACAAAGGCATCAGCTAACAAAGCCTACAGCTTCAGGGCTTGTTAAACATGAATGAATATTCAGGAATTAAGAGACTGGAAAAGAAAATTGTGTCTCAATATGTTTTAACGAAGAGAAATCTTTCACGTTATCACATTTGGAACCTGTACATTTCCAATACCTCCTAGAGTAATTGTGTCACCCACAATCCTGTCTGTAAAGTCTAAATACAGCTTTTAAAGGACATGACTATTCCATATCATTTCAAATGTCCTTAACAACCTGCTTTTAGGTTTTGAGACCTATAGTCCAATATTTCAGGTGAACCTACTTGCCTGTTTTAAGGCGTGTTCCTTTTTGCACCTTTAGAGGTATTGATGCTCTTACTGTGTGATTTGGGCCTCTTGCTACATTCCTCCAAACCCCTTACACCCAGCGGAGCACAGCCTGAGGGTGAGAGCTGGGAGGGTATGGTGGGGCGGGGGGGATTGAGGATTACGATTGTTGTGGGGTGGAGGTTCAACTCCCAACGTCCAAATGAAGGCCTCCCCAAAACACAGCATGGTCCAAATACATTTCCTCCCATGATCTCATCGCATTTTTAGCTTGCCTAATGAACAATGATGTCTTTGACTTTTAATGTGTGGGCATGACCAAGTCTTTTTTTTCCTGTACACAATTTTCTCCCATCTGCTCGGGAGATATGTAGAACATCTGTTTGAGTCAATACTCCCACAGGCTGCTGTAACACATGGGCATGCACGAGGATCCAGCAAGCCTGCCTCGAACACAGTTAATAAAGTCATATGTGGGTAATCATCCCATAAAAATCCATGCAGAGGAAGAAAAAAAACGGATCCCATATCCGTGGGAATACATTCTAATTGTTCGAATTCCTCTAAGCACCATGTCTGTCCTGTCAAATGCATACTTCAAGCCCAACAGACTGCAATAAGGACAATACTCTGTGGCCATATCACACAACAATGCCATTTCTTTCTCATCCAGGTGTTAGATCAGTGTGCGACAAGTGTGCACCACTCAAGATAAAAAGCTGAACAAATTGAGGTTTTTAGTAAAGGGTAAGGGAGGGCACATTACAATTTAGGAATCTGAGGAATGTGTTGGAGTTCATCATCTGAAGGGCAGATAGCCCGTTACTAACTGCCCCGATGAGAACTGTCAGACCAGTGTAAAGATCTCCTCCTCCCTGGCTCATCTCTAAAATAAACTATATCCGGCATGTCCAGCAGCTCAAACACTGCCCAGACTGTCAAGAGGTGAATTCTTAGAAAGGTTTTTGTTTTGTTTATTTTTCCCCCCCAAAACTGTCTGTAGATCTCATGCCCTTTGACATGTGTTTCAATTAGAAAATAAACATATATAGTCTCCAATTCCATCATAGTGAACTACAAAAAGTCCCAAAGCAATTAAGTTTCATTTCACTGTCAGATTGGCAGATGTATGCATTAAGAAAACAAAAAAAAAAACAGGCCTATACCTATAACTGACTGATTTGTGTGTAAATGTATAGCAAGGTTGTGCTGGTCTGTGTACACCAATAAACATTCCATAGACACTTGAGTTGAAAGATAAGCACAAATACATTTCAGCCAACTATGTAAAACACCATGAAATATTGGGAATTTGCACCCAAAAAAACCTAGACTAGAAAAACAAGTTTGTTCTGTTCTTCTACCAGTAAAATGCCAGTCCTGTCAACTTATCTATTTAATTGATAAGCAACACAGCAGCCAGTAGGCACAGATTTGAGGTCGAGAAGATTAGGTTTGCAGTACATCCTCCAAATAAGATAGGCTAATTGTCAAAGGCCATTGTTTCGGTAGAAATGGGCAGGTGTGGTATATCCTGGGGGGTGGGGGTGGGGTGGTGGTGGAGGAGGTGCTCACAGGCGATCTGTGGAGTCTCCAATTAAGTGGAGGAGGACATGCAGGAAGGGCTGAAGGTGGGAGGTAATGATTGCCTTTAATGGTTGAAGACACTGCCCCGTTATTACTCATTCAAGACTTTGGGCGGGATTTCATTGCTTAGTTACCAGTGAGAAACAACAACAAAAAAGACTAGCCCTCTTTCTTTGGTCATTGGCAGTAGGAAGATCATTCATCCCTTAAAAAGTGTTAAGAGAACGGCTAATTCAAACTTAGAGGGAATAAGCTAGATAAGTGTAATTCACAAATAAAATAGATACATAATGTCGTACAGAAATTCTAAATACGTAGCTTGCTGCGAATAATACGTTGAATCAAGAATTCTGCATTACAATTTCTATTACACACAACATTTTGCCGCAAACCTGGATACAAATAAAAAAGTTTAATGTTTTGTATAATTAAGATGTTAGAGACGCACAGATGCTCACACCTGGTCTTCTGTTTGTCATGTATATTTGTAGGTCACAAGACATGGCACTGTTTGACTAGGCTTTAAGTGTGTGGGCCACCTAAGATGAAGACACCCCAACACTCCTGTGTTCTCACAACAATGACAGGAACAAACAAAACAGCCGTGGCCCACCCCGGGTAAATTAATTGAGACAAAAGACAGATGCAAGACTCAGCAGGAACAATTTGTTCACAGTGTCTCTCAACTGCCCTCCCCCAACTGTTCTTTGAGGCCATGTTTTGACTGAATTGTGTGTAATTTGAGATGTACCATAAAAACGCAGAGACATTGTGAGTATTCAGTACAGAGACGAGGATTCAGTTGAGGTGAGGATTCAGTTGAGGTGAGGACACGACAGCGATACAAGTTTAAACAGAGAATGATTCCTAAACCACATCAACGAGATCTCAACAGTCATAATGATGACTAACAGTCTGCAAAATCAAGTTAATGCAGATCTGTTTTAATTTGTAATGTTTTTTTTACTATGCAGACCTATAGTCCTGTGATGTCCGTTCACAAACTAGTAGAGGCTTGAAATTCTTCTTGGATCTATCAATCTTCTAAAGACCCTGAACGTAGAAAGAGATGCTAATCAAGCTGATTAAACAAACCAGTTCTGAGTTCTGACCATGGGATTGATGAGTATTAAACAGAGTGTATCCGGACGCATGTTTCAGCATGGATGTCAGACATTCAACAGCTGCATAAACAGTTACTGAAGTCATTCCAAACCTCATGTCCGGCCCTCCTCCTCAAATAGCATTCTACTCACATGGGGGGGAGGGGGGAGGCAGAAGGACCCTAAAGATCCAGATCATTGCCCTGGGTGGGTGTTGAAGCAGAAAATGTCCCCCATCCAATGTACGACACGTATCCCTACTTAAATTATCCAGGCAGATAATTTGTCAATAAACTAATGATGTACAAATGGCAGAGAAACTAGTACGTTGTAGCACGTTTTCTTGAATATTTTCCTTTCTAAAACACTGGTAAAATAGACCACTTGACTTCCTTTAATAAGGAAGGAAATGAAGAAGATTGGAGGGTCTACCTTTTCATCGCATCACAATCACCTGTGCAATTACCAAATGCAGCTGGAAAACATGAACAAAGACTCACGCTATCAAATATCAACCCATGTGTAAATCAGTTCACATCCCTGACACACTCCCCATAATTATCTGTTTACTACTCTGTGCACCGTGCTTTGAAAAAAAAGGCACTTTTTACCTGTCTTTCCCTCAACCACAAGGGGATCATTCTACGCTTGTAGCAGGCTAAAATTACCCTGCAAGCATCTGCATGCCTGTGTAATGCCTTGCTCTGTTTTCACAGACGTAGACTGTCTGTAATATTAGAAAATACTCTCCCTCGGGCATTAAATCGTTTCCTAGGCACAGCAAATCACAATTCCTCAATGTAGACAATGACATAGCCCCCCCCCCCCATGTTGTACACTTCCTTTTGTTATATCTGGAAGGCAAGGTGTTCTCCAAGCCAAGTCTGTCAACCTATTGCCTACAGACTTAAAGTTTTGGCAGAACGGAAGAGACTTGCAATGTTAGTCTGTAGAGAGTCGACAAGTACACAACATATTTTCCCTAATAGATGGTCCAATTTTGTTCAGTACAGATCATCTCTGCGTTGTTTTAATGAGTAATTAATGGATTCAGAAACCCTAACAAAAAAACTGCCTAGATAGCCTGAGTACATACAATTCAAATCAGAATTGTATTAAAATATGAGCTGTCTCAAAAGTTAATGTCAGTGTTGAGATCTGATTCATTTCTATTTGATCCAATCAATAACTAAGGCCATGCCTAAAAACTACCTGCAAGAGCAAATGCTTTTGATATGCAGGATAGATGCCTAGAGTAGCTTTTGCAAATCTGATTACAGCTTTCACCTACCGGTAATAACATACACAAGACACCTTGCATAGAGGCACCAATATAGACTTTGTCATTGCATTTAAATTGCAACTTGGCAAACATGAGCTATAACTTGCTAATGCTTGTGTACATGGGCCCAATTATTTCCTTGTTTGTTCCAGGTTTGTTCCAACAGCCATCCTCAATGGCTGCCATTCTGAACAATCACATCGGACCACCTAGCTCAAATAAAAGCGTAGCCTATTGTGAAGACATGCAGGCCTGAATTATTTAATTTATACAATTTCACAATATCACAAAAACCTGTGTAAAAACCCAGTTTGTAATGAGGGGTAATGAGTTAAAAAATTGCAACTAGAATCTATTTCAGAGGGATTGGGTAATAGAATACAATGGTTTAGGATGGTCCCTTGCCTGCCTGATTCTAGTGGGTTTGCCATCTTCGGACATCTCAAAAGATTTTGAGAACAAGGGTTAGCTACAATTATCTGTGCTGCCTTAAGAGTGGTAGTCTCTGACAACACCACAGTGACAGCAAGCAACAGTGTACCAAAGGTACTTTGATTTGGCCGTGCAAAGGACTGCCCCTAAACATACCACTGGCCTTTTAATTAGCTTTGAGCAGCAAGAATGTTAAGTTTCAACTTCAAAGTAAACACTGATGAATGGACAGCAAACATAGGCTGTAGTTAAGCTTTTCAAGGATTACCATAAGAAGGTGAATCTTGAGTCTAAGGTCTCGACAAAAAAGTATAGCCTTGTGTGAGAGAGAATGAATAATTTGAAAAGGAAAGGGAGACAGGTAAATCAGAACTTGGAGATCCTAACAGAAAAAGACTTGAAGGAACAGGGGGACGATATGGTCAGACGGGTAGGAATGACCAAACAAAAAGACTAATCCACCTACTGAATAACCCCTCCCCCATGTAAAGAGAAGAAAAAAAACAAAAGAGTTTTGTGAGGTTGTAGGACTTGAGGAGGGAAAGGTGGGGAGCGGTCACCCATGCCTCAGATCTAAAGATAGGACTCTGTCGTCGTCTGCAAGACTACAGGGAACTCTGAGGAGGGAGAGGGGTTATTCAAAGAGTTACAAGTTAAAAGTGAACTGACACTGACGGAATTCCTAAAATGACTGCATTTTCTTTCTTAAATGCCTCTGGCTATGGCAGGTCATTCAGACATATGATCTACACTGCAGTTGGTTATGAATTCAAGAACACTAAAAAGTTTGCTGAAATATTTAGACACCAAAATCAAACACAAATGCCTAGACATTATAGTTGACTTTAACCAAAAGAAAAAAACATTTCCTTTGTTAATACATTCTCTCTTGTCAGTGTTTAAAACATCCACATCAGCTCCACTATAAGTTGACTGAGAAAAATGTCTATGTTCTATGTGAAGCCTATAAAAAGAGCTATACAAATAAAATGTGTGATTGTAATGGTTGATGTTGCATTCAAATACTTGAATCATGGCTGATCGTACATTAAATATGACAAAATACTGTGCTTATATTATTGAGGAGAAAAAACCCTCACGCCCATTTGGAAACAAACATATTAACCTTTCCTTATGAAGAAACCTTTATACTATATAGTAAGAATACAGGCCAGCTTTTGAATACTTTGGGTGCTTAGCCATTTAAGCTTGTGCAGTGGCTGTTTGTACAAATGTGGGAATGTCACAACAAAGTGAAGAAATGCCCATGTTGTTACAGAGGAAGAAATCATGTTTGGCCAGACAGACAAGAGATATTGCAAGGCAGGAAACAGACTACACTCATGATCTTATGAATAGGCCTATTAAAGTCCTGTAATATTGTTAAAGTAGAAGCACCTCATTAACAAATGGCCTACTTTCTGAAGTTATGTACCCAAGCCACCGCAGTTATGGTAATACGATTCGATAAAACACAGAAACAAATTTCAGGTTTAAAAGTTGGCAAAAAAATTAAATATGAATAATTCACAAAAATGTCTTAAGAGAAACTAGTCTCTCCATAGAGTCTTCAAGTCAGGTTTATCAACCACAGCACCGGGAGCCTTCGAAGGTTTGAATAGTGATTCAACATGCAACGAAGCATGAGAATATGTTTGAGAAACTGGACTAAGCTGAAACAGAAGAATATAACAGTAGCAGATTGGGGCAGCGTTCCAACAAGGCCTATTCAAACCTTTTTCTTTTTGACCTTAGTGTCGTTAGAAAAAATCTGAAAACGTCTAGACCAAGAATGTATGCTATTATTCTCGGTGGGGAAGAATTTGAACTGTCACAACTTATTCTTTCACTGCATTTGAAAACAACTGAACTTACACAATTTACGTTGGGAAAGTAAGATCTGTTGCACACTTGAGTACCACAAAATACTTGGGAAGTCTGTAGATACAAAAAAAATGTATTTCCAACCTACTCAAGAGCAAACATCTTAAAAAGATAAACAACAACCAGTGTGAATAGAGAACCTTGGACATACAAGTTTCCCACACTGAGATAATTCCTTCACCAGTAAAACAATGGGTTTTAACTTGATTACTACTCCGTTCCCTTCAGTCTCCCTCCACTTTCAGATTGGTATAATTTGCAACAGCTGGTTGTTCTGAGAAAAAAAAAGAAGACTCCGTTTTTTTACAGCATTTGGGAAAGCCTACGAGGCTACATGACAAGCACCCTGGGGGCCAGAGAAAGAGTCTTCTTGGCTTTCCCACACTGTGTTGCTTCATCTCATCTCTGGGACATACAAACCTCTTCCTGTGTGCTGGCCCACGCTATGATTTGGCCAGAACATAAGGTCTGGGACAAGAAAGGACTCATAGATGAAGACGTTCAAAACATCTGTTGATGCATACTGTTGCCTTTTCTTACTCGAAGCTATTCAAATTCATGAAAGATACTTAACATAACTTAAGATAAAACATAGCTCCATACTTTTATGTTTAGACTGGTTATGGGAACATCACCAGTAATTTCAGTAGGGATCAAAATAAGTTTTGAGCATCCCTAAGATAAACCAGCACAGCAGACTGCCTGGGTCACAGTCCTACTTGAGTCACTTACCTGGGTTAATAAACTACCTTCTGACCAGATACACTGGAAGCACGGACAATACTGTAAGTGCTACACCAAGTTTCCTCACAGGGAGCAAACAGAAATGGTATAAGTTTACAGGGGTTTGCTTTCTGGATAAATGATAAGGCATGCTAACAACCTGAGCCGTGTAGGGTACACATTAGTAATTTACAAAACAGCTTTCCTTCCTACAAGAGGATTGGGACAAATGCCTTTTAAGTACACTGAAATAGAGGCCTCAAGGGTATGTCTCTTCATTGTTCACATTCTTCAGTTCACTGACACTTCAGGGCTTAACTTCAGAGTCTCCTTCAGACTGCCACATGAATATTCAGTCCTCTAAACACCAGAATTGGCAGACGATACAAGTGTCCTGACCGTGCTTTGCCTAATTGTCACTTAGGCTTCTATTCTATGAATTGTTCGATGTAATTGGGGCAGAGAATATTACAAAACCCCTATGAGTGGAAATACCGATTAATGTTTAAACATCTGCTTCATCTAACATGGCTACTTTCTTTCATCTCTCCACATCAACTACCTCTGCAGCCAACAATCTCTTCTTAAAGCAGTGCTGTATTATCAAGTTAGGGCATGCCTTCTTCATGCCCAAACCAGCCCTTCAAGGGCATACAGAGATGAAAGTCATCAAAGTCCTCAGTATATACCAGCAAAATCTTACATCTTACTACAAACATAGCCCATATGCAAACACAGTAGCCACAAGCTTAAAATCGCCACGACTGAGTCGATCAATCAAAGCAGCATCCCCTACTTGAATATATGGCTATATATATATAACCGCACAAACAGTTTATTGCAAAAAGGATCAACATATATAAATAATCAACTATTACTGTACATCTTTTTTGGGTTGTTGTGTCAAGTGGAAAACAAATCCAGTAACTTCATGCCTCTATAGTGATAATGGATGAGAACTCACTCCATGTCATGCCATGTTCCAGCCTTTCAATATCAGAGCCAAGAAAACAGACTGAACCATTCATATTTTCCTTAATATGGGATGCAATCCAACCTTCTGTCTAATAAATTATGCAGTGCACATAACAATGTGACCAATCTTTAAGGCATATGACATACTTGCAGAATTACAAACGCTACGAGCAGGCATATCATTAGATTTATGGATTAAAGTGACAAAAGCTATAATTACACTGAGAGAAAAACACTAAGCGACTAAGTGTAATTGCTTTGCCTTTAAGATATGACCAAATAGATTGTGTAGGCTAGCATGATCCTAGTTTCTTACCTTTAGACTACAAATATGGATTTACCTGCTATGACTAAATACCTTAGGAATGTCTAGTCAGACTTAAAGTGAGGGGCTGGGTACCTCACGCTATCTATATATCCAACTGGTATCTTATAATTAACAAAAAACTGAAAAACAGTAAATGCTGTTGTTGATTGGTTTTCTTGTTAAAGGGGTGTGTTACAGGAGTCACATAAACATCAGTTAATTCAGCATGCTTGGTACAATGACTTTATCAAATATGTTATTATTTATCCAAAAGCACAACAACAAACTGCAGCTTTGGCAAACCAATTGGCTTATCCCTTTGAAACCAAAAGGCAACATGACTAAATAGTCACCCACAACTATATTTGCAAACTGCAGTCTTCTATTTTAAATTGCATCATATGGAGAGTTTACGAGTTTAACATATTTTAAGATTGTTATAGCAGTTCACTAAACATAGTAGACTATATTTTGTGGAAATCAAACGTTACTAGTATCTTATCCATGCAAAACAACAGATTGTGTGTAGCCCCAGAGTCAAATGGTCCAAACATTGTGCGTGCAATAGAACACTTACCAAGATGAAGAGTTAAATTGATAGAGTTAGGATACTGGATGCCCGCTAACATAGTTTGACTTTGCCACCAGGTGGTCTCTTGTTGGTTGTTGTAATCGGTGAGATATACAGCGCTGTGGTGTTGATCACGATCCCGGGCATCGCAGATGTGGCACGACTTAGTGACCCCCGTAACCCCTGTTTGTACGCAGTACTCTTCGGGTGGAGATCCACAAGTATTGGTAGCAACTACAGTCACATTGAAAGCAGCATTGACAAACTCTGGCATGCATCGCTGAGGCCGACCCGAATCATCAGTGCATTCATCCATAGCACCGTGGCTGCATACAGCCAAACAAGTCAATGAGATTAAAACTTGGAAAAACGACCACATTTTTCAGTTAGGCTATTCTTTTAGACCAAAAAGTGGAACTTCAGCTAATGCTACACGTATCTCCCCCTAACACCTTCAAACTTTCAACTTTTTGTGGTAACAAACCAGTTACCGCGTTCTTGGTGCAAAACAAATAGAACCATACGGAAAACGAGTTCACGCGCTGCTCCTTTCCAAAAGCATCCGGTCCCAAAGTCTTCTCCTTTCTCTCGCGCACCCCTCTTCCTTTTTTTCCGCAAACTTCCACGGTTTCAGTGCTTTGTGTCCACCGCCATGGATAAACTTCAGAAGGAAAAGAACTATATCCGACTACACCCTAGCAGCTACTGCGCAAGTCAAAGTTCCCTACGTCGACTTCCGTACTAAGGTGCTTTGATGATCTGCCGACTGTGTAAAAAGGTAGATATGTGCACCACCCCAAAATTGACACAGGCGGGCGCAATTCATATGCAGAGAAATCGGATAGTATATTTAAAAAAACGCTACCTTGATTTTGTAATCAAAGTCAAAACATCTGTGCACTTTTTACATTTAACCATTTAACTTTGTCCTATTTGCTGATAATGATGACATGATGTATTTGTGTAATATGAAGCTTTTTTTTAACCCTCAATAATAAAGTTGGGCAAAATTGTAATTAGAGTGTCCTTCCAACCCATCGTGGGCTGTCAGAGAGGAGGAAATACTGAATTTAGCGCAGATAATGTTCCTGTGTGCTGAAGGATCAAAGGGCAAGGTTAAATATACTCTGTCGGGCAGGATCAAGTCTGGGATGACCAAGAATAGAATGTGGATGTAGAAAGTTTAAAGCACTAAACATTCTGCGTTAAGGCGGTATTGCTTGAAATAACTTTAAATATCCCAATGGTAGGCAACATTTTTCATCAAAAACACTAACTGGGATCTGCAAAAGCTGTTTGTTTAGAACTGAGTTGTCTCATATTTAATGATGAGGCCATTTCCTATTTCACATTAGCGTCACCAATCTCTGTAGACGTGAATTATAACTGTAAATACATAAACATGTGTACATAAACAAGGCCTACATTAGTAATGTATTTTCTTTATTCTGCATTTTATGTTTAACAATCGTCCAAAAGTTTCTGAAGCCAACCAATGAACATCCATCCGTATTGCCTATTCATCTGCTAGCACTGATTAAAAAAATGCATGCTTAAGAATTCAACTCGAAATCAAGCCAAACTTTGTAAAAACTTAAAAATGTCAATGCAACGCAGGAAAATACAGATAGATTGAGGTATGTTTAACCAACAATGTTTTACATTAAGTTTGTAACAGCTAGTATTTTGAGAGCGAGCCATTTCCCTTCCCGCCAATGAAGACACAAATCCAGAACTCAGTTGGTGAGACAGTTAACGTGCACGTGCACTAGCATGTAACTAACCAGAAGTTTTAGCCTCAAGTAGAAACGTTGACAACTGTAGGTATCTCAGGCTAGATAAGTTGTCTTCAAAGTGTTTATAATTGAACATTATAATGGCTACATCAGGTCAATGCGACTATTTTGATGATGAAACCGACCTGAAAGTGACCTTTACGGAAACTCTATCCAACGACGGTTTACAAGCGGAGGACACTAGAGTTGATCCTGAAGAACCATCAACGTCTACTAATGTCGCGCCTCAAATTGTCAGGAGTAAAGTTAGAGGTAAACTACTGTCCATTACCCCTAACAAAGAACCAGAAGATGAAGAGGAAAATGCCAAACTCTTGCCACCAATCTACATTTCCAAAAAAACGTTCACATATGACGAGAGAGTCGACCTGTTCTGCGATCAGATAATAGGCCTGTGCCCGGTAAATACATCAAAATGCTAGCCTAGCCAGCCACAGGTAGTCCAGACTAGCTAGCTGGCAAGTCAATGAAATATGTAACAGACGTACTGACAGGTGTCTAACATGATTAGTAACATGCTTTATTTTCTCACATTAGGCCGAAGATGTAGATGAAGCCATCAGCATGTACATTGTTAAGACATTTGCCTGCAAGGTTTCTTGGACTGCAGTGTGGAAAACTGCCCCAGAACTCATGTTAGAACACTGTGAAATTGGCGACCTACCTTTTGTTGGCGTGCTTGTACAGGTAATGTACTGTAACTGAGGACAAGCAGTTTTCTTTTCAGTGTAATGATCATCATAGCCTTGTGTCACACCTTTTGTAAAATGTTAAGCCGATAGCTAGGTTGAAAAAGCTATTCCCTAATAGTAAGTAGCAAATTGGTGAACATCTCAATTAACTACGAATCCACTACTAACCAGTGTATTTTTTATAGGTTGAATCCACTCCATTCGATGGAAAAAGCATCCCTCTCAGAGTTTCAGTTTCTGTGGCCGAGCCATTTTCCTCAAATATTGGCAACTTGCCAAGGGAGCTAGTTGAAGATGTTTTGAGGGAACATGACTATGCTGTGCCGATCTTCGATGTCTATCCTATACAAGGACAGGGGGCTGATGTCGACCTAATTGCAGAGTCTCTGGAACATGCTCGGTAAAAGTTGCAATTCTTTTCACATGAACTCAGTCTGAGTATGTTTAACACATTTAATACTTTCAATCTCAGAGTTTCTTAAAGACATATGGGCTTCTAGACTGTGTATTTGATTTCAACCCCTGTTTGATCTGTAGTTTTTTCTATGATTACCTCTGGAGAGACTGGGATGAGGAAGAGGAGTGTGATTATGCAGGGCTCATAGAAAAACGTATACAACTGTAAGGACTGAATTAACATTATTACCATGCTTTTAAACCCACACCCCATTGCAATATCACTGTGCTGATAATATACAATATCGAAGTGCTGTAATAGTAATGGACATAACATTGAATGTTGTTGGGTTTATGCGGTGTACTTTGGCAGGTACTATGACATCCATGACAGAACCATTCCTGGTCCAATCAATGAGCGCTACCAAAAGACCTTGGAAGAGTACCGGAGCAAACGGCTGGAGCTGACCAAGTTCCACAGCTGTATTAAGGAGGAAATCCTACCCGGGGAGGCTATGGAGTGCTGGAAGAAATACTATGAAATGTTGATGCTATGTGGGCTCCTAAAGTTCTGGGAAGAGATGCAACTCAGGTGCAATTTTTTTCCAGTTTCACTCCAGAACCTTGCCTGGGCTCGGATGCAAACCTTGGTTGTATATGTTAAATCTCATTGCTCAGAAGCCATGGACCTTTCTATTTGAGGATCTGCAAGCGCAGAAGGGGACCGAGGGCGTCTGGAAGACCTGTGACACACATTGTGGCCCAAATGATGACAACAGATATGGTTAGTCAGCTAGCGCGGGTGTTAAGTATTTACATGATATCATTGTGAACAAACAGAAATTCAATTTAATGTTTTTAAAACAGCTTTATACTGAAACAGAAGAATAATTTAGCTCAGCTGCCATTTTGACTTTCTTTCGCACCCCTGCATCCCAGTTTAAGAATTTCTCCTCGGACGCGTTGATCCAGCAGCACGACTGTCTGTCTGCAGCCTTGGAATCCTGCTACTCTGGAGATGTGGTGGTGGTGTTCCCTGGGGACTACCATGCCCCTGCACTGTCAGCCCTCACTGAGGACATAGTAATCAAAGGTAAGACAGGAAATTGACATTTTTTACTCCCCAAATGAATGGACTTTGGGTGGACTGCCTTGTAATTTCAGCGAACATTCAGCGAACATTTTTACTTTCATAACTTCTACTATTCATAATTTCTGGGAGGGAATGACCCAGCGATGTGAAAGCGATAATAGCTTTGTTATCATGCAGGTGAAGGAGACAGGCAGGAGGTGGTGCTCTTTTCAGACCCGTCAAACAACAACTTTGTTGCCTCCAAAGCCACCATGGTGACCCTGTCTAACCTGACGCTGCAGCAGCAGGGCACCTGTGATGGGATCGTGGTGGTAGAGGCAGGGCAGATGACCCTGGACAACTGCGTGTTGAAATGTGACGGCACAGGAGTGTGCGTTCTGACTGGAGCTTGTCTGATCATGAAGAACTGTGAAATATCAGGTGCCCAGGTAATGGCTCCGCTTAGGACATTTCATTATAATACACTTATGTGTATCACACAAAGATATGGTTATTTCCATAGATTAGTCTGCATGTGAACATCATCATTTAAAACATATTTTATGTAACATGGTTTGGAATGAATTATAATCTGATTTGTTGAACCAGGGAGACAGTGTAACTGTGATTCATGTCAGCACTGACACATTTACTGCATGATGTTATCAGGGGCCAGGTGTGGAGCTGTTCCCAGGCAGCACTGCAGAGCTGCATGGGAATGAAATTCATCACTGCACCAAGCAGGCAGCCAAAGGCTCAACAGGGGCTATCAATCTCAAGGTATTTGACATAAGAACTATGCAATGGGATTTCTTTAAACACTGCATTAGATTACATGCTCTACGTATTATATAATCACAACATCTAAACTACCCAAACCCAGGTATATTATAGTTAGGGACTAATAACATCTTATTTGTGGCCAGGTACTTCCTAAACCTCAGCTTAAGATGTCTGACAACCACATCCATGACAATCATGGCTATGGGGTGTCCATTCTCGTGCCTGATAACAACTACCAAGCCAGTGAGGCCAGTGAGGAGGAGGTCCTGGAGAAGATGGCCAGTGGGGATCAACCTGAGT
The DNA here is from genome assembly GCA_030340665.1 of Neosalanx taihuensis. NCBI lineage: Eukaryota > Metazoa > Chordata > Actinopteri > Osmeriformes > Salangidae > Neosalanx > Neosalanx taihuensis. The sequence continues at coordinate 12,730,425 of CM059300.1, read as the reverse complement.
TAAACCATTTGTCCAAGGCCTTACAGGAGCTCAGTCTGGAGATGAACAACAACAAATTTGAGTCCAATACAATGGGGAGTATAGGCTTGCAGCACAAGATGTGGATCAGTTCATAGAATGAGTCAGAAAAATTCCTTCAGATGTACAATATACCTCATTTGATTTGGAAGTTTTGTCAAATGTTGATGTTCTGTCCGGTCACTGCAGTAGATTTCTTAGTTAAATTGAGTGCTTATCAGTGCTTCTTATGCACCGATAACACATCTTAAGAAGGGTTCATTGAGAATTGGTTTGAGACAAGTTATGCTTTCATGCATTCAGTGTATGATGTTTCTATATTTGGCATTTAATAAAAAGTATTCAGTCAAAATCTTAAATTAATTCCACACACATTTTTCTTGCTCATTTCTATATTTTTTACTTTTGTAGACATTTTGGTGAAAAATAGGACAAAACGAGGCTCTCAACAATGAATGAGCGCCCCAACATTGATGAACATCACATGAAGGGTTAACAACATGACATCAACCAAAAATTTATTATGCTGGAAATACCCACATATTAGTCCTCATTTGACCCAGGGAATGCTGTTCAAATGTGTCGGCTGGCTACAATCAGCTCCTCAACTAAATGATTGATTAATGTGCACTGCCCCAGTCAAAATAAACAAAAACTAGGCTTATTAAACAAAACATTTCTGACATTGTCAATCCTTCTTGAGCCACCACATGGTGAACTTGGAAACTATCAGACATCACAACAAAATTAACTAAACATTGAGCTGTTCTAGTACCCACCTCTGTATCCACCTCCACCATAACCCCCTCCTTGATAACCACCAGAACTACCACCACCACCTCTGTATCCACTACTTCCACCCCTATAACCCCCTCCACCCCCACCTCTGCCTCCTCCCCTATAGCCGCCTCCTCCCCTGTAACCTCCACCTCCCCTATAGCCTCCACCTCCACCATAGCCTCCACCCCCCCTATAGCCTCCACCTCCCCTGTAGCCCCCACCTCCTTGATAACCACCTCCATCAAAACGACCCATCTTAGGAGGCCGGGGACCATCACCAAAACTAGAGGGAAAAAAAACAGAAAATTAATTTTTTAAAGCATTTCCAAATCGCCATCAATATACATTATATATATATATATATATATATATATATATATGGAAATCCTTTTATCTTGGGTGGTATGTGTTTATAACAGACACAACAGATTAAAATCTATTATTGCCATCACAAATGATTTTATCTCACAAAATCTTCCCTTTGCTGTGAAGCTGTGAAGACTGGTCACATGTGCGACCACTCGTGAAGATAAGCCAGGAGTTGCTTACTAACCGTTGGTTGTTGGCCATGAGGTTAAGCCCTGTCGCAGAAGGCTTTGAGATCTGACGGATGAGGTTGAGCAGCCGTTCATTGGTGGGGTCCAGCTGTCGGATGTACTCTGGGTCCTTGGTTACTTCAACAACCAGGGCCTCCATACCCGCTCTCAGAGCCGCAATGCTCCCTGCCACCTCATGGGGAATCTTTAGCTTGATCCTACAAAGACAAGTATTCATTGATTGATCTTTTTTTCCTTTGCCTAGCCACAGAGAACAAATGATCTTGGCTACTAGTTATCTGCTTGACCTCGCCATGGTCATGCTGAAAGTTTAAGGCAAGATTAAAGCACTGAAGGTCAACTATGCTGTGAAAAAAACGGTTAATTACAGTATGCACCACTAAGGAAGACCCTCACCAATCATCCAGTTCAACGATTTCCCCGTTTGATGTGATCTTCTTGGAGCCAAACAGGATCAACTGCAGAGGGCTGACGAGTGTCATTCCTTTTGCAGAAATGGCTCGAGTTCGAATCTGTGGAAAAACAGAGCTGGAGTTTAAAAATCGTCTTGTCCAATGACTCATATTGGAATGTTCTGCGTTTACAAGTCTTGACATGAAATGTAAAACAATGCCCTTGCTATTTAATCTTTTTAACAAATTATTTAAATGAGATGAAAATTCACCCCACCTTTTCGCTAAAGACAAAGAAGGGTGAGGGGTAGGTCATGTCATGGTTGCTGAAGGGACAGTTGACAGAGGACTTATGAATGAGGGCATTGCGCCCCTCGGTGGTGAGAATCTTCCTTTTTTCCTTGTGGAAGCAAACGTTGGGGTAGGAGCCGAACGTCAGCAGGGAGATGACCACATCTAGGTTGTTGTCCGGTCCCACCGTGGTGAACATCTGGGTCATCAAGCATTCTGCAGTGACATGAACAAATGGCTTTGAAGGGATGTCGAGCTAAACTTGCTAGTTGGCAGAATTTACCAATCCTGCTTTTAACTAACATTTGGTTTGGGGGATGGATTTTTTCATTCATTGCCCGCAGATACAGAGAGAGAACACAGACAGAACACCTGCGATCCATTCTTACCTTCAGGGAAGCCAGAGTTGATGAGGATTTCCTTCAGCTGTACCTTGGCCTCCCAGGTCATCCTCAGCGTTGACATGTTGAGCTTTTTATGGTCACAGAATCTGGTTTCTGCGTCTTCTCCACCCATTCTGAAATGCAAGGAGGAGGGCCGAACAGCAGTACATTAGATCAATGCAGAGTCACCATTTGGCAAAAGGTAGAAGAATTGTGAAAAGTTACATACAAGTGAAATGTAAATTTGTCTGCCCTTTTCCCACAAGAACTTGAGAGGACTGCAGCCAAAGCATTTCTAATACAATCCAGTTTATCTAGTACTTCAATGATGTGCAGGAGGGGGAACAAATTGAGTACTTGTGTACTTTACACGCCCAATAGACCCACCTAACATCGTCCCAGGCCTGGAAGACTGACAGCAGAGCCACATGGTCAGAGAACCTGGTGCCGGCGTAGTTGCGGTGGACAAAAGCCAAGCGTTTACCCTCGCTGATGAAAGGCTCTGGGAAACAAGTTGCAGCTGAGATTGTGCACACTGCATCTCCCACACTACAGAACCACAAGGGAAAGAAATATTATTTAACATCAAAATATTTAACATAAAAAAGTTAAAATATGATATTATCTTTTTAAGACATCTCACTTACTTGAATATGCATCCCATTATCATCATCTTCCCAAGTCTTGGCTCAATGGGCAGTTTCGCTAAGATCCGTCCTAGCGGTGTGAGCTCATCATTTGAGTCTAAAGCATCCAGTTCTTGTGGAAAGAATTACACCAACAAGGTCTTAATCTTAAACCACTGTTATCTAAATTCAAAAGTTAACAATGTTTAGGGGTTATGTTCCTAAGTCACCTGCAGTAACAGAGGAAGACGAAGAACAGTAGTTCCAGTGTAGATATAAACAGTATAACATGTTTATTTCCATAAGGTAGAAGACTTTACCTCTCAGCGTGTGTTCAGCTTCGATGACAGCATCAAGCGGTGGGGGCTCAATGGCCTTGGACAGGAAGTGGCCGATCGCTCCCAGCCTCAGCAGCTTGATGCTAAGTGCCACCTCATGAAGAGGGGTGCGGAAGATCTCTGGAGTCATATGGGTTTCAAGTCTTGAAGACAAAAACAATAAAAAGAAGAAGTCACACTTCCCCTCAGCAGAACGTCACTAAACAGTGGAGTGGAAAGATAGGAAGTGAAATTGGATGTGTACTTGTTAAAGCGCGCCAGACTACACATGTGGAAGCAGAATCCAGGACGAACGCGCCCCGCTCGCCCCTTCCTCTGCTCCAGGTTGGTCTTGGACGCCCACACGGTGGCGTAGTTGGTCATGTTGTTGTGGGATGTGAACAGCTTCACTTTCTGCCTACAAGAAGGAACAAATCACCATTTTAGTACAATTTAAGTATTTTTATCCGTCTATATTCAATGATAAATATTTATAATCATGGTTGTTCTTTTGAGAACTGAGGCATTTAATAAGACATTAAATGAAGGCTACTTACTTGCAGGAGTCGATGACATACACAACATCGTTGATGGTGATACTGGTTTCGGCAATGTTGGTAGACAGGATCACCTGCAAAATGTCAAACGTCAAACAAGTGCAATCATAAAAACTGTACGCAATAATTACATGACAATGACCTACAAAGTGATCGATGACTGTTTATTCCCTTGTGATCGTCTGACTGACCTTTCTGACATCGTCAGGCACAGGCTCAAACACTCGCCTCTGCTCCTCTCTGGGAATCTGAGAGTGGAGAGGCAGAATTCTGTACCGCTGGTTCCCTGGGAAAGGAAACAAATACTGTGAGACACCTCCCCGGAGAGTCGTCAATGCCAAAATGTGCAGGACTGACAAGAAACAACTGTTTTTTTTTCTTTTTTTTCCTTTTACTTCTACTGACTTAAGTCTTGTCTACAAACTAGGGAAAGACCAATCCAATTCTGTGTTTAATACTGACTGAAGTGAGGGTTCATTTCCAGGTGTCTCTGCATGGAGAAGATGAGGTTCCAGCCAGGCAGGAAAACAAGCACAGCTCCAGACACCTGCAGGGTCTCAATGTACTTGAGCAGCGCCTCCACAAGTTCAAATGAAGTCTCCTTCTCACTCATCAGGGCCATGGAGCGCTTGGTCTCAGGGGTGTATTCAGGCCCACAGATTACATTGCAGTTTGTCTGTAATAGATGGTGCACAAGACAAGGAATGGTTTGACCAGACTGAATTTATACCGCCCCATTTAACTGTCCCATGACTCAAAAGAAGACGTCATACCTCTTCCTCTCCACCTTCATCATCCTTTTCTTTCTTTTTTCTATCCATGGGTGGAATAAATCTGGTCATCTGAATGCAATCTTCCAGAAAATACTCTGAAATGAAATAATAAAACAGAACATCCATTTGAAGGTCAATTAGTACGGATGCAGTAAATGTGTAACTTTACCTGTGAGACACAACTCTTACCTTGTACAGGAAATGTCCGTCCGAAGACCTCAATGACAGGGCAGTTTAAAAAGTATTCGCTGAACATGGTGGTGTCAATGGTGGCAGACATGAGGATTACCCGTATCTCTGGGTACGCCTGGATCACATCCCTCAGAACCACCATCAGGAAGTCAGTCTGGGGACAACAGAACACACACTTTGTGTGAAATATCAGGACACCTGCTGAATGTCCCTAGAATAACATTTCCTTTCAAATAAATAAAGTATCATATAAGTGGGTAAAATACTGCTCTGCAAGCAAGAACCACGGACGTTTGTGGAATTCCTGCTGGAACTTAAATGTTCTATAAAAAGTACATTAATAGTATGTTGGTATACAAGAATCGGGCCATAGGAACTTACGTTAATGTCTCTCTCGTGAATTTCATCAACAATCACGTGGCTGATTCCTCGGATGCCAGCCTCTAGCTTGCGAAGCAGCACACCTGAAAATGGAGGAAAGAATTAAGCCATTTTTCCAGAACATAAAAAAGGGAGGCCTGACTATAATGTGTCAGACTCAGACTTGTGGGCGGCTTACCAACAGTACAGAAGAGAACACTTGCGTGTGGACGAGGAAGGATGGACTCAAAGCGGACGCTGTAGCCGCAGCTGTTCCCAACGTCCTCCCCTCTCTCGTAAGACACACGCTCAGCCACAGACACAGCACTGATGCGCCTCGGCTGGGGACAAAATAAAGCCACGTGACAACGACGAAGGCAGCATTTATCTGAAGTACATTTTTCAAAGACACGTCAATTGTACTTTCTTGTTTTAGCGGTCGTACCTGAGTTACTATTATGTTACAGCTGGATGCCTGCCTGCTTTTGATGAACTGGTCCAGGATGTACTGGGGCACCTGGGTGGTCTTACCACAGCCGGTTGCCCCACGGATAATGACCACTGGGTTGTGCTCAACGATGGACAAAATTTCAGACTCAAATTGCTTCACTGGAAGGCTATCTCGCTCCTCAATTATCTGGAAAATGATTTATTTAAAAAGAATGTTTCAAATATATTCAAATAATGGCTGACGACATGAAGTGTTTCCATCATAGCAGACCTTCTGTAGGCTGACATCTTGTTCCAGCTGCTGGGTTAGCTGATAGTGAAGGTCAGAGCTGATCTGTTCTGGCGTGCACTAAAGACAAGTGACACATGTCAAAGGAAAGATAGAGAATCAACTGTAACCAATCAGAGAACAGAAAGGAAAGACAATAAAAGAAGAAGGAATAACCACTATTGTTAAAGAAAACAAGACAGAGATACTCACAAATGCCAGCGGTCCTTCATCAATGTTGCTGCTGGTCCAGGGGTTCCAGTTAATCTGAGGGGGGGACCAGGGTACCACCCCGGCCATACTCTGCCTCTGAGAAGGCTCAAACGTTGCCATCTTCCCGTGGATTAGAGACACGGGTGGACTAGAGGAACCCTGAGGCTGAGAACACAAGGAGTATTTTCAGAAACTGATGATTTAGTTTATTTTCATGCACAGGTTTCTTCATACAACGCAATGCAAAAGAGCATCTCTGAGCAGAAAACACTGTTTTTTTCTCTCCAGTCAGCTAAGAACAGGAAACTAACGCTGCAATTTGCAATATCTAGCACCAATTGTTCTATACTGGGGTACTTACAGCTGAAGGAAGTTCAACACCCATCTCTTTGACCAAGCTCAGCAACTGATTATGCAAATCGCCCTGAACATTAACCTCAATGGCCTCCAACTGCAGAGAAACAAGTCAAGCATAACAGAATAACTGCAATTACATCAATGACATCCACCAACTAAAAATATTATCTAAAAATGTTTACAAGTAACTTACAGTTTCTCCCTCTTTTTTCTTTGTGATCCCACTGTAGGTCTCAATAACACCCAGATGGTACAGCTGACGAACAAGCGACAGGGCGCAGGATTGGGCCGCAAGTTTCTTATTGGAACCATGCTCTCGGGCTGTGATTTCTAAAGGACAAAATGGATTTAGTACACATTTCAATTTTAGAAGTTACATTTGAAATGCCACTGTGTTTAACAGCAATGAGAATATTGACCAACATGTGTCTGCTACTTACTTCTACCCAGCTGCCTCACAAACAACTGCATCTCTGCTATAAAGCTCCTGGATAGGGAGAAAATGACAGACCATCTACCCAAGTTCACTGTGGAATTTCCGTGGAGAGACTTAATGTGTTTGATTGATAATTGGACCAACTGACCTCTTCACTAAGAAGCCTATAGAGCACTCTGACGAGAAACCCCACGGACACCCATATGTTTTTCAGTCAAGACTTTTAAACAAGAATCAAGCCTTTCACTTCTGGTCCATAAGACAGCCTCAGTCCTACAGTGGAACAGTGACACCAGAAATCACAACCAGGAAATCCTTTGCTACCATGCGAAAACTTTAGTGCATCCTAAAAGATGTCGCATGTCTCGACAAGTAGGGTCGGGATCTCTGGTGTCACCGTTGTCCACGTGCTTCCGCTAAAATTAGGACCACTTCCGCTCAATTTGAATGGGATCCGTACTGTCTTTGTGAGGTATTGTTTCAGTAATAACTCACAAAAACAAAACAGAAAGGTTCTTGCTTGAGATCGCTCTGGTGTTTCAAGCACACCCTAGGGGTCTCATGTCTCATCTCTGCAGCATTCATCTGTGCACATTTTCTGATTTATTTTAACCTTCACTGTTTTTAATTCACCTATATAGGCTTATTTTGGGTAAGAGGTCCATGACAAGGTCCAAGGCATCCCCCAAAAGTGTTATAATTATTTAGTAGTCCATTATTACAATCCATTATTATTTTAGCAATCCAGAAGAAATAAGACCCTAGAGAGATAAGATCTAGGTATGAATATAATTTCATGAATATCCTTTAGGATTATATGAATATGTAATTGAATACTAGGTGTGTGGTGAAAATGTTCTGCTTCCATCCTGACCTGTTGTGGTCAGGTCCCACTTGAGTGTACTTGTAGTCAGTCTGGTTCTTCTCCTTCTGAAAGAACTGGTTCAGGCGGGCCTTGGCGTTCTCAAGGGTCCAGTTCCCATGGAGACCAGCGTTCAGATCAACCTCCTCAGACTCCAAAGTCTAGTTGGAACAAAAACACAAAGAGTGATTTAATTCATGGATCTAGTTGACTTACATATTTACCAGGCCAATACATATGAATAAATACCCCTGGTGATGGGTATATTCTGTCAATGCTTCACTTACCCAGTACACAAATTAACACAAATTACTGATGTTCTTGAGTGCAGTGCTAATTGTTGGCCAACATTAGTGCTGTGCAATGACAATACATAACATGCACTTTAGCCAGTGATGTGGCACTATAGGTATTGAGGATATACAGTATAGAGGATGGAGGCCTTACCGCCTGTGCTTCCATCTCATCTCTTTTAGAGTAGTACTCCTTCAGGTTGGCTCCACGCTCCCACTGAGCCCCTACGCCTGAACCACCACACTGGGTCTGTTCTCCACCTCCAGAGTATCCCAAACCAGTCAGGCCAGGGACGGGTCCTGAGTAATCTGCTCACAGAAAGGTACTATGTTTTAGCAACATGCGTTTCACATATCTCACATTTTCTAAAGATCACAAACTGTGGTATTCCAAAGATATTGAGGAAGGGTCTCCATCCTACTTTGCTCAGATTTCACCACTAGATGAGGTGGTAAAGGTCCACTGGGGGGAAGACTTCCAAAACCATCAGCAGCTGCTTCGCCACCCAGCCCACTGCTGTCAAGAACACTTGCCTAAGGTGAAAGGGAAAAACCTAATGAAAACACTCAAATCTAAAAGGTTGAGCTCTTTAGCCAAAAGATCATAAACTTTGTGATGTTTTCAATTTGGAGACAAAACTGGATCTCTAACCCCCAGTACTGGAACCTCGGCAGCATTCATTTCCCCAACTCGGACAAGGTAGTTGACAAAGTCTCGGGCAGCATTGGATTGGGCATCCTTTTTATTGCTGGAATTGCCCATTCCAATGTAATTAAAGCCATCAACACGGACCTGAGAAATAGGAGATGATTTATTAAATCAATTGACATGCAAATTAAACATGAATATGATTATCTAGTGGTATTTATAGTTATGCAATAATCAAAGTACTTACTTCGCACATAAACTTCTGTCTGTTTTTGTTTCCAGCTGCTTTGACATCATAGTCAGGAGTTAATTTCTTCTTCCCACACCAGGCATACAGGAAGTTTTTAATATCCGCCATTGTGGATTAATATGACCCTCTGAAAGTGAACCCAAATATTGAGACATTAGCCAATGTTTTTCTAAGTGCCTATAAAAGCAAATGTTGCCTATATAAATAGTGCTTTGCTATCAATGGTTAAAGCAGAATAGTTACAGTACATGAAAGCTTTTCTAAAACAGCAAACAGTCCATGCTACCTGCGATTTGAACAACGCATTGCAAGCCTTAGGCCTTATATCACTGCTTTTCAAACATGTCTGGAAAAGTAGGCCAGCAAGGACTATTCTGCAGGCTGAATATCTTGATTAATATCACCCTAACTTCGTTCAGTTAGACAGCCTGTAGGTACCAGGATGGCAGTGACACATATCACCGCTGGTTTAGCTTGCTGGTCGCATCTCAGGGACGCAAAATCTGTAACTAGCTCTCTAGCAATCTGAATAACATGGAAACCAAAACCATATTTATGCTCAATTCCAACAATCTACTCACCCCTGGTCCACAAAGGCTACAAAATCAACCAGTCAGATGTTTTGTTAAGAGGACTGTGCTGCAGAAAGACTTGTATTTACTAGCGAGGACAGACCCAGTGGCTATCAGGCATTAGCTGTATCCATATCCGGTGTTGTGCCACCGGAAGCACCCCTTCGGCGGGAGCGCGCTTCACCCACTTGAAACTTCGTCCTACCATCGCTATTCTCTATATCCCAGCATGGTGAACTATGATTCCAACTTCAGTAGCCTATAGTACTAAAATCATACTGTTATTGTAGCTTTGAAGGCTGTCATCATTGTAGTTTTTATTTACTTTTTACTACCTTCAGCTAATGATGTTTATTTGCATAAATCGTTATCCTTACTACAAGTATATTACAGCACTAGGTAATGTGCCTAGACAACCCATCTAAACAAACCTAAAACAAAATCAATTACAATATTGCAATGAAATCTAACTATACTTTATTTATGTTTCATTCATGTTACATACATAGTATGTAGATGCCACGTTCAGGAAGAGCAGCATTATATACATACAGTTTTACAGTTCTTACATATTCATCCATTGGTAATGAGCTTGTATACTAATTGGAAACACACACACACACAATTACAGGCAGCTTTTATTATCAACATTCAACCACTGACATTTATGCATTATATCTGACATGGACCAGTTCATTCAAAGTTCCTGTGCAACAACAAAAAAGTCTGCATGTATGGAGTGTTGCTCCTATTGTGACAGTGAGAAACAGCAGACTCTTTTTAACAGTAGTTATTAATGTGACACTGAACATTGTTCAAAGTCAGGAGGGCAGTCACATCTTCTCATGAAACCATGAAGGGTTGACAGTATAGGAATAAATTAAAAACAATTATGTAGCTATAGGCTCACACTGCACAGTCCCGATTTCTTTAAAAACCAGCTAATTAAAACAAACTTGCAACTTGTTTACGACCCAAAAAAAAACAAAGTTTAAAAAACTATAAAAAATTTGATTAGAAAACGGAGTGCATAAAATAAGATTTTTGCCTTTCCACTCCTGCGATGACTTCAACACATTTGTAACTACCTGCTCACTATGTGCTTATCTGAAACAAACCCACTTTATATTTACAACTTCTCCATAAATCTTCTCTTCATTTGACAATACTTTTAATCTATAATTAATCTGTATTTGTCTGTATATGGGAATTATGTAATTTGTAACACATATTCACTATATTATGACAACAGTTGACCTACTGCTCCCATCCTTCTAGAATAATCTCTGTACACAACCAAGATACAAGGTATATACATTAATATATCTAGACATTCTTCGTAGATTTATATGGTCCAATTGGAGAGTTCCTTTATGCATGTTCGTAGGTAAAACAGGAGTTTGTGATCCACTGTTACGAACAGCACGGCGGTCAGCACTGACAATCAACAGCTGCTGTTTTTGAATTCTCCATTCTCAGTGATGGACAGTTTGGTGGGGTTGGTTGGTGATAGGCCGTTGCGCATATTCTGCATGCTGTAGCGCTCCTTCACCTGAGTGAGGGCGCTCATGAGTCGAGAGTTGGCTGCATCCAGCGAGCTTATCCTCTTCTCCTGAAGAGAATGAAACAGAAAAGAAGAAAAAGGACATGAGTAATTGAGAATGTTGTGTAAGTAATCTAAAGGGATGGACAAAGAGCATCGTGGTGAAGTTGACTAATTGACATAGGGGGCTGAGGAAGGTCTGAAAAAAAATTGTACAGGCAGGTTTGAGTTGAACAGGCACCAAAATGAACATATAAAAACTATACAAAATGTAAAAACAAGCTTTGGAGCATACTTTTGTTTTTCAGGTCATAAAAAAGACAAATGATAAAAACAATATTTTGAAACGTAGGACCAAAAAACTCATCAACAGTGACATGGCTTTCATCTGCAATCTGCTGTAGACTGGAAACATCCTGGACAGCAAAAACTTCCCAAATTAGATTTTTAAAGTGGAAATAATTGCTGTCACTAAACAGTATATAAACAGTATCACATATTTGGAATGGAGCTTTTAGACTACACCTTTCAACATATTTTTTCTAGCCAATGGGAGCAACATTCTACTGTAGAGCCAGGTCATGGCACTGTTCCGTCAAATCCGAGGTGAGATTTGGGTGGGGGTGGCAGCTAAATTGGGAGGAGGGCAGGGTGAAAGGAAGCAGCCAAAGCTGGAGGCTAACAAAAACAGATTATAAAGAGCGCAACCTACAAACACACATTCCTGAGAAACATGGAGACGGAAAAGCCTACTTGGTCAACATTTCCCTTAAGATGCCTCGATCTTGAACACATTAGCATAAGCCTTAAAAAAAGATAACTCTGATTAAAAGTAAATAAAAGTATTCATAGCATACAAGTGGTATCAATTGCATAGGGCAACTAAATCCCGAAAGCTCATAAAGGAAGAAAAAAAAATAAACAAAAACAACCAAACAAAACCTCTTATATGATCAAATTATTCCAGAACAAATGACTACATTTAATCAAAACTCGATGTATAATTTCCCAGCTGTTTTTCAGTCTGCTTGATTTGTCAGGTGAAAACCCCTCCTTTACCCCTTTCTTAAGCATAACAAGAATGAGTGTCGAGTGTAGTTGCGCTCAGCATTCAACCAAGGCTTGCCATGTTCTAGAACGTGTCACCCTGGTTTACTTGCCTGCTTGGATTACCCCACTTCCTTTACTGACCTGGAAATTCAACATAGCGGAACACAGCAGTAATAAGCAAGTCAAAATGTCAGTCACGGATCAAGAACTAAACGGAACACTATTATTAGTATTTTTAAATCCAAACAGTCGAGGCGAGAGTCAACTGGTAAGAAAATAAGGACAAATGAGAAGCCTAAACTGACTTAAACCTGAGTGAGGGAGACAGAATGACATGCAGTAAAGAGTCTAGGCCAGATTCAAACCAGACCAAACCAATGAAAATGTGAATTAAAGTCAGTAGTAGAAGTGAGAATATAGAATTCATTGTAAATTATCAAATATTATGTTTTATTCATTCTTTTTTCAAGGCTAGCATTTCTTTACATGCATAACAATCAGGCAGCTAACATGGCAAATGTTCCAGACGATCGGCGATCATCGAAGACTGCAAATTAAGTTCCTCTAGCAGGCTGACTAAGTATCTATGACTTATACAAAGGGGGGATGGAGTATCCATGGAAACACTCCCAGCCACACTGAGCTTGGACCCATGATGTGGCCCACCTGCTGTTTTGGTCATGTAATTATCCTTTACCTGTGCGTCGATGATCTTCTGTTTGGCATCGATGACAGCCTGCATCTCAGCATGGTCTCTCTTCAGCTCCTCCTCCACAGCCATCAATCTGGGTAGTGGAAGCAGGTAACAGTCAATTCTAATTCAGTTCCCTTTCTGCAGGGCACTGCATTTCCATTCACAACACAGACATAAATGTGTTCATGTAGAGAGGAGTGCTTCTCAACACACGACTCAAATGCATTTAATCCTTTAGATTCAAAAGGCATTTCAGGCATCGAATTTGGACCACTTCCAGACTACAGCAGGGGTAGGCAAGCCTGATCCTAGGGAGCCACTGTCCTGACAATTTGAGATGGGTCCCTGCTCTGGCACGCCTGATCAGTAGAATCAGTCTGCTAGAGCAGGGGGGGGGGGGGGGGGGGGGGACAGTGTCTTCAGGACAGTGGCTCCCTAAGACCAGGGTTGCCGAGCGCTGGACTACAGTAAAGCAGCACTGCTGCAGTTCCTCTGGGTACCTGCAGATGATGCTCTTCATCTGACTGTCTTTCTCCTCCTGTTGACGCCGCAGCCGCTCCTCGCTGTCCTCCAGCCGAGACTTGTACTCCAGCAGCACCTTCTGCATCTGCTGCTCCTGAGCCAGCAGCCGTCGCTCGTACTCCTCCAGGCGCCGGCCCGACACCCGCAGACGCTCCTTCAGCTTGGAGATCTCCTGCTCATACTGGGGGCGAGGGGAGGTGTGAGCTGTGCTGGGTAACAGCCAAGGCTGGGACCAGGGAAAGAAGCATGCTTGTGATATTTTTGCTATGTTTTAACCTGTAGGCAATGGCCACAATGATGATACACACATTCATTCTCACATATACACAAGTAAGCAGTGGTTTGCTGTACGCGCAAGTCTGTCCTAGAATGCGTATTCATACTCTATTTTTATGTACTTATATCTATTTATTCGAAAGCATCTTGATTGACAGCACTATTCTACAATTTGGGTTACATTTGTAAATATCCTTTCATCTATTATAGGATTGAACTGATCGTTAAATCGAATTAGCTAACCTGTAATCTGTGGAGAGTTTTGTCAACTTTTTTGGGGGGTGGTGGAAAAGATTCCTCCTCTGAGCCACAGTATTGTGGCCTGTTGTTTATTTGTACCTTCTCTGTGTGCTTGCTGTCCTCCCTGCCCTGGTCCCCTTCCTCCTCCTCCTCCTCCTCGTACTGGCCGTTGTTCAGTACCCATGCTGCCGTTCTCTCTACTGGGGACATGGTGACTGGCTCTACTGGAGACTGAGACTGAGCCGACATACATGCATGCACACACACAGACACACAGACACAGACACACACACACACACACACACAGACACACGCGCACACATGACCAGTTAAACAAATCTATCCTCTGGGGGTAATGTGACCTTAACTGTTGATTCTTTGAGTTTAATCATGATTTTCTTTGTAAGGATAATTCGCTATGTTAAGTTGATGCTTTACATGGCATAGTAAAGTTGTCTGTGTGTGTGTGAGAGAGTGTGTGTGTGTATTAAAGAGTGTGTGTGTGTGTACCTGTTGGGGGGTCTGTGGCTTGGCCACACTTCTCACTGATGGCACCGGACTCTCCACTGAGCAGGTAGACTGCTGGCGTGCTGGTTCAGTGTTGGCACTGCTGCTGCTGCGCAGTGAAGCGCTGTGGGGCAGAGAGTGCGGCGTCCGTACCCCCGCAGCCCCTCCCCCGGCGCCTCGACTCTGCTGCTCCACCCTCACGATGTGGGCGGTGCCCGCCGTGCTGCTCTGCCTGGGCACGGCCACGGCCGTGGCTGCCCCGTGCTCTGGCAGCGTGTGGCGGCGCGGCGTGGAACAATCCTCGCTCTGAATGCTCCGCCTACTTTCAAACTCCTCCAGGCTGCTATTGGACGCCACACAGCCTTTCCCCCTGCCCCCAGCTTGGCTTCCGCTCCCGCCAAAGTCCTCAGAATTGCTCTGGCTGTTCCGGGAGCTCTCTGTACTCAGGTTCTCTGAGCTGGAGTCATGCTGCAGTGAGTGGGTGGAGCGTGTCATGGCGTGTTGCGTGAGGTTGCTAAGGTGATAAACAGGGTTCTGGAAGGACAAGGGCTGGAGACTCCGTTGCTGACTCAGCGACGGAGGCAGAGGCCGACGCACCTGGGGCGCACTCTGAGGCAGGCTGTCTCGTAACGAGGTCTTGGTGGCATGCAGAGCTTGGTGTGGCGTGTGGGGGTTGGAGTAAGGGTGGAGGCCTTGGAGTTGGGGGTTGTGGAGGTTTTGGGGGTGTCCAATGGAGACCTGAGAGCCACCTCGGCTAAGCCTCTGGGAGGCCTCGTGAAGACCCAGGGGTCCCTGGGCACTTTGGAGGGCGTGGGAGTCCTGCAGGTCCACCAGGGAGATGGAGCGACCGTTGGGGAGGAGATTCTCCCTCTCTTCCTGGTCAGAGAAGCTCATGCTGTGGGCGGAGATCTGCTGCTGACCCAGGAGAGGATGCTTCCCCCGCAGAAGGCCCTCCATGTGATCCTGCACAGGTGACTTGATGCTGCGAATTTCACTGAATACACAAGGGACGCAAAAGTATTACACACATTATAGAAGTCCCATGTATAGGCATATACAGGTACATCCCAGAAAATTTGAATATCATGACAAATTCCAGTAATTTTGATCATGCAGTGGTCAAAAAGTCAAACCCTTACACAGCCAAAGGTACGAAAAGGTGGTTCAATGACTGTGGCATTACTGTGCTTGATTGGCTTGCAAACTCGCCTGACCTGAACCCCATAAAGAATCTATGTGCACTGTGTGTATGCATACATATGCACCCCTATCCCTGTAGGCATACATCAAACATTTACTGTTGAAGCTGATTTTTTTTTGGGGGGGGGGGGTAATGTTTTAAATATGATGTTGAGCGTTGAGCACCGCTGTCAGAAAGCACAGAGGCTCCAGCTACCTGTCGGCCGGGTCCTCGAAAATCCTCTGGAGGCCTGAAGACATGCTGCCGCTGATGTTGTGTGAGGAGCTGTGGTCCTGGAAGCGCTGCAGCTGATGCTGGATGGGGGTGGGGCTCACCAGCGAGCGTGCAATGTCCCCCAGGATACGGGGCAGGGGGCCCAGCTTGGCTACAGTGGCCTGCAGGAAGGAATTTTCACCCTGGATTTTGCAGGTCGTACCGATAGGGGAAGGGCCCGACGAGTGGCAACCACCATCGTTTTGACCGATTTTTGTTGTGGCATGAGGATGGCAGAGGAGGGGTGTTGGTGGGCATGAAGAGACACCATAATGCATTGGTGGCAGGACATTGTAACCATGGAGACAGAGTGTGTTGGGCCGAGAAGGGGTGGAGTGTAGGAGGGGAGAGGGGCAGAATAGGAAAAGATAGATACAGAGAGGGGAGGGGAAAACATAAGGAAAAATTAGGTACGGGGAAAAAAAATAAAAAAGACGAAAAACAACCAAACATGCCACTACACGATAAAGCCATCGCAACGCAGGCCATGCATTGAGGGGGCAAACTAAAATAGGAGAAGGTTACGGAGCGTAATGCAGGGAGGTGAGTTTGAAATGAATACTTCATAGACCAGGAGCATTTGTGCAGAGGGGTGCAATATGCAGTATAATAAACATGCTTGTGAGGGCTTGCAGAAACCCACTGAGGTACAAGGTCTGGAGGTTCAGGATGTTGTGTTGACAAGATGAATGGATGGCACATTTAGGCTACATTGATGTTAACCTCTCAAAACGTACTGTACTAGCAATCAACCAGTTCAAATGTCAAAATCAAACGTATCCTAGACCCAGATTAAACCTGACCTCTAAAACCACTGCAAATGAAGAAAGTTCATAATTGTGAGGTAATCTAATACCATGTCAAGCTTTTCCCAAGTCAACAAATGTGGATTTAGCTAGGTTAGCAGGTGACATTTTAGTTCTCCAACTGACATGAAACCAACACTGACACAACTTGGCAGTTAACACTTAACAGTAGTCACACAAAAACTGTACTGTATTCTCACACTGAGCCATATGTGTGTCAAATCACCAGAGGTTCTATCTTGACATCCAAGACTTACTTATTCATTCCACTCAATCCCCTCTTGAACACCCCTATAGTTTGAACAGAGGCATAGCAGCATCCTTGTGTTTGGCTCCTTACCTTGTCCAGTTGGGACACCACCTCCCACAGCAACGAGTGGAGGATGGAGAGTTCACGGCCCAGGTCGATGTATCCTTCAAAGCCTGGTGTGTTGGAGATGGTCTCCGGGTTGGAGATCTCTGTCAGGAAACGCATCATCCCCGCCCATTCGTGCTCCAGGAAGTCGTTCATAAAGGCCATGTACTCTTCCTTGTTGCCAAATCTTTGAAGAAAAAAATATATTATTCACAAAAACTGCTTGAGGCTAAAACGATAAAAACAAGCCAACTGAAAAATCATGAATCATCGTGCACGTACTTGGCAAAGTTGGCCAGGTTCTGGATGACCTTGGCGATGAGCGTGAGGGTGCGTGACGTGCGGTCGTCAGGGTACTCTTGCATGAGGCTGAAGAGCGAGGGAGACATGATGGCGGGACAGAGGAAGCGCAGGAACAGCGAGGCGCTAATGAGGCGCTTGCTGATGTCCTGCTTTCCCCTCGACACACACTGCTGCTTCCACGCTGCAAACACCTCTTTAAGCTCCCGGGGGAACACGCTGATGGCAGAGAATAGGTCAGGTTTGGTTACGACACGCAAGCACATCTGTGCGTGGGAGAAGACTTGAAATTTAAACGCACATGAACTGCTACCTACACGCTCACACATCAGTCGACTTGGCAGCCTATGCCTAGCCAAGCCCAGACTTGAGACATTTCATTCAAGAGTATTTTTCTCCAAATGGACAGCAGAGGGTAGTAGGAAACCATGAATATTAATATGGAACGTCCCTGCCATCTCCCCACAACTCGTCTATGCACACTGCAGTAGCATTACTGAAAGTCCTCAAGGGAATTGATGATCTGGCTCAAGTACACTGGCAGGCACTGTATGAAAAAGACTGGATGTGTTTCCAACACAGCCTCTCGCATTTTAGATCCTCGATTTAGCCTCAAAGAAGACAGATTGGATCTCGAGATATTTGTGTGTCTCACCAGTAGGAGTTGATGATCTTGCAGAAAGCCAACTCGCAGCACATCTTCAGGTTGCTCTGGTGTTCTGGGAGCTCACTGTTGGAACACTTGCCAGGGTCGACCTCGCAATTCTCATCCGACTCGTACAGAGCTTTTATGAACTCCCCTACAGTAGTCGATACAGACACAAGCCAGGTTCAGACAGATGCCACAAGACTAGTTTGTACTTCAGAAAGGTGCGGTTCGACGCAGATGCATTTCAAATGGTTTCCAACTGTGTCTGTGAGCCAAGATCTCACCAAGTGCATCATGCAGGTACTTCTGCCCCACCAGTTTGAGGTACTCCTCGATAGCTTTGGTGGCCAGCGTGTTCTCCCTGAAGATGAGCACGTCATGGTCGGCACAGCGGTCCACCTCGGACATAACCAGGTCTGTCAAGAAGTCCTGAGGGAAGAGGGGGAAGTGAGAGGAGATAGAGAAGATGGGGAAAGAGAGGGGGAGGGAGGGATAGGGAAGAGACAGGCTTTACAGCTAATCAAACACTACAACTGCAATACCTGCAACAACGATGAGATCAATGTGCTAAGCTATCATTTAATTTGTAAACAAATTGGATAATGGCCTAATATTTATAGTCAGTACTTAACAAGATGAGACAGCCAAGATTTCCAGCTACTGGAGGCTCGGCTGGTCAAAACAACACATCATTCCAGCTACTGTGAACAAGACAACCCAACCTGCCTGAAAAATACTGAACAACAGATCGAAGTATCAATCCCAAGCCTCAAAATGAGAGCCTTTAAATAAGTCACAAGTCTTTACCTTGGCCCGTCCGGTACTCTGAAGAATATGGACCAGCGCACATGCCATCTCTTCCTTGTTCTTCACACTGATGACAGGCTCCAGCACTGAGCACAGCATGGTGTAGTTATTGGTGATAAACTCTGCAAACTCCTTGTACTGCTCCATAGGAAGTATGGAAATGGTCTGGAAGCGGGATTTGATTCGTATGGAGGGCCCTCCTCCTTTGGCCTTGCTGGTGGTCGGAGTGCTAACAGGGTACCACTTCTCCACAAACTGCCTCCCCGTCACTCCTCCGATGGGGATGTTGACCAGGCCCACGTAGTTGTTCTTGTCCTTCTTTTTCTTCTTGTCCGCGTCCCGGTAGATGTGCACGGTGATGCTGCGCACGGCCGGCAGGCTGGAGAACTCGAAGTGTTCGCCCCAGAAGAGGCAGTCCGAGCGCATCTTGCTGGTGGTGCGAGCGTAGAGAACGTCGTCCAGACACAGCTCGCAGAAGTACTTCTTCTTGGGCGGTAGATCCTTGGCCTCGATGATCCAAAGGCGGAGGATGTTCTCCGAGCGTCGACAGTTGTCCTGGGGGAGAGAATTGGTAAGGGATAAAATTTAAACCTGACTCTTTGGTATTTTGGTGGCAATGGTCAACAAATGGTCTGTTACTGTTCACATTGCAAAACCAACAAGACCAACATGACATCGAACTTCGGAGAACTGCTGAAATAATGCATCTTACAATAAGAAAACTAAAATAACAAACAGGATGTCATACCTTGTTGGGTTGAACTGTTCTCTTCAGGTTCTCCATCCATTTATCTCGCTCGGATGCAGATGCACAGCTAAAACACTTACTACCGCCCGAGTATGTCACCTGGGGAACAAAGAAAAGGTGTGAGGAACTTTCCAACTAAGAACGATGGGACCGACTCCTTGATAAATAATGAGCTACAACAGGCATCCTCAGGCTGGTTTTGGTGTTATTTTTCTAAAACTGTGAGTCTGTGGAGCTGTCATTCTCTGGTAAAGCAAAACAGAGGTGAGTTTTGTGGCACTACCTCAAAACAGAACTCCTGACCCAGGACGCTGCTGTGAAGAGGTTTGATGTAAACGTCTTCCTCCATTCCCAGGTCCAGGGCTTCCACTGCACTACCTGGGCTGAGGAGTGACTCATGGGAACTGGACTCCTTTAGTTTGGGAAGCCCTCGCGATCTGAAGGACAAGACAATGCACATGCGGGGATTTGTACGGTCACAACCGAAGAGCATAGATTATAGGATGGGTACGAATGAATGAACCAGCTTCACCAGTCAGCAGAATTGTATTTCACGCTCGTGCGTGCTCCTGTCGATTTACAATACTTTTTAATTGACTCTACAACTCAATGAGGAACCACTTGTATCTATTATTAACGATTCACTTAAGACCAATAAAAACAGCACAAAAAAAACACATCAAAGCTTCCTGAAACACAAAAAGACCCTGCTGTCAATAAATCTGCCAAATGAGAAACATTCCAGGAAGTAGCAATACCTACGAAAAACAACCGCACAGGAACTTGAAGGAATCTCCCCAGAGCATTTCCCCAGCTCATCGCTCCCCTCTGGGATGGCTGTTTTCCCTTCAATACCAGCTCCTCGCTCCGCAGTTCACAGCTCTCAGTAGCATCAAAACTCAACTACACTTCCTTATACTTCTTTGAACACACCAGACGTGAAAAGTGAACCAACCAGCCCGCAGCCTTATGTCACCTTCCCAACAGTGCAATTTGCCTTCTGGTTCAGTGCTGGTAAACAAGGTCCTGGGCTGGCCAATCGGTCTCTCCCCTGTGGAGTCTGTTTCTATGGGAAAGCCTCTACTAGGAGACAAGGCTCTAGGTAGCACAGAGTGACGGAGGTTTGCTGTTGCTGTGTTTAGCTCACACAACCCCACTCACGAGGAGATACTTGACATAACATCCTCTGAACCTGGTACTAATCCTGTTTAGAGAGTTTTGGTAGTGTAGTATTGGACACAGATGCAAATGATCACCTTTCCTTAGTAGCCAATCACCTTATGACCTTCATTCGGTACATACGGGTTGGTCCAGGGGTTGGGGGTAATAATTCATGTAAGCGAGGAAGGATTTTAGTTTTCAAGAGCCCTAAGGGGGTTGGACATATGCTCGAAAACCTAGATCTATCGGAAACATATGGTGACTTCATAAAGTCTCCAAAAGTCCCTGGACAGATAAGACAGACCGTCGACATATGAATCCATATAATTTGCATGATTTGTCTACCTAGATGAAGTGAACTGTCAACTAGGACGGTTCATACAGAAGATGAATCAACAGCATGGGAAGCAGTAATCAGAAGAGGCACCTCAGCACAGCAGCGTTCCAGTGAGAGGAAGGCCAGCCAAATCAATAGTACATTCAATACCCATCGAAGACAGACTGTCAACTCCAAAAAAAGAAGCTTTCTGTGTAACAAACATTCAACTCCTGAGAGAGGCTGAATGAAACACTTAATTATAACCCCAGACTTTAGTGCCGTACAAACTATCCTATCTCACTGACCAAATAACATGACGATGTTGCTAACATGAAAACAGCAAACAGCTTCAAAGTTCTTACTGGATTCAGTTGAATATATATTGGGTTTGTGCAAGATATGTTTGTTTACAGAGCTGTGGACTTTATATTTATGAGTGTGGGGGTGGGAGGCACAGAAAGCTTAAGGTTAAAATGTCTTTAAATCGAGCTCAGATCAAAAACCCTGTGGCAGATGGATATGTATGTTCCACGTAACACATTACTGTCTGAAGCCAGAAAGAGAAACTGCAGAGCAAGAGATTTTAAACGGGACATGTACAGCATTTCAACTGAGGAAAGATGGGGATGTGAGACATCTTAAAACGCATACGGACGTGCAAAACAACACACGTTTTATTTCCTATCCCATCACTGATATCACTCACTAGAAACTGAAAATGATGAATGTATTTAAAGCTTAAATGCTTTCGAAGTAAGAGAAGAGTACGTTTACAAAATGAACAAAAGGCAATCAAACAGCAGCATGGTATTAAACAAACATGTCGCAAACAGTTCACTAAATTACAACAGAGAACTTCCTCTGTGTTCCTTCCTACTGCTGTGGTAGACGTGCCGGCGTAATCTCCCGGCCTCAGTCTCCTCGATGTTTCTGAGGCTCACCATGTGAATTATGTAAACCCAGATTAAAGGCTCGGAGAGGACACAGATCTGCTTTCTCAATCCAGCCATGATATGGCGGATAACCCCGGCAACGTCGTCCATACAGGGGCCAGGAATAATCCAGGGGGGGCCACTGACACCACATAATTCCACAGTCAATAAACAAACCTTAAGATGAACTCGTCAGGCTTTGATCTTGGCTTACTCCCAATCGGAGATTGACGCATCATCCGAGCGATCTCACTTTTGCATCTTGGCTGCAGTTGTAAAAGTGTGGAATGAAAGCTTATTACAGATTTACAACACACTTGAGTGTCCAGGGCTTTCTACCCAGCCAAGCTACATATCTCTTTCACGAGAGCTGGACACGCCCCCACAAGCCTTTAGAAAGCTAATCAAATTGTTTGTCTGATTGCCAGTGATGTCATGTCCGCTGCATTAAGTCAGACATCGGATCCTTCCAGAGGAGGGGAACCACTTCCTCTGCTCATGTGCACCATAGTGGGTCTGACACAGACGGCTTCTAGATGAAACTCAACGCCAAGTAATCTGGTGTTCAGCAGCAGACAGGCACACAGATGTTCAACCTACTCTGACACTGAAATACAGAGAGTAGCGATAACGTTACTGTCCTTTTAGGCTGTCAGCTAAATGTTAAAAACTACGACGAATATAATGTCAACATCAAAATGACACGAACGTAAAAATACAAAAGCTGTGAATCGAATGTTTATCCCGTCAATGAAACCCTCAGCTTGAATGCATCGTAACCCTAACCCTGACATAAAAAATAGCCTTCCTTGCTCTGTTACCTCCCTGCTGGTTGTAATAGTAGCTCTGCGGTGTCCTGCCATGATGGCACCCTACCTGAAGATCAGTGTCCTGGAAAGGTGGACGCTGCGGGCCTTCCTCAGAAGAGAGGCGGTGGCGTCCATACTCCTCGAGTGAGAGTGTGCAGGGGTGAGCCGGGGGGCAAGCTAACGCCTGCCAGCCATGATCCCTCCTAGCTACCTCCTGTTGGTGCTTAAGCCTCTGAACGCAACTATCAGTCTGCCTCACTAGCTGGCAGGCCACGTGGGTTGCTCACACACACACACACACACACACACACACACACACACACACACACACACACACACACACACACACACACACACACACACACACACACACACACACACACACACACACACACACACACACACACACACACACACACACACACACACACACACACACAGTGACAGATGTCAACCACAGCACAGCATGAAAGCACGCATGTTCAGTACCAGCTGGCCTGAGATCGTAATAAGAGCCTATAAAACTCTGCATCAACGAAATGAAAGATAGTGACATCTTTGTGTCCCCCAGCCTCTGATTGTCCAGCACTTTCATGAGTCGTATGTAATCAATGATATTAGGTTTGTATATATTTTTTTTTATCACCACAAACTAAAACTTGACCTGTTTGCTGCACATTGTCAGAGCTCATTCTTAAGTGCCTTGCTGATGGGACACACTCTATCCTAGTGCTTCATCTGAACAGCAAGGGATGCAGAGAGGCAGCCAGGAATGCACTAGCAGTGCCCAGCAAGGGGGATGCGGATGGCAAGTCACACTAAGAAAACACCCAATGAGTGAGCCGGGACATGGAGACTGGCAGCTTGTTAACCCCGCCTGGTGACATCACCCTCTGCCTTCTATACCCCAACAATCCCCATTCACTCTCAATGAAACACAGACACCCGACAACAGAGGACTTTTCAGAATGGCAGACTGCAATGCAATAGATTTGCATGTGCAACACACCATTCTTCTTTTAGAGAGAAGAAAGGCATTGTGGATTAAAGTAATACCATTATCTCCGGCTATGGCTGAGTTTATAATCCTGGAATCAAAGCAACATTTCTCAGAATAGCACTCAGGTAATGGATGCAGCGGAACATAATGTAAGAAGCGACTGGCTGCTTAAAAGGCTGGGAAGAGGAGTTGCCAACCGCCACCTTGGAGACTCTCTTCATAATGAGACCAGAGGATGGAAGCTGTCGTGGGTGGATCTTACACAGACACACACACCAACACACACACACACATAAACAAACATAAACACAAGCACACACACCAACATGCACACAAACACACACACCCAGGCAGACATACACACAGACAGATGCACCCCTGAGTTCAAATCTTTGTCATCGCGCAGGAGAACACATCCATTAGCATAGACTGAAAAAAAGATGGAGGAGGGAGATCTCTACCCAAACGCAGGGAAAGCTAAAGCTTTACCCAACAGAAACGTAGATCAATAGGAAACAGGAAGACAGTGGCTTCTGGGAGAACAAGTGGCCTACCTGTCACTCTCTGAAGGTCGTAGAGAAGGCAGTCGGAAGCTGGTGTTGCGGTCCAGTTTGGTCTGGCTCTTTGTCCTCTTGATGGATCCTTTCAGGCGTTTGCTGAAAAAACCCTGAAAAAAAAAGACACAAGGAGGAGAAGTCACCTCGGGAGGCCAATCCCAGTCCTGACTACAAACCCTGCAAGACCAGACTAGACGAGGAGTTGGTGTTTGTATAGGAGGGAGTTCTGCGAATGAGTGACCAATGTGTCACACAGGTCATGAATCTTGCCATGAAACTAAAAAACTAAAACGCCTGTGAATTGAGTCTAAACAATCACAGTTGTGTATGTTGCTGTCGTACCTCTATATATCTTAATCAAGTTACAGTCATTCTTAATATGTAATCAACTAAATCAACTAAAACAGTAACTCTGAAGACCCAGAGCGAGGAAGCAGTTAATGGTGTCTGAATCGACACCAACTAAGATTGCCACATTCAACATGACACAGGAATGTCCGAGTTTAGATCAGAAGAGCCAGACAGCAATGATGAAACCGACACCAGACTTGAGTCAGAGCAGATAAACCTATCGACCTTGAACAACCAAGTACTAGCGTGTTTGTACGACTTATACATGTTGTTTTTTTCATTACCCATTTTTGAACTCGAGTGACTTTTACTCCGGAGCGACTTAAAGTCCAGAAAATAAGGTACTCATAAACTCGCAATCAGTAATAGTGCCGTAGCCTACACAGACGAAAATAATAATACGTGAACAATGATATCTACAAATATATTATATATAATATATTTATTATAATATATAATATATTAACAGTAAAAAAAAATTAAGAAGGCATCAACACTTCCTTTCTGATGACATCAGCAAAGAGTGAAAAGAGAAGTACGTTACCCAGTAACAATAGAAACATGACACCATTTTAGCTATTGTGGTAAAACTGGGACAGAAACTGGAACATCATGGTGGGTGGGGCTACAGGGTCATCTTTTGTGCTCTGGCCATACTGCCTGCATGTTGACATAAGATACAGTAATACAACTCCTATAGCACACTCTGACCTCTGCCAGCTGAGTGGCAAAGCACTGACAAATGAAAACCTCTGTTACTTATTTACAGTACAGCAGTAAACATTACGCAGTGTGCTTTGCTATATTAGGTGTTGCTGCTCAATGTGATATGACTCATAGTTTGTATGACGAACATGAGCCTGAGGAATGAAGGAAAGGAAAAGGGAAAGAGTTGCTTTTTGAAGCAGATGAAAAGAGAGAAAGAGTATTTTATACGATTTAATAACGTTAGGCAAAGACAAGAGGTCTACTGGACAGAGATGGAGATGGAACGATTAACTTGAGGGAAAGACAGGGAGAGAGCCAGGGGCAGGGGTGTGTGGGAGACGGAGCCGTAAAAAGAAAAGATAGGTCGGGGGGGGGGGGGGGCAACAGGAAGTCTTTGTCAGCTCTTCAGTCATCCTCATTCACCTTGGCAATGTGGAGGAGGTGGGACGGAAAAGGATCGGTCTCAGTCTGAAGGAGACAACAGCAAGTTCCCTCCCCCTCCCCAGCAGGTGCATGCATGTATACAGCCTGCCTAGTCAGCACATCTAGACAGTGGACAGCAGCCGTCATCGTGACTTGGACCACAACCCATGTATCAATGTATCAGACAAAATGACATACGGTATTCCGTCGCTATGACTATCCGACTACAGTTACAATTCTCCAGGGGTTGAATCAAGTATTCCTCTCTTGTTTAATGCAGTAACTGCCAGACAGCCATTAGTCACTGTATGTTCAACTTGGAGATGTTATCTAACATTCAGTGACGGAAGCACGGTAGGCTCTATGATGACTCAACAATGATCAATGACAAGTCTTGTGGAGCAACTTTTTAAAAACTCAAGAGACAGCAGAGCATAAGTTTCTCTCCACACATATTCAGTTTGTTAACAAAAAAGCTCTGTGAAATGCCAATTATATGAATGTCAGTGACGGCCCCAATTCCTGAGGATATAAATATCATCAAAAGCATCTCGCTGTGAAGTCTTGCCATCCTTCGAGGCGTGCTCCCACACAGGAGAAAAACACTTCCCTGAGATGCATCTTCACACACACACACACACACACACACACACACACACACACACACACACACACACACACACACACACACACACACACACACACACACACACACACACACACACACACACACACACACACACACACACACACACACACACACACACACACACACACACACACACACACACACACATTTACTTTGTAACAACTGGAGAGGGAAATGTGCTTCTCCTCCGTCATTGTGTAAGAGAGGAAATAAATAACAAATGGATAATGAGAATTAGCTAGGGGAGGATTTGACAAGCTAAATGCTTTTATACCTTTTGTCAAGGTTCATGTTGAGGGAGTAACAAAAATGACAAATCAAAATGGCACCTGTTTTTTTTGATGGTCTGGTTTTAAGACCAATACTGCATTCACAACTGAAGCCTAAGTCACCAGGGAACTCCAATCCAAGGATTATATAGGAACAACTGTCTAAATGTTCAGATACGCATTCTGTAATGAGGCGGTGTATTAGCTATGGTGACTCAAACCATTAAGCATCTTTGTGACTTGAATATCTATAGGCAACTGCATGGAGATGCTTCATAATTGCCCCGACACTTACCGGCACTCTGAACGGAGAGGAGGGAGCCTCCACTGATATGTTCTTCTCTGAACTTCCCAGACCTGATATACTCCTCCTCCTTGGGGACCTCTCAGAAGACACTTCTGCAGATGGAGAAAGACAGTGGGAGAAAGCGAGCAAGAGAAGGAGAGAAGACCATCCATTAGAGAGAACAGGGCAGGCAGGTACCAACTTGACAAGTCAATCAATCCAACCGCTTCAAAGACTGAAGGGTGAATTACATGAGACATGAGATGCGTTGGTGGCAACATTTGGAGGAAAGAGGTTTCTGAGTGATGGAATTCCAAGTTGGAATTCAAGCAAGCTTCTCCTGTTGACAGCAGTATTGAACAGTCTGTTAACTCAAAACACAAAGTACAGCAGAGTCTCATAAGCACACGTTAGCAAATTAAAGGACCTAAAGATATAGCATGTAGCCTAGGTTCCATCATCCAGACACACGTAGCTAAATGTTATAATGTTCCACTTGGGTTTACTGTATTGATAGCTCAATGTGAAACTTGTGTCACATCACGTTCACAACACAGTAACAAAGGTACAGTATTTTGGGCACATTCTGCCAAACTAAACGTCTCTTTAAGGTGGCAGATTTGCGTGTCAAGGGTGTCTGTTGACAGACACAAAACCACTTGTTCCCCTGGTTGCAGCAATTGACTGGGTTATTATGAAGAAAATAACATAACATAACATATCACCCAGTAAAGTGAGTTACTGAAACATCAGCGTACGAAGTCAGTTACTGCAGCGAGCGCTTTCCTCATTCCATTGGCATTCTCCTCTTTCTATTAGGCTCAAGAAAGGTCTACTAGCATTTTTAGTTCCTCTCTCACTATTGATGTTTTTAAATCATAAATCTAACTTATTCCCCCCTAGCCTGACGCTATACAAGTACAGCAATGTTACCCTATATCTATATGTCCGTGAATGGGTCCTAGGGATAAAATTTGATTTATTTTGTATAGAACTTTGGCAAACACTGGTTGTTCTTTGCACTACAGAAATATTTGACTTGACTATTCAGCCATGGAAACATGGGTTCTATAACACTGCTTCAGCTAGTTTGGAGCTGTGCCAAGGTAAAAGGAGGAACCTGTCTGTCATGTGACAAAGACCCAAGAAATTCTCATGCCAGGGTACCTGGCTTCCAAAGCCAAGACAAGCGTTTACAATAATGTAACAATGAAGAAGAAGTCATGATGCAGAAATCCCACACCCAGTAACGGTCCGATCCCTGGTGAATATCCAAAGACACATTGATTACAGGCTAAATTTAGCCCTTTTCTCAAGCATTCTGAGGATAAGGCTTGTGAGACAAGAATGCAGTGTGGGAATAAATTATAATTTTCAGCAAGCACCATGTAGCCTCCAAGTATCCATACAATGATCACCATATAGATTCAGGAGGTATTCAAACTTTTGCCTTTAGGCCTATACTGTAATTAATTTATCTTGTTTAACTGTGAGCCATGGATGAGATACAGCATTCAATAGTCAGCGCTTATGAGTGGGAGAAAAAAAAAGAAGCTACTTTGCAAAGTGCTATATCAAGTTCTCCCACTGTCCTTTTGGCTTCCCTGCAGCTCTGTTGAAACACTGCATGCATCATAATTCAGACCAGAGTGAGCCTCAAGGGAGCTAGCAAGCGATGGGGACCTCCATAAACTTCATGCATATAACCCTCCATCACTGCTCAACATCAGTTACAGGACACACGGTACAGCAGTCACACTCAAGGATATCCAACATGTCCTACGTACGATTATATGCTGAAGAGCACATCAGTTGAGAATGCAGTACAGAGTGGAACAGCACAGACCAGGCTCCAGATATGATGCAAGCAGTAGCCTACACAGACAAACTTGAGACATGATGCCCTTTTAAGGCTGTTGCACATGACAATTACACATAAAATAAAAGGCAAGGTTAGAAATAAATTGGAGAGGAAAAAGACAAGAGACAGAGAGACAATCCAATACCTCGATCACAGCTGTTCCCCATCATCTAAGGAGGAGATGGACAGGGTCAGCACCAGATTGGCTAAACAGAGAATGCCTTGCGCAATCAGCCAATGAGGCAAAGTTGTTCCCATTTACATGTCCATCTTCTGCAATGCACAGCCTTCCCATTGACAAGTGGAACCTTCGGGCAGAAGGAATTTGGACCCATAAACCAGGCATCCCACCTAAAACTGGCGTTTCATGCCTGTTCCTTGTTCTCTGCCTCCCGTTGTCTTGCTTTCTCTATCCTTGCTCTTCTTGTCACAGTCCCCCCCCTCCTTTTTCTCTCTCCTCCGAGCAAGCTTGTCACTGAACCCCCCACCCCCCCACCCCCACCCCCCAACCCCCACTCTTCTCTCAGCAAGCTTTCCCACTGTTACAGAGCACCCCCCCTCTCTCTGAGTATGTTTCCTGTATCATTCACTCGGTATTCTGTCAATCTCTCCTTTCAGCAGAAAGAGTAACCTTTAGGTAATCAGCCACTCTCTCATTTTTTGGCATGCTAGCGGACCGGGATTCTACCGCATTTATTCAATCAATTGCTGTAACTGCACTCCACTGTTCCCCTCAGTAGAACTGCAATTACTTACCTCTCCGGTCTCTCCTCTAAAGCGCTCTCTCTCTCTCTCCTATTCTTTCCCCCTCTTTCTCTCTCATCCACCCTCTCCCTGTTTCTCTACATCGTTCCTCAATCTGTATTCCTTTCCCTTTCTTCCACCTTCCTCTTCTCTGGTTCTCTCTATTTCACTCTCTCGATCATTTCTTGCCCTCTCCCTCCTTTCTCTCTCTACAGAGGCGTCTGCCAGGCTACTGCAGCTGAAATGCAGCCTCACTCACTGGAGCCACAGGACGCATAGGACGAATTTAGAGCCACACTTTAAGGCTAATTACTAAATAAGTTCCCCTCAGTCGACTGATGTAGGACACAACTCTGGGGGGTTTTCCTATTACCCGAAGAGGAAGTGCAAGATGGATAGAGAGTGAACAGAATGGGAAGGGAGGGGTGAATATAAATGATAAGCTGGGAGGTGTTTGAGGGAGGCAGAGAGAGGGAAAGAGAAAAGACAGAGAAAATAAATCCACGTATTTGTTAGGTGGTTGGGTCTTTTGAAATTCTCGGTGAAAACTAAGCAAACTAAACAAATACCTCTCTGAAGGGGCTATGATTCATTTCCAGGTTACACTGAATGAACCCCCACCTTTCTGAACTGGTGTTTGCCACAGGTCAGTTACTGCAATTTAAGAAGATCTGACAGCCTTGCCACAAGTGTAAGCCAAACCCACTTAGTCTGGAAATAAACCTGCAGCAGAAGAAGTGAAATGTCTGGCACTATCAGTGAAATATTTATCAGGATTCCTGATACACTGCTGAAATATGACAAAGCCTATGACTTTAGGAACTACTTATTATGTTCCTGTGAACCTGTCCTCAAAGTGGTGAGGTAGATGGTGCAGAGCTCCTACAAAGTTGTTGGTTGAACTATTCATCAGGGACAATAATTCTAGTGTAACTCAGCCAATATAACTGGAAGTCTCCAGAAGGAAATAAATATGTCAAGAAAAGCACCTTTCTAAGAACAATTGGAACAAGCTGAATACATTCTGACAGACACATGTGCTTTGTTAACAAGTCCTTTGCAGTATAAGACTTAGCATGGGCATCTGAGTTCAGCAATAACCCGAGTCGGGGCTAAGTTCAATAATAGCCTGAAGTACTGCTTGATATGAATAATTAATGACCACCATCCACACTTCATATCAGATATCGCAAGCACAATAAGGTTGGTAGTGGTCAAAGCTATACTACTTGCAATTAAACTATAATCTTATAATTTTCAAAGGACTTCTGAAATGTTGTGTTTTAAAGCAATTTCCGACACCGTATGCTGGGAAATCACAAAGCGTATTTTTAGAGATAAGGTAGCCGACACTTCCATAAATGACATAACGTACGTACGACTCATGAAGCCACGAAGCCTCATGGCAAAGTAAGATTTCCAATCATAGATTTATAGCTAAAGAGCACTCTCTTTCTCCACCCCTCGCTTTTCAATTAACTGCTCATATAAAACCCGCATAAGCATTTGTCCTAATTGACACAGGCAAAGATTAGACTCCCTAAAAGGGTGTTCAAACAGGAATCCATCCGATCACTTCTAATTACAGTTAGGGGGCTAATTTCTCCATGTGGCAGGCTATGCATTTTAACCCTGGTGTTATCTTTTAACAAGGTATTGATTTCAGGGACGTTCGCTTCCCTTGCACTGAATCAATTGTTTAACTGGATTTTCAGGAACAGATTCAGAAGAGGGTCAGTGCAGGCAGGAGTATCTGCCCCCCAACCGACTGCGTTGACTCCAAATGCTTGACACCCAGCTTGGAGGTGTGACCTTGACAAACTGGGCTAAATCAAAGCACAGATGGGGGACTGACAGTCACGGGGTCAAGGGTGACACTGTGGCAAATTAAATCCAGTTATGCTTGTATTGCTCTTTCAACTGGAAAATGTCAAAATGAGCTTCACAGATGACCATCATGGACCCTAGTCAACACGTGAGATTCAAGCGTACGTTTCAGAAGACAAAAACAAATTGGAAATACTTCATATATTGGTTCAACAGAATACTGGTTGGTTGATATAAATCAGTGGGATTCAGATTTGGAACAATTAAAATAAGGCAATACACAACCTAATCTTAACCTAATGTTACACCAAACGGAACTTTCAACAGCATTCCATCACGACTAGAGCACAAACACACTGTTCACAGGACGTAATCATCCAAAGTATTTGTGAGGGAGTAGCAATGGAAAAGCATGATGTTGTAGAATCAACAATGTTAGGAATGTGAAACCAACACTCCATTCTAATCATAAACCAGAACAGGCACACCTGTACGCACTAGACAACCAACAGGGACTTGATGATCCACTGGTAATTATTAAACACTTAACATTTATTTGATACTGAGTTGCAAATAGTTTTATCCAAAGTAACAAAAAATGGGATCAACAAAGTTGTATATAGACAGTATATACTAAGTAAATAGACAGTATGTTATACTCTAGTATGTCGGAGGGTAGAAAGGAACACTGGTATTTAGCCTATCCGTTGCAAATCCAATAAAGTCTGATAAATCGAACTAAGACTAATCCTGAATAAAAGATCAGGACTCCAACAATACTAAATTAAATTTTCCATTCCACCTGTTTCTACTCAAAGTTCAAGAGAGGGTAAGTCAGTTAAGGTCAGTTTAGTCTGACAAGGGAAGAAAGCATTTGGAATATGTTTAAAAACCAAGTGTTTTACTTGTTCCATTATCAAAGTTAGTCAATAGTCTCTAGTATAGTAATATAGCTTTAAACAAACCCAAACGTGTTAAAGAGACAAATAGTCTATAATAGCCATTCATTCAACAGATTGCCTACATATAGGCACATCATTGAAATTAAATGTTATTGACAACTTCAAAAACTATTGTTCGAAAGTAGGTTAACTGACAATCTGCTGAAGGATGCAGGGAAGCGGAAAAGATAGGTTCACATATGTTCAAAACACTAAAACAACCGAGCAATTGTCTATCCTTTATAATGGAGACCCTATGACACTTGATTAAAAAGCTGCAGGACCCAAATCCGTGTGGACAAATTCATTCAAACAATGTATCAACGCGGTCACGTTTAATGTCGCTATTTAAAGGATAACTCAAATCTTAGCCGTTAAAATGTTTTTACTTAATTCACACATTATTCACGACTGAGAACAGTGAAACATGTTAACAGGTTGCGCACGAAAGAAAAGTTTGTTTTGCAATACAGCCCAACAAATGAGTGACCAAGTACTAGGAGTATAGTAGTCAACGTGCATGAACCAGTATCTAAATCCTCAGACGTTTAAATATTGCTTTCTTACCAAATAATTCCATGTTTTAAAAATCCAGCAATTACATTCCGATTAAAAATCCAGCACAAGCTAAACTATAGCTCGTGTTATCGCCTTGTGTGTCTTACTTGCTTTGCCTCCCTTCAAGAGAGGAATGCAGAAAAGCCGGAGCCGGAGCCAGTTAAACCCACCGCCTTTATCTACTCTATCAGTCTTTAGAAATGAGGACAACAATAGTCCCACCATCTTCAAGACGCGTGGAGACGCCTTCATATGCCGCTAGTTTATGTATCTCTGGTCGGTTACATTGACTGTGGGGTCTTGTGCTATGGTCTACATCCATATAATGAGCCTAGTTTTGTCAACAAACAAATATTAAAATGATAGATGTTATACTATAACTTTGTAAAGGCTTATCAAAGTAATATTTTGGATGAAAAATAAAATTCTATTGCATATGCTCCACATTTATGTTGCTCTCATAACTTTTAATTCAATATTTAAGCGCGATGCCAACATTTCAAAATGAAATATTTAAGGAATTTGATGGTCAAGGAAAGAAGAGTTTACATATTTCAAATTACTTTGTTTGATATAGTTAAAATAATTGTGTCATCAAAAGTGACTGTTGAATTTCCATGGAGGTAACAGTTACTATCTGGGCTGAAACCCATTACTGGAGACTTTGGTCAGACAAAAGTATACAGATTAACATATAAATAACCTCCTCTCCCTCAGTGGAGCACAAGACAGAGGGAGATTAAGAGGGTCAGTGAGATGAATGACTCCCTCAGTCACATATTCCGTCCATCCCTCTGTCTCACCAGGGCTGTCACAATACGCCATCGCAAGACTCTCTGTTCCCACCAACCCCCAAGCTCTGGCCCATGCACTCCTGTCCAGACCCTTGCACCCCCGCAATTTCTCCCAGCTGAAAGCCCCTGACTGAGAGCAACCCACAGCGTGGCATTAGGGTCAACCATGCCTCACAGGCCCCAGAAATGGATGGACACAGGGGGGCTTTTGTCCCGGTTTCAACATTCCCAAATAACAACACCTACTCTTGCACATTAGTGAGATGATTCACCATGCAATGGTGTGTCCTATGTCTTCTGCCAACCCACACCTTCTCTGATTTAAACTGTATCTCCCTTCATCAACAGACATGGAAACCTAGAAGTGACGAGTCCATTTGTGATCATGTTTCCTCCTGTCGACAGCTCCTCGTATTCTGTTTTCTTTGCAGCTTTTCAGGAGGAGGCAGGAGGATTTCACATGATGATGCAGATAGGAACTGCCATCATTTCCAAGAAGCTCAGAGTTTACATAACGGATTCAGGCAGATCCTCTGTGCCACAGTTTTTTTTTTATATGAATGCTGCTTGTTTGTCAAATTCAAAACACACAAACAAGAATAAAACCCACAACATGTATATATAACACAAGGAAGGAATCTCTAGACAAGAATCGGTCACCTGTCTCACTACCACTGTAATCTATGCACTGTTTACAATCCTGGTAACTGCACCTTGTTGCATTTGCCATCCTTGACAAGCTGCTGCTTGAGGAAACAAACTGTCAAATGAAATGTAATAGTAAAGGAGGTTGTAGAAGTGTTTTACCTAGCATTGAGGCGCCCTCTGTCTGGTAGTCCGGGAACTGCCCTTCTGATGGCACACTAACAGTTCGCCGGAGACTCCGACTCTTTGACGACACAGTGGGGCTTTCCTGGACCTCTGCTGGCAGCTGTGAGTGTGTGGAAGGATAAGAATGTCAGGTAAATGCGTGACATGTAACCATGCAAGTACAGCATTTTTCTTGCATTTAGTTTTCCTTCCCCGGAAAGCAGGTTCTCTTAAAAAAAGAGTATTTAAGTAACATTAGGGAGTTTAATTAGCGTTGTTCATGATGATTGGTAACAGTTTTATCTTTTTAATGTAGAATATTGAAGAAGAAAAAAAAATTAAGGATCTAATAAATTATCATCTTTCAAACTTTATATCCTGACATAATTATATTGGATTCATATTATTCTCGAATACTACATCACAGATGTAAACGGATTAAGTGGACAGAGTCACTTTCACTCTCTAAGGAGTGAAAACATTTTCTATCGTATGTTTGGGAACTCAAAGCTGACTGTCTACGTGTATCCCATGTGTACTCACACACGTTTGTATAGATGTGCGTGTGTGTATACTTGTGTGTGTGTGAGAATGCAGGAAGGTGGTACATAGAAATTCCACACACCTCCTCCTCCTTGTTGAGCAGGATGAGCTGGCTATCAGTCAGGATGCAGTACTTCCTCTCCCACATACTGGTGTCTGAGTAGGGCGACTGGCCGCAGGAAAAGCGGTGCGAGGGCGGTCCTTTAACATCTGCACAGGGACACAAAAAAAGACACCTTAGAGAAGCAGAGGAAGCAGAGAAAAGATGGCCATTTTCAATATATGTTTTATATTCATGAATGCGGCCATTCAAGCATGGGCAGATATCTCAGTGACAAAACCGCTGTTACAAGATATTTTTGTGTGTTCATGCTACCATTTTACTCTACAATATAGACATATCTTTTTATAATAGGTGCTTTACCCAAAATAGATTCCACAAGAAGCAGCTGTACATCAAGCCAACTGCCTGTCCAGATTTATGGAGGTAATTACATTAACACCAACTGTTCAAAGATTCGGTGCAATTCCTCTAGCAGTTCCTCCTACTCGACTATAGAGGGCAGTGTAGACCTCATATTTTTAGCTACCTATAAGATTTCTTTACAAGTTTGAAAAACCAGCCTATGACAATGTGAATTACACTCAACATGCTAAATCTAACTAAACTGTTATAATGCTTCACTAATCTCGTGTAGTCGTGCTGAGTATATAAATAGGTGTTATTTATGGATCCAGTCTTGCTTTGACAGTAACTGCAGTTGACAATTACAAGGCCTTGTTGATGAGCAAGGCTGTCGCAAGGCTTTTTGGTATAAAAAATTTAAGTGTTTCTCTGAAGCTTCATTAGGCGTGGTTCAACTACCTTAACCCAGCACCACATGAGTGGTGCAGTGCAGTGTTTAGGGACTTGGAGGGCAAAGGTCATTAACAAGGAAAGGATCCAAGTAAGTTGCACTGCAGGCTTAACTGGGCCAAGGTGAGCAGTATAAGCTAGTACAATATTGGCCTAGGGAAAGGCCTGATAGGCTAACACAACTACACATGATCTACAATGCTTCAACCAATCCAAGTGGCTATTGTCATAATAAAAATGCTAGGATGTTGGGGTTGGGAACTGGAACTGAATGGCTTTTGTGTTCCTTCTCAATGCCACCTGGGCACAGTCCTGTAATATACCCATGGCCATAAACACAGCAGAACAAAGGACACAAGGCTACAAAGCACAGACAGATAGTTGTAATGGTTTTCAGTACAACATGAATACGGATGCAATAACACAGTACACAGACAGTTTTTACAGAGTCTGATCCTGGAAGAAAATTGACTGTCTTGATTTTGGGAGGGGGGGGGGGTCTTGCAAATGGCCAAACCAGCCTCCCATGGCAGCTGGCCCAACACGTGGAAGACACAAGACAACAGTGTTCCAGTAGACTGTTTATGTTTCTTTATTCTGGGTGTGGGTAAGAGGGTATACTTCAAAATGGAACTTTCCAAAATAACCAACAATAGACACAACCGCATCGTTCCATCTAACGGTCATGAAGGCGTGGATACAAAAAGAATTTCTCAGTTCCTTGCCTAAAGGTACATACCATTGATATGAAACAGTCCTGCATAAAGTCTAATTAATCCAGGAAAAGCAATTGTCATTCCCGATGCATTTGTATGGATTGCAATATTTACAACTGCTCTAACCCATGATGATGAAATCAAGATTAAATCCATCAAAGGTACCTTTTATCTTTGAGACGTTAAGAGGTTTTTCAGAACTGAACCACCAACCTTGAACTGTGATGAAAGACTAGAATAGAACCATATAGTAGGCCTGCTGCACAAAACTGCATGGCTGAAAAGAACTAGGATTGCTTTATCAGATAGCATGGATGAACCAACTGTATTGCAGCATACTAAATCACACATGACCACACCACACGGCTTGTGCTCGAGCCCCCCATGAGAACTGAATCTTCTCACACCTGCGAATGCTCAAAGAATTGTCTGAATTTTTTGTTCTTCTCTGGGGAATATAAGGCCAGTAAGTTCACAAAAGCACCTCTCCAAAGCAAGGACACTGTAGACTAGTCCTAATTGGAGTGTCTCTACTTTTGGTGTGGAAAAAAAACAACACATTTAAATAGCTAGTCTATTCTTTGAAAAGCACCATATGCTTGTCAAAAAGCCTTGAAAAGAACTGATGAGAACAATGCACAAAAAGAGAGAAGAAATAAAAGATAAGATAAAAGATAAGAAGTGGCTAGCGATTGGTCCAAGTTCTGCTAACATAAGAGAGTGGGAGCCACTGGCCATTCATATGATGTAACTCTCTGTCCCTTTGCGTGCTGTAGCACATCTGCAGTGTTTGGAAATATGCTTATGACCTTTTTGTAATGAATATACCAGCATTATGTCCTTTGTGTTACACTGTTGGGTTAAAGGTAGGCTACAGTGCTGATGTGGCTCTGCATGCATGATGCTTGCTAAAACTGTAACAGTGTAAAATATTTAAATATACATGAATAGGGTATCGTCCACTGCAGAGTTTGGTTCAGTTCAATATAACAACAACATCACAACACATATTTAATACTGTGAAGCGATGACATGCCTTCATCCATTACCAAAGTCTTTGTTGGGGAATACAAGATTGTAAAATAAGGTTGTATCGAGTAAAGTCAAACAGATCTGAATCAATGAATTAACTATGAGGACTAATGTTACATGGCTGTCACATGTCCAGGAAACCTGAATGCACCTAAAGAAAACAAGACGTGGCAAAATACAATGTTTGAAATACAATGTTTGAAATACAATGTTTGTGAAATTGTAACCGCAAAATTGGATTCGACCGTGTCAAAACTCTCTGTTTTAGTAATGTCACATCTATTCTTGACAAGAAGAAAAATTAATTCCTAAATTTTTGTCTTTGCTGTCACGTAAACAGCTAGTTAGCTTCCAAAAACAGACTTAAGAGTAATATACAGCTATATTATATTATCTGAGCTCTGGTAATGATCAACAGTCAAAGTAGAACTACAGGCCAAATCAGAGTACTACAGATTATAGCCAAGCCCAAAAAGTAAGCCTAGGCTATTTATGCAACAAGACGTTGGAAATAACATCTGTGTACATAATGTCTTGCAAAAGAAGCAATATGAAAACAAAAACAATCCGTGGAGGCCGCCCACATCAAAACTAGGTGGAAAATATATCCCCCAAATTAGCTTGACAGACAACACAAGAAGGCATGCTTTTGGTTTTCATTCAGCGTGAGTAATGAGTCAGATTCTCTGTGTGGGTGTCCTGGAGTTGTGCCCCTGTATGCTTGTTTGTACTGCATTCAGGGCTGAAAACAATTAGCCGAGTGCAGCATGCGTGCCAGCTGGAAAGTAGCTAAAGTTGCCAGTTTGTGACCTGGCGGAGGTCACAATGCATTAATGGCGTTATACAAGGGAGGGATTGAATCCAGGGCCCTAGCATTGAGACTACTGAGAACGGGTGTCTAGGATACTTGTGAAAAAGCCAGAGAGAGACAGCGAGAGAAAGAGAGAGAGAGAGAGAGAAAGAGAGACGAGAGCATAGAAAGAGAGAGAGAATGTACATATAAAACTGAGTCAACAGACACTTGTGGCTTCTATGAATATCCCAGACGAGTCAGGCAGGCAGTGCTGTGTGTGAGTGACCGTAGTTCACAGGAGATGTATGAGGAGAAATCCTACCCTCCCTGAGTCCTGTATGGAATGTCTGGGAGCTGGGGGTGAGGTCTCACCATCTGTCCAGGATGGGGTTTCAAAAGCATGGCTGGGATCGCTAATCATCACTACCAATGTAGACCCACCTACGCATACAAGACTCAAACCTTGTGGTCACAAGCATGCTGTGCGCACGCGTAGAGACACCGGCATAGACTAACAAAACCTGTTTGGTTACCAACCCCAACCACATGGCATCGTAGCCTAACCTCAAGTCTCGGAGGATTTGGGCACCCCAGCCAACTAAATTAAAATCAGTCACAGTTGGTGGGAATTGAATATGAACCTATGTCATTTTCAACTTCTCATTTTTATTTCAACTGGAAATAGTTCACTTCCATGTTTCCTATGAGAAGTGCTGATTAGCAAATGTGTCCACCCCCCCAAAAAAACCCTTTCATAAAAAGAAGAGAACGCATATATACTTAGTGAATATGCTTCCCAAAGACTGCATGTGTTTTACCAGAAGAAGGACGTTTGATTGTATTTGAAATAAATGAGGAGTTTTGTCTTGAAGGCCAAACAGAAACACATGATTATCACACGTGACTTTAAGTAGACAAACGGCAGGGCTTAATTTCTAAACTTAATTGTCATAGTTTCAGCCAGGTGTGTCCTCAACCCACTTCAGAGGCACAACAGAGGATGCTTTGTGCAATGAAGCAATACTCTTTACCTCAATGTCCTCCAATGGGCCAACCTTTACCTCACTGTAAAGCAATAGGACTACGTCCCTATGGCAACCAGTAAATAGGCACCTCTCCTCCAATCACAAAACAGTGACATCATCTGGTTTTATCCAGATAGGGCTGGTGAGAGGCCGACAGGTGGGGGGAGGGGAGGTGGTGACTGAGGTTGAAAACAAACACAGACAGAGAGTGGGTGTGGTACCAGAATTACGCTCAGTATCGTAAGCTGTCACTTGAACCAGACAGTGCCTCTGATAAAGAGTTATTTAAAACGTCACCCGAGATATAAACACTGTTAATAATACAACAACATTCGGGTGCTTTGTAATCGTGTGAATTATTTGTTTTCCAATTGCTCATTACCACTGCATTAACAATCCCAAAGGACTAAATCCAGCGACCCCGCAAATTAGCATGTTAAAATTGGCATCTGGCTAGATAGGGACTGAGCTATTGTCAAGGAGGAGGAAATTACTGCAATTAACCCCGGGACCCTTACCCCAGCTCTGGCTTTCTCAAATTGTGTGGCATTCTTGTTAAAACTGTGTGGAGACACACAATGTGATTAAGGAGTAGTTCTTAATTTTTCCATGGGTTGTATACAAAAGAGCTCATTACCTGTTGCATTTTAATGAGAAATTACAGTTAAATTCCACTTTAAATAAGCTCTATAGTACAGCTGTGTCCGTAGGCAAAATCTACTAATACACACCAGTATCCAGCCCTTTGAAATATATTTAAATTCATAAGCAAGTGGTTCAAGATTGGCTTCAGTTACTTCTTCTGGTAACTCCATCAAAGCCACCTCTCCAAGTAATCCTATGTACATTTCCACATTTGACAGATTAATTACAAATCTTGCTGGTGAGTTGGTTGTAGATTTTCATAATCTCTGAATCAACATAAAGTATGGCCTATCCCCGTCAGTATGTTAGTACTAACCTAGATCAGTTGTCTGTGCTCCTTCAAAGAAGAAGACTTGTCTTATTTTGAGGAAGCAGTCCCTTTTAATCTGATATGCTGGATTTACACAACAAAAGTACTTTAGTTAAGTATGTAATATAAATGTTTACAACCAAGGTGGACATGTTCATGAAGCATGTAGAATGCTAGTTTGAAAAGAGAGAAGTGACAGTGAGTGGGCAAAAACAACAAATGAACAAAAAAAATGTTCAAAACTTTAGTTGTAATAAATAATTTGTGGTTTGCCTGTTTTCTGTCTCACTTATCACATTTAGACTTAAGCAAGCTCAGAGCCTTACTGTTTTATGTTCCTCAGGGGAGCACTGTGAGTGACATTGTTAAATATTTCAGTATGCTACCATTAGCATTTTTTTCCCCCCACATCAACATTTGCGGGGCTTCTCTTCTTCTGCTGTACAAAAAGGTCAAACCTATGGCAACCAATGTCAGGGTTGACTGTTGATGTCAACTCTGAACTCCGCAGTTAGCAAGAATGCTCTGCAGTTTACAAGCACGATGTTCATCCCTAAGCCCAGAAAGCCATTTTTGAGTGCATTTTACTATTTTTTTCTTACCAACTGCAAATCTGACAACAAAATCCCACAATTGTGAAATTCTAAGCATTTCTTGCCTTTGTATACTAGCTCTCCCTTCAACACGCTTCTCAAAAGACTTTTCTCTAGCAGATGCTCCAAATGAAAACAGGGAAAGCCTCCTTTTTCCCAGGACTGCTAGAGAGCCACCGTTGGCCTGAGCTTTGAAAGGTTAATGAGTTGTTAGGTAGAGCTGCCACATTCTTATTGTTATCGTCTGTGCATTTATTTGTTAGGGGGTGTATTTGCATACAAAAGGAGGCTATGTGGTTTCCCTCTCTGGCAATGCAAGAGCCAGCTACATTTGTGAAGCCTGCCTCTCCAACCCCCCTGCTTGCTGTGAACCCCCAGGGTCAGCTTGCACAACGCCAACCCTATCCGAGAACAGAAAACCTTTGAAGCATAATATTTTGGCCCATAGCAATCCGATTTAGTCTCATCGCTACAAAAAAAGCAGAAAGCTTGAGTTATGGTACAGGCACATGGTTTCTATAGTCAAATCAAAAGCTTGATTATAAGAAAAGCTTTCTCACTGTGAGAAATCAGGCTATCCTGAGGGAAGTAGAGTACCGTAAGTCTACAATGAGGAAGCTAACATGTTGTTTACCCTACCATGATTGAGAAGTGAAAGATGAAGAGAACAGCAGTTTTCAGTCATCTGTTTTACTGTAATGGAAGGTTCTACTGAGGTTTCAAAGATTTTCAGCCATATTTAACTAGCAATAAGGGTGAGTCTACTTCTGTGGCAAGACAAAACATACCTTCAACCTTGCACTACACTAACAAAATGAGGGAAAATGGGTTTAGTGGTTTACTCTATGAGTCAGGTAGGAAACTGCAATGGAGGAAGAAGAAGAAAAAAAAATCCCAAACTTTGGTTGTAAACCTTTCCATGACATTTTCGAAAATACAGTTTCTAAATGCACGACTGACTTGACTGAACATATAGTAACATGTGAAATGAAGTGAATACAAGCCAGACTATTCCCATTCTAGCATGGCAAATTACTAAGGCTATAGAGCATAGCTCATACATGCTTATGGGTTTTTTTTTGTACCACGGTACAGACAGTAGAGTGTGAATTATAACTCAAATATGAGAACACATTTTTTCCAGGTGATTGATTTGGCAATTTAGCTATCAGTAATGAATGAAAGCATGGGTTCATCCTTCTTATACAGTCTGAAATCAGAGGCCTACATAATGTGATTTGCATCTGAAAATTAAATTAGCATAACTTAACCTTCGACAATTTTTTGTTTAGGGGCTCTGCTGTTTGATCCAACACTGCAGGAATCAAGACTTAAATTGTGAATATATTCTCTATACCGAAACCCAAAGGCTATCACTTGGGATTAGTTTATGTCAATTAGCATGAGATATGTAGCACTCAAGGCACTGACAACAGCAGTGAGTGAGTAAATTAACCAGTAAATAGGTCAGTCAAACATTTATATACAAATATTAACATTTGAACATCTGATGATAATACTCTCAAAGAAGGGTTTTAGAAAGCTCGCCTACCAGACACCGGGCTCTCACACTCATGTTTGAGACTGAGGATCCGATCAAGTCTCCGTGACATGGAGGAAAATAGGCTGCTAACAAAAGGGCCATTTTGGGCGGCATCAGAGCCCACCTTCCTGATGGATGTCTTCTCAGAGCTGCAATTAGCCCCTGGCTCGGACAGAGACCTGTGGAAAGGTATCAGGCCCCTGAGGGAACGGGCCTTCTCCCATCTCCCCCGTGTCCATGTGTCCCTCTGCTCAGCAGGTGTTGGGACAATGCCACTGGTCAACCTCCTGGGAAGGCTCAACACGCTGAGATGGGCAGGTTCCACTACTTGACCTTTCCTTTCTGAAATTGCCTCCTTGGACGGTGGCTTTCCAGGAGTCAGAGAAGCAGCTGTCCTCCACACATATCCGTCCAATGGCTGCTCTGAGACAGACCGGGAGTATGGTCTCTTCCTGGGCAACCCCCAACTGTGACAGTGATCAGAACCCTCACTGCCAAACAACGGCCAAGATACTTTTTCATATGAATATTCCCTCTCTTCTGAGACTGTTCTTTTTTGACTCATGACGTCATGGCAACCAAGCAATGTTCACCGAGAATACATACAAAATGTCTTCAACTGGCTGCAACAGAATCCCAAGCGTTGAACTCACACCAATAACTCTTCTGTCATAGCAATTCGCAAAGCCTTGTTTGAAGAATCTCTCTCTGATGACTTATTAGACGCTCCATTCAATGTCTAGGTGAGTAATAGGTTCACTAGCTCAGACTTCAGTATTTGGCTCATGGATGCTCCTCTTCCTGAAGGAGGAAGTGGGGTGTCGTATAAGTGCGTAGCCTTCGTCAAGGCTTGTCCAATCACAGGTCGCCAAACTGGAGGCCTCAGATTGTGGTTTTCCGTGTGTCAACTGTTAAGTGAGTCACATCTGCATGCTCACGTCTTGAGTGATTTGTTAGCGACTATAATAGTCTAGACAACATAAGAAAACATAGAGGTAAAACACATTTCCGTGACCAAGATAACTCATGGTTGTTCACTTATCTCATTCAAATAGTTACATCAACTCTTAACGACAGCATTTTGACTTTTATAAGCAGGAAAATCAGTCCCAACATGTCTGACATTTGATATCT
Source organism: Neosalanx taihuensis (assembly GCA_030340665.1). Lineage (NCBI taxonomy): Eukaryota > Metazoa > Chordata > Actinopteri > Osmeriformes > Salangidae > Neosalanx > Neosalanx taihuensis. The sequence goes on along the minus strand of CM059300.1, from coordinate 12,686,690 downwards.
AAAACATTTAAATTGGTAGTTTATTCAAAACAGGTTTGAGAACATGAATATGAGATGAACAATGAGACAAGTGCCACTTGCACCTACTCATTGAATGGAGATGAACACTTAGTGCAAAGGGAAATAAATCATTGAGTGGATAGGGAAATGATTATAGTATTTAGCAATTCCACAGTTGAAGTGATACTAAACAGGAACAAATGATCTCCTCAACAGAGAAAACTTGTACGAATGTTGAACGCACTTGCTCATGAATCTCTTCTAAAACCTGCAACTTGGCTAGACAACCAAAAATACTGTTGGCTACAGGAAGTTACCATGTTGTCATTAATCACCATCAGTCATTCCAACGCTCACTACTTAAGCGTTTATCAGGGAATAATTAAGTCTAAGACATTGGTTTATTAGTAGATGGGGGGAAAAAAACTGTCGGCAGGGTATAGCATCCCCCTGCTGCCACCTCCATGAGAACGCAGCATCTCATAAATATTCATAAGTGGCTGAGAATGAGCTGCCCCTGGCTGGGCCCCAGTTCACAGTGATCCAACAGGAAATGGGAGAGGCGTCCCACAGGGAGCTGTGTTCGTACCCCTGCCTTTGTCACTACCGGGGCTCGTTAGAGCACACATCCCTATCAGCACTGAAGCGCAACTTGAAACTCTTTGCAAAGGGAAGCAGGAAAAAAAAGAATCACATTGCTTTAAGTCGCTGTGGTAGCCTCATTATCTTCAGAGTAGGAGACCAGCAAAACAGGACAACGATATAGCTAGCCCTGGAACAAGATAGTGAACATAATGTAGTTATGGAAAGCACCAGGTACATTACAGATCTTAGAAGTAACACAAGACGGCCCACAAACTGACCCAAATACTTGCATTCATTGGATAACAAGGTGGTAAAGCAAAGCTCAGTAGCAACATTCATCACATCTAGGTCAGTGATGGGACACGGGAAGCCTATCCTGAACCCACGACTGGGTTGTCTTGTAAAACGAGGGAGAATAACACTGAAGATTTCAGAGGTCTGTCAGACAAAATGGAGTTGCAGCTTCCTCACCTCTCCTGTTTACATGGCATTTCCACCACCAGGGAAAGGCCCCCTGCTGCCTTTGGTCCCAGAGATCCCTGTGGTGATTTCACTCTGATGGCGGAAATGTGTGCGTGATCTGTGCCAAAAGACAACATTTGAAACGACAGAAAAGACTCTTCAATGATCCCCTCTGACTGCCACTATCACTACAGATAATCGTGTTTCCTTATGATTTCCTTTTATATTGCTCCTACTAGTCAGGACACACAAACACACACACACACAAAACAAAACAGCCACATCCAAACCCATATCCAATTGAAGCACTGTGTATGTGTGAAGCACATTTCCATGGGCAATGAGGAAATTTGCATTAAAGCTGGAACAAGATGAGTGTAATGGCAAGCACAAAGAATCATCCCATCCCCTTTCTTGTTTCACGTTCGTTAAGCCCACACATTGGCAACCTGGATACTAATGGATGCATCTGATGTCCATAGAGAATAACGAGACCATGGTATAGAGGAGACCACAAACAAAATCACCTCATTAACAGTTAAGAAATCGGTGTCTCTGAGATACGAACGTGAGAGTGTCCAGGGCCCACTCAGCACCGCTGGGTTAGCGACAGCTGTAGGCATAAAAATAAACGGATGCAAGTCAAGAGCAGGAAGTTAAAATCAAGATACAGAGATGAAGCGATAAAGGGGGAAATATCAACTTGTCTGTTGACAGACTCACTTACTATTCTAGTCTCACAAACTGTCTGAAAGGCTATATCTCCCTGGCCCCTCTCCTGCAGTGACGCATGGGCTCATAATGTCTCCACTCAGAAGCATAGGAAAAATGACAAGGGGCTGCTGGCTTCGTCCACTGCCACTTTGTCATCCATTTTTTGGAGGCCTGTCCTGCCAGAAATCAGAAGCAAGAGGACAGGCACACCCCAGGTCTAAATATAGCACCTTTCCATTAAAAGGGAGATAAATCAGCCGATGAATAACAAGGGGGTGGGCGTGGGGTTAAAAAGAATACGGCCTTCAAATATTCTTGTAAACTAATAGAATGTGTCTGATGCTGCATGGCAGAGCCACTTGCTCTCAGATCTTGGTACTCTGGCAGTGAGATATTTCCAGGGTCTGGTTTTGGTATTTGACACCCAACAAGCCAAAAGTTCAATTATTTAACGTCAAGAGAGGAAACATCGCTGCTATTCGGATCTCAAAATAGTTGAACGTGTTTATCCCACAACTGAAAGGAATGTTCTACAAGAGGCCGTGGAAAGGACATTTGTCTTGAGAAAACCACGACTCTACAAACTCATCCTCTCAAACCAGACCCACCCCATATGTGTTTTTCCACTCAGGGAGAAAATCCTGAAATAGACAACAGTTTATTTTTAAACGACAGGTTAGTTTCTTGTTTGGTTTTCAAAGGGGAAATCCTGTCCTTGTCCCCCCATCTCCCAGCCCCTCTGATTACAACATGGCTTGGAGCCACCTGGGGAGGGAGCAACCAAGACAAGGAACTTTCCATTTCCTACTTTGTTCTGCCATTGTTGACTAGTAAGAGCAACCCAATGACACAGAATCCTACACTTTAAACCTTTTTTGGAGATCTTCATCTCCGGTTTTCTCTGAAGGTATTTTTCTAACAAAAACATAATTTGGTGCCACTTTATAACAACATACTGTTGGTATCTTTAGGGAGTGGTAGGTGCGAATTAAGTATAACACTTGAGCGGACAAGACTCCCACAGTCCCTATCCAATATAAATCCAGCATCTCCAGGGTGGTCAATAACCTGACCCCGTTTAACAGTATTCTCTCATCCAATCTGAGGGTATTTTACAAATATCCTAAAGCTTTTTCAGAGTTGCCAAGAGCTTCCTGCAAGCGAAACATACTGTAGTGAGCCACAGATTCCTGCTCTCATGACCCCTGAAGCAGGATTTTCAGCGGCTGTTTACTTCTGCCTCAGTCTCTCTCTTGGCAGTCTCCTTCACATAGCTGCACAGTGATGTGAAATAAAACAAAACTAAATCAGTGAATGTATGCACTGAGTGAAACAGTCATACTTCACAAAGAGGAAGCAACCACTGAGGAAATCTATCCCACTATGTCATAACAGGCTTTACAAATTATTTAGTCCAATGCCAAAGACACATGTAAACAGACTTGGAAAACCGCTACAGCTAAGACACCAGGTTGAAAACACTAAACAGTAACCATTGTCATTCAATAGTTATGGGGCCCATCAATAAATAAGTGAATTATGTAAGCAATGTTGCACCTTTTTAGATTTGCTTGGATGATAACAGGCCTACTTGCTCTAAGGGTAGAGTGACAATGAAAAAACTTTATCAGTTGCAAAACTGACCATAGACTTTGATTCAAAACATTATTTGAATGTTCTAATCTATCTATTGTGACATATTTATACTTGCAAGAAGCACCAGCACCAAGGTCCTTAAATAAATTCAACCATGATCTTTTGCCACACAGTCACACTAGGTTTAGTGAATTGGCTACACAGAGAACTAATGCCACCTACATAATACATAAAATCAAAATAAACTCTTCTAAATGATGAGATACAACATTTAAAAGCAACATTAAAAAGCACTCCTTTCATCTAACTGAATTGTTAAAAATCAGAAGAGTTTTTTATTTATTTATTCTTGGAGTCTAAATCTTTAAAAAATGTGGAACTGAATCCAAAACAGGATGGGAGCTTTTTGTGTTTCCAGGTAACGCCTGGGATTCCAGAAGGCTGCCTTGGTGCCAGACTGAATGTGGAGGAGGAAAGGGTGGACCAATCACTACTGAAGAGATCAGCTACTTACCCTGACCCACATATAAAAGAAACAACAAACAGTCTACCCTCATCAGGGAAAGAACTGAGACACGCAAAACACACATGCTACACTGTCATTATCATGGTTACCTTCACAGTAAATCTGAATGGGTTTGATTGGTACAATTGGAATTGGTTAACAGACCATGTCCGCTGTCTGGAATTTGCCAATTATTTGGTGACTGTCAACACCAAAACAAATCAACACCAAATGTGGTGATCTTCAGTGCGATCATTTATCTTATCGATTGGGCAGCACAGCACTGGAGAAAAGAATTCACCCCTTATGTGGGCTTCCTCCCCCTGTCAGTATTTAATAGGCTTAGATCAAATACCCTTTCTCTGACTAACACACTTTGTCATTGCTTTAAAAGGAATCAAGGAGGACACTGACAATCCACATTAAAGAGAGCTGGGCTGAGGCTAATCCTACCCAGTATGGTGCAAAGTTTGAAACATACAGGGGTTAAGTCCACTTGTGCTTTACATGCTATTCTTGGATTATGCTTCTGGACTGTTAAATATCTGAACACTGTTCTATGAATAATTTGTCTGTTTACTATAATAACACAGTTTGGGGTGATGCTATCTTTCCTTTGACTGTCCAGAGCAAAGCAGTCATGACAACACTGCTTTTTGCCTGAAATTCATTTAGGAAGTTAAATGTTCTGCATTTGGAATGTCCACAAAAATAGCTGCAAAAGAGAGAGAGAGCATAGAAATGGAGATATCACAGGAAGAGAAAGAACATAAGGAGAGAAAGAATTGGTAGCTGGAAAGACAAGCGTCCTTGTTAAGTTATTTCAGTTTTTGGATCGCAGTGACGAATACTGGTGCCGGCCACTCCGGAATCCTGGTCGCTGAGGTCATTCACAGACTGGTCTGCTTACATCACAGCCACACCAAGTCATTTCAAGAAGGCAGAAAGAGGGGGTGGAGAGAAGGGGAACAGGGAAGTGGAGGCAAACAGCCTGAGAAAGTACTGCGTGTGAGACTCCTCGAGGCTCCACAAACAATCACAGCATTCACTGCTGCACCACCACAAGCTCCTAAACAAGATCTTTAGGGTAACTTACCTAGAGGTCACATGGGTCCAGTTAACTGTGGAAGCTCAGAAACTGAAAACACTTGAACTATTTTCTGATCACAACTTTTACATATATCTATATTCATTTGGTAAGTTCTCACTGATTAAATAGTTAATTTAAATAATTAATCAAATAATTAAAAATATTTTGTCAAAGCAACAAACAAAGAAAAAAGTGTTAAATAATAAAACACAAAATATGATTATTTACTCAAAAACCCTTTGTAGAACACATTATCCATCATGAAAACACGTTATAAGTGTAACTTTGTACGTTATTTGTAAAACAACATAAAGGAAAGAAGAAACACTAGTAACACAGCAAAGCATCCACATTATAATCCCACCAGGAAGACCTTATCCTGACAGTCATTGACAGAAACAACATCCTGAAGTTCTGGTTCAATAATGATCCTTATTAATATTGAAGCCTACATTTTGAGTATCTGTTCAATATCTATGTATGAGCTCTTATTTCGACAACCACATTTAATGACGTTAGTGTGACAAGAGAGGTCATGGAGGTACAAACACCTGGGCTAGTTTGGTTGAAATGTAATGAGTTATTTTCGTGTTCAACCCACATGGAAACTGATATTTATAATATGGTCTGACCGAAACCATTAACTGTGTCACCATAACCGACCGAAATTGTGTCACGGTTGAAAAAAAATAAACAGGACAAGCAAATGTGTAGTTTTAATACATTTTTTTTCAGTCTTACCAAAGACGCGCATCCATCCTTGTTGTTGGCACAGAGAATCCACCAGAATTCGGTCCACTAAGGGCTCAAAGGGGATCAGACCCCCGTGAAGAGACTCCACGTCGGCTGTAACGGAGTCGATCTCCATTCTTGTTGGACTACAACACCTTTCGGTATTAGTAAGCTTCACTAATCAGACAGTCAAAAATCTTCAAAGTCCACAGTGCGATGCCGGTGCTGCGGTGTTAATCGACCTGGTTGACTAATTAAAACCAAGTTGAATTTCAATCAGAGAATCCTTGGTTTGGTCGTCAAGTTTACTCGAACCTCAACCACCAGCTTGCACACACAATTTCATTGTTTGATTGCTGGCTATAGCTGGTTCCTTAGCCATTGAAACTGGGAGCATACGAAGCTTCCTAGTATTTTACAACCATTGGTATATCCCATGGGTATCCTAACGGAAGATATTTGCGATTTATATTTCAGTTTCAGATCAGCCTGCTGGCATGCTGATTCAGTGAGAAGGTAACGAGCTTGTCCGACCTCGATATCCTCCCAGCTCAACGATTAGGACCAGCAGAGACCAGTGGGAAGAAAAATGTCTGAATCAAACATATTTAAAATCCGAGCGAATTCATATTCCAACACATTGTCAGTACCCCAAAGCTGCAGTTGGATTTCAGTCTGCCATGTTTCACTTTAAGGTGTCACTGATGTGATGTTGCCTTCTTCCCTGTCCTCTTCACCCATGTGCCTATTCGCATCCAGACCCATTTTTTTCCAAGTCATCACATGCCAGGTTCCAGGAGGAATTCAGGACGACCAGTGGATCCCAGACCTTATGGATTTAAAATAATATATATACTGTATAGTATGTTTTTTCTATGTATAATTTTTGTGTGTGTGTGTGTGTGTCTTTTCACTGTGACATTTACTTTAAAATAGAAGCATCGACGACAAAACCAAGTTATATTTTTTAATCTTCTTTTATTTAATATTTACTAATACGATACTGATAAACATTTTTATTATTATTTACAAATAATCAGGCAATCCATTAACAAATTCCTCAAATGAAAGTCGCCGAGTTTCCTAGAACAAACCTCTCAACTGAACTTGCATTGGCAGTGACATTTACTTTAAAAAATACAAGAATCCATGTAACAGTAGGCTATACATTCATAACAACTGCCAATGAATCCTGCTAAATAAAGATTTGATTTTATTTTATACTTTGAAGTAGCATACATAAAGTTTTATGTTGACTTCATTCATTTGTGTGCATTGACTCCCTCTTGTGTTACTGTTTGAAGGTGCAGCGTTACAGCGTCTTCATTTGTCCCTTTTTATTCTAAAGTCGACCTACGATAATAGATGAGAAACATCTGTTCATTTTTATTTTGTGGACAGAAAACACAATGTAACGCAAATAAAGTTGTCATAAAGATGTGTGGTAGGGCCTATATACATTGACCCACCTGGAAATATATTCTCAATTTGATTCTCAGAAAAATTGGAACTGCACAATAGGAGTGGATAACGTTATTCCCTATTCTTCCCACTTCTAAATCAGAAACCTTTTGCTGAATTGGATACAAATTGTTTGACCTATGTAAATAATTATATCACAGCTATTCTTCTCTTATATCTCTGAAGACATCCACACCATAGAGGGCGATATTTTACAAATGGTTTTGAATACAGTCATGGGAGGGGAAAGGAAGACCGGACGTCAGTTCAGATATTGTATTTACACTACATACGCATCAACTGTGGCATTTGACATTCTCATTAAACTACTAGACATGGTTTTGAAGTACTTCCTATCCGCTTTAGTTAATAAAGCGCAACTTGTGGAAAAACTAGCCGAGTCCAGACCTGTCAGACGGGCCGCACAGATGACCGCATATGCTCTGATGAAGGCTCAAATTGCTGGAAAAGAGGCGACAACTAAAGTGCTTAAGTCCAACACAGTGAGGCAGATCCGGCATGAAGCGGCAGACCTGCCGAAGGACTTCGGAGAAATGGGGAGGAAAGCTGGGAGACTGCGGGACACTTTGGTCAAGGACGTGAAAGACGGAATTACAGACGCTTCGCGGCAAATAAAACACAAACGAAAATGACAATTTGACTGTGTTTTCATGCGATTTTCTTCTGCTTGGATGCACCTTGATATGGCAATGCAGAGTCACTGACTTATGTCTGCGTTCAGCAGGCTACTAATATTAAAACCCCTGGTACTTGCCAAATGTCAATTATATAGCATCTTGAAATGCAGGCTATTGGAAATAAAACAAATTGTTTGTGCACATAAAACGTGAATTTACTTACAGACTCTTTCCATTATATGCAATTATACTTTTCTGGCCAATGCATATGATGGTATGGGGATTATGCCTTCAAACTTGGACCCACATTCAAATTATTTATGTAAACTCCAGCTTCTTCTCCTTTAACGTAGGTTGTCCTAGTCGTTGTATCATTGACTCTCAGAGAACTCTTCCTCATGTTGTTCCAAGCAAACGTGACAGACTTATGCACTAGGATATTGACGTCTACAGTTTACAGTCAAATCTGTATTTTACTTTGTGGACAGACATGTACATACTCAGGTTCACACACACCAACACTAAAATGTTTCAATTCAACCACTCATTCTAAGAGACACACTCAGTTGTATGAGCAAAGTCTGTTCGTGTTTCTTTATTAACCGTTCTCTTCGTTAAGACCAATGGAATGAACGAGAATCGGTCAGGTATTTACTTTTTCCAGAGAGTCCAGGAGGTTTTCAGTTGACTGGGGTGATGAGGTGTAAGTAGAAGCCGTCTTGGGGTGTAGAAAAAGCAGTACGTCTCCAAGGAGGAAATGGAAATGTCAGACCTTTTGCTCAGACACCAAGTATAGCGCCCTCTGCTGGGTAAAGTCTATAAAAAAGGTATTTCTAGTGACTGAAAGTCCACATCTAGAACCAGTCTGGAGGAACCTGTCTGAGAAAAGCCAGTATGTTCCTCACATGAAAAGTTTCATCAAGATGCAGTGATGTTGCATTGAGTAATCGTGGGGATAGGGATTGACACAGTCAACTGTCTGTTGATTGAAATATTTCACAAGAAGAAATCAACACATGTAAGAGGAATGATCACTCAATCCCCAGTTTTCTAGGACTCATCCAAGAAATTCAGTTTCAACAGCTTCCCTCTGCAGCCTGACTGTCTAAGGCCATTGCTCCTTGACCCTGGTACAGCAACTCTGCTGGTTTGCAAACTACATATCACATTCTTATAAAACCTTGTTATTTAACAAAAAGTCGAGGTATCAAGTCATGGATAAATCAGCATTCCCACAGGTTCACGAGAACCAGAAAAGGGAGCATTGTTAGAACGATCATTTTACTAAATTCAACTTTTATTATGATTAAAAAAGAAAATTAAAGACAAAAATAGGTGTTGGTGGAAAACATAAAAGAAAAATATATTCATATTTAAAGATCTTTATACTTTTTGTACTATATATGATTAACAATGCAAAGAAAATAATTCCCATAGTAGTAGTGCTTAAGTAAAGTTCAATATAGACTTTTATTATAACAAAATAGGCAGTTTACGGAGGGTTAAATATCTGTTAAAATCTCATTGTACAATAAATTCTTCAATTGTTGCATCTGCATTTTGCTGACAGATCTATGGACACCTACAATGGCAGTTCCTTTTCAGCATTTGTTAAGGACTCTTAAAAAAAGAACTCAAATCATCAAAGAGAGATCATCGAACAGTAAGACACTGATAACTGCTTAAAAAAAAAAAACGTTACATCATTCTTATAGCAATCTTAAACTCAAGCTCTGAAGTGGGGCATTATTGTGTAGTCCTTTGATCAGCATTGAGCTTTGTAATACAGCCTTGCAAATGTCCATTTGTCCAGACACCCACTGGCCAGATTTGTTAAAAAATATGTTGAATCTGAACAGTACAAGCAAGCGATCTTCCTCTTGTTCACTCCACTCTGTAAAACCCAGAACACACTTCCACAAACCAATCTCCAGAACTTGAGTTAAAGACTTTTGTTCTATCCTGTCACACACAAAATGCATATTTGTGTCACTCAAAGATGCAAAGTACAATGGCTTCTCTATCATGGACACACTTGTAAGGATAAAAAAAAGTGAATACAACTATGTGTTAAAAAAGGAAAATAATAATTTTATGATATACCGTGTATGCTGAAGGTACAGGATGATAAGGGGTAGAGGGGAGAAAATATCCTAAAAGACATGCTGTTAAAGCTATAACGTGCAAAGTGTTGCTCTGTGTCTCCTCTATACTTTTGACACCTGAAAGCCTGAGACATCCTCTCTCAGTCGTCTTCGACTCCCCCCTTTCCCCCTCCAAAAGAAAAACCCTTTTTAAATAGGACATACACACTCACAATCCACGTACACTTTTTTTTCACCTCCCTTAAACATTAAGGAACTGTACCGTTTTGTTAAATCCTACACCCTGTGTGCTTTGCGCTGCTGGTCTTGTTCGCTGGGTGTCACTTCGCAGGGGTGACCCCAATGGGAACTCAAGACTTCGTACTACATGGTCCAATGTTTTATAGTTGGCCAAAAAGGTCTGAGAAACCTTGACCTTAATGTGAGAAACCTGGCAGAGGGAAAGGTGAGGGGAGGGGAGGGGGGGGGGGGGTATCAGGTGGTATGTAGTGGTATGTAGCAGGTGGAGAAGTGGTGGGTAAGTTGGGTGGGGGGGGGGGGGGGGATGGGTGGGCAGTTACAGCAGACCAGTTTGGTAAAAAATAAAAATCCAGAGAGGACGATGGCAGAAAGAGTGACCTTTCATAACTTCTCCTTGGATAGTACCCATATGAAGGGGCCAGATTGTTCCTCGATGATCTGTTTGACTTGATCGTAAATCTCCTCCAAAGTGTCTCCTTGAACAATAGCTGAAAGACAGATGGAAAACCAGTAAATAACATTGAAGGTCGTTTTCACTTGAAATGCATTATTTCACTATACTATCACGGTAGTTTGCACACACCGTGACAGCACACACACACCAAACTAGTTGCTTCTGTGTGTGTGTGTGTGTGTGTGTGTGTGTGTGTGTGTGTGAGATGTTACCTGTAAAATGCTCAGTGAACTCTTGCTCCAGCTTGTTGGCTCTGTCAAAGGTCTTCCTTCCCTGCTCTTCTGTTAGTCTCTTGTTCATTTCCCTGATAATGAAGGGGAAGAAGATAATTATGGCCCATTTACATTGACACAAGCATGTTTTGTCCAGTTGTGTTTAGCTGGATACACACACACACACACACACACACACACACACACACACACACACACACCAATCAGCCAAAACATTATGAATTCCTTCCTGATGTTGTATAAACTTTATCAACATGAACTCTGTCAGCTATATTATCTCAAAAGTTGGATCTGACCACACAAGTCAGCCTTCATTCCCAGTTGTATCTGAGACTTGGCCTTGGCTGATCGGTGTATCGTAATGGCATTTACATCTGAACAAACATGAGGTGTGGATCTGTGTTTTCATGTGACCAATAATCCCAGACACATGGTGGTCTAGCAGCTGTTTAACAGCATGCTCACTCACATGATGTTCTCTACTGATTTGGGTTTGATGAAGACAGCGATGGGGTGCAGCTGTGCCAGCTGGAGCCTCTTGATGGCATTGCCCGACACGTCCAGGATACAGTGTTTGCCCTGAGGATGGGTAGAGAAACGAGACAGACACCTTTGAGAATCACTAAGGGCTACCATTTTGATCAGCACATATTTTATAACTGAAATCAGGGGTCCCCAACCCTGGTCCTCAGGGCCCACTATCCTGAATGTGTTAGATGTTTCCCTGCTCCAACACACAATTCAAATCAATAGGTCATTACAAAGCTCAGCAGAAGCCTGATAATGACCGTTCATCTGAATCAGGTATGTGGGAAGGGGAACACATCTAAAACATGCAGGACAATGAGCCTTAAGGACCAGGGTTGGGGACCACTGACATACACTATATTATCAAAAGTATTTGGTCACCCATCCAAATGATCAGATGGATGGGTGACCAAATACTTTTGGTAATATAGTGTAAATAAGTATATTAACCCTGGAAATATGTAACAAAATGTAAACAAAGTATGAATAGCATTCAAGGAAAGATTACCTCAGCAATTTCCCCTCTGGGAGACAAATAAAGGATTTTGGTATCTTTTCCTACCTTCTCTGCCACCTCCCGTACGGACTGCACACTGGTGCCATACAGGTGGTTGTTGTACTGGCCCGCCTCAATGAACTTGTGATCCTGGATATCCTTCTCCATCTGTTCTCTGGAGACCACAAAGTGGTAGTCTCTGGTATCCACCTCGTAGTCCCTCTTGGGCCGGGTCGTGTCTGAAACAAAGAAGAAGGGTGAAGGATTCAAATGATCACTCCATGGATTGTGTGAGGGTTGCATCACTTCCAATGTGTCAGTGTTAAGCGTTGATATGCAGAGAAGTAAACATGATTGGAAAGGTGAACTTTAAATCGAGTGATATGGGGTGTTTCTTGGTCGACAATTGTAATCACATTTACATGGGCCTTTACAGGCATATTATAAACGACCAGTTACATTATACTCACGAGGAACACAAGAACCAAATTTGTCTGGGAACTCCGATATCAGGTCATCATTTATCCGATCTTTCATGGGACCCAGGATTATAACTGGCCGGGTGTAGTTCACTAATGGAAGAAATTTTGTACAAATTAGTTTAAAAACCCTTTATATATCTGAGGCATAACGTTCAAGTTACCGTTCATTCATTGGAATGATCAACTCCTTTTCAAAAATAAATCAATTATCAACAATTCTACCATAGTCAACATTGTGGAAGAAAAGGTCAGAAAACAAGACCTACCTTCCTGTTGGCTGACTGGCTCATAGGACAACACATATTCTTCTTGACCACCTGTGAATAAAGAACATTTGAAATCTTTTAACAGAATATATAAAGCTATCAACAGCTATTACTCCCTCCACCAAAGATAGTAACGTAGACTATTACTTTAAATGATGCCATTTAAAATTGGCTTGGTGTGGATGTATGCTCATAATCACATCTAGTAAGTCTATGAAAATACATCAGCTGTGTGGTGATCTTCCGGACAGCTACGGAAGGATGAATATGTAGTGAAAATGGGAAAGCTAGACGACTTGATGCGTGAAGTACTTGGTAGTGATGACAGTAGACGCCTATCAGCTGGTTACTACGTGCATCCAACACCCTGAATTGTTATGAGGTGAGATCCCAGCGTTGTTTGCGAGACAAATATCAATAATGCACAGATTAGTCCACAATCTATGACCCTTCTATGTTAAAACCAGAAGATTAACCATGCAGACCATGTATACGTGTGGCCACATTCCAAACCCCACACTCACCCAACACTGACACATGCAACACAGAAACCTTGCAAGCTTTTCGTATCGTTTCATACATTTCACTTGATTAATGAGGATTTACAAGACAAAAGCAGGTCAAGTTTTGTTTTTACAATTGTATCGAACAAGAGGAAAACAATGGTTACTGTTGGGAAAGAAATACTGCAGCATCATGCGTGCATCTTGTGTGTCTACATCTAACTCACAACCGCATTAAGCAGTGAATCGTTTCATTACTTATGTGATTTAAGATGCTGCTTTGGGTACCATTTAATGACATCAAGAAACTAGCATTCCCACAGCTGCAAGCCAGTGACGGAGCCTGTGACAACTCTCACACGCTGATTCATCGCTTAGCTCACATCCAGTTGCTTTAGTGTGTTATGATTGGTTAGCGTCAGTAATTTTTGCATAATTCCGCACAGCCTGTTCCGGGGAGCAGGAGAAGGCAGAACATTTGGCAGCTGTTAATGCCTAAAATAGTGGGTGAGACTTACGGTAACTACTTTCACTATCGCTGGCATTAGAGGTCACATGTTCTGGAATTACAACAGAGGAGGGACATGTTGGGTGAGTTACCACAGTACAGTAAGGTCAGTGTGGTTCAAACCACTGGCTTTCCTTGGTTGAGTATGAAGAGAATATAGATTTTAAATACACATAGGAACTTTCAATTCATTCGCTCCTTCTTAATTCATCCATAACATGCTACATCGAAAACATATTTCACTTGATAAGACCAAACATGACAAAAGACAAAATCATATATACTTGCACACACAAAACACACAATGGCGCATGTTTCTTCTCTGACTATTGAGCATAATGTGCAACGTTTCCCAATGTCCAAATATACTGTAAAACTGCACATATCTGAATATACAGTACACATACCAAAGCTTAACCTAGCTAGAAGGCTGTCTTAAACACTGAATTAACCAAACCAGGCATATGGCTAAAAAGTACCTCTCCCAGGGAAATACTTGTGGTGTTGGGTGGACAATGGATTATGATTGAGGACTTACCTGCTTGTCATAAACACAGAAGGAATGGGTGCTAGTCTCTATGAAAGACTGATGAAAGGATGCAAGGGACTGGAGATGAACTGGAGGCTCTACGACTAAGGAATGCTGCAAGGAATGATGGGACTGCAAAGGGGGGGGGGGGGGGGGGGTATGTGTGTTCTTATACTGTAGTCTTATACTGATGTATGTGATGACTCTAAATATACAGAGGGGTGCTGCATGTGCGTGGACTGAAGAGGGGAAAGAATGGAGAAAGGATCTCATCCAGAGGGAATAATGAGACTGGGTGGACGACTTGAATGCCTTGGCTGCTGTAGCCTAGACTGGGGGGGGGGCTGGGAGCTGAGGGAACTTACTCTGGCCTTTTGAGAGCATGTCGTCAGGGTTGTCCTGCGGAGCAGCCAGCAGAGAGCAAAGCCAAACAGGAAAGAACACAACCACAAGAGGACAAAATGTTACTGGAGTTACAGCGAGAGAGAGACGAGTGGGGGTGCGGACTCCCACCTGACCAGCTAGGCCAGTGCAACAGGGGGCGGGGGGGAGGGGGGGGGCCTTGAGGTTCAAGGGCAGGTTGAACTCCAGAGATTTGGGCTCCAGCATAATTTTTACTTTGAGGGTCAATTGACAAAACAGCTGATGTATTGTAGTCATTCCTGATTTGGACAGTCATTGGCTTCTATGGAAATTTGGTTCATCGCCGAATATTGCTCGTTAGGAGAAAGTGCAGTCTGCTCCTGTTGCATTGACTGGTGCTTTGTCTGGTGGTAAACCTCTCTGGCCTCTTCTCTCGTTCCTGACCTCCGACCTTTAGCACTGACAGGCTGCCCCCATGAGCGTCCTCATCGCTCGCTCGCGCTGTACTTACGGTCAACATCGCTCGTTTCCTGCTCGCTCGCATCCTTGTTCTTGTAGAAAAGGAACTTTCGGGAAAAGAGGTTCTTTTTACGCTTGTCATTGAGTGACTGCTGAGGAAGAGAGGGAGGAGGGGAGAGGAAAGAGAGAAGGGAAGAGGAAGGAGCGGAGAGAGGGAGGGAGGAAGGAGAGGAGAGAGGGAGGAGGGGGGGGGATGAAAGAAACAAAAAGGGGTGAAAAGGGGAGGGGGGGGTGTCGGATGTTGATATGAAGAAAATGAGAGCCCTCTCCACCACCTGGTACTCTTGAGTTTGTGGCTTGCGCTGCTTCCTGCCAAGTCAGCAGGAAGTTGGAAATTTTGAAAGCATTGAATAAGCTTGTCACTGTATTCAAGCTACTTGACAAGAGGAATTGTATATGGCAGCATTATGATTGCAGGGAATGTTCAATAAATTCCCCTTGGCATTGTATTTGTAGTGTAAAGTATGTATTATACTTTTTAATAGTTATGGTTGGTTATGTTGATTTAATATTTTCAAATACAGATTTGGAAAAGATTTAACCGTACAAATAAAAATATCTTAGCCACAGAATCAGAGAAGTACATTCAATCCAAACATTATATAAGAATGTCCAACCAGAAAGGAATATCTTTCTCAGAAAGAGAGGGAGAGAGAGCTATGAAACAAACTGTTCTTAAAACCCCTTCTTTATTTTACATGCAGAGAGGGGAAAAGTGGGCAAGATCAGATTCAATGGTATTTAGGAAAATGCTTTGTCCAAACCAAAGGAATTAAGATGCATGTTGTCAACTATAGGTTGTAGAGTCAGTTGACTGAAGCCACCTCATACAATGATGCATGCTCTTGAATTTAGCGTAAAAACACACTTCTCCCCTCTACTCAAAATTCATAGTGAATCAATAGTAAAAACGCACCAAAACCTGTTATTCCCCCTCAGATAGGTGAGGTTAAAACATGCAGCGCAGCCAGAGTTAGAATCACATCGGCAGAGAGAGATGGAGAGAGAGAGAGTGAGAGATAGAAAGGATGATGCATGATGGCTGGAGTTGACAGAGTGAGCGAGGAGAGGAGAGGATGACAAGATGGTGAAGAGGAAGGGGCGTGGCGAGGATGAAGGCAGCGGAGGCAGAGAGAGTCAGACATCAATGGCAAGCGTATCTGTATTTTGGTTTGGTTTCCTGTCATGCACGTTGGTTTGGGGAGGGGGGGGCGTTCCTGATCGCCATGTTAGGAGGCAGTGCTGGGTGTTTGGGGTTGGCGTGTCAGAGGAGCACGCCGCAGGGGGCTATTTCACGGTAAGGGACCGGAGAACGTGGCTGACGAAGGCATGTCAGTGCAGTTATATTGATATGAATACATGTTATCAGAGGCAAATACGACGGCTAGACTCGGGGCAGCGACAGTGAAAAAGGTCATCGATACATGCTGTTAAAACTTTCTGGCCAACATTTTCAACATTAGACAGTCAGTGAACATTAGGGCAGTCAAGACTTATTAGTATTTATTTTATTATTACTATTATTATTATTATTATTATTATTATTATTAAACGATCCTGTTCCTATATTACTTGAGACATGAACTGTTCAATATGACAAAGAAAACGCTTGGTTGAAAGCACAGGTTGAAAACGTTATACGCACACAATGTGCTGAAACAGAAACATTTCCATGCACGCAATATCAATCCATAGACATGTACGTAACTGTTAAAACACAAATGTATGTGTGTGTGTGTATATATATATATATATAGATGTGTATATATATGTACATCTATATATACATCTATATATACACTCTAAAATCCACTTTAATCATTATACTAGCTCCTCATAACTAAATAGACAGACTGCTGTTCTTACCCCTCTGTCTCGAGACTTGGAGTTAAACTTGACCGTCTTTAACCTGGCTCGTTCCTTCTTCTCCACCCTGAGAGGAAGAGTGAAGCGAGAGTCAAGCGTCGTTCACATCTAACAGCCCGCTGCCTCCTCTTCCTCACGTCCGCAGTCCCACCACACATCACACTGGAAACTCTGAACACCTGACACCAAGGCTCATCCGGTTGCAGACCCTCAGAGGCAGCACAATAGCAGGCTACCAGAGAGGCCAGTTTAAATATTCAGGATGAGGTAGATATCTGCTGAGTGGAGCCAGGTGGACCTCAGCTGTGAGGCTCTCAGAACCACATATAAGGTTGTTGTTGTTGTTCTCTCTGGAGAACTGCATGTTTGTCCAGAGGACCTTGGGGAAATACATTCTTATACTAACTGACAACATGCTAGCTGGCACTTCTGTAACTCAAGATTTGTTCATAAACCCTGACAATAAATATCGATTTTGGGGGAATTTCAGAGCACCAGAAAGTGCTGTTGCTTTATTGCATTTCTGAAGGGCAGAAATGAGTTTGAAAGTGGGTGTACGCGTGCTGACACGGTGCGTGAGGGCGATCATGGGGTGACTTTACCGTCTCTTGCTGGGGATGACCCCCACCTCCTCCACCTCGCCCTCGGGGGTCACCTGCCGGGCCTGCCACCACTCGTCGTCCGAGGCGTTCACCACGTGAAGGATGTCGCCAAACTTGAAGTTGAGGCCCTGGCTCGGAAGACCCGAGTCCTTGGTTTTGTCATAGTCGAACAGGGCTCTGGAGGAGCAGACATCAGAAAGATGGTCAGGAAAACATCTCTGTCTGTGACATTTACATGAATAAGGATATTCTCCATTTACGGATGACAGGGAACTACTTTTCCCCAATATGTCAGCGGTTCTCTCCAGAGTGGTTCTAGGGGGTTTTCGTGGAGAGGTAGTTATAGCAACAGAGGTAGTGTTTCTCCATCTTACCTGACGTAGAGCGATCGCTTCTGACTGGTGCGCAGGGAACCAGACCCAGAGCTGATGCTGCTGTTCATCATCTGTTCCCGCAGGTCGTGAATCTTCGCCTCAAACCGGCTGTACTCTGGAGAGAAGAGAACAAGGCCCAAGCATGGCGCTGATTCAATGAAAATAGACCAAAAACATCTTTACTTGCAAATCTGAAGGATTCAGATTTCCGAGGACGGGCAGATGAAAGACAAACATTTTAGAGTGAAGAAGTCAATAAAATAGCTAAATGATCATTCAAATGCAACATCAGTTTTTTAACAGCATACGCATGATGTTGCTGACTGTTAAAACTGAAGGTATGTCAAATCTATAGACTTAATCCAGGACAAAGACAAAAGTAGCTAAATTAAGCATGGTGCTTTGTGCTCTGAAATATGATATCTTAAAATGATCCTGTTGTTCTGAATGACTCAGTTTGAGACTTTACCAATGTGAAACTGATACTTTTCTAACGATTTGCCACCAATGATTAATAGCAAAAAGCTGGTCATTGGAGACAAAGATAAGATGGTGAGGTCAAAAAAGAAACAGAGGCATGTCACTGTGCCCTGAACATACAGCAAACAGCAATGTGATGTAATCACATGCTAGAAGGGGACATCAGAGGACACCACCAGAACTGGAGCCAGTTAGATGACTCGTTGCAGAGAGTGAATTAAAACATACTTCCAATTCTACCCAAAATCCAAGCAACACATAAACATAGACCGCACCAAGCAGTTTAAACAAGCATTCCAATATTTTAAAATAAACCTAACGTTATTACCTTGTTATCTTAATGTCTGGAAGGCATGCGTCAACATGATTTACTGGCAAGAGTATACAAGATATACTGTTCTTTCAAATACCTCAGCAGTAGGACAGCAGTTCAGTTTATAATTACAAAACAAACCGGCGACTGTCAAGTCTCTTCCTCGTGACCAGAGCTCAGTACTTACAAGAGGAGTCAACGCACTGAAGTTTAAATACCGGCAGTTGGTCCAGTCCTGACCAGCAGAGCTGCAGCTTACTGAAGCAGCATCCTACAGTGACTGATACTGAAGAAGTCTTTCTGCTGTCTCTGCACTCCTCTGCCAGCCTCCTGGCTTCTCTCCCCCTCTCACTTACCTCCTCTCCCCTCTCTCATCTTTCAATAATTCAATCCCTGTGTGTTCCCTCCTCCCCTCTCCTGAATAGCCTCTGTCCCAACCCTCTTTCATAAGAGACTCTTGGGGGAGAAAAAAACGCATTTCACCATGATGAATTCAATTGAATGCCGAAGATCGACCTTTGCTTGAACTTACGTCGATTGAACTGGACATCTTACTTGCTGACACTTCCACTGTCAAGCTTTAAATCAGAACAGGGGTGGAGATAATATTGCAGTGGCTCACCCTCTGGTCTGTAATGGGCCACGATGGTTACAGTCTGACCAGCATTTTTAAGGGCTGCCGCCGCCTGTTCATGTGTGGCACTGCGGAGGTCGACTCCATTTACCTGCCAAGGATGACACAGATCAATCACTGTGGAGGTTGTTTTAGATATCGAAATAACTAAGGGAGAAGAGGAAGGGATAATTCATACTTAAACATTTTCAACTATGATTACATGTTCTTGTGTGTGCAAGTGTTCTTACAGAGACAAGGCGGTCTCCTTTTCTTAGCTCCCCACACAAGTCTGCAGGTCCTCCAGCCAGGATGAAGGAGATGAAGATGCCCTCTCCATCCTCCCCGCCCACGATGTTGAAGCCCAGGCCTGTAGCTCCTCGGTGGAGCACCACCTTTCTAGGTTCTCTGGGGGACGAGGCATCAAGGAATTAGATTCACTGAGCCAGAGGAAATAGCTCATCCAGCTCTCTCTCGAAAGGGTTGTCATTATAAAGAACAAAATTTAACTCAATTTGTAACCTTGAAACTTGAGGCAAGGACTTGAACCTAAATCATTTAAGCTAAACCAGTTGAGAGTATTAATAATAATAATAACAACAATAATAATAATAATAATAATAATAATAATAATAATAATAATAATACAAAGTTTATTCATGTGATGAATAAGTTTGACCACTAGAGGGCAAAACCACCATGTTCTTTTTATCCCATAAATACACAAGCTGGAGAACTGAGGACACGATACAATACAACTATGGCCGCTGGTAATTTGATCAAGGGGCATCAAGAGGCTCATGACAGTCATGCTGTACAAATGTTGAAGATTTACTGGTATTCCTCTGCTGCTACACTTTTGCCTCGTTTTCTCTCCTTCACAATAAAGATCACAAGATGGCCCTGTGGAAGAGTATAGAGGCCAGTCACGTGCCTCATCCTTTCTTCCCAGATACAAAAAAAGACAAGAAGGAGGGGACAGAAAGGGAGAGAGAGAGAAAAGGAGAGACGAAGTGAGAGAGAAAGGGAACTATCGCCGGGGGACTGGCCATCTGCCTTCCTGTTTACCCGGAAGGCATAAGGCTGCACACGATAGCAGCTTTTGGCTGACTGGCCTCAGAGAAATTAAATATAAATCCTGTTCACTCTCTGGCTTGAGTGCCATCCCACTGAACTGAGATCTGCTGGAAGGGAGAGTTGAAAGACAGACAGAAGCCGTGTTGGAGGTTTCTTCCATCTCCCAAGACCCTCTCTCTAAACCTCCCAAGGCCAGACCCACACAAATCTTCCTGCTTTATCACTCCTGAACCTTTCAAGCACATCCCTTTTCCCCATTCGAATCCTTATTGCTTCTATCCATCCACTTCTCTACTGCACTCCATTCATCCCCCCCCTCCCATCAATCTCACTGTCCTTCTTATCCTATCATATCTTCCACTTACACACCCCTGCAGCGTTCCATGTCTCCTATTCATAATCTGCCCATACAGAAGTCTACCATAGATATGTTGACACACACTGTGGACAAGCCTCATCAATCATCAGAAGACTTTCAAAGTGATCATTTTTTGCCTTACCTGGTGACATCATCTTCTCCCAGCATGCTCTTTGGGGTGGGTGAGTAGCGTCCCGAAGGGGCAGGTGGGAGGGGCTGTCCCAGGAAGCTGGGAGGGCTGATATGGTTCTCCATGTGTTGGGAGTAGGCTGACAGAGACGGAAACAAAAACACAGATCCTAAGATGCCAAGCCAGGAACGGGTTGCGACGCGGGGGAAGGGTTAGCACGGCAAATGGCTAACCAGAAGATGGAGGTCTATCCTGACCTGTGCTAGCTTTTACCCGAATTCAACGCGGATTGCAGGGTACGTTGTCTACGACTGGGAAGGTTCTCAAGACTCTGGGGTCTGTTGATTCTAAGCCGTTAAGTCTCTGAAACACATCTCCAACATCTGATCCCACACCGTGCCAAAGCAAACCAGCTTGTGAGGATAAACAGTCTCAACTTCAAATCCCTCAGCTAATGTGCCACTGGGCTACAGTTACTGATGTGACTGTGTGAGGGATGGAAGACCTTGGGGGGTACAGGGGGGAGGGGGGGGGGGGGGGGGTGAAGGGGGGGGGGGGGTTAAGTAATGCAACCCTGAGCATTCATACACCCAGAATGGGCTGTTGCGTGTCCCGTGTGCCCTAATGTACTGGAGCTACATGACAGAGACAGCCAATTGCTTAATTTGAGCACAGCCGATGATTACAGAGATGAATTAGGCGCTGGAACCTCCATTAGCTGACTGGAAGATGATCCAATGATGTTTCAGGCTTTACTGTTATGAAAGTCAGTTACATTATCGATATCGGTCGTTCTTCTAACGTGCTTTTTACTGCTGGGGCTTGGAGGGTCTGTGATGGAATATTTTGATGTTCCATAGTTGTACTATCAGATATGGAATATTTTGATGTTCCATAGTTATACTATCAGATAGTTATAAGTTGTGTTGATGTTTTGAAAAACAGGACTTGCTAATTTGATCAATGCAAATGGAGATACCTGGCCAGACAGGACAATGAAGCCAGGTGACTTGCTAATTCTACCAGTGCAAATGATGCACTCTCCAGACAGGACAATGAAGCCAAACAGGACTTGCTAATTTGATCAATGCAAATGGAGATACCTGGCCAAACCGGCACCCACACCCATTGTGACGTCTGGAAGAGGCCATTTGGTTTTTGGTCTTCCCACCCCTCCCCTCACCAGGACCATGGGGCGGGGAGGGGGGGAGTTCAACGATATATAAGGAAAACCTGGACTGGGTTCAGGGCCGGTGTCCTCCAGAACTACAAGTGTCTGTGAGGCTCGGCCACAGAGCTCTGTTTATGTGTGTGTCTTGTGTGTATTGTCTGTTTTATGTTCCATGTGTTCCTATTGCAATACTCTGTTCATGTTAAAGGTTCAATAAATTTGTGACTAACAAACTTAACAAACTTTGTGTCCTTACAACGTCCTAAACCAAAAAGTTCCCTTCACAGTTGGGGGCTCGAGTCCGGGGATCCACGTTCGGTCGCTTCTGCTGCCGACGGCGGGTTAGAATCTGAGGTGAGCAAGGATTTTTTTTGGATTGACGACGTTGTTAGGTCACAAAGGATAAAGTTTGTTTAGAGGTTATTACCAAGAATTAGTGATTTAATATTCCTAATAAGCGTGGGCGCTGTTAGAAGATTTGAACCACGTCTTGCGTGGGTGCAGACGTTCCTATTGTGCGTGGGCGCCAATAGAGGATTTATACCGGTTAATATTCCTAATATGCGTGGGCGCTATTAGAGGGTCTGAGCGTACGCCTTCTGCAAGGTTGCAGAAAAAGTTTCAGCGTGGGAGCGAAACTGAAATAACTCGAGTGTAAATATTGTATAAATACTTTTATTTTGTACAAATGTAAGAGTTGCTAACCACTTTTTGCTTAGCTTTTAGTTTAACTGAGAGATGTGTGTGTATTTTGACTAATCATTGGTTTGGTGGTGGATAAATTGCTAAAAAGTTTGTTGTAAATCCTAACCAAATGGTAAATGTAGTTACCGACCAGAACTAATATGAGTTTGAAAGCGACATATCTGATGTATACTTCTAGTTAATGTTTAAGAGTTGAATTTCATTTTTAACCGCTTTTTATTTAGCTGTTATTTTACTGAGATATATGTGTATTGTGATGAATTCTTAGCTTGGTGGTCAATTTTAAAAATCCTAACCAAATTGACAACATGCGGGTTGCCAAACCAGAACTGAGATGGATTTGTGAACGATATATCTGTGATGTATTATTTCCAGTTTACATTTTTGTTTTTAGCATTAACAAGTTAGATTGATTCACTGTGCAACTTTGTAGCCTGCTCTGTGAGATTCACAGGACAGAGACGTGAGACAGAGATCACAGAGCCATGACGCCTGACCTAGAACTGGATATTAAGTTTAATTTGTTGTTGTATTCCTTGCTTACGTTCTCTAACTACTCATCTGATTAACACAGCTATTTCTCCTATGGAAGACAAAGTAGCTCAGCTTTTTCCACTTTTACAGCACGAAGATGCTCCAGACAGTAATGATGAAATGTTTAATGCTGATCTCTTACAACTTTCATATAATTCATGACTTGCTAGCGCCTGTATGCGTTTTAAAGATTGTCTTACAGGATCATGGAGGACATGCTTTGAAGCGGAGGTCCATACAACAGCCTTCCACAAGAACATTCATTGATGCATTATGACTGTAATTTTTCCTGCGATTTTTGTTTAATGAAATTACCTTTAGTAATGTAGGGTGACTGTGTAATATTTCTATGGTGTTGGTTAAAAAAAAAAAAAAAAAAAAAAAATTACCGATTGTGATGGAATATTTTGATGTTCCATAGTTGTACTATCAGATATGGAATATTTTGATGTTCCATAGTTATACTATCAGATAGTTATAAGTTGTGTTGATGTTTTGAAAAACAGGACTTGCTAATTTGATCAATGCAAATGGAGATACCTGGCCAGACAGGACAATGAAGCCAGGTGACTTGCTAATTCTACCAGTGCAAATGATGCACTCTCCAGACAGGACAATGAAGCCAAACAGGACTTGCTAATTTGATCAATGCAAATGGAGATACCTGGCCAAACCGGCACCCACACCCATTGTGACGTCTGGAAGAGGCCATTTGGTTTTTGGTCTTCCCACCCCTCCCCTCACCAGGACCATGGGGCGGGGAGGGGGGGAGTTCAACGATATATAAGGAAAACCTGGACTGGGTTCAGGGCCGGTGTCCTCCAGAACTACAAGTGTCTGTGAGGCTCGGCCACAGAGCTCTGTTTATGTGTGTGTCTTGTGTGTATTGTCTGTTTTATGTTCCATGTGTTCCTATTGCAATACTCTGTTCATGTTAAAGGTTCAATAAATTTGTGACTAACAAACTTAACAAACTTTGTGTCCTTACAACGTCCTAAACCAAAAAGTTCCCTTCACAGGGTCGCAGCTTCACAAGCACAATTAGCTCCATGCCAAAGCTGCAGCTAGCAACTCATGCATAATGTCGTCCCAATTCCAGTTTTGGAACATTGTCCGGTGACCCTGCACCTTTGGAACCTGGGGACGGTTTGATGACGTCATCTTGAGTCACATCTGTGGATCTGTTGCCCTTGTTGTGTGCAGATGATGATGAATTGATATTCTATTTGAATTTTATATTTGGAAGCTAAGTACAGAATTTACTGACATGGTTTACACACTGTTATGGTCCTGCACACAATCTACTAACAGATTGCAGTAAAAGTCTCAAACAGTGCTTGTAACAAAAAGCTCTATAGGCTTGTGTTCTCAGCAGCAGTAAACCATGCAGATGAAATGAGGATGGTGTCTTTTACAGAGGAAGTGATATATCTTAAACGTAATTGAATATCTCTCAAGAGAACACTGACATGTAACTGTACATACATGCAACCCTGTAATTTCTGTTTAATACTGTAGCATCTTGTACTATACAGCTGTACATTTGTCTAAAATCACTTTAATCTGTACATTCTGGATTCATGTATATTCTGAGTATACCCATATTTATTATTATATTCTGTTGTCATAACTGTTTTGCACTTCTGGTTGGATGCTAACTGTATTTCGTTACCCTGTACTTGTACCTGTGTAATGACAATAAAGTTGCATCTAATCTAATCGAATCTAACATACATACATGTTTGTAAACGCACCTGAAGAAAAAAAAAAAACATGCACTTGTATAACGCTTGAATTGTTACAAATTAACACGTATTAATGCTACTTTGAGTAGGTATGCTACATTTGAAATGGATCCCTAGCCCAATTTTTCTCAGTTAAATATAACAAGGGGAGATCAAGCCTTGATTCTCCCTTAATTACAGCTTCTTTTTCCTGTCCCTTTGCTTGATCCAATCAACCCCATTAATGCATCTGATAACTCCAGACAGAAGAATGACTGTACAGTGTGTACACCCCATCATAAGCCCCACCAACACAATCATGCCCCCCCCCCACCCCCATTTCCTACCCCCACCAAACCCCCATTATTGAGCCATTGTGCACACTTAACAGAATTATTTCTCATTCATTAAATCCGGTTTAGATCCTTCTCCATGCTTCCTAGCGGGAACCATCATTATAATATTGCTGGCTCCCCCCTAGCCCTACCCCCGCCCCCCCCTACAACCTCTGCCTGTTCTCTGCATTAGTGTATTACTGTCTGGATTAGAAGGCATCATAGCAGCAGCAGCTCAGCACGTGACAGCCAGCCTGTGATTTCATGTTGTCGTTTGTCCTTCACGCCTGTGAGTCTACGCATCATGACAGCCCTCTCCTTGTCTCGGGGGATCTATGGGAGCGCCGCGTTAAGCTTCCAGTTTCGAGGGGCTTTTTAGAGAGCAGAGGGCCCGAGAGCGAGACTGCCAAGACACTGATAGTGACAGTCGCCTCCAGCTCTGTGCTCAAAGTGGAGCAAGATGACCTTTTTACTGTTAAAAAAAAAAAAGGATTTTGGTTCAGTTTGTCAAGTCAGCATCTTGCCCTTGTTGTACACAGTCTGTAATCATTTAAAGGATCAGACGGATGGAGAACTAGCTAAGGTCTTTAATGCAATTACGTTACAGTGAATGGATCTTTTTGGGATAATATCCAAAATGCAATCTATAGCTCTTTATATGAATGTACAGTATTAACTCCACTAACCCACCCGCAAGTGCCTTGCCCAGGGACACAAAGTCATGTTGCCATAGCCGGGGTTCGAACCGGAGACCTTTTCATTACTAGCCCTAACCCACTGCGTCACATGCACCCCCACCTGTTCAAGTGATGATGAGGAAAAACCTGCTGTACAAGTGACGTCTCCTTCTTCACCCTTGAGCAAACTCAACTCCACCGTCATTCACATTAGGGTCCATCATGGAAGCAATTTGCCACTAATGTGTGTGAAGGGAGAGTCTTTAATGAGAGTGCTGCATAGTTCTGACTTTGAAACATGCCATTCACAGTAAATTAGAGGGAGCATTGTCTTTTAGTTGACATGGATCAATGGTGGTCCCATGTGAATTTCCCTTCCCCAATAATTAGCTGTAGCAGGAATGACTTAAACAACTTGTGTGTGGTGTGTGTGTCTCTAGAGGCCTCTAGCCCTGGGACGTAAGCGAGGGTCATGACCTTTGGTGAGCTGAAGGAGAGGCATTCTCACTACTGAAGGATTTTCATACGCTTTGATGTTTGGCTGTGTTGTTCTGGTGCAAATAACTATGCTTATTACTATAAGAAAAAAAGCAGAATATCCTAATTATATTGGTGTAGCTTGTTAAATAGCTAACATTCCTTCACCTTTTCAACAAGGGACATGGCCTTGAATCAACCACCTTTTTGGGGAAACAATCTATGACTAAGATCACTGGCTGGCAGTGGTACTAAAACCGGCATTGCTTCCTGTCACGATGCGTCACAGCGTATACATGAACCTAACCAGCCAGAGCCGCTTTGCTGAAGCTTTCACAGCTGAGGGAGTGAATGGCGTCGGTATATGGAGTAGTTTGGTCATGTGTCTAATCAATAGAGCTTGAGCCCTTTCCTCTGTGGGGCTGTTAGTGCCCCCGCCCCCCCTGCCCCCCAGCAATGCCACTAGCAGGCAGGACAGATCAATGTGGTGGCTGATCTGACACGCTTTAAACCTTAGTACCACGGAAATGTCAGGGGGGGGGGCAGTGGGGTCTGCTTCTCTGACACATTCTGTAGGTTTTGCAAATTGGTTTGTGACTTGGGTCTGGCTGTTTTTTTGTTTGTTTTTCTTTCCTCTTCATTTTGCTGTGAAATTGGATGTGTTCTGAGCTAAATGTGGTGTAAGAATGTCAGACTGTGTCAGACTGAATCCTTTCATCTACATCCCAGATCGTTGGAGGTTCAGGACAGGAGTTTATCACCTGGTGTTATCCAGTACATTGCACTTAAATGAGGAAGGACCAATAGGTCAAAGAGTGGTGCATTTTGGGGGGATGAATGAATCCCAGATACGGGGACTTTAATGTAGTCATCAGTATAACTGGTCTCATCATGCCAAATAAACTCAAATTTTCATCATTGATTGTGTCATTCAATTGATGTATTTAGTTTTGGTTGACTTAGCAGATGTCAAAAACGCATATCCAAGATGCCTTATCCAAAATTTCTGAGGTTCAGTTAGTAGAGGAATTCTGAGGAAAAACTGAGGAAATCAGCTTGTTTACTACAGGGGGGAACATGTTTACGTCAAGACTGAAAGGGAGAGAGCTGATATGAAACAAAAGCCTACTCACAGTTGGTGATGTCAGGCGGAGCAAAGCTGTCATTCATGAAGACACTGTTGGGTTTTGCCACTTTCAAGTAGACCACGTCGGGGGTGTTTTTCAAGGCAGTCACGGCGTGTTCGTGGCTCACCTCTTCAAGGCAAGCACTGTTCACCTGCTCAGAGACAGACAAGCAAGCTCAACACATAGGGTGGTACACACACACACACACACACATTAACAACACACTCAGGACATTAAATAATTCGACAAAAGACTAGTTAAACGAGTCAAAAGGAGCACTTACAGCCAAAAGTTTGTCTCCTATCTGTAATCGCCCATCTTTGTGTGCAGCTCCTCCTTCGATGATTTTGGTGACGTAGATGCTGTTATCTCCTGGGATGTGCTGGTTCCCCACACCCCCTGCTATACTGAAACCAAGACCTGAGGAGAGACCAACCAAATCTGTCAGAAAACACCACAGGAACATGTAACATACTGTAGAATGTAAACTAACACCACCCAGAGAAACAGCACAAATGTCCCTCTTCTATTGGTTTCACTGGATCTGATGATTTATTCCAGTTGTCTGAATAATCAAAAGACCCCCGGGGGGGAAGTGACGCAAAAACAACTTGCAAATGACGATAACCGAGAGAAGAAGAAAATAATCTGCATATATTTATTTTCTACCAAACATAAATTAAAAAGCACAATAATGTCCTCATTTGCATGTACGTTATGTAGATTCGTACATGTCTGACTGAGAATCCCAGCGTTTATGATTTGTGATTGTCGGCAGCCCAAGTTAATGCAGTTTGTGGCAGAAGGGTGGTGTGACTCGGACAATCCCACCCACCCCGTCAGAAGGCCTGGCCAGTCTTAATCCAAAAACGTGATTTACCATTATTGCTTCTTTTATTACATTTAGGATTAAACCTTGACATGACGGGGAGGGAAAAAAGGGAAAGGACTTCTCATATAATTCTGAACATCCAAGTAAACAGTTTAAAAGTCAATTATAATAACTTGGGGATCTGTAAAAAAAAATATGTTCATAATAATGACATTTACTGAGATGTACAGCATTTCAATCGGCCCACAACTGGTGATTAATTTGACTTTAAGATCGATGATTATCATGAATAATGTAACTTTGGGGATAATGTATCCCACTGCATGCAGAACAGCTGACCACTGTGATGCTACTGTCCGTACCTTTAGGCCCTTTCACCAGCTTGATCTCCATCAGCTTCTCAGAGACAGCCTTCCTCCGGCGTACGTACAGACGCACCAACGAGCCGGCCTCCTTCAGTGCTTCCACCGCCCGACTGTGGGTCACGTCCCGGACATCTGCCTCGTTCACCCGCAGGATCACATCGTTGACACTGTTTATGGGGTGTTGAGGGACACTGTCAGAGGGTGGGACAGGCTCTACCCTCCACCTGGACTCACTAGGTGATAATCCAGATTTGGGTTTAAAAACTGTCCTTTCTTTTTTTTTAAGTCTTTCTTTCATTTACAGTTTCTGAATGTGCAGGGGGAAATGGAACTGACCCTAATCTTTACATCAACAAAGAACTGGAAACTTGACCCTTTGACACTGACTCGACAACAAGCCCACAAAAACGCTCCTGCACAAGAGAGCAATTGGACTCCCCATAGATGGAGACATATTTGGACCCCTTAAACGATAGAGAACAGCACAGCTGTGACCCTATCCTTATCCTGACAGGCATCAGCACCTGTATTACATTCCCCCGGCCAGGACTCTGAAACATTTATGGAGCAGTGAAATGTGCCCGAGCCTGTGGGGTTAGTCTGGGCAGCAGGTAAAGGCTGCGTGTCCATCACACAGTTAGGGGATCCCCTGTAGAGCCGCTGGCTCTACCTGCCAGGGGGGTTATCCTTCAACCTGGCGCCCCTTCTGAAGGCCTGCAGACACTGTGGTCACAATCTATGCCTGGTCATCCTGTGAGGTATTATAGTCTAGCAAAATATCTCTGTACAAACCTATACACACAATCAGGTGTGATTAATAGCCATGTTGTGCAGTCTGAGTGTGTGTGTGTGCGTGTGTTTGTGTGTGTGCAATCCTCACCGTAGACGACCATCCTGGGCCGCTGCCCCCCCGGGGATAACTTTAGTGATGAAGATGCTGGGGTCTTCACCGATGTGAGGATTATCTGTGCCCCCTGCGATACTGAATCCCAGACCCGAGTTTCCCTGGAGACAGAACCAAGCCAGAGCCGCACACGTTAGTCAACAGCAGCAGAAATGTATACAGCGTGACTGTGAAAGTTTGAATGGGACTAATGATGGCGTTTCCCAAACCACTTAGATGTGGTAATAAGGGCAGCCGTATAAAGAGCAGCAGGACACAGGCGCACACACACGGAGAAAGTGTGCGTGTCTGAAGAACAACAGGGAAGAGGAGCGAGCAGGGAGGCAGCTTGTGGAGAAGTCTGTTTCATTTCCGCTGTGTTAGTAATAATGTGCACTTGAGAGAGCACAGCTGAATTAGGTCAGGCGGAGAAAGAAAGAAGATGAAAATCATAAAAAAAAATAATAATAAAAAGAAAAAAAGAATCACCACAGGCACATTACAGGATTAAGATGCGAGTATGTTTAGCAAGGGGCTAGACTGTACAAAGTGAATGTGTGTTTGTATCTAAAAAACTACTAAAAAAAAAAAAAAAAAGGTAAGGAATCACAGACAGACATTTATCATTACATGATACATATATTCATAACTTATGAAGTTATGTCCTTGAAGAGCTGAAAATAGAAGCAGTCTAATAATTTCTCTGTTCAATGGCTGAATCTAATTTCCTTTGTGGGATTTTTTAAGAAGGGATCCATTTGTGTTGCATCATTTAAGCAGAGACTCTCAATCTCTCTTCAACTCTGGAGGTTGTGTGATAAGTGGAGGTCAAATGAAGTACACACAATGTGGGGAAAGAAATTAATACAATATTGTTTTTGTTACTATCTGCATTGTATATTTAGATGGGTCAAAGCCAAAATACTTCACAATATTGTGGGCGGATTACACTGTAAAGCAACAAAACATTTGACGTTGTTTCTGGGAAGAATCAACAAAATTGCATGCACTATTAATATAGCCACACTAAGAACAGGGACAACAACAACAACAAAGGTGAGGTCTCCCTTACCCGTTCAAGCGTAATCTCCTCATACTCATAATCAGCTTCGGTTCCGTTTACCTAAAAAGGTTAAGAGAAAGAGATGTGAGGATTTAGAATGACCCACTGCTTCACCAGACACCTGTTCTGTTTTCTGTCTTCAGGTGGACTTCAGAGAAACCTACATGTCAAGGTAAAGGAAGATGTCAAGACACAAGCATTCTGCCGTCACTGACATGACGTTTCCCCATTCAGCAGATGCTTTCATCCCAAGTCCATCCAAGGTCTTCAGAGAGACGGTTGGATGAATTCAATAGAAAAGCACGGTCGTGCCCTTAGGTTGCCACTCCACTGCACTGTCAATATCCAGCCAAGTGGATATAATGTGTGCAAATGTGAACAGGACTGGTAACGACCAACCTGTCCTGGTCAAGACTCTGCCAAGCTCATACGTGACCTGGCCTTGTCTCATGCACACATACTTGAATGACCCTGAGTCTGTGCATATGTTAAGGGGATGGATCTGGCTTTCACACTAATCACGATAATGCTATTTTAAACCGTGCAAACCAACCACAACTGAGGAGCTTTCTTGATTGGGGATGATTGATGCAGTTTGGATGATTGGCAAACCTCATCTCAGTGGACCGATTATCTCACCCTGGTAGAACAATCGATAGTGTGTTGGCCTCTTCCTGTTCATGGGTCAGTCAGCCCTGAGGCTTATTCGTCTACCCACAACCCCCAAGCGCGCGCACACGCACACGCACACACACACACACACACACACACACACACACACACACACGGCATCTGGACCTAGGTGTGGCCAGGTCTGCATTGTCATCAGAGCAGATTATTGATGATATCCATCAATAAAAAGGCCTAAAATCAAGACAAAACCTTTTCAAATAGACGCCCGGTTTGTCAATGGTTACTGTAGGCGACGAATGGTACGTTCATTAACGATTCGTGAGAATTAAAGACATGAAACGCTCCCAGAAGTCCTCCGAGAAGTGAGCGGCACTGTCAGTCAGCAGAACCTGTGGAAGCAGCGGCTCCACTGATCCCATCTTTGTCCTCCAGCACAATGAATCCTGCTAAGACAAAGACTCACGCTGCTGACAACACCCAATGTCGGCCGCTGCCGATCCAATCAGGTGGCAAGGCAGAAAGTTTGAAAAGCTGCTTTGTCCTGGTAAGTTTAGCTCTGATTGGTGTGCGGCCAAGGAAGATGATGAAGTAAAATCAGCTTTCACCTACTTTTGACATTTGGTGTCGTTTCTTGGCAGATGTCCTTTACACTAGTGAGGACATTTATAAGTATATTCATCCAAAACCCTGTTTCCTCCTGCCTATGACCAGACAGGATATGTGGAGGTGGTATACAGGTTGGTCCACACTATGACATCATGACTGCTTGTAGCAGTTTATCAGGAAGCCTTTATTCTGAAATCCTTTGACTGAATCTATCATGGAGTGAATAAGGCACTGCCAGCATCCATGTGCTTTCAGCACCATGGACAGCACACAATTCCCTCTGAAAGGAGCAACAAAGGCCAAGAATGTAATTAAAAAACGAAACAACTTTACATCACTTACAGTGATGAAAGGTAAGAACAATTTTGCATGTCGCTTTGGGTAAAAGCAAATGCTAAGTTAAGAAAATGTTGATGTTAAAGTCTTTACAGATTCACATTTCTAACATGACGTTGGAAACAGCTGACTGCTTCCCAGCTGAATGTCAAAGAGGACAAATCCCATCATAGGATCCCTTAATGGCTCCACTAAGAGAACCAAGTCAAAGCTTGGTTCCCATGAGACTCACATACGCTTATTCCGAAAGCTGTCAAGGCTTTTGTTTTAGCCAAAAAATGCAGATGTCATCATCTTGAGTAGTCAGAATAATAGGCAGCCTTAACCCCCGACCCCCATGGGAAATGAAGTGAAAAACTTAAGTGAGTAGATGTACTCTGGATGGTTATTGCCAAACTCAAAGACACACTACATGTTTCTGACAGACACACAAGAACAAACCAGTCCTTTTTATTTAGACTGAATTATAGATATGGAAATAATCTTTCTCCTGAAATAAAAAAATTATAGATTCATAGGAATGTTCTGTACATAGCTATTCCTGGAAAACCTCAACCTATTACTGTATTGCTAATTTCTCCAAATATATTTATGATAATCCAAATATCCAAATGGAGAAAAAAAGGACATTTTACGAAGTAATACGATATAATATGCTATGACTGCACAGCGACAGTGGATGAATACGCATGTTGAACTTACGTATGGAGGCGTGTCCAGACTGTCTGTATTGACCACTACAGGGGGAGGATTCGCCTGGAAACGGAGAACAAAATCAGCTCATTCTTTGCCTTTTTAGAATAGCATTCAAAAGTATGACACATTATACATTCCTTAAAAAAATTATTATAATAATTCCATGACACATTCGGAGAGTATTACAAAAGCCGATCAAATGTTGTTGTTTTTTTAAGCGGAAAGATCTTAAAATAGCCCATTTCCATCCTTCTGTTAGGAAACACAACATTCACTTACTCTCCTCATGATGCTACACACCAACTGAGGATGAAAAGAGGAGTGACTGGATTTCAGAGGAGATTATCGGGTTTGGAGAACATACGTACATGGCATTTTACACCGCAGAATATGCAATGCTGAAGCATGAAGGCTAAATAAATCAAATGAAGTCCTCCAGGCTTGCGTCGTTAGTGCTCACCACTTCCCTTCCTCTCTTTCTCACTGTCTCTATCCCTCTCTTTTTTCAGATGGGCTGTTTTAGTCAAAAAGAGAAAGTGTGGCACTCTTCCCACTATGTGTCTCTCTCTATCTCTCTCTATCTCTCTCTATCTCTCTATCTCTCTCTATCTCTCTCTGTCTCTCTCCCTCTCTCACGCTTACTGTAATCTCTTAACTCCATCAGACCAAAAGTGGAATGGTAGGGATGGCAGAAAAAAATAAATAAAATGAATACAACAGAATGACCAACAGCAAAATTATTAAATATATATAGATATATAAGGATGGGATGATGGAGAAAAAAAACCTGTGACGTTGGAGGGATGACAGCAGTCTCAGATGAGATTGGGATCACAGGGATTATGGGAGAGGAAGGCGGGGCCGCATCTGTCTGCTAAACAATAGTATGAGGGGGTCAAAGGTCAGACAAACATTGCAACATAGATGAACAGCAAGAGAGACCGGTGATTGGGTGACAGAGAGGATGAGAGGGCGTATGCTTGCGTATTTGTGCAAGTGCTGAATAGAGAAGTTATGTGTGTAGGACTTATTTAATATTATTCCAAATAACAGTGTGGGGATGAGTCTCAGTATGGGGTGGCCTCAACAGATATACCCTTTTTGTGCTTATAAATGTAAATAACAATTTTAAAACATAATAAAAAAATAATAAGCTCAAATTAAAACCGAAAAAAGGGCCAAGTAGAAATATACTGTATAATTTTGTAGTATGTTTATGAATGTACTGGTTCCAAATAGATCTCCTTCAGTAGTTTTTTTTTTTGTGAATTCCGTCATGTGATTTGCAAATGGTCCCCTGTAGTGCATCAGAGAGGCGACCTTTGACCTTGACATCATCGTACATGGGGTGTTTCCAAACACCATGGCAGAAGGCGACAAGCAGCAGATGGCTGTGTAATAGCGGGGTTGCATCACCCTCGGTAAAATCTCGGCCAATTCCTTTATTCTTGGCCTGGGTATACTTTCTTTGGATTGAATAGATAACAGAACTATCATGAGTTTGGTTGAGTGTGAATCATTACATGTGCTCACGCGTTCTTTTAAACTCACACCCGTGTGAAGTGACTCACCGCATGGATGACTGACGTGATTTGAGTCATACGTGTTTGTGCTTTCAATAGCAGAAGGGGCTGATTCGCTGGTTCCGTGGCATTTAGGCATTGAAAGCTTCTGAATTGTTTTATGAAATGAACTATGAATTTATGAGACATGTTTTTAAGCTTGGTTTTGTGTAAACTACCTTTTGCTGTATTCATTTTTTCCATTTCGGTACCCGCACATGAAAATGGTTTCTTTACTGTAGAAGCATGTTTTTCCACAAATCACTATGGAAATGAAGAATTACGGATTCGTCCACAAATCAAGATGCATTGCTTCAGCCAGTTCCTGACTGTTGTCCTAATGTCATTTCTCAAAGTAAAATTAAAGCCTTCAATTGAAAGTTGGACAAAAACACTTAATTTAGGATAGAAGACAGTTCATTCTCACATCATAATCAAGAACTCAAGCCTTTGACCTCAGTGGTCTGATGAAGCTGTAGAGAAGTGCAGTAGCAGAGCTGGGAAGAGCTTTAACACTGCTTAACCAAGAACCATGGAAAACAGATGAAACACGGCTGCTAAAATTAGCCCGGATCAACAACATTGATCTGCAAGCCCTACTTTCAAACCTCCGCTTGAAAATCCTTTCACAATGGTGCTTAATTGCTCCCAATGAATAAAAACTCTCTCCACAACACACGACAGACCAGAGATTAAAATTGCATTGTATAAGACTGAGGCCTATGAATGAACAGAATGACAGATCTGATTTACGAACAGTAGCTTCTGTATTGCATTGTTATTGTCTTAATGGCTAATTGTAGAGAAGCTTTAAGAATGGAAACGCCTGAACTAATGGCAAGACATGTTAAAACCACATTCAACCAATAAAAAGACTAAATAGACAGTAAATCATACAAAACAAACAAACCAAACAATCAGTTCAATCAACTGAACCCAGGCAGAAAACCCTGCAATCATCAGGTTACCAGCACCCTCTTCTCAAATTCCAAAACCAAAGACTATTTACCCTTTTATTTAAGTAAAGCATTATGATATTAGTCTAGACCTAAACCCAATAACCTGCCTAAAATGCCTAAGATTTGGCATTAACACGGCAGCCTATACAGCAAACACATACATGCCACACATTCCTTTGGCCAGGACACTAGTAACCGCAGCACTACTCTCTGTAGTGATGAGGGTAAGGTATACCTTGTCGAAGGAGAATGGGACCCACGGTATGTCTGGCCTCACACCTCCGCCACCTGTGACTTTAGCCGTACTTTTGGTGGGGCTTTTCTTCACGCTGTCCCGGAGGTTAATGAAACGGCTCCTGGCTCTGCACGAGGCGGGGAGAGTGCAAGCTGTGAACGTTGCTAAAGACGGCTGAACTGTTGGATGGCCTTGCTGTCGATACGGCTGTTGCTGCTGTTGAAGCTGTTGAAGCTGTTGTTGTTGTTGCTGCTGCTGTTGGTGGTGAAGCTGTTGTTGTTGTTGCTGATGTTGTTGTTGCTGCTGCTGTTGGTGGTGAAGCTGTTGTTGATGTTGTTGCTGCTGTTGCTGCTGCTGTTGGTGGTGAAGCTGTTGCTGATGCTGTTGCTGATGCTGTTGCTGATGCTGTTGCTGATGCTGTTGCGACTGTTGTTTTTGGAGCTGTTGTTGGTGTAGTTCTATAGCGTGCTGCCTTTGAAGGGGGTGAAGGTGTGCGAGGGACTCCTGGAGATTCAGGTTCACCCGTGGGTTACCAGGTGCTGGTTTGGACGTGCCAAGCTCCCCACCATTGGGGGCCTTGGAGCCGTACTCGTGCCTTGGGTAGTAGGTCGTCATTGTCTTCAGATTCTCTTCAAGGCAGATGAAGATGAGAAACAGTTGGTTCCAGAGCGAGAGGAGACGCAGAGGAAATGATTCGCAGCGATGAGGGGGAAAAGCACGGCAGCCAAATGATTAAAGCCAAACTCGATTCCGTGTCTTAGGCTTTAGCCCCATCAGCCATCTTGCTCTCTGTGTATTCTTTAAAAGAGAACAACCCTCTCTTCACCACCGGACTGTCTCACTAACTGACTCACTCATTGACGCCCTCCCCGTCCAGTTTCCCCCTTACTCGCGTTCTCTCTCCAACTCGCACCCTCTCTCTCTCACCCTCTCTCTATCTCACTCACTCACCCTCTCTCTATCTCACTCACTCACACTCTCTCTCTCTCTCTCTCTCTCTCTCTCTCTCACTCACACTCTCTCTATCTCACTCACACTCTCTCTCTCTCTCTCTCTCTCTCTCTCTCTCTCTCTCACTCACACTCTCTCTCTCATCTCCTCTCTTTCACATGCCAATTAATAGGCTCCAGTGAGTATGGCACATGTCAGCACTAGGGGGGGCCCCCTACCCCCGGCATGAATAATCAATGTGGCCCCCGGATTAGGATACACAGTCATACATGTCATCAGACAACAGGGATCGGAAAGGCAGCCAGCGTCACTGTTCTCAACCAGGGGGTGGTGAACATGACGTTCTTGAAAACGATGTTCAAAATGTCGTGTTCTGTGCCCAGATCAGTGTTCATTAGGTTTGTTGCTGACGAGCAAACAGTTAATCCTGTAGTTTGGCCACTTTCACCAAGGTATTTTTCCCTTCACTTTTTAAAAACACCTTGTTGTTAAATGTACGGCAGCTACTTGAGTGGATACGCAATTTCTAAAAGGTTAAAAGATTCTTGTCACTCAAGTGTCAAGAGGACACTTACTACTAATCCATTTTCCATCCAAAAACGGTTTTGTAGTTACAATACTGGTCATTATTTCATACTGAATGTATAACCTTACCTTGGTAAACCCTCTTTCAAGAAGGATACTGTAAAGTTCTAGTTTGTACACGGTTTGCCCTCTTCTATAGTGTAGAAGTAGCTCTCACCTTGGTATGGAATCTCAAAAGAAATAATTCAAGATGTATTATACTGGGAAGCTGAAATTGCAATCACACTGATGACATCTTAGCTTGGTAGTCCTACTGTTCCCCACAAATCTGTTCTCACAGAGGGGGACCCCTCCCCACTGATGAGGCAGGGCTGGCTTATGCACTGTGACAGATGGCCATGTATAGACGGGCACACAGTGCATAGCCTTAAAATACAGTCAATTATGAATGGACGAATGATTTAAAGAGCAGAAAATATGGCTCAGAATAACCTACATACCGGAGCTGAACTGACAATTAAGGCTACGCAATTAGTACTGAGGGTGGATTTCATAAGTGGGTTTACAAGAGATGGGCTTTGGTGCCGTGGTTGGGGTGAGGAGCATTTGGGCTTGACCCTCTTTAGCATTCAGAGCTGGTACTGTCCTCTGCCACACACAGATGCCAATATACTGGACCTGTAACAAATCATCTATACATGTGCATGTGTGCCATCATTAGCAGATCACCCCCCCCCCCCACCTGGCGTGGAACTGTACACGCTAAACACGCTGTTTCACAATTTCCACTAAACCTACAAACAAAATGGCAGAGAAAGGCTTGCGTCAATGTCTATTGATATAAATTCATGTATTGGGAGAGACACATCGATACGTGTTAACTGTGGCTGTAATGATCAGTCCTACAGCAAACAAGTTCAGTCCGGTTGATGGGAGAAACAGTAATTTAGGTGTTTGTAGTACGAGACCATATCTGTCAGTCTGTTACCAGACAGAACTAATCTGAGACGTAAATTCACCTCTGTGTGACATGCTTAGGCTGTCCCACTATTCTCTGATCTCAAATATGACTCCGTATAATGACAGGTATAATGCTATATTACACTACAGATCTGCTGTGGATTAGGATTAGAGAGAGGTCACGGAATGATGCGTCTCTAGCGCCACCTACAGGAAACAGAGTGTATCTCCGCAGGTTTGGGTCGAGGATGATATCCAGTCCCAACTCTCCTTTCTGTAGACTCCTTGGCCCTCTATGTGGACTACAATAATATGATCCCTGCCTAAATGTTGGCCCCTATTCCATTTGTAAGTCAAACACACCGAGAAATCAAACATTTAGGAAGGTCTTTGCATCCGATAACAAAGAGTTTTTGTTCTACAGTTTGGCATGTCTTCAATAGACTGTCATCGTTTGCTCCACACTGACAACACTTATAAAACACCAACACATTGCTGAGGCGCAGCCAACATCTTTGCACTTGGAACCAACGTAGCGTTTCAGCAACTTTGTGCTGTATAATAATGGTTGGAATGCTGTTTTCCAGTTAGAATGTGTAGAATGTCTTGTATGTGCTAAGGTATTACAATGTAAGCAGGTGCCATTCGTCCTTCTGCTATGTGTGTGTGCGTGAGAGATCGTCTGGGTGGCAGAGTCCCTGTTTGAGGCAGTAAATAGGGAGGGGGGGGGGGGGGGGGCTGCGTGTCAGGAGCCCAGAGGTTGCTAGGCAACGCTGGGAAAGGCATGTGGTACTGCAGGGGTTCCCAACATCAGCCCATAACTACGCAAGAGTGTTTATGCAGTGTTCATAGTACGCCAACGTACACCTCATTCGTGGGTAATTAATAACACTGATATTGATTAACAGCCAGTGGAGATGAAACTAATCATTATGATCCAGAGGAGATATTTTGGTATATTTTGGCAGGAGAGACGAAAACCAGAATATCAACATAGGGAAAAGTGTGTTTTTTGGGGGCAAAACCTTCCACTGTGACCCCCCCCCCCCCCCTTAGAGCTCCCAGCACCCTGTGGGAGCAATTTACAGAGAAACTCAGCAAGGACTAGTCCAATAAATGCTGCATCCATATCAGATTACCTTGGACGCACCTGCACAATAACACCGTACAACCCGGACTTTCTGCATTTCCAACGGCTTTGAAGCTTGCCTGTCCTACAAGCTGCAGCTCATGTCACATGTGATTTCCTTTGACAACTCTGCGGGGAAATAAATCCTTTCGAATGATCACAGTTACGTGTGTCATGTTATGTCAAATGGATTAGCAACGAAGCCATTTTTATTTTTTGTGGTTCCACTTGTGATGCTGCGCGGCTCGTCACAGCATTTATTCACTAGTGTATCGGTTAACTGCCATTCATCTGCAAACCTACAATTGTACAGATTATAAATGACGCAGCACGGGTGTTCTATGTTCCGTACCTTCAACCACCTTGTTTTGTCTGTCCCGTTTACTATGACATGACGGAAGAAAAAAACCACAGCCCAAAAACAGCCACAGACACCGCATGTGCACCTGAGCGCAAGCTACCCCAACACACAAACAGGAGTTAGTCTGTGTCCACATGAATCAAAATAAGTCTGAAGCCCAGCGCACACCGAGACAGCATAGCATTGCTGCACACACACACACACACACACACACACAGTTGTTTTCCTTATGTTCTGACATGTCGTATAAAATGACTCATACAGCACAAGGGCGGCACTCCTCGAAGCAGCACAGCCTCATCATGCCTGCCCGCTAGCCCCTCCGCACCTCTCTCTCTCTCCCCTCCCTCCCTCCCCCCCCCACCCACCCAGCGGGAAGCTACGGCAGGGAGCCGTGGGTGACCGACCTACCAGCAGGCGCCGGTGCAGCCTCTTGGTCCTCCGCAGGGTGCCCATGATGCGGCGGCCCATCTTCTTGGCGTACCACACGGAGGACAGCATGCTTGTTGCTTCTGCTGAGTCTGGCTTTCCCTAGGAGCTGCTGTGCTGCCTGCTGTGGGCTGAGAGCTTCTGCCGCTGGTTGTGGCGGTTAGAGGGGGAGAGAAGCAGACGGGTGGGGAGGGGGAGGAGGAGGAGGAGGAGGTGGAAGGGGGGGGGTGTCTTCACTCCAGCTTCACACTGGCTCGTGTCCCCCCCTCCCTCACTTATTTCACCCCCCTCACTCCCTACTCGTGCAGGCAGAAATCCACGCAGGCTGCTGCTTAGAGAAGGGGAATGTGGACTCGCTGTCGGCAGATACAGACGCTCGCCTCTTCGCCCCCCCCCTGCGCCACCACACACAGGCACAGGCAGTGAGAGAGGGTCTGTGGGTGCCGGTCGAGATCGAGGAGCTGAGAGCCAGAGGTTTCCTGTCCTACGCAGTCTCCCCTTCAACAGGCACTTCAAGTCTGCACAGCTCTTCTCATTACAGACGGGCTCTGGACGTGACGAGAGAGTCAAATGGCGCTGTTAGTGCGGATTAACCTCTGACGGGAGAGAAAGGCGAGGGTGTGTGACGAGGAGGCGAGCCTCAAGTCTGTCCGTGTCTGTCTGGTGCACGGGATGAAAGAGGGGGGAAATAGAGAGGATGTGTGTGGAGAAGATGGAGAGTGAGCAAGGGAGAGGGAGCGACAGAGGGAGAGGAGGGAGGGCGAGAGAAAGAGAGAGATAGATAGCCGTCTTCAAATCTCTCCTCTGCGTTTTTGGAAAATGCTGCTTTATTAACCTCTTCTGACCACCATCCACCACCCCTTCTCGTCCCCTCCGCCCTCTCCTTCAGCCTCATTTCTCCTAGTTCGCATGGGGTTGGATCCAGGTGCATTATCCCTAGTCATCCCTCCATTTCGACAAATGAGTCAGCAGGCGAATATCATGCTTGCAGAACGCTGACTTGAACGCCCCGACAATAGGGAGAGGGAGGGGGGGGGGGATGGGAGGACAGGTGCTGGCAGTCTGTGTTCCTGCATTCCTCTACAGGCTGAACAGAACGCTCTGGAGCTTTCTAAAGGAGCCGTCCATTACCGCTCAGCTCCTGCCGCTCCAGCGCTGCTGCGGCTGCCTGCAGCGTCCTGGTCCAGTGCGGCAGGGCTGGCTTGTGCCTATCATGTGATGGTTGTGGCACATCGGCTGCTGACAGAATCAGAGCCGTGATTAAGCAACTGCTGCTGGTTTAGAATATTCGTGTGTTTAATTGATTTTCAATTGGGTGAGACATCAGTTTCCTTTTTGTTGTTGTTGTTGTTGCCATTTGTTCGTCACAGTGGATTCCAGGGTATGTTAAGTGCGTATATGCAGGCAGTGCGGATGTGGCGCTGTAAATCTTGGTGGAGGGATAGGAGGCAGTCACTGCTGCACTCCATCCCACCTTGCCCATTAAAGAAAGCCTCACTAAATCTGTCCTTGTCCTTCCGTGAAGGTTCAACCTTCTCTCTCGCTCTCTCAATCTCACTCTCTTCCCCCCCCCTTCCCCTTTCCTCCTCTCCCTCAATAGCTCACGCAAGGTTTCCTCCATTTTTCCTGGTGTCAGTTTTGCCTTTGGTCCGTGTCAGCATTCAGCTCCTGCGTTTCCAACGGCGCTGCTTTAGAGGCAGGCGTGAGGAAACCAGAGCAAGAGAGAGAGAGAGGGGGGGGGAGAGAGAAGGATGTACAGAGCGTCCTCCTCTGCTGCGCCGTCACTTTTCTACCTTCCACGTCCTTCCAGAACGTGTGATTCCATTCATATCCGTAATCTGAGGCGGCGGTGGTGAAGATACCAGCTGCTGACGTCACTGATGGCAGAGGGGCAGCGTGAAGCGGCGCTGGAGATGAACCGTGAGAGAACAATGGACTGCAGGATGAAGAACTGCACTGCCAAGGTTTTCTCTCTGTTTGACAATCTGTCTACCTGCTTTACATTATTCTACCTAATCCACCCATCTAATTAATAAACCTGCCTTATTAATGGCCAATCTGTGGACCGCCCACACACACACACACACACACATTATGTAACATGTCTGTAGGCATTCATTGTCTGCAATCCAGAAAGGTGTATTAGTTTGTGATAACATACTGATTTCTTAATCCTGCAAAAAATCTCTTACTCCTTTCCTGCTACCAGAGAATACAATGCAGTTTAACACCAATTCTGTCACTAAATGTGTGGTGAAGGTGGAAGAATGACTCAAAAATATGTTTACAAAGAGCTGTTCTCCATGGATGTGATTCAAAAATCGAACCAACTGCCTTTTACAGAGATATTTCAACCATGGAAAAATTAAACGGGTAAGAAAAGCAACCATGCCTCTGCATACTTAATACTATTGACCGCCCCGCCCTGCTCAAGATGGAATTAACACCAGCATGACAACCTTTACATCCAGCACTGCCAATACTGTAGCCTGGCAAGACACAACACAGACCTTATTTACAGCAGGACACGCCCATGTCTGACACACAGACTGTCCAAGGTGGAGCAACAAGAGCCATGTGAGGAAGCCGCTTTGGATGAAAGCATCTACTGAATGAATGCATGTAGGACAGAAGGCTGCATTCTGTACTGTTACCGCCATTCACGCCACAACACAGCAAACCCAGTGTCGGCCAAACCACTCAAGCTTATCGGCCCTCATCACTGCACCCGCAGCCTGGCTCTACTGGCAAAGAAGTATCTAGAAGCGAGCGGGGAGGGCAGGCGGGCAGGGGGGGAAGAAGAGTGTTACCTGAAACAGTGCCTGGCTTTGGGGGTAGGGGGCAGAGGAGCACGAAGGGAGGGGGCAGTCCTCGCTTGGAGGGTACGGGGACGTGGGCGTGAGGGGACGGACTTCCTGCTGTCCTAGAGCAGACGGCCCGTCAAAGATGCACTCCAGAGAGGCTACCTACAGAAGGGGAGCACGGAACTGTGAGGGTTACTAACACAGAACAGAAAACCAAAGGAGAAAGGCAGCGTTAATCAGAAAAGGCTGAAAGAGAGATACGGGGGGGGGGGGGCGAGAGAAACAGGACGAGAGAGAAAGAGAGAGATGAAGATAGAGATGGACATGAATGGGAAAAGATGTCAGAACTGAAACCAAGGAAGAGAGGGAGCAGGGAGAAGGAGGTATGGAGGGAGACAGGAGAGCTGCTAAGCTAAACCAGGGAAGTTGATACGATGGGAGGGGTACAAAAAAAGACAGATCTGATCCTCATCATGGAGAGTTACTGGGTCTGCTGTTGCAGTGTGGGCGGGGGGGGGGGGGGGCAAACCCACACTGCAAAACTCTCCAGAACCAGCGATCAGTGGAGCCCCTAGTAACTGGAGTTGACCTCAGATGATGGACATGCAGACACACATCCTGTGAGGACCTCAAAGCTCCATACAAGAACAACAAACCAACCAACCAATCACAAGTCTAACTGGCTTCAAACAGGGCTGAGGTTTCTCCTGATTGGCTGCCGTCCGCACAGGAAGGGATGTCACTGGGATACTCCAACACTATGACACACACACACACACACACGATGGCTTTTCTGACATTCGCAAAAACACAACGTGTGTTTTCACGGTGAACGGCTTGACTTGAAGCGGTCCAAGGGAGATGGGGAGGAATCGCTTCTTTTAATAATGTTTTTTTTTTACTGGCAACATTCAGAAGGACACCACATTCATCACCCAAGTTTCCAACGCCACCTCAGGGTTGAGGACAGACATGTGATGTGTGACCCTTGATCAGGAGGCACCATCACACTCTAGGATTCCAGCCACATGGGATGAAATCCAACCGCAGAACATGATCTGGCATTAACGCATCGATGCCTCTACTGAAGGACACCATGCAGGGACCTGGCACACATGCAAACCCTGCAACATCAACAGTGGCACAAGAAGGCTGTTACCTGTGACTATGAGCCAACATATCGTACCTTTACTCAATGTAGCCTCTAGGTGGCAGCAATGTGTCATTAATGAGCATCCCCCCCCCCCCCCCCCCCCCATGCTGAAGCACAGGCTAGTTCAGACAGTGGACTCATCCTCAGCAGTATAAAGCGGTTCACTAGCCATGCTGTCACTAAATCCTGTATGAGCACATGGTGGCAGCGTTGGTTCATTGGAGATCTTTTACGAGCCATGATTATTAGTTGAATTACTTGGGTGAAATCGATTATGTCAATTCCACGTCCTGACAGTTAACGCTGGTAATGAACAAGAACAGTAATCGAATTATAATTGATACGAAATAGCGTGAAAAGATACGAAATCCAAGCATGTGATCAGTCAGGTGGGAATATTGGTGGGTTTTGAAATGATAACATGCTTTACTCTGCCTGCAAAAGGTGGAGAAAGAAAAAAAAAGGGTTAAGCTTTTTGAGCTACGGACTAAATCTAGGGGCTGAAGCGAAAGCCAGACTTTCATTTCATTGGTGCCAACTGCCACTGCACAAGAAACCACCCACCATAAATCACTGCAATACAAACCTAACACAGTAGATGGAAACACATACAGTAACAAACACTATGTCTATGATTGCT
Organism: Neosalanx taihuensis; assembly: GCA_030340665.1. Taxonomy (NCBI): domain Eukaryota; kingdom Metazoa; phylum Chordata; class Actinopteri; order Osmeriformes; family Salangidae; genus Neosalanx; species Neosalanx taihuensis. The sequence continues at coordinate 12,641,996 of CM059300.1, read as the reverse complement.
GCAACTTGTGCCACAGCAACAACAACAAAAAAAGAAGAAAATGCCACCGAAGCTTTTATCCAAAAATGTCTTGTGAGATTTCAAAGGATGCAAAAATAGCATTCATTATTTAATTATAAAGCGTGCAGCTAAGTTATTATGCAAAGTTGTTATAATTTAATAATAGAACGTTCATGTTGTTTAAATATTGTATTACTGAATCAACCTAACTAACCGGAGGTTTTAATTATTATTATATTTTAAAAAAATAATCAATGTAATATAAGCCAGTGGTAAGTGGTTTAAATAAATATCCACTTATACGAGCAGTGACTGGTTTAAAGAGTGCTCAGATCGAGATGGTCTTTGTGGCCTCTACATCCTGGACAAAGTTTAAACTACATTCGTAGCCTGTATTACAAATAGTGAATTAATTCCCATTGCATGATACCTGTAGCCTTGTTGATGCACTGCAGGGGGGGGGGGGGGGGGGGGGGGGGGGTGTTGGAGAGTTCCAACTGGAGACCATGAGGTGATACATGTATGCATGAGTACATGTATGGCATGTGGGCCTGTTAAGGGTGCTGTCTTAGTGAGGCGCACACACAGTGACATGGGTAGAGGGACAAGCATTCCAACTCCTCTCTCATCCTCCCTTGGTGATGTGGGTGTAGTGAAATCAGCAGATGTGTATTCATGAGTACAGTACACAGGATGGTACAGAAACAGGGAGTGTTGTTGTTGTTGTTGTGTCATTTGAAAGTGTTTTCAGTGTGTGTGCTGCTGCTGCTGCTCCCTACCTTCATGGGCGAGATGTGAGCGTGAGCCACGTAACCGTGCACGTTCTCGATCTGCGAGAGGTTCTTCTCCGCCACCTGGACCAGCTCGGGGCCGGGACTCTCGTCTGTGAGCTGGGGGGAGCTCTGTTCCTGGGGCGACGTGTCCTCATCGTGGTGCTTGTACTTCTGCGGAGGACGACACACACATACCAAGGAGATGAGTAGAGGCACGCCGATTTGGACGGCGCTTACACAGGACAGTCTGAACACATGGCATGAGGAGCAGTGGGGAGTAGGAACCTGAGAGTAATATCAACCAGCTTCAATGGAACAGGCTTAGAGTTAGAGAAGGACACGAGAACTAGCCAGGGAACTTGTTCTGGGATGAAATGTTGAAGCTGATAATAGGAGAGACCACACTGATAAAGGTCCAATTTTGGTTTGCCAATAGCAGAATGAAAAGTTTGAACATGCCTGGTGCTGTTTGATGCTTAGACCTGAAATCTTAGAGGCTCCAAAACAGCGTTTTCTAATCTGGAACCTGTACAGTGGCTCATGGTGTTGTGTCAGGTGGGGGCATTATAACCCCCCCCCCCCCCCCCCCCCCCACCCCCCCTTCCCACCCGTCACCCCCCCCCCCCACTCCGAGCTTTTGTCTTTCCCTACACGTTTACAGGACACAACTGCACAGCCACAGTTTCCAAGGCAACTGGCTCATGAACTGACAGGAACAACCAGCAAACCCATCCAGCCAGGGGGGGGAAAGGTGAAGGAAGTGATTCAAACACAGGTAGATTACCTTCTAACATGAGCCTTATGGGAATGGAAGAGGTAGCTCGATCTTACCTACAGATCTGGATTTATTGATCCACATGCAACATGATTTCCGAGAAGGATATTTCCTGAGGCAGCAGAATATTCTTTATCCAATTGCAAAACACATTCTTAGTCTAAACTGAAAGACTGCCTTTAAAGTAACTTAAAGGTCATTCCTGGACAGATAATTGGGTCAACTCCTTCTCGATACTTGCCATTTTTGTTCTAGAGGTTTTTCTGTCAAAATGCTGAATGTCTATGCTAGTGGACATCTATGAGGGGTAGGTCACCTGGGAGGGAGGCATCTCTTAGCAACCAGTGGCACTAGTGAATGTGATGTCACTCCCCTCTACAGTTTGAATCCCCAGGTTAAGAATGAACACTGTTTGTAACCAATGGTAAGTTGAGCTTCACAGACATTATTTAAGCCTTATTCATCCCTATCCGTTCAAGATTTTAGAACCATATTTTTATATTGAAGGTGAAAAGAAAACAGGAAAAAAATAACTTGGATCAAAATAGAAGGCCCACACAAGCGACTGCCAGCTGAGAGAATCACAATTAATTTGATTCAATTAAACACATGACCAACTGTCACACGCACTAAAAGGCTACAAGAATGCAAGTGAATAAATACCACTGTCAGGGAGGCTCTGTGCTACCACACGTTTAGATACTTTACCGGAAAATTCCAGTAACGATCAAAACCATTTTTACCCCTAATTTAAATTAGAAGCTGACATTCAGTATGTTGATACACAGTGAACCATCCAGTGAAAGAGAAAAGGCCATTTTAACAGATTAACACAATCAGGAATTTGCATTTGTTGTAGAAAATGACAGGACCCATATATGTGTAGTTTGGGAAAACATCATAGAGAGTTGTGTTCGTGAAACCATCGGTGGGACCTTGGACCATTTAAAAGTGTGGGGTATTTGTTATTCAGGAGCTCCCAGAAGAAAGCATTCACTACAATGAGCTCAACGACATTTCAAAGTGTGCAACATCTGTCTTACTGTCATGATCAAATGATGTAATCTACATCAGTGTTTTGGTTTCTCGAGGATAAGCAGCTTTTCAGGTCTCACTAATCAGATCTCTCCACACAAGTCGTTGACTGTCACTTGCTAACATGTCAACCATCTGAAGGAAGGAACAGTTGACACTTTCTAACAAATTACAAATCCGGAAATAAAGTAGGGCATAGCAATAAAGTTGGTTGTGTCCATTGGAAAATGGTGTCCCTTTTTTTAAGAATCTCTGACAAAGAAAAAAGAAAAAAAAAACATGCTTGAAAATGACGTCGACAGCCTCTTCCGTGACCCTGAACTCATCTCCTGAAAACATGGTGGTCTTTAATGAGGTTACAGTTGAAAGCACCAGGCACATTTGATTACAACCAGCGGTTTGTCATGGGCTTTCCATTCAAGTCAAAGGAAACCACAGTAAGGATTAACAACAAGCCCAGCACTAACACCCATTCACCAGAGGCAACTAAACCCAGAGAATGGTCCGGAATTCCAGCATGAACAGCTGGTTTGGATCCTGTCAGCAGTGTGGTCACCAGTGAGCAGAGGGCAGACTCACACTGGATAGTGTGCTCAGTATGCTCCACAACACAAGCCTGTCAACTGCATCCCAGCAGGCAGCACACGTGGGCTGGACACTGTGGTGATGTCTGTTAAAAAGTGACTATTGACATGGTGAACTAAGAGGTGGCAATTATAGCCGACAAGCCTGTGTTGTCCACTAACAGCGCGTTATGTCCAAGTCAATATGTCAGTATTGAACTGGGAAACAGCCTCTCCTATGAGATTCCATACACAAGAAGCACATTTGAATAAGTGTGTGTTGGATTGCGCTACTTCTCTCCTGCACACAGCACAGAGCTCCACCCCTGAGAGCAGAGGGGTCAGGTTAGGTCCCCTGAGAGGTCATTTGGATGAGGGGCATGGAAATAACCAGCACCATCCAGCCCAGAGACTGCGAGGAAGAGATGGAGAACCAGCGAGGTTTGGGATGACGGCATCGCTGTGACGTCTCTCTTCCGGAACGCGCTCATGCCACTAATGACAGCCTCTGCCTGGAGAGGCCTGCAGTGGCGCTTCCTACGTCTTGGCGGCTGTTAAATCGATGCATCATGCTCCGGAGCAGCACGGCTGGCCAGAGAAAACCGCCGAGTCCTGCCTGCCAAGGATGCTAAAAATAGGCCCGAGTGGCATCCACACACACACACACAGAGAGGGGGAGTGAGAGAGAGAGAGAGAGAGAAGGAGAGGGAGTGAGAGAGAGAGAGAGAGAGAGAGAGAGAGAGAGGGAGAGAGAAAGACAGTGACAGAGAGAGAGAGGGCAGGGAGGGATTGAGGGAGAGAGAGAGACAGAGAGAGGACAGTGACATAGAGGGAGAGAGAGAGGGAGAGAGGAAGAAAGAAGGAGAGGGAGAGAAAGAGAGGGAGAGAGAGCAAGAGAGAGGGAGAGAAAGAGAGAGAGGGTGAGAAAGCTGCTGTGCCGATGTTACTAGAGCCAGGAAGGAAGATAGACAGAAGAATCTACTGGGATAATTACCATTTATTGTAGGGGAGCTAGTCTCTGCCTTCAGTCTCAGTTTGTTAGTAAAATATATCCTGTAAACGACTAGTAAGAAAAATACATCCTGTCATGCAAATAGTTGTTTAAAAGGGTGTTAATACTTGCATGGTGCAGTCTGGCTTGAAAAGGATTTTGCTGTTCTGTCACTTTTAATTAATGACATGTTGCTCAGTCAGCCTGCTTTGCAGGTGAACTGAGATTAGATGAATCTCTCCACACAAGGCAGCCCAGTATCCCACAATGGGGAAACATGTCTTTCAAATCCCGAATTAGCACATCAGATTATTCCAGATGAGTGGCCCCGGAGAGTCTGCAAGGGCGATTCTCCAGTGCATGTTTCCAGCTCTTTAAGTCTAAATAGATAATGTTTCAATAAAACTGCATCTCAAAACACTCTGAATGGAATAACAAATGTTCTCTAAAAATCGAACACATCGGTTTGGACATTTTCACTGTAAACGTGTTCCAGCAGGATACTACATTGAACGAACCAATCAACTGAGAGACAGCTTGCAAATAACGCCATAGGTCACCCTCTTCAAGAGGTGAAAGGTTAACCTTCTGACGATGTGTTTCAAGCTCCAATTCACTTCTTCACCAGAGTCGAGCCTTCATGATCTGTATGATGAAACTCAAACATTCATAAACTAAAGAATGTTAAGGTTCAACAGATCTTTCTTCAAATGACAAAACAGAATACGTTCTTCGAAAATTAAGAAAGGCTAAATACTTGTCAGGTTGGTTTTTCAATTTCATGATTGTATTTAACAAACAAACAAACAAACAAATAGGGATTTCGAAGCAATATTCTGTGACATGAGGAGCAGCCTGTATCGCATGTCGGCTTAGCTATCCTGCCAGTCTGTGGTCCAGACCACATCAGGCACACATGAACATGCCTGCCTACCTCATCTGTCACCCAGGCACCCCGCTATCGAAAACTACTTGAACACTCAACATCCCGACCTTGCAATTGGCCCCTTCACATAGGCCAAGGTGACAGGCAGCTCCGTCAACCTATCACAATGCTCTCAAGTGGAACAGTAAACAGCCTCCTCTCAGACAGGCTTGTTATTCACGTGTTTTTTTGTGTTTTTTTTTTTTTTACATCTGCAAACGTCAAAACAACCTGCCGAGTAAAAAGCAGTGCCGACACATTCAACTGATCACATGAATTCTGAGGTCAACTTCGAAGACCTTGCACCCTGTCAGGGTGATTATTCCTGAGGAGAACAAATGAAAAACACCACAGAAAAAGACCATCACCCACCTTGCACCCAAACATTAACGAGATAGTGCTGTTGGTACATGCTACTTTGCAATGGCACAGCATGGGTGAAAAGCAGTCCAAGTTTTTCACACTGGGAGACATTTTCTCGGTGCTGGGGCAGTTGGCCGAGACTCGTCTCCTCCGAGACTGGTGCCTGCTCTTGCCTCTCCGGCTGCCCCCGGCTCCCTCTGAGCTGCCAGCACCTCCTCCACCTCCTCCTCCTCCGCTGCTGCTGCTGCTGCCTGCTCTCACCATCCGCCCTCATTCCTCGCATCACTCCATCGTCGTGGGGGGGAAAAGACACCCAGTGTGCTTCCCTCATCCAGGGGCCTGTGCCCTCTCCTTCCCCGGCTCCTCTTCCTCCACCACGTTGTCGTCTTCCTCTCCTTTGCCTCCCTATCCTGTCTTCTTTCCCTCCTTCGCTCACAAGGCTGGCTTGCCTCCCCTTCTCCTCTTTCTTTCCAGGTCTTCTCGCTTCCTCGTCTACCCCTTATGCAGCCCCCTGTTTAGTTTCCTCCTCAGCAGGCAACATGCTCAGAAGCAGAAGCAGCGCGCTCACCAGAGCCACAGAGGAGCCATGATGCGTGTGAGGGAGAGAGAGAGGGAGAGAGAGCGTGTGTGCTGCTAAGCTGTCATCTGTAGGGGTCTGATTGGACGCTGGGGAAAGGGGGTGGTCTGAGGTTGTTGTTTTTTCGAGTGGGAGGATGCAGGAGGTTGTCGGGGCTTTGAGGGTGCACCTACGGCCCAGCTCTGTCTGTCAAACACAGCTCTGCCTGATGGAGGGGAGACACTGTCACACAGCCTCAATGGAGAGAGAGAGAGGGAGGAACAGAGAAGGAGAATATGAGACAATATGAGTAAGAAAACAAGCAAGCGAGGAGGAAAGGAGAGCAGGGAGGGAGGGAGAGGAAGCGGGCAGCAGCGTGCAGTTTGTTGTCACATGGCCCAGCTGAAGCAGAGGAGACTCAGCGCGTGGGAAGAGACTAGAGCTAGGGATGAGAGAGGGAGGGAAAGGGAAAGAGAGGGAGAGGGAAAGGGAAGGAAAGAGAGGGAGAGGGAAAGGGAAGGGAAGAGAGAGAGCAAAAGAGAAAGTGAGAGGGAGGGGGAGAGAGAGAATGAGAAACGGACAAAGAAAACATATCCCAAGGGGCTGTTGAGCGATATAGAGCGAGTTAGTGAGCATTGGACAAGGCTGAGTAGTGAATTCCCCAGGCGGGAGTGAGGAGGGGATGGACCAAACCAGCGCTTGGCAGAGATAGGGAAGCCTACTGCATCCTGAGGGGACGTGCAGGCACTATGGAGATAAGGGCGATAAGGGCGATAAGGGAGTTAGGCGGCATTTATGAAGAAGGCAGGACATCTCCTGAGGGGGACTAGAAAGAAGGAGAGACCGGGTGGGGTTGGGTGTGCGTTAGGAAGGACAGTGTCTCCTGGGGGGACTTGCAGAGAGATGAGTATAGTTAATGGTGTGGAGAGATATTGGGCAATTTGGATGGGGAAGACGAGCCAGCAACCAATCGGCTGACTGAACAGAGAAGGCGGACATCTGGACGACCCTCGGCCGTGACCGCTCAGTGTAGATCTGTCGTAGCCCGACCACACAGCAGAACTGCACAGAGCCATGAAACATGACCGCATATAACATGTCAGGCTTGCCTGACAGCAAAGGAGGAATTGCATATTTATTTGACCCATTCAAGTTTCCTGTCAATTCACTTTCCACAGCAAAGAATCCTTTGTACAAAGTGTGTGCCAGTGAGAGAGGGAGAGATGGGGGAGAGAGAGAGAGAGAGAGAGAGAGAGAGAGAGAGAGAGAGAGAGAGAGAGAGAGGGAGAGAGGGGGGGGGGGTGATCTCTGTGACTTTGCTTGAGGAAACTCGCTAAGAGAGAGGGAGGCTTGATAATGCAAATGAAACCTCGTCCCTTTTGGGTGATGGTAATGCAATTTTGCAAACAAGGGAAGGCGGCAGGGATCTGCACCGAGGGAGGCATCCATGTTTCCATGTATGTCTACCAGGCTCGTTACATTACAGTCCCATTCCCACTCCCAACTCCACTGCAGCGACTGCATCTGAAAGTACCCCGTCGCTGTATGACAAGAGTGTCACCTTCCTGGATAAGATCTCAGAAGCAGAGCCAAACTCCTTCCCCCTGGAGGAGGGCCTCAGATCTGCAGAGAGGGTGAGATGCTGTGATAACACCCAGTTAGAAGTGGGTGGAGAGAAACGAGCGTCAGAAGTGGCTTTTAGAAGAACGCCTTGAAGTCAGGACAGGAAGTGATGGGCATCTCCACCTGCTAATCTGACTCTTTCCATCCCGTCTTCTCTGAGGTTGTCTATATGTGTGTGTGTGTGTGTGTGTGTGTGTGTGTGTGTGCTTAGTAAGTCATTAGAACAAGGAAAGGTTACGTCATCAGTCCACTCAGCTGGTGTGGGGCTCTGGTGCTCAGAGATGCTCATGTTTTGCTCCAGGCCGTCTGGAGACAAATGTGCGTGAGCTCACAAATTCTGCCCCCCCCCCCCCCCCTCCCCCTCCCCGCCCTGAAAACACACGTGCGCTCTTTCACACACACAGTGCGCATGTGAACACATCCACAATTTACAATAGAGTTACACAGCTACCCTAACCAAAGAACATAGTTCAAATACACACCCACAACTTGCTGTTTAAGTGGGAATTAAAATTTGAATACTTTTTTTTAAACCCTAATTCCTTTTCTGACGGCATGACAAATAATGGTTGAATTGCAATCTGAAAAATGTATCAATAAGACCTTAAGCAAGGACGGAATTTGGCGAGCATCGAAATAGGGCAGAAGATAATGGTTCCATTTGTACAATTTGCACCAATTACCCCCATTTGCATTTGTTCAGCTGTCTGACTGCTTCTAGATCAAAGACTGAGTCAGGCTGCAAATAGCCCTGTCATAAACATGCGTCACTCCCTACATACTAAGAAAATGGCCAACATGGATGTAAAAGTGGCCTTATGGGCCTACATTTAAGGTGAAATTATCTGTGTGGGCGCGTCAATGTATGACTTATTTCCTTGTGAGAGATGGCTCACTGACAAACTAATCGTAAGGATCAGTAAAAAAAAGAAAAGATAAACACGTCCTGTAGAGAGAGACAGAGACAGAGAGAAAGAGCAAGATAGAGAGAGACAGAGAGAGAGAAAGAGCAAAATGGAGAGAGACAGAGAGAGGGACAGAGAGACAGAGAGAGAGAGAGAGGGACAGAGAGAGAGGGACAGAGAGAGCTTGAGCAAGAGCTAGAGGAAGAGAGGGAACTCATCTACATCATCATCTACGACTCAAACAGACACTGTGCCAATGAGTGGCTATCAGTAACTAAGAGGACAAGGTAGTATTGCAGGCTGCATTCCTAACGGCCCCCTGCTGGACAAGAGAAGTCACTACTGGCGAAATATTTTGAAAAAGGTCTCAAAAAGGTTTTAGCAACTAAGTTAGCCAGGTGGAGGCCACAGGTCAGAGTTCAAAATATGTCAAAAGGGAACAAAATGGAAGTTTCAGGTGAATCCTTGAGAACCCATATCCAGCAGGACTCCTCTGTAGTTCCACTAGCTAACAGAAGATGGCAGCACCTAATTACTAAAAGGACCATACACTCCACACACTGTACACAAAACACAGGCCAGCACAGACGTTTGAAAATAACAACACTTTAAAATACGCCCAACTAAAAACCCAAACCTTTTAATTAAGTTATTTTATAATTAGAGAAACTACAGAAATGAAATGAAACCTTGATAAACTTTTTATTTTGTTATTTTTTTACATTTTATCCCTTACTGACACACTACTCCTCATTAACTTTGTCGCTCCACTTAAATTAGAATGCCTAAAGGTCAAAATATGACATCTTATTCACAAGCAGTAAAAAGGGATCCAAGAGAGATTAACATAAGTCTGTAAAGTCACCTACAAGCAGCCTGATTCAGGAGGTTCTGATTTCAGGCTGAACCGGAGCTCCACAGTTGGCTCTGTGCCTGATCCCTCTCCTTACAACAGCCAGACAGCAACAGAAAGCAGTCACACAGACTGCAGTGACGGCCCCCGGAGGGAAGGAGAGGGGTGGATGTGTGTGTGGAAACGCACCCATTCAATGCCAGCCAGGGTCACATCTCTCCTGCCTTTAAGGACTGATTATGGATCGAATGGATCCTGAATGGCGGTGGAGGACCTGAACCAGGATCAGCAGGAGATCAGGGTCAGAGGACACAAGCGGGCAGTAATAGGGGTGTTCCAGGCTAGTAGGGTGACTGACTGGCTGGCTACTGCATTTATGCAATGAAGACGTAAAGGAGAAGCTTGTTGTGGGGGGGAGGGTTCTCTGCAGATGGCAGGACTGGGCCGGAGGGGGGTGAAGACCGTGCTGGGAAGGTCAAAGGGCAGGCTCCACATCATTACTTACGTCTGGATGAGTGACTCGCCTCACTGCCCCCTGTGAAGGAGGGATGGAGATGTTCGCGCAGAGCCTCCGGCTAGAGGTTTGATAAATGTTTCGTTTAAAAATTGTGGAAGTTAAAAGATGAAACGTGAGCATTTAAGGATCAATGGTCGTGTCCAGGTGATGAACTAAGAGGAACGGGGACATTTGTGGGGATGTTTCTTGGGAGTAGAACCAACCCTAGACCTCATCTTTGGAAGAATTTCCAGTTTCTAAGGACCCACACAGCCCCATGTTCTTTCCTGACCAAAGGCCCATAACCCTCTTGAAGAAGCAGGTGGGTGTAGTTATGAAACACTGCCACCACTCCAACGTACTTTCCTGAGCTGACATTTGAAATGGAAGAGTTGAACTTAAACGTTCATCACGACGCACGAAGAGCTGGAGAGAATAGGCGAGAACATTTACAAACGGTATAAAAACTCAAGCAGGAATTTTCTTCCCGGTTCTGTTTTTGTTCTGGAATACAAAAGGCGTTCTACAGAAGCTGTAATCTCTCTGGATAAAAGCTCCAACCGAAGTATAAATGTTGTTAAGCAGAGTTAGGGAGTTGTGGAGGGAGAGAGGAAGAGGGAGTGAGAGAAAGGCAGACACTAACAGTCTTGTCACTTGAAACTATTGCCGTGTCTCTGTTCTACAGACGGTCATCTTCATGGATTACTTGACTTGGCAGGTGTGGCATGAAAAGGGACTTTTGAGACACAAGATGAGAGTTTAAATGTGAAAATGATCCTGCTGACTGGCAGCCTCTTGGCCAACCTGTCCATCTTTTGGCATGCAGGGCGACACTTCACCAAGTCATGTGTGACAAGCGATGTCAGGCGCATGGATCTCAAGCCGAGGAGTTTCTAGACTGCAAACTAGTTTTTAAAGTGCATACCACTCCCACACAACTTCTCCCCTCCTTAACCTCTCCCCCCCCGCCCCCTCCTGCATTATTCAGTGGTTAAAAGAATGGGAGAAGGTTGCTGCAGCAGATATGACAGCTGAGTTTAATATGCAGAAAACCCCTGCTTCTCTTTCAGCATGCATACAAATGTGTAGCAAGGAGAGAGAGGATCACTGTGTGTGTGTGTGTGTGTGTGTGTGTGTGTGTGTGTGTGTGTGTGTGTGTGTGTGCGTGTACATGACTGCAAGCGTGTGTGTGTGTGCATGTTAGAGGATCACATAGAAAGGTAGAAAGACTCCCTTTGTGGTTGAAGACTTCGGAAACTATGAGTCAGCAACTCATATGTTGATTCACCTTCATCACCTCCAGCTCCATGTCACTTCATGAAGGGAACCAGCATTACAGATCTGACTATGTGGATGGAGAGCCAATAGGCATGAAGACCAGCACCCCAGTAAGACGCTGCTCAATACTCCATTAGATCTGGATGAAGTAACCTGACTGACAGCCACTGGCCCTCAACTCCAGTTTCACCAAACTTATGAAGAGGTCATTCAGCACACATCCATTATACACTTTGGATGTAAAATGGTTATTGTCTTTGTATTCTTCTAGCCAACAGGAATCTTTTTTTCTGTTTTGTTCTTTCGATTCTGACTATCGAAATTATGTTCAGTGAGAAGTGATTTTCGCTTGGAAAATCTGTACAAAACTGCAAATCGTACACCATTTAGGAAGTATGGTTTTATAGTAGCACAAACCCTAAGAAATAGGGCAACATTTTATATAGTAACCATTTATTGGAAATAACAGCTTTGTTGGGAAAAACAACATTTAAAGGCTGCTAACAAATGCTGAAGGTAGACCCAGTAAAATGAAGGGAAACTCAGTCATGTGTGTCTATATCAGTAAAACCAGTGGTGCGTCAAGCTCTAATGAGACCCATTCAAATATGTTACGTTTGACCTCATCTGACTTACTGAGAAATTTGTAATTACTGCAGGATTGGAGCAGCTAAAGCTATCCCCCCCAACAACCAAATTACTTAATTATGAAAGCTGGTTATTATAAAATATAGGCTTATTCTGATGAGCTGATGTCAGTCAGTGAGTTAGGCTTGGGGTTCAGCGGTCTGCACCAGTCACAAAAATTACAGGTCTTAAAATAATGAGGAGCTGAGTGCTTTCTCAAATTAAGAGGGGAAAAAAATAAATGGGTGGAAGGTTGATGTGGGAGAAAAGACATGGAGGGAGAGTAGCTGTAGAAGGAGGGATGAAGGGGAGAGGGATGGAGGAGGAAGGGAGGGATGAAGGGAAGAGGGATGGAGGGGTGAGAGAGGGAGGGATGAAAGGAGGGATGAAGGGAAGAGGGATGGAGGGGTGAGGGAGGGATGGAGGAAGGGGGGGAGGATGGAGGGGTGAGGGATGGAGGGAGGGAAGGATGGAGGGGTGAAGGGACGAGGGATGGAGGGGTGAGGGAGGGATGGATGGGGGAGGAAGGGGAGAGGGATGAAGGGGTGAGGGAGGGAGGGATGGAGGGATGAGAGAGGGATGAAGGAAAGAGGGATGGAGGGGGGAGGGAGGGATGGAGGGATGGAGAAGGGCACAAGAGGCCCACATGGAAATCTGTGCTCTTGGAGCCAAGACTGATGTGCCCTCAAGGAGGACAAGAGCCAGAGAAGCCACAGGCCAGGAGCGACCATGCATGAACACACATGCACGCACGCACGTGCACACACACACACACACGCACGCACGCACGCACACACGCACACAAACACACACACACACGCGCGCCTTCGCAGGCATAAACCATGGCACCGTGACAAGTTAACAGAGGGTGGGTGGGAGAAACATAAGGTAAGGTTAAGAGGAGAGAGGAAAGAGGAAGAATGGAAATAGAATGGGTGATAACATATTGTAGGAGGAACAGTGTAATGAAGAGAGGACCGATAATTAAGAGGTGAAGAAAAACAGGAGAGGAGTGGGCGAGTGAGGAAGTATAGTATATCCCACAGGAGATGACTTCCTGTTCAAATGTAGGAGTATAGTTCCTTCTGACACTGATCAATTGCTTATGTAGGAACAGCAGAACAAACCTGAACAAGCAATGCCTGCAGATTTTTGACCACTAGGAATACAGGATGTCTGGTTTTGTTGGGTTGGCAGAAAAGCACTAAAGGTTCAGGCCGTACAGGCAGGTGTGTGGCACAGGCAGCCTGTATGCCTTCCTGACTTGAAGTCTGAAGTACACACTACATGGCGCAATACAATCCCTTTAGTTTGCTAATATTTGCCTGCACTACATTATGTATACAGAAACTGGCTTTCTGTATACTTAGAGGTACTTTCTGGGGCATAAGGTTCCCATACATTTCTAATCTGCTTATCTAGCTGGTGTATCTAATCAATTATTCAGCAAACTGCTTCCTAGACAACTATTCAAATAAAGTCACTGTCAGAGCAGTGCTGAAGGCATTCACATTGAATATAGAAAATTCAAATATAAAGGCAAAACTCGGTTAAATCATTTCCTTCTGAGGGAAAATGGTTAAGTGTACATAGACATTTGTGAACAGTACAATTGTCCAACTGTCCGTTGAATGACCCATGCAGACACAGCGACATCCAGTGTCACATCCCCAGTCTGATCAGGCCACACAGTGGGACGGTGGTATCCATCCTGACAAAGGAGCAGCACCATAACCTTCCCAGTTTTCTTAGACTGAGCTGAGGCCTGAGGTGTGAGAGGCAGGAGATCTGACTCACTCCACACACTCCCATGGTAATGCAGCACTGCACTATGCTAAACATTCCTGGTAATGCACCAACCCTACAGAAAGAACTCAGCATCAGTCACTGGAGGTTAAACCCAGAAACAAGACGAGGACTGTAAATCCACTTAGCAGCATTATAATGGACCGTGTGATGCGAGCACACTGAATACATTAACATTCATTCCCAGATTTATTTTGTTACAACGGTACAGAGTTCTTCCCATCACAGCGATAAAGAAGTGATATCAGGCATCCACAATTAACAAGCTACAGTATACATACAATACACAGAAATCAAGAATATACAAAATAACAGCTTTTTTTCACGAGTTTTACAGGAATAGACCATTTGTACACCTTATAGTCCCTGTGAATTTAATCAAGGAGCACCAGAACAGAAATGCACAACTGAGAACCACATCTCAGATTTTGTCGACAATCTACATTTCAAAACTACATCTGAGAAAACAAAATGTACTGCTCACTTGTATGGGGGGGGGGGGGGGGGGGGGGGGGTGAACTGGATTTTCGAGAAGGAGAATCATGGGTATGGCCACTGCACTGCCTCTAAAGTCATTGCATAAAGCACAGACGGATCTGAAGCTATAGAAATACACTGAGGGAGACTTATTCTTCAAGTCCATGCTGCTGTGACCGAACCTCACGACAGGTTTGGTTCGGGAGACCATGGCCATGACAGTTCAACCACACAGTTCAACCACACAGTTCACATCTGGTTCTAATTGGGGTCCTTATTGGCTGTGACAGTTTACCTCTAATTGCTTCTATTCTCTCACAAGTGTGGGAATAGCTCTGGTGTTCAACAAATACAAGCTACACTGAATCATACTTTACATTTCACTTTCTGCGCTGCTCTTATTAGCTTCAAGAAAGTCCTCCTTACTGCATGTTCTCTCCTCTAACCTCACACGTGACTATTTCCATCCTAGCTTTGAATAACTCTGAATATAACAGCATTAAACAGATACCATAAGCCACCTTTCCTACACCCTTTATTCTGTAGCTCGACAGTTACAATTCCCCAACCCCCCCTGGACCAGAGTCTACAGACTGGAATCAATGCGGCTGTCTCACAGAACAACTGTCTATGATGGGGAGGAGGGGGTAATCATGTGGCGCAATCGGTTAGGGTGTTGGGCTGGTAATCAGAAGGTCTCTGGTTCGAACCCTGCCTGTGTCAACATGACGTTGTGTCCTTGAGCAAGGCACCTCATCCTACTTGCCTCAGGGGGAATGTGCCTGCACTTGCTGTAAGTCGCTCTGGATAAGAGTAATGACTAAAATGTAAATGTAGGGGACCTTGATGCACAAAGACAGAGTATGTGTTCACCCACTGCTGCTTGAAGGGCACAGGACCTGCAGGAGAAGCGTGCAGGGCTAAATTGTGTGCGACAGAGGCAGCAAACACAACTACCTCTCAGATACAGGCAGGGGATCTTTTGTGTCAGTTGGAAAACTCCCTGTTGCAGGTAGTCTAGTGTGAGTAGAGAGGGAGGAGGGGAGGAGGGAGGGGGGACTAGATTTGCACTTCTGGTTGGATGCTAACGGTATTTCGTTACCCTGTACTTGTACCTGTGTAATGACAATAAAGTTGAATCTATTCTAATCTAATCTAGTGACCACAGCAGGACTGTTGTTTTCAGGCCCAAAGATGAAAATTGATGTAGTTGGTTTGTCCATTTGCACTTCAGAAACCAATATAGTGTGCTGTATTTGAGGTGAATGGAAAAGTAAGTCTAGATCCTTCATTGATATTACTAAGAGAGCAAAAAAGGCTGTATCATACATCTACATAACTAGTACAAGAACACAAAATCATGTTCTTATAAGCGCTTAATATATTAATATATATTACCCTTTTCAGAATTAACAGTTAAATGGCACATATTAAATGGTAGTTTCTCTAACTATTCAAAAGAAAAACACTAATACAAAGTGACGTGGAGTCTTATTGTCATTTGTTTAAGCCTTGGGGATATATATCCAAGTGCTTTTAACTACAACCAACACACCACTTTCTCTAAAAGACTGGAGTGTAAAAGCATGAAATGCACCAGCTTACACAAGTCATAGGAGTCTCTGGTTCTTCCCATTGTGTACAGCACAAAAACTACCACCATCAAATCTTACAGAAAAAAAGATGACAACCAAAGCATGGGTAGCAATATGAAGCACACTCTAAAACTTGAGTAGGTGTGTGTGTGTGTGTGTGTGTGTGTGTGTGTGTGTGTGTGTGTGTGTGTGTGTGTTTAAGGACAGATGCATAAATTCAAAGTAACATAAGAATCATCATGAGTGCAGTAGGCTACTCACCCCTTAACCCCTGACCACAGTGACAAAGAACAAAAGCCTGTAGTACAGTATTAATAACCAATGTGCTGTGCTGTATGAATAGGAAAATATTATTTATAAAATTTCGAGGGGACAGATCAATAGTACAACAGCAGCTACTACATCCATGCATGTAGCTTAAGAGAAAGCTACATAGAAATCCAAACCAGAGCACAGTGGTCCCCAACCCTGGTCCTCCAGAGCCACAGTCCTAAATGTTTTAGATGTTTCCCTACTCCAGAACACTTGATCCTAATTATGAGGTTTCCAAGCTTGATAACAAGTCATTAGAATCAGGTGTGCTGGAGCAGGGAAACATCTGAAACATTCAGGACTGTGGCTCCTGAGGACCAGGGTTGGGGACCACTACCTCAGCGTGTTGCATTGTGAATACCATTATCAACGTGAAGCAGGTCGCTTAGTTAAATGTCTCGACACCACAAACGAGGTGTTCGCCTATCAATTGGGAAAACAGTAAAACTTCTGCCATAAATTACCTTGGTTGTGACAATGCATATGCAGTCCATCCTTCTGGGTTAGGAGGTAGCAGCCTCGGAAGTATCAGCAGCATTTCATTTCACACCTGCTCTCAAATGCACTCAGGACAGGGCAGCTTTCCTTACAGAAATCTCTCTCTCTCTCAGTATTGGTGACAGCAGCGGGGGTAAGCTCCCCTCTTCTCACTTACTTCATGCGTAATTGGTGATATCCAGAATATTATTATTTTCATGCAGCAGCACTAGATACAGCGCTATGGGTCTTGAACGCGTTGCAGAGGACCAAGCCAACTCCAATACCGAAACGTGGGCAAATTTTGTCAGCGTAGCTTTAACCCATTCAGTGCTGGGGACAGAATGCCCTTCACTGTATCGGCTGAGATTGACCACTGAATCTTAGCATGCTGGTTCATTCCAGCGAATTTCCGATAGCAGCGACCGAGTACGCGCGCGCATTCCCGCGTGCTTTCATTCACAGTGAATCGACCGACAACGCGCGAGCTCGAGCTGCTGGTCCCATCGAATTACGGTTGTTTATTTCTAAAATTGTTAATAACTAAACTGGAACGTTGTGCCGATCTAATGTGTTTTCATCCAATAGCAAGATGCACTTACGCCTGACTTAAACTAGTCTGCAAATATTTCATGTTTTACTTTTAAACTGGCTAATAGTTTTACATATACAAATGTAAAAAGTGACCAAGACACTTTCTATTCATTGTCCCTTTCACCAGCAGGGTGTATGACTAGTTCTAGACCTTAGAACTGCGTGGGATGAAGGGTAACTATGACGTTCTCGGTAGTGACTAGGTAATAACAGTGAGCGGTCTGAGGCTGAGGCTTCCCGCCATCAGATGATTCATCCATCAAAAGAGCGATGAAAGCACGTGGCAGAGATGCTGACTCGCTTCACTAAACTTATCTTCTATCTGGTAATGATCAAAAGTACCCATGGATGATAGTGGGCTTATAGGAGATGGAGGCAGCCTTTTTAGGGTGTGGGAAGAGATGCACTCTGCGTGTAGAAACTCAAAAATCATAAATATTTTAGGTTAACTTTAATATATCATAGATGAGCTTTGCTTGCTTGCATCCGCTTGTCTAAAGGAATAACAAATGGCTCGACTAGCTTCACCTCCACACATTCAACCGTTTCATCCGATACAAATATTTTGAAAGTATACTTTGTTTATTATTTAATTATTGAAATCACAGGTCTGTTCAGGAAAGCAGCTGGGGGAGAATACCAAGCAACCAATGAACTCACTTTTATGGACGAGGTTAATGATGAGACATGGAAATGGGGAAATTCCGGAGTCTGTTTTCTACTACATCAAAAACAAAGCCCAAGCACACAATATGGATAATATAGCTGAATAAGAGTAAAAAAAAAAAAAAAACAGACTCCACTGTCCAAAGATGGGCAGGGGAGAAGGGAAGAACAACTGCCACAGCAGTGAGACACAGTGCCCTGAAATGCTGCGCACTGATAAATATTTGATGTCAGATTCTGTGATTAGTGCTCCATCTTACAAGAAGCTTGGCCCGCACACATGATGTCTGTGTGTCGGGAAGAAACCAGGGCCAACGCCAAAGTGCTTCCATACCTTCAGAGGAAGCAGCTCCAACGCCAAGTGAACACTGAAGAAATAAGAGTGTGATATTGACTAGAATGATCTGTTCAGCTTCTCAAAAGAAGTATGTCTACAAGGCCGGGATTAAACTCCAGCGCTCCATCAACACAATAGAGTGTTTACGTCACACAATGGTCACCCACTCCTTTGGTTAGTTAACTGACTGACCCATATAAATGTACATTATTAAACAATGTAGAGAAATTACTTGACAAAATAAAACACAAAGATAAATATATACGTTCAAGAATATGTTTTCTCAAAGTAAAGGTAAACATGGTTGGAAAACACATTTCAGATGCATTGTGACTGCAATATATATTAGTTACACCGGAAAGAAAATGTAGGGTTTCCTAAACAACACCAATGCATCCTCCACAATAATTCAACTCAAATTAACCACCACCTCTCAGGTTGAGAAAGTACAGCTCCAGTCTCCATGGCTTCTTTCAAAAGAGAATTCCAATACAGATTCATAGTAGCCATCGAAGCTAACTCGAATCCATCGTAAGCCAATCAATTCATAGATCAAGACAGGAGATGTACAACCCAACAAGAGAAACCCAAAATGAAGGGAAGCAAAATGAACCCTGAACCATGATGGTCCCGCCCCTGACAACCACCCCTGACAACCCTGGTATGGTCATAAGCACACAAGAGCGGGATGAGCCATGCGGCGAGGGGAAGGTTGGCCCATCCCCACCCACACCGATAACAGAGGTGGAGTACTTACTTGTTGGACCTCACAGGGCGAGGCTTTGGCCTGTGCCAGCGTGTGCAGTATTTCATTTAGAAGGGGAGAATCCTGAGAGTGATCATGTGTGTTTACAACAAGAAACAATGGAGGAGGAGGAGGAGGAGGAGGAGGAGGAAAAGGGAGAAAGTGTTCAATTTGACGGATTACCATTTAGAGATAGGCTTGTAGAGAAAGAATTACTGTTAGATTGACTGTAAGAAACTATTTGCCTTCAAGCTCCATACAGAGTACTACTGTCCAATGGATGGTATGTTGCAGGCACTTAACAAAACATTTACAGTTTTTTTTTGTGATGACATGTCAGGCCAGCTGAAATGGAAAAACCTAGAACTGAGATGGGGATGCTGTGTGTTGTCTCAATAGTTGGCTGATTATCTCACCCACATCTGGTACAGAAACAAACAGGTTGCTGGTTCATCTTCTAGATATCAAATTAAAAAAAGAATCTAGCACCTTTGCTATTCTAGTGGCTGGGTAGCCTAAAGATATAGAGAAAGCGAGAAGGAGGAAATGTTTGTACCAAAATTGATCACTAAGGAGTTTCGCCCTGTATTCCTTAACTTCAGAATGAACAAAAAACAATCAACGGACAGAGTCAATGTCGTTACCACAACTAAAACAACTATCAATTACTGTACTTCAACCACCAAACAAGGGATCATTGTTTTGCAGCTTTCAAAGGGGGAAATTCAGTATCTAATCTCTAATTCCCAAGGCTAAAGATGCATACTTTGTCCACATTGTGACTGACCCGTTTTTTAATGAGATTTGAAAGGATGTTCAGCGGAGCTGAAATGGCATTATCCTTCACTTAAAGAGTCAAACCATGGCATGTTCAAAAGAACCCCCCGCCCCCCCCCCCCCCCCCCGAACTGAATACTGACGTGGAAACAAAGTGGCTGATCAAAAGTGACATTTCGTGTGGATGGTATGTACGCCTATGGAGGAAGCATGTTTTGGTGACACAATGGGCAGCGGCACTCAAAAATAGCCATAACACCAGGATAACTTAAGGACAGGTTCACACATGATCATATTACTTCTGAACCTACAATAGATTGATCAATTCAACATTTGTACAATACAAGATTAAAAGCAGCTCATAACATACACCATAGACCGCCTGTTTTAACAAAGATAAAGACAAAGAACGTAATCACATAACAATGCTCTACCTTGGGAGTCAAATAATACATCATGTTGCATTAATGACATTTAGGCCACCAACCATAGTGTTATCTTACCTCTATGCTGGTGCTAAGGCTGGGCAGGGTGTCGGAAGTCACTGTTGTGCTTTGGAGGCTGGAGAAGTCCCACAGGTTGACTGGAGGCATGGGTTCCACTGCCTTTGGTGACTCCACACATTTCTGACTGTCCAATAAGGTCACTTCGTAAAATTCCTGGATATCTGCGACAGCAAGACGGACAAAGGGAAGGGGGAGACAGTTACTACACCCATAGTGTATGAACTAACAGCTTATTGAGGATTGAAGACAGAAATGGAAAATAAAGGGTTGTAAAGGAGCAGTATAACGTTAGCTAAAAAGATAAAAGATGATACAATAGTATCAGACAGAACTAGTACAATAGTTCAGCTATTTTGAGTGGCCTTCAGCTATGGCATTTACTCTCCACCAGGAATCTTGTCAGATATCTAGGTCTTGCTGTTCCAAGAATTTGGTAATTACATTTTTGCGAGATTTTAATAAATCAGTCTACCTGTCTTTTAGCCTACTTGACGATGAGAGTTGTTAAAGATAACCCTCGTAACTTTTACTGTATAACCTGGAATGAACTAGACAGAATTGAGCATAGACATGAACCCAGTTTGTGATGGAAGAGAAGGGGAGGGGCTGGAAAGGTCATTCACAGCTGCTACAACTTTCATCGGGTTACACGCACGCGTGGCACGAAGGCCATGCGCTTATTCTTGTCTGTGCAACAACTGGACTTGGTGTGAAGTGACCTTTCATGTAATCTATGCCCTCCAAGCCAAACATTTTGAAATTATTAATCATGACAACATGTCACGACTGGAACAAGCTACTGAACGACTAGCAAAGTTAACTGCGTGACCTAGGGTTTATTCCGCTTGTTACAGTTCTGCCTATGGGTCTGAAAAAGAAACTCAGAACTGTCATCGAACGAAGCTTGAGGAAGGCAGTATATTACATCCCACATCTCCTCCCAAAATAAACTTTTGTTGGCCATTCAGCACATCGAATCCTATTTTGGTCGAGAGCCATGGTCCTCCAGGAGTCCTGGCTGACCTCAATATCCAACTTCAAACTGTTAGCACAGGTTTAGAGGAGATCCCAACCTCCCTTCAAAAAAGCCAGACACAGTGAATGATGACTTATCACTCGTCTTACAGGGTGCTGTTAAGGTGAAAAGTCTAAGTCAAGTTGTGGACTCAACAAGTCAAGGACTCTTTCAACAAGGTGCTGGTATGCCTTCTGCCCCTGAACAATCAGTCAGAATCACACAAATTATTTGAATCTGTCTGACATCTTCTTTCCTCATTTGGTGTGGGAACAACAACAGGATGGGAATCAGTTCTCATCTTGAAAGAGAGGACAGCTTTTAGTGTGACACAAGCAAAAGCTGGCAAAAGTCAAGTATTTTTAGCAGCCAACAAAACATTCACAGGCACCAGGACAGCGGGTGGCTTCCACACTGCTACACTGTGCTGTTACCAACACAACGCTATGGGTGGCTCCGGGTACTAGCTAGCCAACTCTGAAATGCCAGCCAAGTATGAATGACATGTTCATTCAAGACCACTTCAATCACATACTCTCTAACATGCTTAACTGACAGATTGTTTTGGAATCAGGTATACTACTCCACTTGATTCCCACTTGAGTCTATTACCCTAGGTTTACAATCAACAATGGATTTACTGTAAAGTCTGGATTCACGCTCTGCCTGGCGAGCTGACAAAGAACACTAAATCTGAACGTACCAGAAAGAGTGTAACCCTGTGATTGGATGACAGTCCGCTCGAAATAACTGCTAGATCACATGGAGAAGCAAGAGGCATTAGAGTAAATATTTATATAATACATAACGGTGGGGGTTCCACTGGCTCAGCTTTCTCCTTATGATACAGTGTGTCTGTGCATGCAATAACACACACACCCACACACCCACACACCCACCCACACCCACAAACCCACCACAACTTGACAGAAGACAATGGTGATTTGAAGTGAATACGCTTTTAAAGGGAACTTTTCTGACATGAAGTCTACGCAACTGTCCAGATGTTTTGTGGTTACAAATGCCCTTAAGGGTGAAGATGAATATAACATTTTCACTTGAAACCAGGACACTAGATGAAATGACATTCATACCCTGGAGGCTAGAGAAAGTTTATCCCAATTATTATCTCAAACTTCATTAAACATTGCAACTGGTGAATAAATGGGCCTGTCTGTCAGTACTGGCACTCCAATGTGAGAAGATGGTATTTTTGAACTAAACCACAAGTGTTCACACACTTATCATGATACTATATTTATGGACGCACAATTTGACTACGGCTTACCGAGAACGGAGGGCTCAAAAATAACTGGTCTTTCTTTGACCTGGCAGGACTACTATTCATGGGCACAGATGTGGTCCAGTAGAACATGGGATCACCCTTTAATGATAGACATAGATAGAAACCATGCATGCAATGGGTGTTTTAAATCCAATCAAACAATTACTGTCAAGAAATCCAGCCTCTCCCAGTCTGACCATACCGGAGTGGCCATTTATACCTTCTATGTCATATTTTAGTTCTTGCTTGTGTTTCTTAATGCATGAAAGACATTACTAACATAATGCTGAGTGGTTTATGAGGATCACAACATAGAAGTACAGCACTGGCAATTCTATTTTGACGTTGCCATCTGTAGAAAGAATCTGCATGGGTTTACGATCCTGTTCCAAGCGGAAGTAATCAAATAATACCGAATCCTCTGTGACCAGGTCCACTGGGGTCAGACTGAAGTTAACAGGCTTCAAACTCTAGGTTGTGAGCAGTGAGACCTGAAGTTGAACACAAAAATGTGTGTGTTTTTTAATGCAACATTTGGCTACTGGTTGGTGCTTAACAGATCAAACAAAACTGTTACAGACCAGTTTGAAAAATAAATTGAATTAACGAGTGAAACAACATCCCTCTCTTCTGTTGCACATCTCAATTTTCAGTTGGGTGCCATTTTCTTTATCATTGTCAGATTCTCTAATGCTGCTGCCAATATCTGATATCCTACGTTAGCCCAATACAAAACACCGCCCTTAGTAACAATGACAGATTTATGATTTAAGCGCAGAATATTGCCATCGTATAAAGTCCAGCAGCAATCAAAGTGAGTCCTGCTGACAACACAAGAGTCATCAGACACACCTCCACCTAGGAAGTTCAAGTCAAAGCCAGTCAGATATAACACCAACACTGTAACTGGATGAGCCTCCTCAGAGATCAAGCGAAGAAGAGATCTATATTAGGGGTCAAATTGGGTGAGACTGGAGGGGGTGTGAGGGGGGATTATATTGTAAAGGAGGTAATGGAGCAAATTGGTCTTGACGTCATTCACTGGGATGTGAGTAAGTGAGTCAATTTGAAACCAGATGCTTCTTCTCACTTGTACACTGGCAGGGGAGGGGGCTATTAAACAGACTTTGTGTCAGCCACAACATCATTAGTGGTCAACCAATCACATAGAAACTGTTGTTTGAAACAACTAATGAGACTTTTAACATCACTATGGTTCACTATACAAACAGTACTGTGAGCCAGTGTAAATCATAAATCATTAACAATTTAACTACAAACAAATATTGTGTAGCTTCACATACAAAAAAATGTCCTAACCGCCAAACCCTCCTATTGCGTAACAAGAAGCATGTCAAAACAAAGTGTCTGTCTCTGGTGTCGCAGATTTCCCAGCTTCCCTCGTCTCCTGTTTGATGTGATATACCCTTGGGGGACAAGACTGTGGGTAAGGCCCAACCTTAAACAGAGTTCAGTATCGATATCCGATGAAACAGAGCCACTCTGGAATTGTGGGATAGTGGCACAGTTGCTTCACAGTGCAAACATGTTCTCTTGCATAGATTCTTATACTTGATGAATGTTCACAAACGCCACACTTAGATGGTTAAGACACAGAGACACACAGACAGACACACACACCAGCCGGACAACTGAACAACAAGGGTCTAACAGATTGGTGGTTTACCTAGGTTTCCGAGTATGGACATAATCTCAGATTATTCATCTGTGGTATCAAATCATCAGAAAAAGGACAGGTAAGCATTTAGACCTGAACTACAATGTTATTCAAACTGTAAGAGTATCTTTCCCGACTGTAAGACTGTCTTTCCCGAAAAATAAACTACTCATCAATCTTACTACACTAAAGCCTCCTAATGTGCAATTTACAATCAACAATTAGCTTCTCACATGCCAACTAATCCTCAAATATGTTTAGGAACATACTCAATGGGAAGTGACACTGCTAGGCCATTCATTATTCTCACACACATTCGCCATTTAATTTGATTTTTTTTCCCCTCTTCTCCATCTCCCTCTCTTCACCCCTTTTCTGCTCTGTAGTCCACTACCTCCCTCGCTCTTTCTCCCTCTCCACTGTTGCAGTAAAGCAGCAGCAGGATTAGGATTTGGGGTAATCATGATGTCAACTGACGGATTACATTTTGTTTGGTCCTATGCATTCATATCTTGAGGGGGGGGGTTGGGTAGATAGGAAACTGTGACAGCAATCTATTTTTCATTAGCAACACTCAAAGATGGTGGAATGTCTGTGTGCGTGCATGTGATTCTCTGAAAAGCAGGCACTACTTTCTGATGAGAAGCACAGGAGAAATGGATATTACTCCAACCATAAAATATGATTATTACAGCAATTCAGGGCTCTTAACCTTTAGAACATATAGATTAGAAGCACCACGTGTGTTGAGAAACAGTCTTGGACCTGGAGTATAAATCTCTCTCAAAACAGAAAGCTCTTCTAGATCTTAGACTCTCCTCCCACTCCTAGGTCTAGAACTAGGACTACGGATGGACAGTTGGTGATGGCATTAAAGACACAGGGCTTTTTACACCTTAGAGGGCTTGACAGTAAGAGGAACTGGCACCCAGCCAGCTAGCCAGAGTGCCCTGGGAAACTCAAACAGGCCGGGCCACATTCCTGCTGCTCGGTTACTTTCCACAGACCGTTTGCACTTGGTAGTTCGTCTGTTAAACCCTGAAGGAGTATATCTGAAACCAGGCCCTTAGGCCTCAGATACTGCCCTCAAAGAGGCAGATATGACTCTATCCTTGAGACGGGTTACACATTCCTGTTATATTAAGTAAACAGTGTACATCATAATTAACTGGCCAATAAACAGAGGCAGCCTATTCACAAGGGGGCCATGTGTGGTGACTGGGGGATGTTCTGGAGGAAACACCAATGCATGTGGCAGCTTGGTTACATGAATCCTAGTAAAAAAGTATAACTAAAAGGTTGAGGTTTATGGGAGTTAGACATCAAGTCTGTCACTTCTGATTTCATTGTAGGGAAAGCAGAAGCGTTCCAGTAAGGCGCTGGAACATGATAGCTGATAACTGAAGCTTGCATGTCTTAACTGGGTGAAACTCCATGCTTTGTCTGGAAGCCAGGAGGAAGCCTTGACATGCAGACACTGGAAATATCAATATATATATCCATACATGTTTTAGGAGTATGCAAAATATACATATATTTATTACATGGGAAAACTATTTCTGACTGTTTCTATGCAAAACAAATGAAGATTCAAAAGACAGCTATTAAAAATCCTCTTCTTTCAAAATTTAAAGGACAAGTCTTCTGCATTACTGCAACTGCTTCCAATGTCTATGAAACAGCCTCAAAAGCCACAATGGGAACTGAGTCACACTGACATATCAAGACAACTTTATAACCTAACGTTCCTGTGTGATGAGAGAGCAGCTTCAATGTTTCTAATCAAGAGCAGAAAGGTACACATCACCTCCTTCCCTAGTCAGGATTCTGGAGATTCACTAAAAGAAGAGAATCGTACCACAGCTGACAAGACATTTCAGGGCAAAAACCTGGAATGTAATAAATAAATAAAACACCCACGTCTACCCCTATCTTACATAACAAATATAAACATCTATAAATGTCTCATATGGCTTGAGGTTACAGCATAATATGGAAAAACATCTTGAGTGGAACATCTCCAGAAGTCAGCAATCATCATCATGTTGAGCGGATGAGTTTATGTGTCAACTTCATGTAATTTCAAGTCAATAAACATAAATTTAACTCAGATACTTAGACATTTCCATCAAACAACGAAAGTTGTAAACTTACCTATGAGTGCCTGGAAAAGGTTACTCTGAAAGATGTCAATAACCCTCTGAATTGAGTGTCTCAGTTGTCGGTCCTCTGTATGATGAAGCTTTGTCCGATATTCTTCCAAGAGTGACAGGGCGCGCTGTGCATCTAAAGATAAAACAAACATTTAAATCAAAATATAAAGGAACCACGGCATCTTGCATGAATTCATCCTGCCAGAACAACGTTATAGGTCCCGAATGAAGTTGTAAAAACTGATAGGCCTCCAACTTGTAGCTATTTGCCTATGCTTGCAACAATTAGGCTGTACACAAGACTGGCTGGTTCCATTCCACATGCATGCATTCATACATCATGCTCAGAACATATGACGGGGACACAAGTTATAATGTGTACACTTTTACGCTGTATTACAGAATTGTAACATTTCGTTCAAATGGCCACGGTGCAACTGAGTAGGCGTGATTAGCTAGCTTGCTATAGGAAAGACTGACTTCACAGGTTAGAAACTGGTATTAAGCGATCTTGGTGCCCCAAGAGCAACTTAGCCCACCAGCTCGATGTGACTAAGCTAGCTACCTGCTCATCATCACCCGGGGAAACTACCTTTGACCATTGCATTGTACCCATATAGTCATTTAAAGCCAGTAACTATCATTCTATTGTTAGACAAGTAAAATAGCGTGTTGCCACAGTGTCCTTCCAGACTAGTTAGCGACTTGTGTGCAGGTAGCTAGCTTACCTGCATTAACAGCTGCCTTGTAGTAAGCTAGCTTGCTAACGTTAAGATGCAATTAGGTAAAAGCTGCTTACCTTTCTTTCGTACTGGCATGATCAGGCTGGCTCGAGCCTGTGTGATAGATCCCGCTCGCGCTGCCGCCAGCCGCAGATACTGAATGTGTTAAGAAGAGCACGCGACTGGAAACACTTTCACTCTGCTGGTGTCCAATATCAGTGCCAAGGGGCAACAAAATCGCTCCACAATGAAACTGCAAGTTCCGTATGTAGAATTCCCAAAACAAACAGGAAAGAACACGTCCAACACAGGAAGCTACCGTAACGGTATCGTTTATATATGTAGGCGGACAGGAGATCCCTGCAAAAATGCAACTACCGAGCAGCAGCTAGCTGACAGCTGCACTTCTTGAACCTGACAGCGGCAAAGAGGGGACGCCACGACACCACATATGCTGTAGTCGGTCTTTTACTAACTATGTCCAACAACTGCATGTAAAAATCCATACAAAGCACAAAAATGCCTTTTCAGTCGTCTGCAATGATCGCCAATCCGTGCATGCCCAGGTGTCCACGCAACTAAGAAAATGTAAGGGTTGCAGCAAAGGGTGGCTGGAGAAAAAAAACTCTGAAAATCGCAAATGTAGTTCAGTGGCAGCCGTGAACTCGTCCCGTGCCAATGCGACTACTTTTTCCAATCCAGATACTTGTTCCTCGTGCTTTTTTCTCGGCAAGTTGTGAATGCAAACCTTCGTGCTTAACTTATTTTTGTACCCCTCCTCCTGTCTCCCTACAGTATGACAGAAAATTCCAAACTTTCCTGCAAAATGGCGTCTTTGGGTTGGAAGTATATCACGTGATTTCAAACTCTACCCTTGACCGCCCAATCATGCACCTTTAAAGATCTTGGAAGAGAAGGAAACTGAGACTTCACATTTTATTGAAGTACAAGGAAGCACTAATTATGTTGGCGAAACCCAGGGCCATCTTATTTTGTCCTTTGACAAAAGGGTTTGATGTGAGTTTCCTATATCAATGAGATGCATCATCTATGAGAGAACCTTTCAAACCCAGTCTACTATCCATGCCACTTCCCTAACTCAGCATTTCACCACTGGTAAATCACATAACACGTTGTAGTTAATAGTTCAGTCACATAGTCTACATTAGTATCACTATTTATTTCGACTTGTAGGTTAAAATACATTATGGGAGGTTGATTTCCTTCAGATGGACAGTTTATGATAAACATGATTTATTAAATTTCAGTTTTCTCTCTGCACAGTAGCCAGATATGTTCTCCGTTACTCAAAATACTCAAAATACTTGCATCTGTAAATACGTCCGTATTTTTGTGATATGTAGAAAAAAATAATGTTAATGTTGCAACATACTAAGTATGTTTTTAAATGAAATAATATAATTTGCATCCAGTTCTAAGAGCTTTTGAGGAACAAACACTATTCACACAAACACAAATCCAGCTCTGGTTTGACATTTTTGGCATCACATGGTCAGAAGAATAATCTTGTTCTAATGTGTTAATCTGAAATGATGTAGTTCAGGTGTGTTCTTATTATTAAGCCTACCTCCCTCCAGCATGCAACGAAAGGCCCATAGTAAGAAACATCCTCTTTCAAACAAACACGCCCTACCTCCCATCTCTAACATGAAAAGATGCAAACAATTCACGCACTGGCCCAGATTAGAAAGCAGTTCTGGTAAAAGAGGATTTTATTTTTAGATGGCCATGTTTTATGAATGACCATCTCTGAGTCTGGCTCAGTGTAAAGGTATGTAAAGGCAAGCCTCTCTTGTGCTCTTCTCTCTCTCTTTCTCTCTCTCCCTCTATGTCTATCCTTGGCAGTAAAATTAAAGACTATTGTGGCTGAAATACATGTTTATCATGTGGCTTAACACATTTGGCAACGCTATACACAAACACACAGACAAAAAACGCACACACCATCACGGATATACATGAACAAAATCACAACCAGGCTAATATATTATTGCAGCCATCAATGTCGTATATCACAGCTAGAAATAGTGCACATTTCTCAAATATGACTTTGAAGAGTTCGGCACTCATGTATGGTGCATGTTACAGAATTATGTATTGACTGATATTGATTGAAAGTAACAGTAACAAGTCATCCAGTCAGTACGTTGACACAAACACTGGGTCTGTTATGAGAAAAAGCCTTTTTCAATGGTTTCCAGCTGTGGATCAGTACTTGTAAGAAATCTAAGGACTATAGCTAGTAAAGTCTTCAGCTGATTGGCAGCCATGGCTTCACTCCTTGCCCAGAATGAGGGTGGGATTGCCTGATAATCCTGTCAAGCCTCTCACTGACCCAAGCAGTTGATGAAAATGCAAGTAGTTGGAGGGTCCAAAGCTTACGGTATTTCTGAATGGCCAGATGGCGCCCACCAAATCCTATCCTTACATAATTTGATGTGTATGTCAATGGAGCTCCTTCTACCTCTGCTCACAGGAGACAAGGCTTAAGCACATTTTACCCACCTCTTACTCTTACCTCTGTGAAAGCTGTGCAGTGACCCCAAGTCAGCTTGTATACAAAGAGGAGGTCAAATGTATCTGAATGAGAAGATAGCGAGCTTCCCCATGACTACAAATACTTATGGGTGCTTTGCATTAAAATAGCCATGGGAAAACATATCTGGAGAAAACTACATTTCAAATCTAATTGTGATTGGTGTATATGTGTTTAATGTGGTGCTTATTAAAGTAAATGTAATACTGTGAGATGATTGGAGCATGATTGAGCCTAAGTGTTAACCTGTGGTGTCAAGTATACAGTTCACATTGTATCCTTTTCATACACAGTAGTTTGTCATAGACAGTACATTCACTGTAGACCACATACAGTACACAAGGCAGCGTAAGCGCTTTTGCGCATTTTGGATTACAATTCTACATTTGTTCAGGGAAGGTCATAGTGGTACAATAGTGTGTCATGGCGTTTGCTCCACTAGACTGCTGTCAAACAGTAGCATATTGTGTGTTAGTGAGTGCAGACTTGTGTGGAGGTCAGTGGGGCATGACACCAGTCATGACATGTTATTAGATACCGTATCTTCGCTAGATGATAGACTATGGTCATCGTATACATGTAACAGTCTATTTGTGGACACTGATAACGAATAGAATGGCACTCTTGGTTTGAATTGGGTTCCATGTGGAACAACCCCAACAGCACCCCTTTTAAATAACCTTTCAGGTACATCTTTTTATTTTACTGATTTGACATGCTGCCACTTTGGGCAGCTGCACCGTACTCCATCCTAGTATTCTGTTTGGATAAGGAAAACAAAGAGGAAGTATTCCCATTTGGGAATTCCTTAGAACTCCTGTTGAGAAAACTGGAAAGATGTCCCACCAGGTGGTCATCAAGGCTGAGGGAGTTTGTTGCTCTTTGCTGTACAGTTCTTACCAGTGCCTTAAAATGCGTGACTTGCAGTAAGAAACACAAAGGCTGTGTTTCATGCATTGCAGAATATACTTTTCTATTATTATTTAGAATGAACGATTCTTATGTTTTCCAGATGTTGCTCTGTAATTATAGTGTTCTTTGAGTTGGTTGATGTTACTTAAAATAGCAGATCAAGGCAAAGAAAAATAAAAAAATACAGACAGGAAACCCAAATTCTTTGCCTCAGTTTGACTCTGAAGCTGGTGTTTTCCTTGGGCTCAGTTGAAAGCTGCTCTATAGTTGAACTTGACTTTAGCTTTTAGTATTTATTCTGTCAAGCTTTGTGCCCAGTCTAGATAAGAGATCAGATACAGAAGTGAAACTAAACTACAAGAAAATCACAATCTTGTCATGTTCTTGGCTATCAGAAATGTGTCGTTTTATGTTTGTGTACTTCATCCTAACCAAGTTAGTGGTGTGCATCACGATTTCCAGTTCACCTCTGAAAGAGAGTGAGAAAGCAGAAAGACACCCTTGTCTTGTTCTCCCAGTCTGAGAAACCCTCACATCACTCAGCAAACCCCAAATTCCCCCAAGAAGGACCTGGTGCCAAAAAAGCTGGTGTCTGGTTGCCGTTAAAGAAAGAGTGAATGGGATGAAGAGGAGGGTAAAAAAAAGGAAAGAGAGGAAAGAGCAGGGGCACAAAGGCACCAGGCATTAGTTGGAGTTTGTGATGGCAGTCATGGCTGTGGTCGTCTGTGTACTGGATAGACGGGACAAAAGCCCTGTCTGTTTCCCTGAAAGTAGAGGCATGAGGGAAGGCATGAGGCTGCCTGTGTGCACCTCCTTGTCACAAACACACATTCAAACTGAGCTGTTCTCTTGTCTTCTTGAATCAAACTTTTATTCATAGTTTAATCTAGACACAGCCTACCTAACTCAAATAGAATTCAAATGTGTAAACAGTCTATCTGGACGTAACAAAAGTGCAGAGCTCAACGTCTTAAATGGTTTTAAACAGCAACGGGGAAGCTCGCACCAGCATGTTCCAACTTGAAAGGATATCTTTCTCTGTCAAACGAGTTTGGATGACAAGCCTTGAGGAAACTTTATATGTAACTGTCAGCAACACCAACAAAACTGTGATGTATTTCAGTTATTTTTTGCGTGGAAAATTGTTTTTGCAAGCATATGAAGAAATACTGTTCTATTATTTTCTATTCCACCACGTCACATTCTATTCCATTACTTTGTCACATGGCCACGTATGACCTGCCTTATCAAAATGCACCAGTGACAGAGGTGTCTTAACAGGTTTACATCGCAGATTAGATCACACAGCTACTTAAAAGGCACTGCTGTGTTTGTAACATCTACTCACGCCCTGAAATACTCACAGACAAAATGCAAGCACTGAAATGGCAGTGAGGCTAAATGAATAGAGCTAGCTGTTTGATGTCACACCCTTAGTAATGCAAATGACCAATGGCATTATCCCATTTTTCAAGCATGGAAATACGATATTCAAATGGTCCATTCTAAGGCAAATGCGGGATTCCATTGAAGTATTTATTTTATCTTGGCAAATGAATATCTTAAAAACGGTATATGCAGTTTGTTCTGTTGTAAACTCAAAAACTAGGAAATAAAACATTTAACTGTAATTTAGTAGGGCCAATGTGCTACAAGAGCTATATCTTGTACAGGACATATTTGAGCATTTCTTTTCTTTAATTTCCAATCCATAGACAAATTGTCACAATCATAAAAATCCTGTAGTTTCTTAAGGAGGTTATTAACTTCAGGTGACCTATATACTCTCTCTCAGTTGCTTTTAATGCAGGTCAGGTAGCCATCTATAGGTACCATAACCCAGGGTTACCAAGCAGCTCAGGGACGTTTTATAGTGACCAGAATCCCAGCTCAGTGGAGAAGATAAGCTGACATTTACAGACTGAGGGGGATTGCTCTCACTCTCTAGATCTAGACAGTGAGTATTGCTTTTCTTAAAGGGGGGTGGTACCGCAAGTAATACTCATGCTTGTCTGTCCAAGATGTTTCACATACGGATCTTAGATTTAGGGGGAATCCCTAGTCTAATTTTGTGATTCCTAGACCAGACCTGTGTCTGGTCACACTGGTATCCTAACTGTAGGGCAGTGTGGGCATCAGGCCCTAAACGTCACACTGATAACACTCTGGATCACAGCCAGTTTGGCTTCCCCTGCCGAGTGAAGCTTATTCTCCAAAAAGGGAAATAATGCCCCCCCCCCCCCCCCCCCCCAACACCAACTAACCCTGTGCCTGTGTTTATATTGAAGTCTTTAACAGACATAATGTTGCATAGATTGTGCTTTGTGTGTGCAGTAATTGACTAAATACACTATAGTATTTAGCAATTTAGCACATTAGCACTTATAGCGCTTTCATCATATAATCTAATGAAGTGGTAAGAGTCCCACAAACATGCCGTTGAGAATAAACCAGTAGAATCCACCCTCTCTGTCTGATGATGCTGGGATCTATTACTGCCACAAATTAGCACACCCTAACTTCATTGTCTTGGTAAATACACAATTATATTTGAATAAATTACAAAATTACAGCGCTTTTTCCATGTCTCTTTAACTATTCATGTTGACTTATATTAGAGTCTTGCAAGATACAGGATTGCGTAAAACAAATCACATATAAATTCAGTCATTAGAGAGACAACTGATTGCTCTTTGCTCCAGAGTGGTGGTGGAACAAAGCCACCCCTGATGGAAGCTAATCAGATGGGGCCAAATATCCCAGGCAGGGCCCCTAAGCCGATTAGCACCCACATCCAGAATAGGATTAAGGGAGAGAGACACCCACGTATAGACAGTGTGTATGTATGTGTGTGTGTGTGTGTGTGTGTGTGTGTGTGTGTGTGTGTGTGTGTGTGTGTGTGTGTGTGTGTGTGTGCGTGTGTGTGTGTGTGTGTGTGTGTGAGCGTGCATGTGTTTGTGTGTGTGTCAGATACACACACACACACAACATTCAAGCGCATGCATCCTCAAAAGCATGTTTTTGTAGACCTTCTCCTGCAAATATGTCGATAAACTGTCCAGTTTAATGGCACCATAGGCCACTTTACTTTCCATCTCTTACAATGAAGCATGCAAAGACTTGCTATATAATGCATGCATGCATGTAGTTCATGCCTCAAGGTCCGTCGTGTGTTCTATTGGTATACAATTTTTCTATCCCAGATTATTTTTCTAACGTGCCCAACAACCTTTTTTAATATCAACTTGTTGATTCATTTTGCATGACAAGACACTTGGGGAAAAAGGCTAAATGTTCTACATTGCTACCCTCTAGTGGTTAAAATGGAGCACCGCAGTTTAAATTGGATTTGAAAGCAATGTTGGTTGTCTGACCTTACATGTTAGGTTACTTAGCAAACTCTCTCCCACTATTTAATATTCAAAATACATTCAATACCCCTGAAAGTCAACTCAAGTATGGATTCAAATGTCTTTAAAAATGGTGTCCCTGTTCTTAATAGAAATGTCAAATTGACAGTTTGTAACGTAAATGACTTCTAACCAATAAATAAAGGATGGCTGTTCTCCAATGGAAAGTAACCAAAGAATAACAAAAGAATGAGCAACCACAGAACCAGTCACATTAATTCAACCCCATGTTGAGAGCTGCCTCAGAATCACTAATGCCTTTGAGATCTTCTTGGTGGTCTACCCACGGACATGATCTTCTTGTAAGCCATAAAACAACCTCTTCCCCTTTGCAACAGTGACTACAGGCCGTTGTTTGGAAGTGATTTTAAAGTGCTGCTGTGGGGGAGACTTGGCTCCGTTGCTAGGCGAGGTCATGGTTGCCAGGGAGTGGTATAATAGTCTCTTGGGGTTGACATGCTAACAGGGTGGGGTGAGCTGAGTGTGGATGAGGTGGGAGTTTTTAGTCCTTCTGTTCTGTGGGGACTGTGAAGGGGCGTTGGTGGGTGTGTACATTTAGAGAGGAGGGGTCCGGAGGGGGAAAGGGGAGTGGTTATCACCAGGGTGCTGGATGAGGGGGGTAGAGGATCTGAGTCATTACTCTCTTTTAACTTATCCAAAACCACCAATCCCCCAATGACTTTTTTAGGGCGTTTCTTTCAACAGCAGTTACAAAGCCCCCCAGGGTGGTATAGCATGCTTCTCTCTTCTCTGGGTGTTGGGGGTTGGGGGAGAACTAAAGATATCATGGCAGAAGGTGAAATGGGGAAGCTGGAAGTGTCTTTCATGACAAAGCATGAGTATTAGGAACTGACTGTTGCCTAAAACAAGTAGTCTCTCTGCAAGTTGTCCTACATCCTGTATCATTAATCAAGTTTAGTAGTTTGAACAAATCCATCTAATGTAGCAGAACAATGGGCATTGTTGCAAGTCTCAGTCAAAAGGATCAAGATACCCCAAGGAATCTTTCTGATTATTTAAGTGTTCTTGGAAACAACAACAAATATCTACACAGAGGAGCTCAGAAAATTAACTGTTTGTCATTTAAACAGACCAATTATAGTGCAAGATCTCACCATCCAAAACATGGATGTTTAACAATGCAAGGATTGATTTGTCCTCACGATGGCAGCAGAGACTCATCTGAACAACACAAGGCTGTTAAATTCTAGAGTAGGAGGGGTAACCCAATAAGAAACCCAGAAGTTGCCCGCATTCGACACACAGCATTTATTCCAGCAGCAGCTCTTAACACTGGAATTTATTCTCCAGGAATCCATGGCAAGTAAACCAAATGCCTGTGATTACTGAAAGAAGTCATCCAGTCTGGTAAATGTCCTACCTTTACATAATACTTCTTATAGAGCTCACATCAGTGGATATTTGGATGTTTTAGTCCTCAAAATCTTGTGGAATAAAAATTCAATCTTGTGGAATAAAAAGATGGTTAGGATGATTCGCTGTTTTTATCACTTTTTGAAGGACCTTAGATCTGAATGTGTGCTGTATTTACTGCTGAAGGGGCTTGGTAAGGCTGTAACGGAGCCCCTTACCTCACACAGATTGTCTCCTTATCTCGTTACATTGGGTGAAACCCTCTTTATAAGTTGTTTTCATCCTTTTACTGTGGTATTTCATCTTTCGCATAGGGGTACTAATAATAATCAAATGTCCAAAATAACATGAAATCAAATTATTGTTTTTCTCATTTTTTTTTGTGTGAAAGGAAACAAATACTTGGATGTTATTGTACAATTTCTCCATTCAAATATATGTATATTATGAATTTAGGGGACTGGACAGTGTATTATCCTTATGTTAGATTGTTGTCCTTAGCTAGATAGGATGATGAGTGTATTGGACTATTGGTGTTGGTTATGGTGAGTGTTATCCTGGATTGTCTGAGTTCACTGTCTAGCCTCTGCTGTAAGATTAGTCAGAGTTCACTGCCCTGATGCAGGCTAGACAGTGCAAATGAGCTCTGCTAATGCAGATCAGCATCACCTCACTGTAAATGGTTCATGTTTTTGCAGAAGTAGAAATTTAGTAGACATAAAGATGTAGAAGTAGACATAAGATGAAAAAAACGCTTAATGCTTACATACTGTTCGGGAGAGAGTAAGTCTTTTTTACTTCCTTGCGTTTTTCTCTCCCCTGGCATGAGGAAATCCACCTGAAAGCTCTTGCTTGATCTCCTATGTCTCTCTGACCTACTATCAAAGCAGGGCTGCTGTTACGTACATTTTGGTAAGCTACTCCTCACAGGCTAGTTCTGAAAGCCTAGGATGGAACAACTAAGCCCTGTGTGCAGAATCAATAAACAGTACTGTTGTGTTAGTCATGATGTCCACAGATTCATTGATATTGATCTTTGGCAACTGGGATTGAGAGAGAACCTTATGTTCTGAAGGTGTGTTCCATCTAGGAACTATCATCATCATCATCATTATTACTAGTCCAGATTCATGGAAAGGAAAGGTTAAATGGTCTGAGGTAGATTAGAGGAATTTATATTACAATCTAAAAATGAGAACTGGATTAGCAAACTCACACGTCCCAAAGAAAAGGTATTTAAAAGACAGAACTTTAATCATGATACACACATGGACAATAAAGCAAGCGCTAAATCACACTCACCTTTTAACGAGGACACCAGAGTACTTTTGGACAGGAGCCAAGGAGATGACCTTCTTACCTAGAAAGCAGGCTCTTCCTCCTTCCAGGGACTTGGAAAGGTTCAATGCTTATAATACACAAGTTTCCATTTGGCAGCTAACTTCAGTGCAAGAAAATCTTCTGGTGAGATTGAGCAAAAATGTGATGTTTTTGAAATATGTGAAAGTTGTTTTTGGCCTGTGACTGTCTAATAGCATGATACTTGCAGTGGGGTTTCCCCCTCAAACTCATCAGTGTATTAAATAAGAGAACAGGAAATACAAGTCACAAAATAAAAGTCCGGTTTATTGTCAAACAACAAACTTCACACACACATTGAAACAGGCCATCATAAAACAAATTGCTGACAAAACAAAAATGAAATGAAAAGAGGCTCCCGTTCTTTGGCCATGCCCTCCCATACAAACAAACGCTAGTTATGGTACAACT
Organism: Neosalanx taihuensis; assembly: GCA_030340665.1. NCBI lineage: Eukaryota > Metazoa > Chordata > Actinopteri > Osmeriformes > Salangidae > Neosalanx > Neosalanx taihuensis. The sequence continues at coordinate 12,605,065 of CM059300.1, read as the reverse complement.
AAAGAACATACATAAAATTTACTGGAATGCTCTGAGTTCAACGGTTTAAGATTTATACAGATTTTGTATCCTCTTCAGCTGAAATATCATAACGTGGTCAACCAAATAAATCTTTCATAAAGAAGCACCGATTTGGTCACAGGAGGTCACTGTTCAGAAACGGATCCCCTAACAATATGTACAAAAATATAAAATGTAAATAAAAATACAAACAAATTCTCCTTTTGTGTATTTCATTGAGAATGTGGAGCCTTAATCTGCATTGCTGTGTTGGTGTTTCCTTTAGAAAATTTACAGTTGGGGTGTTTGTGTGGACATGGATGTTGAACTCTATTTTCTAAAGATCATGTTTGAGTCCTCCATTACCATCACCTCCAACATAAAGGTCAAAGGTGAAGAATCAGGAAGTGTTCAGCACGATAGGGGAACGCATCAATCATCATCATCAGTTTTCTGCTTCTTGGTTTCAATTTCATCCTATAAAAACATAAAGAAGGGTGTTTTTGTTAAGTTTAAATAGAAAGGCCATATTGAAGTCATAAATGCAGTCCTCCATTCTTACTCTAAGGTCTGTCCTTACCTCATCATCTTCATCATCCTCATCATCGTCGTCATCCTCATCAGCTGCCCGTTTTTTGCCTCCCCCCAGATCCTCGTCATCATCATCATCGTCGTCATCATCATCACCTGAAAATAGTATACAATTTCCATGAATCAATCTTATACCCACAGACCCTCATTCACCTAAAAAAACATTTCCTTTTGCCCTCCCTCCCACTGATATTTAACTGTGAATAATAAAACTTGTGTTTTCCAATCACCTTCAGCATCATCTTCCTCATCCTCGTCTTCCACTTCCTCATCATCCTCATCGTCTATTTCAGGCTCACCATTCTCCTCATTTTCCTGTGTGGGGGAGGGGAAATAAAAATAAAATCAAAAGCCTGGCATGAATGTAACTGGGCATGTTCAATATCTGACTGCTACCCAAATTGTAGCCTAATACTGCTCTTGGGAGAACACACTACTAACTCAAATCCTACCTTTCCATTGGTGGAAACCTTCTTGCCATTCTCTTTCTCATCAATGAGTTTCTTTTCCTTGAGGTCCTATAGAAGAAAAGAATACAGTACATGAGTTTGTTAGTTTGTGTGGGTCTGTTTTTGTTATTGCAATACAATGTGTAAATAAAATGTCAGGAACCAAAGATACATTTGCAGGAGGCTTATCAAGAGCCCACAAGAACCTTTGAAATTTAAATAAAAAGACCAAGCAAGGCTTTCTTTTGGAATCCCGCCTACTTTACGGAGTTGTCTGTGTTGTAATCTGATACTGTGATGTTTGTGGTTGGGGGCAGCCTATACTGTGGATATCGTAGTTCAGCAGGTTTTGTCGGCACCATATGTCACGTTAGACACGCCCGGGAAAAACACTGCAATACCCAGGGTGCAAAGCTACATTTAAAGTAGAAGGCCTGAAAGAGCAAGGCCAATTGAACAGAAGGCACAGGACAATAGAAGACGACACATGGCTCTAACTAAGTGACTGTAATTGTGCGCCATTGAACACACTCACACAGAGATTAGTCTGGGCAAACCTATTTATTACTATGCATCACGTTTATACAGGCTACTTTTATATAGTTCACTAATACATTGTGACCACTAAGCTTCTCATCCGTTTCCTTGTTTCACACCGATTAATAATGCAACAAGCACGTATGCTTAGATCAGATAAATAGCATTATTGGTTCCTTTATATAATCTTTTAGCCCTTAATCCGTTTATCTGCACCATCTCAGCGCCCCCTATATTCTACACTATGCATGCAAGATAAACATATACTTGAAAAAAAAACTTCTGCATCCGGAGTATTGGACTTAGAAAGTTTCTGACCATTTATTTATCCAAACCTTAGACAATGAATATTTCCATCACATCAGTCTATGCGTTTACTACATTTTTCTATTCTGTTGCTCAATCGTTTGTTCAGCTATAGTTGGACAAACCACCATCTGGAAGATAAGTGTTGTTAATAAGGTCCTACTAGTAATAAAGACCACAGTTTGGGTCTGTTGGTCTCAGGAAATACGGTCTGTTCAAAAACAATCAAGCCTTCAGTAGAATAACCTAGGAAATGTGGTAAGTATATACCAGTTCCCTTCTGTGCTGAACAGTTGTAAAATATACAACTTTCATATTGGGGTCAATTGGACTAAGTTGCTGAACTATATTCACCGTCTTTGTTGAAAAAATATTTAATTAACCTAGTCACCGAGGACACCACCAACACTGGCCAGCTACTGACTCCCCCACAGCCTCTCATCATTCCCAGGCTGAGATGCCCTTCCATCCTCGGTTAAGCATATAACAAATATTATTTTACAAACTATAGACTATAGTTTAGCCGAGAAGGGCAACATCGTTTTAACACACTGGCAAATCATAGCGTGAGTCTTTAACTGTTCTGTATCATAACTAGACTAATGACTAATATATTTGCTTTAATGTGACATTACATAGAGGCTTATTTATGGACTCCTTGTCCATTCAGACGAGCTGGTGAACTTAAAGAGTCATCACACCTCAAAAGTGGGCTCTGAACTCCACATCAGTCTTATATCTCAGGATCAGTGAATTAAGGATGTCCACTGATAAGACAGAACGGTAACTTTATCATGTTTAAAAAACGCTTATCGACAAAAGCATCGTATAACTGTATGAAATCGTCAATCGCCAGATGAATTAGAAATGTTTAAGGCAACAGATAATTGGTGGTGGGGGGGAAACGATGAAATATCCAGATACAGATTTCACTGTAATAACAGCTTTTAACATTATTAAAGTTCAAAGAATTGGCACGCTTGTATAAACAAAGAACCCGCGCAGACTGACACCAGGGACAATGAAGGATAAAAGATTTCCATCGAACAGGCGAGATACTCTTCCTACATTGTATAACACTCCATCATCTACTTATATAAAAGTGTGTAGTCAGTGCAGTCTCCATAGTCTACGTTCAAAGTGACCGTTAGAATTAACCAACATTGTCGGTTTTTCAGGCTGTTTGAATGAGCGCGAATCAATGGGGAGGAAATCCATGACAAAAAAATCTAAGATTTCGAGTCCGTTACGAAACGATAAATAGAAAAATGTCTTACCTTGGCAGAGATATCCTTAGCAGAGTCAACTTTCGTATCTGCCATTATGTGTATTTAATAAAATGGACGGGAGAAAATAATAGTTTTTAGATTAAATCCTTTTCTAGGATATGGCTCACACTATAATATTGTGCCAGTTGCCAGTTCAACTAACAGCGGAGGCTTTAATATAGGCTTGTGGGCGGGATAAAGGAGGCGGGCTGAGACACCTGATTGGTCAGTGGCTTCGCAGAGGTCTGAGACACCTGATTGGTCAGTGGCTTCGCAGAGGTGTGAGTCTCGCGCGTTGGAGTGGAACAATGGGTAGTATTTCTACACCCACAAGACACACCTCTATTTGCCAGCTATAGCAAAAATCAATTACCAGCAACCAATAGTTTTATTATACAAACTAACAATTCAGATCAAAGAAGTTATTATCGTTTAAAGCGAGTATTTTTTTTAGAACATGGCCTAGTCAGAAGAATAGAGACCGGTTTTCTGGAATTGACGTCGCAGTGGAGTTTGATTGATTGCAGTTCTGGTCATTACTAGGGCACTTGAACGCATACCTTTTGACCTAAGATTAACTGGCTTTAGCAGTCTATATCGGCCGATTTGGAAGTGCACAATAGTTCTGAATAGTTGTTGTTATGCTTATTTAGATTTCAATCTATTCAACGACGGTATCGTGCACATTTCATAATCGTCTAAACCGGCGATCTTCAAAAACATGCTTGCCCCTCCCCTTCTCATATACGTTTGAACATCCTTCCAGCCCCAGCAATGAATGTGTGCACACTGACATACATTCACGCGTCAAGGTCGGCGCTACATTATCACATAACCCAAATATACATATGGTGCAACAAATAAGCATACAATGTGTGGTTGAATGGTAAATAAATATGTTCATCCATGTATAATGGCGCGTCGTGAACCCCCAAAAAAGCAGTGCTACACAGACATGCTATGAAAACAAGTGCGAAAAACAGTGCTCAGTGTTATCAATCACGTATATTCTTTTCAAACACGAGGGCAAACACGTATGATTCTTACCCAGTAGGGAACATGGTACATTTAAGCTGGAAGAGTGGTGAATAAAGCGGCAAAATGCCGACATTGTGCGCTTGTATGGGGGAGGGGACCACCAGAGCGAGCGCCTGGCTGAACACAAGTAACCCACATTCACGTTCTGCTTTGATGACGCATCCACAGCAAAGACACCTGATTGGTTGAATAAATAGATTTAACACGCGCTTGACGCCTCGCCCACTACGATTGGTCAATATGAATGTCAGTCATTTCAAGGGTTTAGAAATGGTTCTTCATAAGCATGGGAAGAGGATCTGGATTATGGATTTGTACACTATTCAGGCATAATAAGAGTCTATAGGGATTTTTTTTGCCCCGTAATTTATATGTGCTACCCACTGTCATGGCTCTACATTCATTATCCCCAAATACATGTGTGCATTAATTAGAATAGGTTTAAGGTTTTAGAAAGAGAAATGTTGAAAGATACTTGTAGGTGTGATTTTGAAACCTATTTTAAAGACCTACAACTTTTTGGGCCAGGTGATTTACATCTGCAAATATCCAGATGTATGAACATATTGAATAACACAACTAATAAATAATCCGTTCAACCAATGAAACACAAAAAAATCAAATCTACAAATGTGCATTTGAATTGGACTGTGTTTGACTGTAATATAGTGTAGCCTATAACAGCAAAAAACTTTCCGATGACGTCGTACAATTCTGGAGAGCAGTTTCAGGGATAAGAATTCCTCCAAAGCAACGTGAAATAAATAGTAAAATGTTCCTGCGTGCTTCTCACCGGTTGGAATTGGAATAGCGGAGCAGATGTCTCGGTTCACACTCCTACCACTTGATAATCCATAGCTGCCTTTCTCTATAGTAGGCATCAGAGCACGAGTACATGTGACAACCTGTCTCTGCGATGTCGACGGATGAGGAAGCAGCACTAGTCTAGCGGTACTTGCTGCCATGCTTGCTATGGTTTTGAGTTGATGCCTTAAACCAGAAAAAACATGGTATCATTGAGTGGCGTGGGTTGGATTGTTAGATGTTATAGGCTCGCCCTCTAGTGCATCATTCTGAGTATAGCAACCACCCTGGTTTGGACCCAACGAAATGTTATTTAATTTTGGTTGTTAACATTGAATGTGATACGAATAACTTTATGTTCGAGTTGATCAAACCGGCTTGGACCTTTTTAACATGGCGTACACATCACCTCATTGCCAGTGTCACTATGTACAGTTTTGGCCAGTCAAGAGGTCAATGCATGAATTTCAAGTCCAGTGGACTAACATACAGTATACATTGGACAACAAAATGAATACTGACAACCATTCAGGCTATTGTAAATGAGAAAAGAACACTGTGTGTTGCATATAATGGATATAAGAGGATGTGTTACCTGACTTTGTGTGTGTACATATTGCTCCCCCTCCCCTACTCTGCACATTAAAAGGAACCAGAGACTAATAGGAGGAAAGGACTCCTGACATCAACTTCCTCTCACAATCATTTCATGCTAAACCATTCTCTCATGCATGTAGCACGGATGCATGGAACATAAAAAGGACCACAGTTTTTACTTTTACTCTGTCTCTCTATCTGTCTGGGACAGTAGTTCTATCTCTCCCAGCCTTCTCTCTTCTGCAATCTCAGTCTCCCACACCTCTTGATTTGACACACGTCCTTTTTTCTGTTTCATCCCTTACTCTGCATAGCCAGCTCTGCCACAAACGCTAGCCGTCTCTCTCCTCTTTCAGATTGCTCTATCATCTCATCTTCCCCTCTCCCCCCTCAGTTTCCATCTTCATCTCTATGTAACTGTCCCCCACTCGCTCACGCCCCCACTCTCTCTCTCTCTCTCTCTCTCTCTCTCTCTCTCTCTCTCTCACACACACACACACGCTTCCTCTCTTCTTTCCAGTCTCGCTTGTCTTTCCCTCCTCTCTGCTTTGCTCCCCTCCTCTCTCTCGCGGGTCTGTCTCCTCCTCTTCGCCCTCACATCATCTTGTGATCTATTTCCTCTCCCTCCCTCCCTCCCTCCCTCCCTCCCTCCCTCCCTCCCTCCCTCCCTCCCTCCCTCCCTCCCTCCCTCCCTCCCTCCCTCCCTCCCTCCCTCCCTCCCTCCCTCCCTCCCTCCCTCCCTCCCTCCCTCCCTCCCTCCCTCCCTCCCTCCCTCACCCCATCCTGCTCTCCACCTCCCTCCCTCTATCGATTGCTTGGACAAGGGCGTTATGCCTGATGTATAACATTACATAGGGTGTATGAAGGAGAACAGGAAAAGAGACCAGTTTGACTATGAAGTGGTTTTGCTCCATAAAGCTAACAGGACATACTCTGCCTTTTTATTTCTGGTCTTGCACTGATAAACACCTGCGTGTGCATGTGTGTGTGTCACACCTGCACTTGATTGATGCTTAACTCAGACTTCGCCAAGGTCAAAGAGGAAAGAAGGCAAAACCAACAAAAGGTTATAAGAGAGAAGGAGGGGGAGGGATGAGGTGCAGTGAGGGCGGGAAAAAAGAGTGAGAAAAAGAGAGGGTAAAAGAGTGAAGGGATGGAGGCAAATGTGATTGGGATGCAGATAGATAGATAGATAGATAGATAGATAGATAGACAGATAGGAGGGGGTGGGGTAGTACAACGAAGACAGATGAACAGTACAGGTGATCAGAGGATGGGTCAAGATATAGGTCATAAATTTGTAGTGTTAACCAGGTCAGATTAAAGATTATTCTTTAAATACTTAATACACAGAGACAACATGAAAGGATGTATGAGGGGCTTGAATAACTGCAGACTTAACCTAGAAGCAACATTAAATACCTGTTTGACATGTATGTGTGCAACCACGTGTGAGTATACGCTGTGACCATATGTAACTTCAAGGCAGTTCTTTTGTAAAGGTGTCTCTGCAGGTTTTCATGAATTCTTACCCTGAGGCTCAGTATTTAACATATGAGTTATGCTTGAAGAGCATGCTGAGACAGTCAGGATTGAGAGATAAGAAAACAACATCATACCGAAAGCCTCTGGAATAATTTTCCTATTTAAGCTATACACATCAGGGAATGTATTTTCTAAGCTAACACACGTTGAAGAATAGGAGAAGAAGAAAAAAGTGTTTTTGGTGAGTGGGTATGAATGCATTTCAGGGCAGTGTGGAGTCTGAAAATGTTCATCTGTATTAGGTTGATCTTTGTCCCAAGTTGTGAACCAAAGACCATCAAAGTTGTTTTCATTTTTCACCTTTAAAATCAACATGCCAACACTGTCCACATTATATTATTTTCCAAAGTAGAAGCACTCTTAGTGAAAGATCAGTGAAACACGACTATATATATTATACGTTGGTTGATAAGGCAGGTAATAATAAAAACCTCATAAAATATTAAAAGCCCCAGAGAATTGACTCTTATATGGATCGGATATCACATTTATGTTCAGCATTCAGTGCAACAAGCCTGAAAATTTACAGATGGCGCTCTAGTGCTGATGGGAGCTAAGGGAACACATTTTTTTTAAGGTGGAAAGAACTTGTTACTGCTGTACAAGCTATGTTTGTAAAAGTGTTATAAGGCATTGTAGATGCTGTCGAACTGTTTATGAATGTAATTGTCCAGGATGACCTTATATTTCACTGTGCAGACAATAAACAAATCTCTTGACTGTGCTGAAGTATAACAGTGAATGCATTTAAATTATAGCCCAGTATGAATACACTTCAATGTTATGCTCCACCAATGTAAAACCTGAACACCATGCAAACTTGATTCAGGCCAGTGACTGTAATCCACTTAAAAGCTTCCGTGTCTTGCATAGTATTAGTGCATGTGCCATGAACAGAATTCACTGTAGGTGAATGCTAAAGTACAACTTTGCATTTTATAAGTAGGGTGAGGGCTGAGGGGGAGGGTTTTGAATGAGGACATCCAACAGTTTGAAAAGGGGGAGTAAACGATTGCCCTTTATCTCTACCTATCAGGAAGGGAGGTAGGGTATACAAAATATACCGCAAGTCTAAAGAAACATGACAGAAGAAAACCTTTATCTAAAATGTTGTGTTTTTCAGTGAAAAAAAAATAATTATATGAAGTGTATGGAGTTAAAACATACTACTGTGTATCTCACATTTCTATTGTGAAAGGAGTTTGTAAACAAGGATAAAATCCAGATCTTTTATTGAAGAAACTCCCTTTCATTCCTAAGAGAACCCCTACAGAGGTTGAACCCTCCCCCGCACTCTCACCCACACGACTTCCTGGCTAATTGCATCCCCCAGCCTTCTCCAGTCAGTTCTACCAAAAGCTCCACATCTGCTCCTCCCCTCCTCCCGCCCTCTTTCACTCACAGACAAACAAGCAGTTGACATCAGACAGAATTGTTTCTCCTATAGTCATCACTGGTAGGAATAATTTCTCATGTTTTAATTCTTTTTTTTTTTGACAGACATTTCAGAATTTTATCTGAGAGAGGGTTAAAAAATGCAAGAAATAGCCCTGGAACCCTGCATTAAGGCCTTAATTGGTGCGCTCTCTTTCCTAATGAGCCTCAAAATATAGATTTCTTCTAACCTATAGAAATAATGTGATTGTTTTGCCTAGTATATAGCATGTATGGTTCACTTGATGAGTTCAGGTTTTAGAGAGTCTGTTAATGAGTCACAGAGTTTACCACATCTTAAAAAGGTTTCAGAATCATTGATTCATTCTGAGTCTAAATCTGAATACGCCCCCTAGCAGCTGACTAAAGAGTCGATTCACACTGAATTCTGGTGAGAATTTCAGAGCACATTATTGTTCATCTGCATGAGTGGCTGCAGCTCCAGTCCAAAATATTGCTGGATAATTAGACAACAGGGCCACACAGTTCATCAGTAATTCTGTCTTAATGGAGGTTCCAACTGAGGTACATTTCCACTTAATTTCCTGATAATAATACATTTGGACTATTTCTGTAGTCACTTACATTAGAAAATATGAGCTCATATGTCCCTAATACAGGGGTGGGCAATTCCGGTCCTTGAGGGTCGCTGTCCTGAAGGTTTTAGATGTTTCTCTGCTCTAACACACTGGATTCTAATGAATGGGTTGTTATCTAGCACTGTGAAATCCTCATAATGACCATTCATTATAATCAGGTGTGCTGGAGCAAGGAAACATCTAAAACCTTCAGGACAGCGGCTATAAAGAACTGAAATTACCCGCCTCTGCCCTAAAAACTTGAAAAGCAATTATATGTGCTTAAGTTCTCGTAATGTAGGTCCATGGAGTTTGTTGTCAGAAAGTCCTTGTATCAAATTATACATTTAGCAAAAAGAACCTAACAAAATGGCATTACTTTGCAGCTAAAACAACACATTTAAAAGATTAGGAGAGTCAGTTAAATGGCTTTATGGTCTTTATATTATCTGTAGGGATTTAACACATTAAGCCGATGCCCTTTAGATCAAACTCAAAGCAGAAGTCAAAAGGTCAAATGGAGGCTTATGAGTGGAATGTCTAACATCACTGACCTTGCTATGATACTACACACACATTTTCAAACCTACCCCAGACTTACTATTTCTAGCCCCGCCCCCTTCACCTCTCTCTCATACACAAACACACATATAATATGTACATATATTAATAGTTGTAGAGACACACATACATTGCACACTCTCTTAACATATGTAGCCAGTTGAGCAAAGCGGATGTCTTTCTCAGGGCTTACGCCCTGGTCCATTACACATGTTTAAATATTGATCTCTACCGTGTGTTTGTCTGGATTTACAATTAGATTATCTAATACAGATGGTGCACTAACTAGATCTGATTCAGTTTACTCGAATTTAGAGCATGTTTATTATATGATGAGGGAAGTAACATTGTGAATCATTAGATTTTTTTTCAGGAGACTTATTTTTTATGCTTGTGCAAGTTACACACATTTGTATCTTTTCTGATAAATAAAGATTACAGAAGAACATTACACAGTCAAACACAAGACTGTCACATTTAGTGTTATCAGCAGTCATCCTACAAGCTACCTTTTAAATACCTATGTATAATCAGATGGTTATGTACAGCCTACACATGTCCGCTTTAGTAGGCACTTATCTAGAAGCATGTTTGATCCAGTGAATCAGTTCCAGATGAGGTACCTTATCCAAACCCACCTGCCTTCTTTCAAAGGTGACTACTTCACCTGCTGTTGCAATACTTTATCACCATCTTGTGGCAAAATATTGCCACATGATGTAGAATAAACTATAAGTCATACCATGATGAATTATTCTGTGTCAATAATCTCTATGTGGTACGTCCTGCAAAAATGGACAGACATTGAGAAATTAACATATTATACTGAGATATTCCCTATTTCAAAGGAGGACATAAATGGGCTTATTACTACTTGATACTGAGTATTTTCAAACCAGTTACATTGCCATGAATTAATTTACACTACACTACACTTCACTACAATTTCATAAATGCAATATTTACTTTATTATTATTTTACTGTAGATCTCTAACCAATTGAAATAAAGAAAGATATTTTAAATATACCTATTGACATGGTGTCATTTGGCTCAGAATGTCCCCTTCATGTTTGCTCTTTGAAAACTTCCAAAAATATATTTTGGTTCACTTACTGCCATCTAGTGCCCACTTAACTTGGTGAGGCTCATTGGGTTGAGATAAAATTGCATGGAGATTATCCATATTAAAATAAAATCTCCACAAATACTTATCGTTAACTAACAACGAGTGTTGTCCACCCCACTAACACAAAATGCAGAGATCAACACAACGATTGACAACCTCTTCTGACAGTACCGACACAACAAATGCAAAGACAGTTACTGATTTAGAGTTTTCCCATTAATAAATTACCTAGAAATTGAGGAGAGCGATGTACACTATCCAACTGTGTAACATTACAATCAGCATGGTCATTGAACTGGCAATGTAGAGTCCACGAATCATGCTGACATTCTGTAAGCTCTCTTGGTTTATCAAAGTCTTGATTTACCTTTGTTCGTGACTCAAGACTTTATTCAACTCTATCCATGGGACTGACAGGAAAATGGCTGCTGGTGAACGCAGCACTTCATAGACCTTCCAAAAGGCAGTTCATCGTAGTATTGTGACTGTTATCTGGCTGTTAAATTGGACAAAACAAAATTTTGAAATACCTGCCATGATTTCATTTGGGATATTAAACCTTCATCTTTTAATAGATCTAGATAAACCTAGAATCTACTCTGCATGCATCCTACATTAAAAGGTATTTAGGTAATTATTTGAAGATTGTAACATAGTTTTTTTGACTACATTATCGGTCTGTACACTGTTGTTCATTTTTAGATTAAAAAGATGCACACATTACAACTGATCGGCATCTTTTGTTTTTATGTGTTGTTTTGCATTAAATAACATGCTTCATCCATTCCATAAATTATATATTTTGTGATATTTAAATGTTGCTTCACTATTCATGTTTATCATTGCATTTATGAACGAACTAATAGGATTTTAGCACTGGGCCAGCGAAATTACACATTTCCAACCGTCACCATCGTCGTGAAAACAAAGACCGTTTTATTGTGTTCTTCCATGACACGACTTGCGAGAATCCCTTTCAAGCAACGTGAAATGGCGGACCGAGGAGAAAAGGACAGTGTAATCTGAACCGAGGATAGAAAAATAAACATGAAATGTGGAGCGGATCTGAATCTAGAACTGGATCTGGAGCAATATTTTCCTTCTTCAAACGCCTATTCTATTTTCATACATAAAAAATTACGTTGGATAAAAGACACGATAAAAAAATCTAAATGATCTATAACACATAACCTAAATCAATTGATCATAGCTTTATCTGATAAAAAAATAATTATTATTATATACCACAATTTGAACAGAAACCCCTTTCACACAGAGAAACTCGCATAATTGCGTATAAAAAGAACTATATATGAATTCGGATTGATTTCAGGAACATTGTTACTCCCAGTTACATTTCCTCACTGGAGATTTGAAACATCCACCCCATTCTCTCCTCCCCCTCTACTTATCCATCCCATACCATACATGGGCTTGCTTGGGAAGAAGTCTCAAAATGGAGAGAGGCGGGTAGGATACTTGGGAAAGCGGGAACAAGGAGTGGATGAAGAGTAATGGGAGGGCTGGGCTGTGTCCTGAAAACAAACACAAACACACTTGACCCTACACACACACACTACACACACATGCACACTACACAAATATTCACACTCCTCAGAAAGGCACACAAGGAGATCAAGAGATCATACCGGCTGCAATAGGTAACAGGTTTTTGCCACAGGGATCAGAGCATATTTGCCATTCTCGTGTCCTGACCTATAATTCTTTACCTATTCAAGATAACGCTGTTGAAACTAAAAGGAAACTGCAGTTGGTCATTGTATGTCATGTGAATAAAGAGTCACAATATACTTCCTTTACATTTTTAGTTCAGTCTTAAATCAGCCTTTCAAAAACCGGAGCAGAAGCAGAGTTTCAAGAGAGTAACATCAAGATCTACTTTCGGAGTCAAAGAAACAGGAAGTACTGAGAGGCCTGGCCCAACCCTAACAGGGCCTGGGCAACTTTAAACAGCTCTACAAAGAGGTTCTGGTTTCCCCTCATTCTGTATCATGAAGCTGAAACAGGAGAACTAAAGAGTGAAGCCTCAAGCTGTTTACAGCTATTTGAAAGTGAGAGAATAGTCATTACTCTTCAAACAAAGAAAGGATTCAAATTTCAAGGCCAAGGATGAACCTGAGGCTGTAAGGTGAAATGTCATCATGTTCCGGTTCACATGGGTCTGCCTGAATTGGAATCTGTAATAGGTGAATTTTCCTCAAAATGTGTCTTTCAAATTATAATTTGAAAAGTTACCATGTTGGCCTATATATGTTTTTTAATAAATATTTCCTATTTATGTATTGTACCAGATCAATTGTACTAAAAAGATAACAATGATCAGAAGGAACATCAAAGCTTAAAGCACAGTTTTAGTCAAATTTTACAAGTAAGTAAAAGGCCTTAAATGAAAATTAGAAAAACACCAAGCATGAAGAACGTTCTGTGAACTAGGGCAAGCTTCCCATATTCCTCCTAGACTCTGTAATGAGGCTAACCATTAAACAGAAGCAGGTTAATTAGTCGAATCTTCTTAGTAAATCAAGTGGGCCTCTCCAATGAGTGGCACATATTTATCAAATCTGGTGGGAGCTTAATGTTCAAAACCCCATGCCAGATTATTGATAATCTAGTCGTCTAACCCTAACCCAAATGACACCGTCAGAGTTAGACTTGATAAAGACGCTCTCTCTGGCTGCTGCTTCAGCCATGGCCCAAGCCTCACTGTTTGTCAGAAACCTGAAGTGTCCATTTCGTTTTAAATTTGCTGGTGAAAAGCCTGTCACAAATAAAAGAGAAAGGTCTTTTTTCCTGGACCTCTGGACACTGCAGCAAGGACATGCTCACAGCAGAGTGCTAAAGTAATCTGAATATCCCATCTGTTATGAGAACATTATGACACCAGTAAAACTGTCACCCAGGCAAGTCCTACGCTGTCATTTCACACCCAAAACAGACAGTGTCATTGGCCGCTAATAGGCTATAGTCAGATTACTGTCTCTCTTAGTCTTAACAATCTTCAAGGGAAGAAAAAAAACTGTTAAAAAAGGGAAATATAGGTAAGAGAGGGAAGTGCCCGAGAGGCACTGACAGTTGACGTTATTGCGTAACATGAAAACTCCCTCCGAAAAAAAAGAAAGAAGACATATAACTGCATTGCAGTGCACCACAGTGACCAGGACAGATCTAGCACTCTGACTCAGGGTGGCGGAAGGTCGCCATGGTGACCGGCCCAATGCTGGTCAGTGTGAGGTCAGTGTTTCCATGGAGATGGACAATAATCTGTCCTTGTTTATGTGCTGCAGAAACAGTGAGGTTTGAAGGGCTGTAAATGGGTTTCAGTTCACTACAACATCTTCAAGCAGCAAAACTAACCATCCTACTATTAGGTTCATTTCCACAAATCACCTTTGATGCTCTGCAGACAGAACTGAAACCACAGATATGAGATGACAAGGTGACCTATCACTAGAGGTCATATGAAAGGTTCTGGTATTGTTTTAATGCAAAATCAGCTGTTATTATGTCTGTTGGATTTTTGCATGGAAGATTAGTTAACAGCCGAATTGGGAGTAGTTTAAACAATGTTACATATAATTTTTTCACATCACATCATCAATTCTCACCTCATATATAATAAAACTTCCTCTTCTGTATCATTCAAATAATACAGTCACACCCAGTTGGCTAAAGCTCAGAGTGGTAAATTGGCAGCAGCCAATCTCAAAACTCCTTCCCTCTCCCAGCCCCCTTCACTTCATGAATATTTAAACCTAGCATCCTCCCAGATGGCCAAAGGGGGGGAAAGGAAAGATCTCTTTGCAATATGACCCTGCTGCTGCCCCCCACCCCCCCTAACAGTCAGTGAAGGACAAGAACGTGAGCTAGCTGGCACAGCGCCTTCTGATACACAATAGGACATCTAGGCTCTCCACATTCAGCCCTGATCTGCCATTGGTTTTTGGAGCCTGGTGCTATAGAACACCACAAAACATGTGTTCATTTATTTTTAATATCACGACCTTTCACCTACTTGCGTCTACCGTGGATCTAATTTCATGTTTCAAGTTATGGGAAAACATGGTGGCCTTTAACATGTTATCAAAATACAATGGCCAGGCGCTACGCATCTGAAATTGAGCAAACTGTCATTTTAACCATGTCAAGGTGCCATATCATTTAGTAGCTACAGTAGCTGCAGTGGTGACTCAAAATGTTAAAGTGCTCCAAATAAATGCATTATTATTCTTCTATTCGAACATCTTACTGAGTACCTGAACCTGTCATGACAGCTTGACCATGTTAATAAGGACCTTGTTACAGTAAGCAGAGACATGTACATGATTAGCAGAAAACACTAAATTGTAAACTCAAAAACAAATAACCCACAAACAAAAAAACACTGAAATATAAGACACATGGCGGTTTTTATGTTTAGGTAATTATTGTGCATCAAGAAATCTACAAATATTTTTCCACACCAGATATAAACATAATTTGGCATTTGAATGGCCTTGCTAACCTGACATTGAGACATGTCAGAAGTAGCAACTGTGTGACAAAATGCCATGTTACAAAAGTGCAAATGTAGGTAATTTATAGACTGTCAATTCCCTTTGTTCACAGGACAAAGTAGACCCACTAGCTGGTTCTCAGACTACCCAATTCCCACATTAAAAGCAGGCCTGTTGGGACAACTCTGATGGAGAGAAAGCACACACTCAATTTACTGCCATTATGGTGCCTTGCTTAAACCCAACCACATTAAGACACTGTAATAAAGAAATTAGTTCAGTTCATGAAAGAAACCTGTCACTTATGAATCTGGGGTAACCTAGGCTTACTTTTGTAACATGATCACAGAAAGGAGTCCATAACACCTCAAATCAGGCATTATTCACTGACAGCATCTGGGCTGACAACCTGTAAACACGGCTCTCCCTCAGGGTCTGTGTTGAGGACCGCTGAAGAGAGTGAAACGTGATTTTCAGATGGCTCCAACGTGACGTCTGGAACACAAACACTCTTCAGAGGTTCTTCATATGACTTGGGCAATGTCAAACTGAAAGAGAACGAGAGTGTGTTTTAGAATGATCTTTGTCTACCAAGAGACAGGGGTTGTTATTGAAGTATTGCATCTGTAGATAATATCTGTCAAAGATATGGATTATATTACACCTTAAACATAATGGATGAGTGCATTCTGTAAAGTATATCTTTTAGATGCTGGAATAATAAGCATATAAAAAAAGCATATAAGGCTTTGAACTTACTTGTTGAAGCTCAAATTATCTTGGAGATTCAAAACCAGGCTGTCTGCACTAAGATACACCTTGTTCTGTGATGTCGCCACCTAGAGATCAAACATGGAATTACACCATATAAATGGCAGCTCATTTGATTAAACCCATTTACAATTGAGATCACTTCTTTATTATAAACATAATTATATCAATTAGATCTGTCCGTCAAAGTCTTAATCATATTCAACTATAGGCGTTTCCTCTATGTGCTTTTATTTCCATAAATAAGTGCATAATGCAGCCTCTAGTTAATAGCTAAATCTAGGGATAAACAGTATTATAATTGATGCTCTCCAGCTATATACACTGGTCATACCGTCTTTGCTATGGTCTGGGCTGCCCTGATTTTCCGGAGTTTCAGGTAACCAGGGTTTTTGGTCACTGCCTCTCCCAACTGCCAAACAAAGAAGCAAAGAAACAAGTAAAAATGGAGCTGAACAGAGCTTGAGCCAGTGCAAGTATTCCAACACCCATCACAGAGACTGGGGAGGAGAGATGAGGGAGCTCAACCATTTTAGCAGCCTGAGCTTCTCCCTCAGCTTGGATGATCTTCTGTTTCTGGTCCTGCAAGGCTTTTTCCACATAGAACTGGGCCCGCTGCGCCTCCTGCTGGGCTGGGGGTGAAAGGACAGGTAGCGCAAGTAGTAAAACACAAAAACTTAACTTCTCCCACATGTGGTTTGAAGTGTTAGGAGTCTCAAAGGTCACTGACCCCAATGTGTACTAACATGTCAGTGGCACTGACAGGGGTCTAGTGGGGGTGAATAACGTGCGTGGGTAGAAGAGCTCACCAACTTGCTTGGCCTCCACAGCAGCAGTATACTCCCTGCTGAAGCTCAACTCGGTGATGGCCACATCGTCAAGGATGATGTTAAAGTCCTTAGCCCGCTCGTAGAGCTCTCGTCTGATGAGCAGAGACACCTGTGCCAGAATACATAGCTCGCCTTCAGTAAGTGTGTCTACAAGCACTGTAGTATTCTATGTAGATGGCAGTGACGCAGTATGGTGCTTCCCAGCAACCCTGTGTGAACAGCTGTTTAACTAGCTGGATCAAGGAGAACTAGAGTGCACTTGTCTGAAAGCCCATATGAAATGGGCATACTGTCTGGTAAAATAGGGAATCGGGTGATGGCATGGATACTAGACCACAGGACTGGAGTTCTCTTGGTAGTAGTGCTGTACCTGGGCTCTCTGGGTGATGAGCTGCGAGGCGTTGAATTTGGCCACCACGCTCTTCAGCACTTCGTTGACAATAGAGGGGAGCACCCTCTCGTCGTAGTCCTTTCCCAGCTGCTGGTACATGGAGGGTAGGTTGGAGGCCAAAGGCCGGGACAGCACACGCAGGGCGATATTGACCATCTGCAGGTCTGGGGGAAGACATGGTTGACAAGTAAGAGGCTGTTGTGCTTGTTGTTGATGATGATATCAAGCTGTAAGACTTAAAACTGCTTTTAGAGGAAGCTGGCAAACAGACACTTTCGGTGGCACACTCATGGTCATCCCAGAGTTTCCACTCTCGCCTCTTTCCAGAAAACACCACAGCTTAAGATACCTTTGCTTCCAGTGAGGGATGATATCTTCCTGGGTCTTGCTCTGATGTCATAGATGATGGGATACTGAAACCATGGTATCCTGTCAACGAGAATGATGTGTTGCTTCACATATTGATATAAATGTAGCCTCCTCTATACAGCCACTGCTTCCTAATACCTGTAACAATCTGTAAAGATGGATTTAGGCATGATAGACGTCACTTCTGGACAGACGTACCTCAAGTGTAGCCCCTCAGCCAGTACTGTGTCCATCTGCATCCCACCAATCCTGTTGAAGATGATGGCCCTCTGTCCACCTTCCACTGGGGAAAGAGAGGAAGAGGCTCAGTGAATATTCCTTCAACATTCCATGTAAGACCTAGTGGCCAGAACAGCTACCTGTATATGTTGCTTCCTTGACACCATAGGCAAGAGCTCCTGCTCCAATAAGTAGTTTGACACCAAGTCCAGCACCTCTTGGATTAGAGGACATTCTGCTAGCAATCTGCCGTAGCTGCTGCAACAGACCCTGTTGAGACAAAGTTAGCTAAATCAATTTCCAGTACACAAACCAAAGCCGGCCGGGGACAACTCAAATACACTCGAGACAACATAGAGTGAGTTAGCTAGTTCATCAGTGACAGACAAGTTAGGTGGGTTAAAAACTAACTAACTAGTTAGACTATGAAGATATTTGGCATGTCTGACTTTCTGAACAAAACCACTCCATGTTAGATTCAAGGAAGGTCCAATCACTGATTCTCTATGAGAATAGATAGTTGACCTTAATTCATGTTGTCCAATTTTGTTGCTAGTTTAATTAACGTGATTGGATATCGTACCTACATTTAATTTCAGGTGGTTTTTGGTGGACCTTTATCTCTCTACTAAACACATAGACTAGTTTTAAGCCGTGTCAATTGACATTTCAAAGATATTTCAAAGATTTTCTTATTCGTAACCCCAGAAATGTATGAGACAGTTAGGAATAGGTTAAGAATAACTTACACCTGGGTCTTTGTTCGCCATAACGCCTTCTGTTCTGTTCTGTTCGCAAAACGTGAAGGTCGTGAGCACTTCCTGTGAGAGGAGGATGTTGGGATTGTTTAATTTTTTTATGCATTACGTTTCAGGTCAAACAATTGCTCAAATATAAAGAAGTATAATATTTTATCATTTGTAATTAATCAGCAACCCAACACATATTTTGGAATATCATATATTTTTAACCTATTATGCTGCTGATTTCTCACATACAGTGATACGTATTCATAGAGTAACCTTTATTTTTTATACAGTGAAATGTAAAATAAGACCATCCGTGGTATGTGATATGCCCCACCATACCTAAATACCTTTTTGATTGAACCTATGTAATATTTTAGAAAATGTATGTCTCTTGGGCACTCAAATCTCACCCATTCGCCACGAGATAGTCAATTCAACCATTTCTCACGGTCACGCAACACCTCGTATTTCTCATAAATGTTAAACATTTCTCAAGCTGAGAAGTTAAAGGATACGAAGTCGTGTTAAATAATGAAAAACTTCAGCGATATAGTCATGGTGAGTTCTCCCCAACAGGAGATGGCAGCATATCACATGTATTAACCATGCAAGTTAACTGCACGAAACCTTGTTCGCAACCGCATGCTGTGAAATCCGTGGATATTTTAGAAGACATAGCCTGTTCATCACTTTGTGAGCTTTCATTTTATTATGCTTTATGAAACGAGAATTATTATCATACTCTAAAGCGCTACTAGTAGGATGGATAGAAATACACGTATATTCCAGGGTTGTAAGGTTTACTTAAAGAATGAAGATGAACAATTTACATTCGTCAGCGACTAAAACAACAAGACAGTTTCTTTGACACATGCTTCTGAGTGACAAAAAGGACTCAGATGAGTGAAGGACAGCCATGCCAGATTGTCATCTACTTTAATGGAACCATATTCTTCAACATCACTTCAAATACTTGTGAGTGATTGGCATGCCAGAGTGTAAACAACCCTATCTGCCTCTCACACAAGCTTCACAGAACCTATGTACATGATATATAGGTTGCCAATTACTACATACCCTGTCCATAAAACTGTGGCAACCACTCTGATTGAATAGTGATTTGATTACTCTGAAATCTGATGACATCAAGGGATTAAGAGAAGGTTGATGCTTTTTCCTCGAAACATGGTTTAGAGAATTTTCCATTTAGGACCAAAAAAACCCCCTAAACTAACAACTTAAATTGAAATAAACAACAATTTAATCAGGCTATCGAATGCAAAGGATGAAGCAGAAAATAAAATACTATTTAAAATGTTCAATATATTTTATATGTATTACTTAAATGAAAAGATTTGCAGGCTCATTTGCCGTTTTCATAATCAACTAAACAATCGTGTGAGTGGAATTGAGTCCACATATAGACATCTGGCCAGTAAGGAGCTTAAAGACAGAGTTTACACCACTCACTTACTGAAGTCTTTAGGTTAAGGCAAACAAAATCCCGTTCTGAAACCAGCAAATGGAGAAAATGTCTGAATCATCTCCATTAAACTTGGATCTGCATCATTGTAGCCAAACATTGCCAGATGGCTTAAGGTTCTGTCATACTGTTTTCTGATTCAGGCATCTGATTTAATACTGGATTGAAGAGCTCAGCAGGCAGCATGGTCTTTATGCAATATTTCATAACTTCAGATCACTTCAACATTTCAGAAAACAGGATATCCTGGGTAGGGAACATTCTTTTCAAAGTATTGTGGTCGATATAGGTTAATTGCTTTGGTGTTGGAGGTAAATCTCTCTCTTGTAAGTCGCTTTGGATAAAAGCGTCTGCTAAATTAATAAATGTAAATGTAAATGAGGAGGTTTAACAGCTTTAACAGATATTTTCAAACACACTGTATAAAGCAATAGGTAATCATCACCCATACAGGATCAGTGTGTAACAGGAAAACCAGATATATAAGACATAAAAAAACACATTGAGGCATGAGTCTATGTCTGTAAGACAGAAAAAGATGAGAAAAGTATGTATTCATAAAGGATTGTTGGAATATGAGAGGCTGTCTGATCTTCCGTTGTTCTTGGATATCATGAGGACAGGGACAAATTGGGGCCCTTCAAGGTTGAAGTTTACCACAGTTTGCTGTCAGTGAATGATTTAAGAGCAAACCTAAAAAAACTGTTTTGCTGAACACAGTATCTATCCTAGGCTCTGCTGAACTGTACAGTATGTTCCCAAGTAACCTTTTAGAATTAGAGTATGTGTGTGTCTTCACATGGTGAATAAGACTTCTTGCATAGTTATTTGGTTAAAACAGCACCATTAAAACTGCTGGGTGCCATAAGTTATTTTTCCAGTCACCCATGAACCCTAACGGGAATAAGCAGCAACCTCTAATAAATAAGTGGTAGATAATAAATAATAAATGTCATGTGATCTGATGTCAATTTCTTTCTGGCTTATATCTGACCTGAAGGGCATGCAGGTTTGACAGCCACTCATAGGCCCCTCCCACGATCCACAGCTTCCTCCATTCAGCACAGCTGTGTCAGTCTGAGCTGGGAAGACTCTGGCACTCAGCTCACCAGACTAGCGGGACAGCCTTAGACAGAGAGCCAAGCTGGCTGGAAACATGTCAGGATTTGAGGACATTTAATTAAACAGATCTCCACCAAACCCCAGGTGGGGGGGAAAGGCATGTTTTGCATGTCCTTGTCATTAAGAAAGTTTGTCAGTGAAATGTGTATTATAGAAATATAGTCACTGATTTTATAATGAGGTTTTAATGCCATTGTTTGTAATCAATGAGCTCTCACCGTATCTACAGCAGTGCATCTATATTGACTGCATCGACTCACACAAACAAAAGGCACACACCTGCATGCATGAAAAGTGCAAACATGCAGGCACACGCACTTAGACAGACAGGCAGACAGACAGACAGGCAGACGGACAGACAGGCAAGCAGGCAGGCAAGCAGGCAGGCAGACGGACAGACAGGCAAGCAGGCAGGCAGGCAGGCAGGCACAGGCTGAAAATAAGACAGACTTGCATGCGCACATGTCTGAGTTCTGAGTAAGTGAATCATTGTAAATTATTACTGTGGGTGCTCCTCTTAGTGCCATACCACTTCACCCTGTGTTAGTGTCTTTCAGTGTCTTTAACATTTACTGGGTCTTCCCCTGTTGTCGATTCTGGTGGGTAGTCAGGCAGGGCAAGGCCACAAGGTTTGATATATAACCTTTGTAGCATTGTGCTCTTTTGGAAATTACATTATGCTAATGTGCATTAAATGAATTATGCTGAACAAAATATTAGTGAGGATCAAATGTTTGTCCCGGCAAAAAAAGAATGCCAGTGATAGAATATCATGGCATCATATTCCTTCTCAAAATTTGTCAAACTGGTACATGGTGAATAGCTCTGAATGTTGTATGCTACGTAATATGTACAGTTGTGTACATCACTCAACATCAGCGAGTTACTTCTTACATGCATGCACACACACTCGCATGAGTGTTCACACTCACGCAGGTTCACTCTGGACCTCGGAGACCTCATTGAATATGTCCGTGCAGAGCTCTTATTTTGCGTTTACAATGAATGCATTTTTCAGAATTCAATCCTGCCGCCTCAGGGGCCAACAACATGCGCCCTTGGTAGGAATTTATGTAACTGACAAAATGGGAGTGAATGAACTGGAGAGAGGGAGAGAGAAAGAGAGAGAGGGGAGATGTTGGTAAGTTAGCCTATCTATCATCATAATGGGTTCTCTAAACCTTGTTGACAAGAATCTGAAAACGAATTTAATTCACAATTAATGGTTTAAATTATCAAAGCTGACAGGGGCCTCTGTTTGGCTCTCATGTTGCTACTGGATCCATGTCGAAGAACACATTTTTGAAAATACAAAGAAAGAACTCAAAGCATTTCCAAAAACATTGGGTTTGCATTCATACCAGATTTATCCACCTTATCTTTCTACAGGTCAGAATAAAGGGTAACTGACATCAAGCATTCAGAGTTTGCAGCCTTTGAATGTCTCAGTCTCAGGGATTATGCTGCATAATGTAAAAGCTATATGTCATCTTTGATGAAGTCCCACCAAGCTCATTAAATGGAAAGGCAATAATGTGCACCTGAAAAGCATCATGCTTTAAAGAACTGATTATGTCTGAGAAAGTCTATTCAACCACAGTCAATCACAATTCAGTCAATCACAATTACAAGCCTACTAAGCCCCCAAACAGGCTTTTTCAACACTGACTAGGTTCAGTGGGAGTCAGTGTACTTGCAGACTGTTTCTTGATAGTTTTCTACATTAAGAGTCAGTGTTCTTTGTGTAGAGCAATGAAATGGCTAGCGGCAGCGCATGTGTGTGTTTTGTTTCATCCATAAATATAGTGTAAAGTTGTGGTAGTTAATTCAAATAATGTATTTTTCTGACAGTACCTTCACTTCTCACAAATAACTCCAACTCATTCTGATTGGACAGTAAACAGTAAAATAGTTTGGCCCGTTATCTACGACTCTCTACTTTCATTTGAAAGTCAATAAGGTGAGGATCTTTTCAGACTGTATTGGATGCAACAAAGGTTATGATAAGGTCAGCGGAAAAGCTCAATAAAGTCCTCTTCTCTGTCAGCAGTACACAGATGCAGTTTATGGTCATTTGAGCATGCTCCGTTTTGGGTTACACCATCTGTGTAACAGATTTGCTCTCTCCCTTTATGGTGGATAAAATAACAGTATTAGTATTAATATCAGTAATTAAATTAAAATCCTCACTCCACAACAGACGTGTAATAATCTGAAAGTCTGAGTTTAAGCATGGGGGACCACAAAAGCCCTGTAGTATGTTTGACAGAATCAGGATAGTCTGTTCATGTTATTTAGCATGTGGTAATGTTGGACATGCAATAACTGCTCTCAATAAAAAATGACGAATACAAAATAAGGAACACCTTTTTTGTCATTGTAGTGTTTCTTGATTCAATGTGACATACATTATCCTTAAAACAACTGAACCAACCTCTGATGTCGGCAGAAAATGATAGTCATCTAAATTCTGATTATTTAGAAAATAATGTACAGGTCATTTTCCTCATGTCATGGAAGTTGGTAATTGTTTTGGTTATTTTATGTCAATATTCAATTAAAATATGTCATTCCATGCATAGCCAGCAGTAAGACTGATAGGGACTGTCTCCTTTCAACGAGATCTTGTTAATCATTACAGTGCAAAGCCTGTGCAGTAACTCAATTTCTCAGCTCAATGAACTTAATCAGACTGTTACCTATTCTTGTTTGAAATAATTGCTGGCAGAGTGGCAGGCTCTCTACAGTGGTATACTAGATGTTTGGCTCAAGTTACTGTCTGGAGCCAACAAGACCAAACCAAAAAGCCTATTTGGCTTCTTATCTATAGGGTTAGAGACTGTAGCAATGTTATCTGTATTTTATCCATCGGCACTAGATCTCACCTTTATTTTAACTTGCACAGGTTTTAAGAACTTGCCTACAGTTAAATATATATATATATATATTTTGCAGGTGTTTATTAAATATATATATACATGTGATAATTTAAATATCCTTCTATAAATCCACGTTTCTCGGCTTATGTGAGCAGTTTAATTAAGTCCATATGAATAACTCTACTGTAGCGTACTTCCCTCTTCGGAAAGATGCATCTCGAGGTATCAGCATCTCTCACGTTGCTCGAGCCTCTGTGAGCTCGCTCACTATACGAGGGGCACGTGAGCCGGAGCAGCTCCTCGGGATCTGACTTCAGCTTCTTGGGACGGGGGAGAATCTGGTTATCCTGACCTCGAGAGAAGACCACGAAACTACAGCGACTACAGGCTAAACAGTTCACATCTAAAGAAGCGTCAAAGAAAAAAAATCGAAGGGTTAGAAAAGCGCCAAGTCTTTGAATAGTGTTGCTCGGGACCTTGTTTCAGATGGGATAGCAGCTGGATAACAGAGCGTGAACTCGGTGTTCAGCACCACGGCAGTGGACAGCTTTTTTCTCGGTGTTCAGCACCACGGACAGCTTCTTCCTCTTTCCGGATAGTGTGAAGTGAACGTTTAAGGGTTCATCCTGGAGCTCATGACCAAGTCGAGTTCATATTAACCACCTACCAATTTCATTATGTATCAGGGACATTTACAGGTAAGTTAAATATTACATTTACATCTCTTTTTAACCGTTGCATATTACACGTGGAGAGCACAGAAGGTGTTCCGTAGCCCATTTGTAATTGCGATTTCTTTTTTTTAACTATTCCATGTCCCTTGATAGATCTAACAATTCAAACAACATAGTAACTCTTTAAAATCCTTCTACTAAACTGAAGTGGGGATGAGTAAAATATCCCATCCGCTGCTGCTGTTAAGGAATTGGCTAGGCTACCAACACTCACAGTACATGACTGGGCAGCAAGCTAGCAGCATCTTATTCATGCTCTAGAAATGAATCCCATCCCTCAGCTGACCAAGAACACTTTCCACATTCAGTGATGCTGAGCTGCGATTCATGCCAGTTTGTCTTTGTATTGAACTATAAAAAATAATTAGGTTAGAAGGGAATTATCTTCAGTCTCAGTGTGTATTTTTTTGGGGAGACTGGGATCAGTCTTGCTTGTCCCAGTCTTAGGATAACTCTGTTCAATATGTACCCATGCAGATCAGTTATCAAAGAGTAAACACAACAGTGCAGATTTGCTGTCTAGATAATTACATGTCAAGATAGTGCTGAATTAATGGCTGTACGTTGGGTTGCTATGAGGAAATTGCCAGGGTGTTAAATGATCCCAAGACATTTGCTGTAAATAGAAACAGAGGGCTATGACTACAAACAACAAATGGAGAATACAGAGACCACTTCTCTGCAGGCAGAAATAACTGGTTGTAAGTCTTAACATGTAACATGTATTGCCAAGATCTGTCTGTAATTGCTACACAATCAACACATTTAATTGAAAAGATCACACAAAGTCATAACACTTACTGTAGGTACATGTAGAAACTGAAAAGTATTCCTCTAATAGAGTAGAATAAGGGACTAAAGTCCTTGATATTGACAGGAATACTAAAAACCGACAGATATCAAAATAACTTTGGTTTCAAGCATGTATGTGCTAGAGAAAGTATTCCTACATAGAGAAAACTTCTTTGTGACACAACGTCACAACACGTAACACACACACGTTATGTTATCCAGCACATTACTTGAATGGGTATTTGTGTAAAAAAAGAGAGAAATGCCTTATGATCCACTTAACATACAATTCCGCAATCAAAATGGATTCATCCTAAACTGCTGGCCATGTTGTAAACATGGAAGCCGTGCCCTCACTTTCTTACACCAGGAAGATATATTGTCTGTGTTACTAGTCTACTTGACAACACTGTCAAAGTCTGGCCTTCAAGAGTTGATACATTGAGTGCATATCGACACTTTTGATGGTTTGAGCTGTGTGGATACAAAAAAGCTGATGACTGACATTTACTGTTTTGTGATCTAAGAAAAAATGGGCCGAGGGCTCGTAAATATTTCAAGTCTTCCGGCATGTGGTATTTTTCCCCACCCTGGACTTGTCTCAACCCTGTAACACTTTAGGCAATTAAAAGTCAATTTAAGGTGCCATCTCAAAATCATTTGAATGAGTCCAGTTGTATACATCCTGTTAGAGAAGGTATACCTGCTAATTCCTGAAAAGATACAGCATGTTATGACGAGAAAACCTGGAGTTTATGTGCTGATGGGTTTTTTTTTTGGTTCAGAGAAAGATGGTAAAACTGCACCAGGGAGACTCCATTTACAGCTACATACAGTTAAGTGCACAGGGAGTCTCTCAGAGTCAGTCTACAAGAGTTTTCTGTTCCCTCGGGCCTCATCCTCTTAAACTGGGAGACAATACTGCAGCAACTGACAAAAACCTGTAATCTCCAGTTTCAGGAGAAGAGCGTCATGCTAATCTCACACTCCTTCAATCTCAAAAATAAAGAAACCTGTATGATAATTGGCCTCTCAAATGTAAATCTCAATCCTATCCACAGGGAGTTTGAGACTCTAAATATTATTCCAAACACATGCAGAGTTTCAGCCTGTTTCAAACCTGCGCTTATACAACAACCACATCTTTCCATAAAGAAAACAGCAATTTATGGTTGAATGCATGAATTCATAATTAATGTATTCATTTAGATGTATTGCCACATCTCAGAAATTCATTAGGAGCTCGCATTTTTTTCAACATGTATTCTTGGTAATGGAAAATGCAGATGTGCAATCTTAATGCACAACAACGTGCAAAGCAACCTAGGCTTTCAAATGGGTTGGTGCACTTCAGCCATGGAAACTGGAGGAAGGAATGACCACAGAGGTGGTTATACATCCAAATGTTTACCTTTCATTCTTCCTGGTGAAGTGAACACATGGGAATAGTTAACATCCCTGTTGTTTGCCTGACATATGATGTCCTCTGTGTGTTTCCACTGTTTGGATTTTTACACCATGTATTGTTAGACAGATGGAGATAAGGGGCAGGGGGGAGAGGGGGAGTGGGGAGAGGGGGAGTGGGGGAGAGGGGGAGAGGGGGAGAGGGGGAAAGGAGGAGTGGAGCCAGAGAGGTGCAGTGTGAAGCAAAAGTGGTTGTGCTGCCTTGGACCTCTTAATCATCTAGTTCAGTCTGCTGATCTCTAGATCAGCTGATGAGCATTGTGTGTGTGCGTGTGCATGTCTGGATTTGTGTTTGTTAGCTGCAAATGTTAATAGTTTTAATCATCCTCACAGAACCAAGGATGTGAATAACAAGTGAACAGATGCTGCACATTTACACCGTCACTTTATTGTAGCTGCACATTTAATGTCACATAAATGTATTCTCTTGGGAATTTTAATTTTACGAACAGTTCCATTAGCATTTCTTCCTAATTTGGAGCTGTTGAGAAAGGCAGAGAATCAGTTTTCCCGCCCAGCGGTGTGTGGCCAACATGGGCGTCGTTAGCCCTGTTTTAGGGGGGCTGAAGCCCCCCCTAAATGTTCTTCAGCCCCCCTAAATAATTATCGGGATTATTATCGGGCCGCCGAAGAAACACGATAATTAATAGCAATATTTTATTTCGAAAAATTACCGGATGCTCTCGGTTAAATGTCGGTCACTTGAGCGTCAAAAATGTAACCCACAAGTTCGAAAAACGAGTGAAAAACGGATGTCTATGGGAATCGCTGGCTCGCATCGGACTGCGGTGCGACTACCCCCCCCCCCCCCCCCCCCCCGTCGACAGAAAATGCCAGGGGCTAAGCCCCCCCTTTCTTTCAATCCTAGAAACGTCCCTGGTGGCCAATACTCTATACTTTAGGTGGCTCATCTCTCAAGCTCCTGTATTCTCAGAGGGAAACTAAAGCAAAGATATAATTGTTATGTCAAGCAAAGATTTAAACCCTCAAGCTGTTATAGCCAGGTCAGCTGGTTGTGCACTCACATTTTAGAGCATAAGCTGCAGTTGGATCCACTGAATTATCCATTAGGCTTTACACACTGTGGACAACGTACGGGCAAATATTGTGTAAAGATTTCCTTTTGAATTTGTGTACTGCAATTGTTTGGTGCAGATCGTGAAGAAAACATCATAGATAACATATTCCGTATTCTTCTAGATGTAAAGGAGAGAGCTGAATAGGATGTGGGCCATGTCCTGGTTAGGTCTGTATTGTAGCTATCCTACCACATTGACATTTACATTTATTCATTTAGCAGGCGCTTTTATCCAAAGCAACTTCCAAGAGAGAGTTTTACAAAAAAAGCATTGGTCACTGATCATAACAACGTGATGATCCCCAAACATTGCGGGTTGTCAGATTATGACACATACATCGAGTGAAACCAAGTCAAAATGAGTAGAAGAAAGCAACAATGTGAACTCCCAGTGGATTGTCCAGCTCATGCGCTCTTTAAGAAGGAGAACTCAACCTACAGTGTTGGGCTACACTTGGCAATCTCAATCGAAAATGAAGAGCATGAAGAAAAAAAAGGAAAATTAGTTTGGACAGTGAATGGACAGTTGCTGGGTTTGATATTTCCCCTTTGGACACTTAAGAACGCATGTATATTTCTAACGAGCATCCTGAATTTCAGGGATAGGGCAAATCTGACCTTGGTGTCTAAGTGAACACAAGAGACTTGGGGCTGACATGGATTTTCTCAAGAGGGCTGTGTTAGGAAGCCTGTTCCATGTTATTTAATGCAGAGTAGGTTATTTGTTAGTTATTATGACTAACAAGGACATAACTGGAATATCTACATTTATACATTCAAAGTGAATGATTTTACAGCGTTGAAGTTACATTTTAAAATGTTTCAGTCGAATATCAAAATCCCTTTATATGTAGCAGCTCAAATTTACAAATATTCCAAAAGTAGATTTTTGTGACTTTCCCTTTTTTATGTTAAGCCTCAAGCTCGTTTCGGGACAATGAGTTCAATTCTGCTCCCCGATTTTCCGTTGCTCTTCGCTGAACATCCTTAGATGGTAATTTCACAAGACATCTTCTCAAGGAAATCCTGTTCACGTCCCCTAAAAAGATTCAAAGGGCATGAAATGATCCCCAAAACTCTTTATGAAAGCCAACTCAAGGTGCCCTCTCTTGTCAAATAAAACAAAAGAGGGTTTTAATGTAACATACAGTACAGAATAATGACATTTTAAGGGAAAATTCTTGTTTAAAATCTTTTGTAGAGCGGACAGAGCATTATCGTGTAATCCCAGATTATGTAATTTCGTATTTTTAGGAATCAATGGGAGTTTCAGGACATGCACATGTCTCTGCTAAATCTATACAGAAGGTTTTAGTTAGTAACCACATACTTATAGTCACTTAAATCCCATGGAAGTCATTACATCAATAAAAAATACTGGGTTTCAGGCATTGAGGATTAGTCATGTTGTGTTAGTTCTGTTGTTGGTGGTTATCTGAGGCGGTTGGCGGTGAACCTCATGGCAAACCTGCTTCTTGTATTTACGTATTCTAGGCCTCTTTGGAATTGTTTTGGTTAGACAAAAAGCTCAATAATAATGTCACAATCCTTTTGTCTGGCCAGCCTGATCAAAGCAGGAAGGATGCTGCGTCAGCAGCCTTTAAAGAAGCAGAAGGTTTGAGGGTTTGATGTTGATCACTCACCCTGCCAAATTACCTGATATAAAGCAGATGCTCTTTGAAGGAACACATCAATGGAGTTTTATGCAAAGAAAGTTATTTGCGCCATTTGGAACAGCTCATAATCCTGATCTGTAATCATGACTTCCAGGAACACACATTTGCCTTTATTACATACAGTAACTAACACTGCAAGAAGACTACTTATAGACTGCAAGAAGACTACTACTTATTGTGTGGCAGATTTCAAGACATCTTACACGAAGACATCTTACACAAAAGCAGATTCATCTGTTAATAGCAAGAGAGCAGACACAGTTCATAGACAGTTAGAAACAGCCCAATGGAAGTTTTATACTTTTGCTTTTGTAGGTCAACACAACTACCTTTTGTACTTCAAAGCTTGGCAATGGATTACATCTTCTATAGACCACGTTCTGTAGGTCTTGTACGTCAATACCCTAACCGAAAAATAAATGTACTGTAAGGATGAAAATTGGTACTCTATATTTCACCAAAACTATTTTGTTTGAACCTTTTGAGACACCACAGTAATGAGTTGGAACCCTCAGAGTCCTCAAGCTTCTCCACACCTCACTATGGAAACTAAATGACTCCAGTGACCCCCAAGCCAGTCGCTCATTTTCACCAAAATGATACAACAGTAAAAAAATAAAATCACTGTCACATGTTCCTCTCTGTTTTCCGCTTTCACTATAGACTCCATGTCACTCTCCTCGCTGAATGGAAGTTTATATTGAAAGCCGCTTACATAGCTGACATCTGACTCTCTGTTTCTGTTTCTAATGGCTGTGACTACAAGGGCAACTCAGGTTAAGTGCTGTGAAAGAGCAAGTTTCTGGGATTTGAACACTGTTTCTTTGCTCCACTGGACTAACTGGAAACTCAGAGTAGAAATGCATTTTGACGGGCCTATTCTGCGAAATAAATATATTTTTAGATACTAAGAAACTCTAAATCCCCTGTAAAATGTAATCCATGTCATGTAAATGTGGATTCTGAGCAAGAGAGCTCCTGTAAACATTAAAACCTGTATTTACACATGTGGTTGTTTATTCCAGTATAAGAGCTTTAACGCCACCACAAGTCTTTCTGAAGTTCCTTTTGTACCAATATAACCACACCTTAAATCAGGCTTGCACAGCAATTGGATGTCCTGTTAGTAACTGCAGACCTTGCTTATTCCAGCACCTGCTTTCATGAACGGCTCGTGGAAATGAAGAAAATGAAGAGCCCAAACTCAAACCTTTTCTCATTATCTTTGGTTCATTGAATGCGACCTGAGTGGGCAAAAGAACTCCTCTGGTAATCCAGTTGTGTGTCCTTTCTGTCTTCTCCAGGGTATCTGTACAGTCGTTAGCGTCAGTGACTCAGGCAGAAATACCCACAGTGGGGATGCTCTCATACAAGATTAATTAGAAAGAGTGCTGCCGGATTACTGGAGGATATAAATACATAAAACCTTTGGGTCAAATATTTCGGTCAACAAATTTTTTTGCTTAACTGACACTTGGCGAAAAGGTCTAGGTGTCTAGAGGTGCATCCCTGTGCACCCTGCTGTTGCCCTTGGCATGCTTCCTCCTGCTGATGTTACCGCTTTTTGGTTGCATGCTGATCATGACATTGAGGAAATGAGCAAGCCTTCCTACATTAGTGTGAATTATTCATTTCTCTCAAAATAACACATGCATTCCACCCAGTTGTAATTTTTCACATAGAAAAGTATCTTTAACGTACCACTATCTTAAATGTCCTGGCAGAAAACTAAATCTAATCCAGATTCCCATATACTCCCATATACCCACAATCCTTTCTTACAAGAACAAAGTAAGGGGTCATTGTAACTGCGTCCCTGATAATAGCGTATGTTGGCATACAGGGCTAAGAAGACTCTAAGAAGTAACCCTGTATCACTGTTCTTGCACAGTTTCTCACCCACAGTTCTATATTCACTAAATCAGTGTTAGACTATGTGAAGGCTACAGTCAGCAGTCACATCCCTTCATTCTCATATCCTGACGCAGCAGCCACATGTATGATGACCAAGAAGTTCTGATTGTAACAGTGTGAAAGTACCGTTGCCATTTCTTGGTTTAATTAGATGTGGTGGGAGTTGTGAGCTCTGGCCCAGATCAGCCCAGCTCAGCACCACCGGGACTCTACATAGCTGATGGTTGACTGTTTGCTCAGCACACGGCCCATCTATTTTTAGGTCTGAGCCACCACAGCGTCTCCCAAAGCGCCACGATGCTAAAGTGCTTCACAGTCGGACAACTGGCATTGTAAAAGACTTAGGGACTCGAAGAGTCTCAAGAAAAGGGGAAGGTGTAAGAGAAAGAGAGAAAGAGTGAGAGAGGGAGAGAATAAGACAATAAGAAAATGAAAGGTGTGAGATTTATATCTACTGTCTTCATAGTTCAAAGGTAAACTTTAAGCACTAGATGTTCCTGCAGATGCTGTAGCACCGTAGGAAGACAGTTTTCACAGCAAAATAACTATTCAGAAACCTTTCAGATGAAGTTAAAGATAACATGTCACAGTTTTGGAGCACTGTGCTCTTGAAAGTGACAGAAGGATGAAATAGATGATCTCAAGGGAGTTGTGTTAAAAAGTTCAAACGTGAAGTGGGCTTGGCTGAGTGGAGTTAAAGAAACCAAATGTCTTTGGAGGTTGTTTACTTCATTCAGACTTAGCAGAAACACTTCTCCCTAAAAACTTTAGCAGAGTTTAAACTGCTAAAATGCGTAAGTTCCTCACTGTCACTATGGGAAATGACACTTTGATCATATGATCAAAGGTTGTTTGAGTATTGATCCAACTATAATGTAGATCTGATCATTAAAATGCTGGATGTCCTACTGATCTTGATCATCATCTGGGCTGTTGTAGTGAGAACAGAGAACTTCCTGCCAAGTGTGATGAGGAGTGTATCAAAGCATCCAGCTGTTTCTATATTAATGGATTTTCTGTGATGAGCACCTGTGCTTTCTTAAGACTTTTAATGATTGTTGAACTGAAACTGACTTCCAAAGTGCTACATTAAATGTGTGAGTTTAACAAATGTCACGCAGTGGAATTCTTACCAAGCTACAGTTCCAGCAGTTGTTATATAGATGGTCTGAATAAATCATCCTTTTATTAGTGGTTCTTCTGTGTTTACCAGAGTGTTACAAAGCACTGTACTTTGTCCCAGAGTAATTATAACATGCCTGCTCTCTTAAGTGCTCACAGCATCTGCAGTTCATTAACATAGGCTTGTTTGTTTGTGTGTGTGCGTGTGTGTCTGTACTTTTATTAAACCAGTGTTGTGAAAAGCAATGTATCATACTATTTCATCCACAACTGCCATTGTAAATCAATTCTGGATTGTTTTCTTTTGGGTGCGTTTGGGGATATTGACCCTAAAGACTTGTGGCTGCTTAGTGGTTATGTCATGTTGCAGTCTGACCTAACTAGATCTGATTATTTAACATCATCATCATGCTGGAACACTGCAATTTCCACCCCGGGGGAAAAATAAAGGAATTTCTTATCTGAATGCTGAATCTAACAGAAATTCAGGACCACTACTGTTCCTTTAAAATAGGTAACAGCACCAAAGGATTCAGTCTGAATCAGTATCCTAAAGTGATGGCTTTTCAAATGGCTGCTTTGTTAATGTCCTTACTCTAAACAATTCCTCTGCCAATTGATTTGGCTGGCCAATGCTGTGTTGCTGTCAATAAACCAATATTCATGCAGTTCCATTGAGGTAGGCTACTATAGACCTGAAGGCATTTTCAAGCATTTTCTGTCTGGCCAATAAGTTAAGAAAAATTCGTATAGAACAAAAGTATGTGTGCCGAAGGTTAGACAATTTACATCAAAGCTGTATGTTAATATATTTTTAGTCTGTGCCTAAAGGGTTATGCTACTCATTCAGTTCAAATAAGGCAGACATACTAGAATAGACTTGGAATCCTCATGTGCTATCTTATTTAAAATATTCAATCATAAGCATATGGGTATTTTTCAATAAACCTTCTTCATGCAATGTAATATAACACATAAAACATATACATGTTGAATAGAAGCTTTGAGAAATCAACCTGAGAATTGGAATGGGAAAGATTTGTGACTACTGACCCAAGTCATTGTTGATCTCACTGTTGTAGGGGAAAGGGGAAAGGGCTGTTGCCATGGTGCTGAAGGAGCTTCCGGGTAAAAAGGCATCCTCAGAAGGAAACCCCCTCCTCACCGTGACAACCAAGGTGGGCATGACAACCACCATCAGGAAGCAACAAGCACTTCCTGGATTGGTATTCAGTACAACATAGAAATTCTATTTTTATTTTGCTGTATTGTTTTTTTTATTTTATTTTATCACACATTATCCCTTAAAACTCTGCACATGCTTTTTGAATTAGCCAGGAAGTCAGTCTATTCAGGATAAATGCTGCTACAGAGGGTGTACGTAATTACACAAGTCCTCCTCCAGGGATTTGAAACAACGTTCTTATCACAGACAACCACCACTTCTGCTTGGAATGACTTGCTGCTTGTACAACATGCATTCACTGCAAGGAATGGCTAAAAGCGTTGTATTTTCCAACACAAAACACATGAATGTAGGTTATTCAAAGCCTTTCATCAATCATTTGATGATGTTAATATAAAAGTAGCACAGCTAATGTGAATCCCCACCTCTCAATATCACTCTTCTTCCAACAAAGGAAACAACAAATCTCCAAACTGCTGAACCAAATCAGAACCGCAGTTCAGTAATTAGTCTCTGATCTCTCGCTCTTTGCTTGACTGTTCCAAGCGTTCTTCTTTTGATTTATTTCCAGTATACAGTATATATTTGTTTGTATAAAGGTGTTGTTTTCATTCAGCATGCCATTATTGTCCAGGATCTGGATCTAAATGGCCTTTCTAGCGAAGATTATTCTGCAGTGTTGTGTTGCCCCATATTTACATTCTGTTGTGGCTTTGGTTACATATTAAAATCACAAACGTTTTTAATGTCATTACGTATGCAGATCGCGTACATGTATGTTAGGACTCATGTACGGTAATGTGATGCGTGCTTGTTGTGTGTTGTATGTAGTTCACTCTTTTGTCTGAATTGTTTGTCTGTATTGGTGACCTGAAAAGCTTCTTTTAAGAAATGAAAAAAATGTCAACAGGCCCTTAATGGACGTCGACATTGTAGTATTCATTCACTAGTGAAAAATGTGCACTGGGGAACACTTTAACTGAGATTACTTTTACATGACAAATGAAAAGAATGTTGCAGTTCCATAACCCCTGACAACAAAAATGGATGGCAAAAAAGCTATTACAATGTGGAATTACTGTAGCAGGTATGTTTTAAAGAAGGTACCTCATCATGAACTGCAACCATGCATTAATTAAACATCAGTGCAGCCTTTTGATCTACTACACCATGCTATGGAAGTCCAGATGCGTTCATGTTTTGGTGGTAGAATTCAAACGTCTCTTGCGTGGATTAGGATTAGAAAAAACGAGCAGATTGATGTCAGAGAGGGCTACTACCAGGGATTACTACCAGGGACTGCGAGTCATGCTTAACAATCAAGTGATTATTTGGTGGTGATTTGATTCAAGATCAGTGTATTTGAGTCTCTCGTGTGTATTGAAACATATTACTACCCAGCTGTCTTTTGTTTATTTCATGGACTGAATGGGAGCATGAGTTAAAATTGTTGTTTAACAACAATGGGACTTTTAATCCCTCACACATGCACATGCAAACATGCACACATATATACATAACATATACACATACTATATATATATACCATACACTCATAAACACATACAAGCATGCACACATACATATTCTTCACATGCATTCAATGTTGTGGCATTTCCACTGACAACCATGCTACATCCAGTGATCAAGCCTTTTGATAAAGCCACTTCAGGGTCAACTCATTTGGAGAGGGGGATCATAAAAGCCATTTCACATGTCTAATTTAAAATGAATGTTTTTTCATAACGGCTTGGCAATTCCACCAAGAGACAATTTTAACTCTAGGTCACCCTTACAGTAATATCAGCTCCAATCACAGTCTCCAGCATGTGCAGACCCCTATGTTGTCATAATGAAGGCTGAAAACAGGCACACACACACAGATGCACACACAGCTACATGCTACACAGCTACCAAGTCCACAAAAATGTCCCTTTAACATGTGTACATTATCTGTAGG
This sequence comes from Neosalanx taihuensis, assembly GCA_030340665.1. NCBI lineage: Eukaryota > Metazoa > Chordata > Actinopteri > Osmeriformes > Salangidae > Neosalanx > Neosalanx taihuensis. Next base: position 12,568,976 of record CM059300.1, on the reverse strand, counting down.
TGGTTGAATGGAGAAGAGTGCAAACCCTGTGTAGATGCACCCGGTAGCAGATGCTTCCAGCAATCTCATTACTTACACTTCTTACACAAGCATTGTCTGCTGTACCCGCATGGTTGGAATTTAAAACTTTCACGATAAGCCGTTCTGTTCTGTTAAGCCAAACTGTCTGGGATCTCTGAAACATTCTAGTTATTAAATAAGAACATCCACTTTGTATAGGGCTGTATCACTTTGTACGTTGTGTGTATCACTCTACAACCATCATACTTCCATTTAGTGTCAGTTAATGTCACCTCTCCTTACCCACCAGCTGGTCGGCGAGCAGCAAGAGAGTCGTCCTCTACTGAGTCCCTCCATCGATGACTTCCTGTCAGAAAGCCGCATCGACGGCCCCGTGGCTCGGCTGGTCACCTCCAACACAGCAGGTCTCCTACGCATCTCATTACCCACCCACTAATCTGCTCCATTTCTCTTTCCAACCCTCCCTTTGTCTGTCAGAGCTTCTTCTTTGGCCTGGCTTTGCTTTGACATTTGTCCTCCAATTAAAAAATATATTATGAATGTTTCCCTAAAAGAGATACCATGATAATATCGGATAAGTCAATAAGGTTCTAATTTGCTTGACTTAAACCCTTAGGCTCAGTGGGAAGCCTAGGTTACCCTCAAATGATTTTTTTTAGATATTCTTCAGAAAGAAAGAATCATCCTCATGATCAGTATTCAGTTGGAAGCCATATTGATTTTCACCAATATCATAAACACTCTAAATGGGCTTCAGTTCTGTCCACAGCCTTGGACCTGGTGGACCTGAGTGAGCCGGGGGAGACTTCCAGTGGCTTCAACAGCAGGAAGGGCAGCAGCAGCAGGGCCCGTAGGAGCCCCAAGGGGCCCAAGAAGGGCAGCGCCAAGAACAGCCCCCGCAGGAGGAGGCCTGAGGACACGGAGCTCATCCAGGTGGAGGTGGAACGCTCGTCCCCCAGCCCTCGCACCCCGGAAAGAGTCTCACTAGATTCAGGTGCTGCCTCTGTTAATGCTCATATTCCTACTAAAACAAGCATATTGACTGCTCTTCCCACCTATAATCAAACATATAATCAGGTATTACTTGGCAGTAACTGGTTATTTAATTCCACGACTATCATTATTTTGTTGTGCAATATGAACAGGCATGATTGTACAGTCCATAATTTTGTTTCATGCTTCTTTTGCTATGTCCAGTCAGTCTCTCTAGCTCCCCATTGGACAAATGGGAGGAAGTGAACCTCCAACCGGAAGATTCCCTGAGCAGTGGCAGGAAGAGAAGATTTGAGAAGAGGTGCACGTCACAACACTCCTCCAGCGAACTGTTGTGGTAATTAAAGCACTTAAAAAACATAACGAAGCGTAAAACTGATTTGCAAGTCATGTTGCTTTTTCATAGAGTCTGATATCGTATGGACTGTCCTCTCCTCTCTCCCCAACCAGGTCTGCAGATTTCAAAACAGATTCGTCCACCAAGAACTCCTTCGAGGCCAACGGCATAGATGATATTGATTTTGGCTCAGCAGCACAGGTCTATGTTTCTCTATTTATATCTGGGGGAAAAATGAATAAAATGACTCTACTGATACTGGAGTGGAGCAGGGAAGCAGGGAGATGTGTTTCTGTCTTCTGGTTTCCACAGAGTTGCTAATGAGATTTCATCAGTGCCCTCTCACAGATAGAACTGAGGGTGTTGGCTGACCTGTTCTCTTGTGTTGTGTGTGTGTATGTGTTCGTGTGTGCGTGTGTGTGTCGCCATCTGTGTTCTCCAGGACTGCTGTGTGGGCAGAGAGTGGCGTCTAGGCCGTGCCCTCCTGGCCAGGAACCAGTCTATGGAGGATGAGTTTGTGAAGGCAAAGGCTGCTGTAGAGGTGAGACAAACACAGGAGCACACACACACACACAAACACACACATACACACACCTTGTGTTACAAGCCAAGACAGTATCATCCATCATTTAGCTAAACAGTATCACAATATCAGCATCTAGAGTTACTGTCAGCTAATCTGGTGCTACAGATCGTATATCATCTTGGATCAACATATATTTCTGCGATCAGAGATGTATGAACCCACTGGTATCATGCCTCATATCAAAATAAGTTCATCTGCCCACTTCAGAACCACCGAGTCGTAGTTTTAGGTGTCTGAGAAAGGATGAACCAGTGAGGCAGTACCAGAGGAAGATGGAACAATGTGGAGATAATGGATGACAGGACAGGGAGAGAGAGGGAGAGACTTCAGAACTAGCTGAGAGAAGAGGAAGAGGTCGATATTTCTTTATAGGGAAGTAGGAAGAATGATGACGGACAATAACATGGAGGAGAAAGAGGGAATAGGGAGAGGAAGTCAAGTTTATATAGCAGCTATGAGAGATGAGAGAGAGATAGAGAGATAGCGGGAGAAAGAGGAAGAGAGAGAGAGAGAGGGAGAGAGCGAGAGAGAGCATTACTGAGTGATGACTGGAAGAAGTGAGCAGGACAAAGGTGTGATGGGAAACAGTGTGCTCCAGTGAGTAAGAACAACATGACACCAAAAATAAAAAGGGTAGCAAGACAGAGGAAAATTCCAGATAAAACTGAAAACATTAGACCAGGTTAACATACACTGTATGTTCCTCAGGTCATGCTTTTATTTACTCTTTACAGTATGGAGAATTGTCCTGAGTACATCTATCAGTTTCAATATGAAAATGTACCTACTGTGAATGCATGCTCTCAAGGAATTTAATCTTATGTGGATTCTTAAGAAAAAAAGCTTTTTAAAGAACTCTGGTCTATCGCCAAAAATGCTTTATCTACAATATGTCACTTTTGTTTTCAAATGCTTATCTAGAACACAGGGTTTTGTCTGCACATTTGCCGTTTCTCAGCTCCTCTCTCTGTGTTTAATGTGAGAGAGGAAACTTAATCCGATGTGAATAGTTTTCGTCACAGAGCTCTAAGGAGTCAGGCTAAAATGAGACTTCAACACTGTCACATGAATCACAGTGCCTATGTATAGACCCAGAGGCTAAGAAGAATGACTGGAGGAGATTGGGACAAAAAATTGTTTTCCACCATTGTCCTCCACCTCTCTCCTCCCCTTCTCTTTCTCTGTCTCCACCTCTCCTCTGCCTCTCTTCACCTCCTCCTCTCAGAGTTGTAGTTTCAGTTTTCCATCACCTTCTATCCTCTGACCTTTTCACCATACATATCTCCTTTCGTTTTAATGTTATTGAACTGGGTGCATACTGTAGTATCATTTCAAGCTACCTGATTCTGCTGACCATTCATTCTATAGAATCAATTTACAAATCTTAGTTTAATTAAGTTATCATAGTTTAAATAAGTTATATGAATAAGATCCAACTGAATGCATGTAGCATTACAGAATCAAAAGATTATTTCAGAACAAACTCTTAGGCTTAAGCCTTGATTTGACCAGGGAATAAAATAATTTGATTTCTCTCATAACAACTGCATTAGTGTGTTCTGCATGTACGTGTGTGTGTGTGTGTGTGTGTGTGTGTGTGTGTGTGTGCGTTTAACATTTTTGAACAAATGCCACCATGACTAAAATAAGTAATTGTTTCAAAATGTTCATTTGATTCAATACTTACACTGTGAGATAACCAGAACCTGTGTTTTTTGTGTGAATAATCCTTTCTTGTTCAAGTTAAACCAAATAGCCTCTTACCTGTTTCTCAGAGCCAACTGGCACAGCCATCCATCTTCCCTACTTGGCTATAGGCATCTGTTTTTCCTGCTGATGAACAATTTTTACTGCACTGTGCTTCCATTTCAATGAGCACATGATTAAATTATTCTGCTGGCTTCATTACAAATATGTTAAATGAGACTAATTTGAACTGACAAGTGTTTGGAATAACGTGCCTCAGTAAACAAGGTTTTTGGTTCCAATTCTCTGATTTTGAACTACTGTGTTCTTAGTTTGAAGTGGTGTCACTAAATCAAACGTTACATTTCATATTGTATATGAAATATAATCATATGAAATGTTCCAGTATTTACTGTTGCTTGTTTTTTCATGTGTGGTATCCTGAAATTCATGAACCTTATCTTAATTGTCTTGTTCATCACCATAGAATGTGTCTATGGTCTTTAGGAGTTACATACAGTATATTTCCTCTAAACTTTGTGAAGGGACAAATCTCATGGCTACTAGAGAGATTTACTACCTAGTTTGGTGGGAGGCCATTGTGAAACACAGACAATGTGTTAAATCTCTGTCCTTTTCCTTCACAGTCTGACACCGAATTTTGGGATAAGATGCAAGCAGAGTGGGAGGAGTTAGCCCAGAGGAACTGGTTGGAGGAGACAGACCATGAAGGCCCAATACACACCACAGTCTCCCCAATGGAGAAGGTACAAAGACCCTCGATGCTCATCCCATACCCCAAGATGAGCCATGAATGTATATAGTGAAGCTAAACTTGTGTCCAACCAAAAGGACAGTTATTCTGTATAAACACCCACAAACACAATTCTGCATAACCCATTTAGTGACGATTAGGATTGGGGTAACTGGATCCTTTGGGGTAATCTAATTCTTAGGATCAAGGTTAGAGTTACTGATTATTAATTCTATGAGAATGCCAGAAACAGCTTGTGAACAAGTCGTGTCCCCCCCCCCCCCCCCCCCCCCCATGTTGTTCTATGAAGCTCTCTGTTCTTTTCTATTGGGTAAACACGGTTTACAACTGAATGAAAACTAGTGAGCAGTATCAAAGACAGGAGGTTGATACTTTTATCTACGATCACTCTCTCATCTATCTGTCAGTGTCTGAGTGGAAGCAGACTACACTGTGAAACAAAAAGATGTCTGTGATTAGAGTATAAAGGAGGATTTGCTGACACAGAGAGAGATCAGAGAGAGAGAGAGAGAGTAGCAGAAATAAAGAGAGATGGGGTGTTGCTTTTACTTTGGAAATACATTTTGATCATGCAGCCCTATTCTGTTCTATTTGCATTTCTCTACATGCCTTTGTAAAATTTATTCATAGAGGAACTTAACTGTTTTTAAATACAACTGATGTGTAATATAGTATGAAACGATATGTATGTTTTTTATGATACATGCTGCAATATAAACCTTCTATTATATATTTGACAAAAAGCTGTCCTTTTTAGGGTTGGAACAAGTTAACACAATATATTGTTACTTTATTTATCTATATTGTTGGTCATAAATATCATGGCTACACATCCTATGATGTTTATGACATTCATATGTTGGAGGGCAGAATTCGTCCTTGAATTACTATCTGAGCATATGGCTGCTGTCAACAGAAGCTCAACCCCCCAAAGAGCTGCCCTTAAGTTCTGGTCTGGGAACAGATTCTGGAAATACAATACCAGCATGTAAAAAATGAGATACACCAGAAATGTCCTGGAATAGAGGGAAGCTTGTTTGACTGTCTCCAGGACAGTATAATGATAATATAATGACGAAACAGGATCAATGTTGTTGTTTTGTTATCGTCACATGACCCACAGTACAGTAAATGATATAGGCAGCAGTGTAGCTGGACAGCAAGGGTTCAAATCCCTCTGGAGATGTGTTATCTGTCTGATAACCTAAATAGCTGAGGTCAGCACTGCTCTGCCATGTAATTGGATGATGCATAGCTGTGAATCATACACATAATGAATATACATTGTGGTCTACTGTCAGTTCCAGTCAATTAACTATCAACCCAATGACCATGATTTCAAGCAACCACTGAATAATATATTTTAATATACTTTACACTTAAGGTTGTATTGTAAATCATACAAAATTTCTGTCCATGTCCTTACAACTGTATTAAATACTGATAGCATGATGTTTGCAGTATTAAATTATTCTTGATTTGCCTTGAAGGGTTACTACTTTCACACCAATAACCCGTATCGAGATTGGCCCAATGCTTTTGAAGAGGGCCAGCAGAAGGCCAGAGAAGGAGACCTAAACAATGCTGTTCTTCTGCTTGAGGCGGCCATCTTACAAGATCCTCAGGATTCAGTGGTAAAAAAAACAACAACACACAAAATAAGCATCATATGTGACATCGGATAAATGTTGGGGACATTTGCCCATAAGGAGTCGGAACAATACATTTGCCGGTCATCATTCGGTTAAAAGAGATTTCACTTCTTAAATGGCTATTTAGCTTAGGCTTGTAAACCTGTTGTTGGGTTATATTTCTGATTCATTGTCTTTGCTGTCCTCAGTCCTGGCAGGTTCTTGGCACCACACAGGCTGAGAATGAAAATGAACAAGCAGCTATTGTGTCACTTCAGAGGTGAGACTCTGACAAGATGCTGATTAGACATTTAAATAGACTGTTGTTGACGTTTTACATTTATAGGAAGATGCCAAAGGATAATAATACAATAACAGTGTGATTTTTATATAAATAATACATCTATATATGATATATCTCATTTCAACAAAATGATGTTTATCTTACTGTATATCACATAGTTCTGTGAACTATTTAAATTGTCATTTTGTTTACTTGTTATTCCTCTGTTTCATCCACTTGACAGTTCTATGCACTCTTCTTTGGGCCAGTTTCTAAACGTTGTACTGGAGGAACAGTAAGAGCACAGACGGCCCACATGTCGTGTGGTTAACCATGTTATCTCTCTGGCAGATGTCTGGAACTCAACCCCAACAACCTTCCAGCGCTCATGGCCCTGGCAGTGAGTCTGACCAACACAGGCCAGCAGAAGGAAGCCTGTGAGGCTCTGCACAGCTGGATCTGTCACAACCCCCGCTACAAGCATCTTCTACTGGGGAAAAGGAGCCCACTACAGGGGTCTCCCGCAACCCCGCGCAGGGGTCCCCACACCCCCACTCTGGGCAGGTAGAGTCAATTTTGGTATTCGGTTTTTGGAAGAAGATATTAATGTGTGTGCTGTGCTGATGGTAAGAGATTGAGTCATTAAATAGTTAGATATTAAATATATGGAATTTATTTTATTTATTAGGGTCCTGATGCTGTTTCGTACCTTTTCTATATACATTTGTATTAAATATTTCACATTCAATATAGTATATATACATGGAATAAGCATTTAATATTCCTGGTTTAATAATGCATTGAATAGAGTATTTTTCTTGCCATGTCTGACCCAACAGATTTAATCAAACATTTATATGGCATTGACTAATTCTTACCTTCCATTTTTGCTGACTACAAGCTTGCTGTGTCTATGCCCTTCAGTCTTAAGGTGCTCAGACTGCACAGTGAGCAGTCAATCTGAAGATGTGTGTGTTTGTGTGTGTGTGTGTGTGTGTGTGTGTGTTTGTGTGTGTAACAGCTGCAAGCTGGCAGAGGTGAAGGGACTGTTCCAGGACGCGGCTCTGCTGAACACAGATGGAGTGGACCCTGACATCCAGACAGGCCTTGGGGTCCTTTTTAACCTCAGCTCAGAGTTTGACAAGGCAGTGGAGGCATTTAACGCTGCGCTCTCTGTCAGACCAGAGGTACTAACACACACAAACACGCACAAACACGCACATGCACAAACACACATCTTTTCGTGATGTGACGGATCTCCTGCCAGGACTACTTGCTGTGGAACCGTCTGGGAGCCACACTGGCCAACGGGGATCGAAGTGAGGAGGCAGTGGAGGCCTACACCCGGGCGCTGGAGCTCCAGCCTGGGTTCATCAGGTCCCGCTACAACCTGGGGATCAGCTGCATCAACCTGGGGGCCCACAGGTACAGAGGGAATGAGCTGGAGGATTTAGGGCATCACTAGAGGAAGTGTAAGCCAGTATTCATGTCATGTTTATCTTCTCTTAAGGAAACCAAAGTATGGTGAAAATGTCTTCCATCTTTCAATATTGGTCTGCATGCATGTGATGTTGATGAGAAGGAAACAAAAATGGGAATAGCAAGCTTGGCTTTAAACTATAACGTTAAAACTGTACAGGGATGTGCACTGTAAGCATCCCCTCTCTTCTGATTGGCCCTCCCACAGAGAAGCAGCCAGTAACTTCCTGACGGCGCTAAATCAGCAGAGACAGAGTCACCGCCAGACTCACCAGGTCATGTCAGCCAACATCTGGGCCGCCCTGCGAATCGCTATCTCTATGATGGACCGGCCAGAGCTCTACCAGGCTGCCAACATCGGAGACCTGGACCTTTTAATGAGAGCATTCGAAATGGGGGATATGTGACAAGACATGCTGAAGCCCATAAGGAAACAATGTGCCAGTAGTTAAGCGGTTGCCAGGTTGGCCAGTGATTGGGTTGCCAAACATGACTCCGATTATGATGTCCTTTAACGTGATGTCAAGAGACTGTATTTTAGGAAGTGGTTAGTGAAGGGTTTGTTATAGAATATAATAAAACAGATGGGCTGAGTGCTGGAGGTACTGCAACTGAAATAACTGCAACAATATTTAGGAAACATAAACAACATTACTGAATCTTTACAGTGAATGCAAGCCGTATAATACCAAACAGCCATAGACTAACAGCTAACTACATAACCCACAAATCCTTGCACCCTATGGGACTTCCTGTGTAAGGAGACACTATTTCAGTAAAGTGGAGTTCATAGTGTGGACATACTTTGCACAGTTGCAATGGGAAATTCCCGAAGAAGCACATAACATTGAAAAAGAATACATAATAGAGGAATTAAAAGCCATGCATGCCCGGCAATCACATTTAATATGTGTAATACAGCCTTATACTAAAATAAACTGCATCAACTGCACAAGTCATAATCACTTACAGAATACAATATATTTTATGTTAGAGGCTACTGTGATTGTCACTATTCTGTTGCCTCTGTACTTCCTATGTGTCATGTTCTGCTTTCCCTGAATATTCCTACAGCATGAATCTACTTCCTTGCCTGAGGTAAATAGGAGCTTGGATCAGGGAAAGAGGAATAGACTGTTAGATCTGCCTCTGCATACACAATACACACACACACTCACCCACACACACATACACAAACACACACACTCACACCTTTATATCTTCCGGGCAGGAATCAGTCACTGTGATTGCCTAGTGTCTCTGTGTTCAGTAATCTCCTAGGAGATCAATCTCCCTCTTCTGTCCAGGTGGGTGCTGGGAGCCTCTTCCCCAGTCACAGATGATCTATCTCCCATTTCTGCAGGTGCACAGCCTGCCACTGGTGCAACACTGCTAGAACCCTCCCCCTCGCCCCCTTCCATCCCCCACTCCCCACAGCTTAACCCATTTGAGGTTTGGTGTGTGTATACGAGCGAGTGACTGTGTGTATGTGTGAGGTCCTTAAATATAACATTGATTGGCACCATTCATTTGTTTCCCTCTGCCCAAAGGTAATTACTACATCAGGAATTACCCACACAAGGGACACATAGTTCATGATTGAAAAAAAAAATTAAGACAACCGCACACACTGACATAAATCACAAACCCACTTTCGACCATCTGTTTCAGTAACTCTGCCACAACAAATGCCTCTGGCCTTCACCAGTCTCTCCCTTCTTTCTGTGTTGTCGTAGCAATGCCTGAACTGGTGTTACCCTAGTACACACAGTTACACTAAGTGTTACAGTACTTCAGTCAGGCTCTGATTAAGATTAGATCCCAACACAGTCAGCCTGACCAAATGCAAACCTATGTAAACATTGTTTCAGTGTTGTCATTAACACTGTGCACTTTACTTAAAGTGTATGCAAATAATAGATTTGACTGTGACATTGTTGAAAGACGATGCAGAAGAAAACAAATATTAAGTACCACGCCCCACACATCACATCTGTCTTTCCTAGTTTTCCAACACCAATTTGCAAATAAAAACTTATATTTGTGTTTACACATAATGGGATAATTGAATTACTTAATTCATTATGAATTGCCATGGAATGTTTGTTGACAATTTCATCTGATGAATAATTCACCATATCCAAAGGTTCCATCATTGACAGATCACAGTTTCCATGACGATCTCCCAAAGTTGTACTACTCCTGTGTCAGCATAATGATCTCCTCTTCTCTTAGAAGATTGTGGAACTATAGTGACTCAGGTGAATCCTTTAGGTTTGTGATGGATGAGATTGGCTTCTAGAATGTAGTATGAAAATGTATGTAAATTATCTGTATGTAAAAAAATATATATCTTAATGCACTGTGAACTGCACAGTTCATGAAACTGTTGTGCACGACAAACAGTATAATGTAATTATGACCTATTATAATGTAACATTTCTATAGCATGGCCAGCTGCACCATCAAGATCCATCTGAACCTTACAGTGCAAATACTGTATTAGCTACACACTGATTGCAACCATGTATTTTTGCAAAAATTTCAACCAGGTATTGCTGTACTGATATGCAACATTTTGTGTGTAAACAAACACTGATTTATTATTATTTGTAAGCATGTCCTGTAGTTTTCTCTAAACCCTGACCAATATCCATGTCTATGTACAGCCTACTGTATTTCTCTAAAGATTCATGAATACAGGTTTATAGTCAATATTTAAATGATATTATTACAGGTTTATAATCAATATTTGAATGATATTTTAGAAATTAAAAAATTGATACATAATTAAATTGGTGTGTTGGTGTTCCTGAAATTAGTCACAAAACACTATAAATTGGCAATTGTTTTGAAGTAATATATCAAAATATATCTCAATATATAATTAGTTTACGTATAGATAGCACTAGGTGGCAACAGAGTTCTGTAATAGGCAGTGATACTGAACGTTCAAAACAAATACATAGTCTTTGTACATAAAAAGTATTTAAAATTGACGCTAGTTGCTCTAGTTGCTCTATAATGTTCTATCTGGCATCATCAAAAAGCTGTCTATCAAAGATTATTCATTTGAAATTATTTTCTTATTTAAATTAGAATGGTTTGGTGTTAAAGAATTATCAAGTAACAGTTGGTTTCATGGATATTTTATTGCCTTCCATCTCATAATTTTCATTATTAGATTACAACTACTGAAATAATCTCAAATGCCACGTTTATTGCACTTTTCTTTATAAAACTGATTAGAGAAACAATCCGATCCAAGTCCATCAGAATGGTAACTGCATCATCATTAAATACCATAAATATTGCAATATCCCACTTGACATAGCAGCATATAAAGAAGCTTGATGAAACAGTTATACTGTTAATCATTGTACTGTATCTTGTTCTACTGAGTGTGAATGCACACAAACAGTGGGTTTTACTGCCAACATACAACTGTACAAATGAAAGTACAGAAATCTCTCTCTGTATTTTTGTTCTTCAGTTACTTAGCTTCTCCCATGTCCTTGAAGATACTGGACAGAAAAGGCATCAAGCTTAGACTCTAGGTCTGTGGCTCTGTTTCTGTGGAAAACAATGAACAGGGTTCAAACACTGTAATAATCCAATTGAAATGAAATTTCATTAATAAGCAGGCAACAGAGCATAGCAAAACTTAGAGAGTGTTTTGAGATAAAAGGAGGCTTGCCAAACCTCAGAGCTTTGGAGCGTCTCTGGACCTTCTCCAGTCTCTGGATCCTGGAACTCAGGTGACGGATTTGGCCCTCCAGCTCCACCTCGCTCACATCAACTCGCTGACACAGACGAGCAAACGTCTCGGTCAACTCCCTGCCACGTCCATGAAGAGAGGTTAGAACTAAGAGTGTGTGTGGGACATTTGACAGAAAAGTGTTTGTTGTGAGAGTCAGACTGAGTACATAAGCATAATAATATTGATGGATGTGTCATCCACTTATGTCATCCAACCGTGACTCACTGATAAACCTGTTGGCTGCAGCCTCTGCTTGTCATGGGGACAATGGCCTTCAACTGCTGGGTGGCGTGCTCCACAAACTGCTGCTTCAGGACCCTCTCCCTGGAGGTGTTGGTCCATGTGAGCTTCTCATAAAGGTAGAGCAGGCCGTAGAGTGACACGGACAGAGCTATCAACCTCCAGCCAACCAAACGCCACACCTTCCGCACAGGGCAGGAGGAGACCACCTGTTAGCATTAGCCATGACGCAGACGTGTTGGTGTTAGCTAACAATTAGTTAACATTAATTCTACAATGATAATAACAAACCATGGCACATTGCACAGTAACTGAGTGAAAAGCGCACACACCACTCCGCCAATGACAAGCACAGTCATGGAGACACGGGAAGTTAGTGACACCAGACCCGTCGCCATGGAGAAGACCAGTTCATTTCCTGGGTTGTTCTCCCTCTGTGCCTGAAGACTGAGTGGACCAGAGGAGGAGGCAGTCTGAAGACAGCAAACACACAGCCTTTGCACAGTTAGACCAAACACAGTGTGCATTCCTCACCTTTCACCTTTTCAGGAAATGAATCGAGAACCTTTATTGGTCACATCCTGTGCTAACCTGGAGGCCTAATCTCTGCTCCATGCCTGTCAAGGCTTGTTTGGCACCAGAGGGACCAATGAATCGGCTGACCAGTGCCGTCCAGCCAAGAGAGAACTGGAAGTCGATGTTCTCATGGAAGTCTGTGCACAGGGTAGCGAGACTGAGGTCATAGTTCAGGTCAAACTTCCGGCTGGGTAAGTGGATGTGCAGCTGCTCCTGAACACCAGGGGGCAGCAATGGGCGTATACTCTCTGTGAAGAGGGTCAAACAGAGAAGTTCATGCCAATGACTGAAAGTGGAAATGGACTTAATATGAGATGAAACCATATCAAGCCAACTGATCCAAATGAATAACGAATGAATGGCCTAAAAATAATAACCTATCATGTTTGTCTGGGAAGACTGTACACTGCCAATGATCCCCTTAGAACAACGATATCCCAAAGAACTGATCATCCTGTCTTCCACGTGGGCAATCAGCTTCTGCAGAGGAAATCATGAACAGAGAAGAGGGAGATGAGGACAGTGGGGAGATGACCGCGAGTTATAGACACACGTGTGTATGCTACAGAGAATTGTCAAGTTTCATTCTTCACAAATGTCAACCGAGAACACATGCAAACATGCACACACACACGCACACACACACACACACGCACGCACGCACGCACACACACACACACACACACACACACACACACACACACACACACACACACACACACACACACACACACAGAGGCACCCACACGGAACAGTAAACTGCAAGACCTTAAGAGGCTTTCTCTTTAATCCTAAGACAGTGGATGCACTACCACAGCGTGTGTATGAACGTGTTTGTGAGGGTGAAGGCTTGTGTATGTGTTGGAGTTAGTGTGTCTGCGAGGTGAAGCGTCAGGGTGAAGCAGATGCAGGACAGGAAGGAATGAACGGTCAAAGAGGCTTTAATGTTGCTCCATCAGGAGAGTGACGTTAGCTCAGTAGGGGGGAAGCTTACTGCTTTGTAGGTTGTCAATGTGTTTGGCATTGGGTTAAAATCTGTGCTGAACTCATCAACCAGTGAGGGAAGGCAGCTGATCTGCTCTGCCATGGCTCTGGCAACCTGAAAAATGAAACACATGCCCTTCTGAGATCTCCTTGTAATAGTACACATGTAACACACTTAAGCTCCTTTTGATTGAGTTTCAAACTGCTTTATTTGCCATTGGGAAAATTACATTCCAGCATGACGATGTAACCAGATTTCCTGTCGTTATTCATTTGTCCCTCAAACCTGTAAAGTTAATTTGATTGGTGTCCCAGTGTCCCCTACCTTGGCAGCCGTGTCTTCTGTAATAGCCTTGATCCCCTCTTTGATGTTTTCGGTTAGACGGTTAAGCTGGCCACGGACAAACTCCAACCTGTCCCTCTGCTCCTCTCTCTCTTCCAGAGAATAGATCCTGATCACCGTCAAAAACACAGTTTCCCTTTACATTCTTGCTCATATTGCCTATCTAAAGTCTAACTATGAATGTTGTTGAAGTAGAGTAAGACAGGACATGAAGATACTGACTTCCTCTCAGCTGAGGTGATGTTGATGGAGTCCATGACAGCTTTGACCGCCTCAATGATTTGCCAGGCTCGAGCTGTGTGCTGCTCAAACTTGGTTTTGACTGCAGACTGGGAGATGAACTCCTGGGAATGGACCGTAGTACGTCAGTAAAACACCACAAAACTGAATGAATCGCATTACGCCACAGTAACTCTGCAGGACCGGTTTACTTGCCTCGAAAGTTCTCTCAAATCTCTGGAACTCTCTGAGTCTCTCGTTAAAACCTTCTGCCAAAGCACCACCTAAGACATAAGGCATAAGTCAACCATATGGATGTAATGGATCTATCGCTGCAGTCCCTCTCAAATAACATGAATGGCTACCACCTCCCCTCCCCCTCATCGCAGGCCTGCTGTCCCTCACCTTGCTCACCTGTCTCGGGCATGCCTTGGGCTCGGTGCATCCTGGAGCTCAGGACCTCTTTGGCCGACACGAAGAAGATCCTCCCTGGGGCCTCCTCTGGACTGACCACCCTCAGCTCCTCCGACAGGAAGTCCACACAGCGGTCCATGTGCTGCTTACGCACCTGCAGGTGGGGGGCATCACAAGGTCATGCAAGTTCTGCCACAGGAGCAGCAGGAACTCTCATCAGGTCACCGCTGATAAACATGGGTAAGATTTTGCCTCTTGGTTTGCTGTAGTGGTTGGGTTGTCAGCTGAGACATCTACAGCTGGTCCGAGTGAAATATCTCTGCCTCTTGCATACCATCAATCACCAGCCTGATAACCCCCTTTTAGCTTGATTAATATCCTGAACCTTAATGGGCTTGTGTTGGTGTCTGTGACTCACTTCATCTATGTACTCAGGTTCTGACACAGAGGCATCCCAGCGGTTGTGTAGAATGAAGATGTTTGGCTTCGATATCCGCTCGCTCACTTTGTGGAAGAAGTGTTTTTCCTGTAGACCATAGAAGACGTCAAACAGCTTCAGTGTAATTATATGGTGCATGATAAACAGCAACAGATGAGATTGTGAACAATTTTGAGTGTTTTCTTACTGTGTTCATCAGTGTGGACTCTGCATTGCCAACCAGGACAAAGACATCAGCATCCAAACAGAACTTATCTATCCAGTTGTCCACTTCTGATGTGACATCCGTCCCTGGGCTGTTATTACATTTCAGTTCATCAGTTTTAAAATTAGCATGTGTTCTTGTATACAGTGTACATCAGAGTGCTCCACAGTACCTGTCCATGAGAACAAGGTCGTCCCTCAGCAGGGCACACTTGGACTTCGGCCAGAACACCTTCACCAGACATCCTGAATCTAGCATGGCCTCCATATGCAGGGCGTGGGCCAGCTGGTTCACTGTCTGTAGCGGTGGTATTAGTACAGTAGCAGCAGTATTAGTGAAGTAGCAGTAGTATTAGTAAAGTAGCAGTGGTATTAGTACAGTAGCAGTGGTATTAGTACATCAGTCTTTGACCCCTGACCCCTGACCTTGATATTCCTCCTGTCCTCTGACCCCTCAATGGTGAGGTAGGCCTCGTCTCCATCAGTGCCCTCTACCCGGAGGAAGCAGTTGGTGGTGTGGCCAATGCCACTGGGCAACACCCTGTCCCTCAACATGGCATTGATAACTGTGCTCTTCCCATTGCTTGTCCTGAAAGTTGGGAACAGTCTCTCAATTGTTGGGTGCTCAAGCCAGTAGGGAAAGGAAACCAAACTAAGTCCACCTAAGCAAAAACCAATTGAATGGCCCAAACCTTTCTACTCTCACCTTCCAAAAAAGGACACTTTCATGTGCCTGCGAGACAGGACCTCACGGATGACGGCCAGTTTTTTGGCACAGGACTGAAGCTCAAGGCACTGCTCCTCCAGAGCCACCTGCTCCAGGTCTGGACTACGCCACATTGCTGCCATGGGGAATGGAGATCAAACACATGGATCCTCGCAGCTCAAATGATTACCCAATGAACGTTTATAGAGAGCTCTCATGGATGTTCTTACCTTCCACAAACTCCGATCCTTCTTTAACATACTCCAGCAGCAGATCAAACACAGCATTTATTGTCCTTTTTGCCACCACAAAATGCCTGAGTGGCGAAGGGTCTGCTTGGTCCATTTCAACTGTCACACACACACAAGCCAATGAAACATAGCTCTGTTGTAAACTATCACATACCTCAAGTAGTCAGTCAAATCTTCTTTTATACCTACCGTGCTTCTGCAAAGTCAAACTTGCTACTCTTTTTACATGATGATGATGGCACAGGGTTGTAAATAAGTATTCCTGCAGTCTGTCACACCTCAATGGGCCAAGGAATTTCTATTCTTAGCTTCCATGTTTACATCTTCTTCTTTTAAATGAGTTTTGTATCACCACTTATTCTCTTGTCCAAGTCCTGAAGCTACTAGGCATCTGTGTACAAGATCAGATCCTGAAGGCGCAGTGGAATTCTGACTGTCTGACACACGGTTTGTGTGTCTTGTGTGTGCGTTCCGGACATCTCTGACACTGCGTGAGAAAGCAGAGTCAGGAAGCTCCAATCCTCTTATCCAGGACTTAGAGTACTGCAACAGGTGATGCAGTGTGGGGTCCACCTGTAGCCATCACGTGCCTCAACCATGTTAGTATGACTGTTCTTCTATGTACTCCTGCATATCTAATACATACATGCATGCAATCACTTGTACTTGAAAGGTTCAAACACAGTGTTACAGCAAGCTTACATTTTTAAAACATACATCTGGTTGTTGATATGAAGGAAGGATAAGCTGTTACATGACACATGAACTTGAAGGTGCTTTTCTACAATTCAAATGTTATTTGACCACTAGAGGATGCTGGTGATAAAATATTATCTGGAAAATGTGACATAAAACATTGGCGCTACACGCTTTGAAACAAGTATTTATGATACCTTTATGAAACCACTAAAAACACTTTCATGAGCTTTGATGTACCACAGGTCAGATAACAAGATTCGTGCACTAATAGGTCATTACATTGTTCTTCCCTTAAAATTATTTAAAGTTAATTTCCAAGAAGTGTTGAAACTGTGTTGTAATTTTGTTTACATGGAAGTGCTGAAGTTGCAATTCAATTACAATCAGAGAGGTAATATTGTATGTTGTATCTTAAATTAGATAATGTGTTTGATGTATACATGTGGTGTCCCTTATCACCATGTTCCCCTGTGCAGGGAGTGAACTACCATTGAAACTTTACCCAACTTCTACATAAAGTTTCATCATTAGGAAAGTTACATCCCACATACACCAACTTGTCACCAAATGTCATCATCTTGGTCCAGCGTCATACCCCTCCCATTCCCTTATCTCTTATGTGAGAGAGACGTTTTCCCCCTTCCCTCTCTTTTCTTGTCAAACTATAACCAGCTGACGTGGCCTCATGCACAACTGTATTCAGACTTAATCCTTATTATGTCTTAATTTGGTCTCATGGGGAATGGTGGTCACTCTATTGGTGCTAGGACCCTGGAGAAAACCCCTGCACGGGCAACGTAGCAAGAAAGTTGACAAAAAGACTAAACAGCAAAGAAAAAGTAGAAGGCTGAAAAGGAGAGAGAGAGAGAAAGAAAGAGAGAAAAACAGACATCCAGGACACAAGTGAGACACAGAGACAGAGAGATGGCAGGCAGACAGAGGGCACAAGGCTGTGGATGGATGGAGTGACGGTTGAGAGGCAGATAGAGGGAAGGAGGAGCCAACCTAGAAGGAGGGATGAAGGAGGAGTCTTGAAAGAGAGGAGATAAAAAGGACCAAGAGATTGAGAGCTGAGGAAAGACAGAAAGAGAGAGAATAAAGGAGAGAGAAAGAGAAACAGAGAGGAGCAGCTCAGCAAATAGAACCAGTCAAAACACACTTGCATCATTGGACCAGCATGCTGGGGACTCAGGAATATGGATTGATGTGACAACAAACCAGAGTTCTGTTTTGGAATACCAGCAATCAAAGACACTACAACTGTGTGAAGAATCAAGAAAAGACAGATCGAGGTGGTAAGAGAAAGAGAGAGAGAGAGAGAGAGAGAGAGAGAGAGAGGACAAGAGAAAAAGGGGAGAGACAGAAAGGGAGAAAGAGAGAGAGGAGAGCAACATGGAGAAAGCAGGTCAGTAAAGAGAGAAAAGGAAAAATCTGTTTCACAGACAAGGGTGAAAAAAAAGAATACTTTTACTACCACCCACAGTGCCTATACCACACACAGACAGAATTTGTCAAGCACACACATTCTCATGTAGAGACACTATCTGTGCCACACACACAGTATTTATGTCTTGCATGGTGACCAAAATACACACACACACACACACACACACATATAAACAAAGTTTCTCACACGCATTTGAGTAACGTATACAAGGCTTTGAGTTATTTGACAAAATGCCATTTAAACATATAATTTTAGCTTGAAAGACACTTTTGAGATGCACTCTTTAGAATGCACTGGCAATCCTTAGCAGTGATACAGAGACTTAGTGACATATAACAACATAGAGGCATCAGAAGAGGGTGGTAGCAAAATAACAACAGGGTAACAATCGTCCTGTGGATATACTATCATCAAAACCAGACAACAGCGCTCTGAAAAAGTGTTGAAGACTGTCTCGTGGACCTTCTATCATCGAACCATCCACTGAGCTAAACTATTGTGGATCACATACCAAGATGAGCTCCCCCAAAGCCTGTTGAGAAGCTGAGGAGCGGATCTTCTTGAAGGAGCACCACCAGGCCTTAGAAAATATGCTGCCTCCTTCAACCCAGGGCAGAGGTGCCCTGTGTGGGCCACGAAGGCTGCTCTTGCTGCCCCTGGTTCTGGGACTGCTGGTGACTGTTTTCGCTGCACAAAGTGATGAGAGCCAGGGGGAGAATAACACCGTCAGTACAGAGAGTCCGGTAACTATACAGCCTGGATACTAAATGAAAAACATTACCATTATTCACTCACACAGCACTTATAATCCATTACATTCACACTATTGCTGGTATGCATTAGAGCAATCAATTAATGTAAACTGCAAATTTACCCTAGTCTCCATTGGGGTCTTCATCAGGATCTTCCTGTTATTGTCACTTCCTCTTGTCCTTCCAGGAGACGGTGTCCTCAGATCTGGACATAGTGAGTCCTCGTAACTCCTGGCTGGTCTTCAGACGAAACTCCAACAAAGGGGAGAACAGGAAGAACAAGCCTCCTAAGAGAGCATCAAAGGTGAGCAGGCTTATGGGTCTACCCAGGTTATACACTGCTACAATGAGGACATCCCATTTAAGCAGGAGAATTGCTAACTATGCTATCATGCTTGGATGTGTACAGAAGTTAGGGTCATCTTGCTCTTAAGTGCTACTCATTTAAACTGATTGATCAGGAGCCTTGCCATTGAAAATACAGGACAATATATTTTTTTAAGGAAACTGCAGTCTAACTCAACTCATTTTAACCATATGAGATTTTCAACGGGTAACAGATAAATAGTTACAAAATGTTACTGTATTGTTCTACAAACATTAGTTTTGTAACTGTTTCTCTACTGTTCCCAGAAATCTTTACACAGTTAACAATGGGAGTGGTTAGGCTACTGAGTTTACAGTAAAACACCCACAAAGGAAAAAGTGATTTTTCCCTCAGGGTATCCAATCACCTCTCTTAGTCAGCACTGCAGATGATAGGCAGGTAGAGATAAACATCATTCTAAAAGGTTTGGAGAGGTTTTTTGACTAGGGTCTCAATTTTTTTCTTATTAAACGTTCCCTACTTATTAGGTGCATTGCTAATTGTCACTGATATAGGCAAATCATGAGTTTCATGTTTCACCTTAAATTAACTAACTAATTAACTATGATTGTAATTTAACTATGATTGTAATTTAACCTCATATCACTGTGAACCTGCATGTCTACTGTGTCCCAGCACCTTTGAAAATCAGGCATCACAGCAGCTCTTTACTGAAGTCACTTGCCTCATATTGTAGTGCAGAAATAGTTTAATTAGCATGATTTTGACTTCATAGCACGGCCTGCCGGGGCCTCCTGGGCCCCCTGGTCCCCAGGGCCCCCCCGGGCCCCCAGCCCCCCTGCTGCCTCAACAGGAAGACCTCATGCAGGAGTTTCAGCTGCGACTAAGAGGTAAAGCATCACTGGCTAATACTGTAATATGCATGTGAAACCTTTCCTCAGTGTAATACTTGGACATTGATTGACTTGAAATTTCCAGGTGAGGTCAATTTATGGCAAAACCATCTTCCACATTAGATTTTTGAGGGGTAGACCAAAATTTTGCATGTCAAGTTCTAAGATAGTGTAAGTCTGATATTCTAACTTGAAATACTTGCATAGTGATTGTCTCTCAAAATGTACTTAATTCTATGAAATATTCCTTGCATTACACATCATATTAAACACACATCACATGCTGAGTTTGAAGTATGAGTTAATTTATTCCGTGCATTTCCAGACATACTGTATAAACAGTTTAAATGCAAAGAAAATATGCATAACCTTCAGTATATATACTGTATTTACATGTTGATACAATATGTAGGCCATATGTATTCAGTTAATATATGTTTATGTTCTCTCTGAGAATTAGAACAAAAGTATCAAGGGTGTGTATGTGACTTTTCTGCTTTGTTTTGGGGTGTCTTTCGAATTTGGGGAGGCTACTTGTCTGATTGTGGGCTGATCTGATCCCTTAATAGCGGTAATTTTCCGGAACGTGGATGTGACTTGGCTCAGTAGTAGAATTCCTCAGATTCCTTCAACTTGCTAGTGTGTCTGTGTTACTTTGAGCCTGTTTGTGTGTGAGTGTAGCATTAGTGTGCAAATGCCTTTATATTTGCTGAAGTTTCTATGATTCTGAGAGGTGTGTTTGGGTGTGTGTGTGTGTGTGTGTGTGTGTGTGTGTTTATCTGTGTATGTAGGAAAGAGAGGGTGACTAAGTAAGTGTGTAATTGAGTGTGTCGCTGTGTGTGTAGATTAAGTTTGTGTGTGTGTGTGTGTGTGTGAGAGAGAGAGCATAAGAGAGAGAGGGAGAGAGAGAGTGTGTGTGTGGAATGAGTGTTGGCTGCCAGCCATGTGAGCAGACACAGGTCTGTTTGTGCTCTATGCAAGCTGCAGGCTGTTCTGACAGAAATCTAAAACATAAAGACTCTTATTCACACAGCCAAGCCGGGTGGCGCCACACGCACTCAAACACGCACGCACACACTCATAGACTAAACCACACACTCAGACGTTATCCCACAAACTAAAACATACGCTCATACACACAAATGAACATACCTACACAGCGTGCACAGACCAAGTTACTGACACATTCACATGGAAAAAAAAGACTGACGTTTGTCCAAAACCTCTGAAATGTCTCTTGTAGATATGGCAGGGAGTCCCTGTCTGATGTGTGATCGAACCCCCCGCGTGGCCACAGCCTTTCACTCCCGCCTGCAGCACCCGCTCACTGTACCCCGGCGCAGCCTGCTGGAACTGCAGCCCTTCAACCATGTGAGCAAACCCTACACACACACACACACACACACACACACACACACACACACCCACACACACAAACACACACTGACATCAGCACACAGACAAGCAACGTATAATAATAAAACAACAGTTTGTCTGACCTGTGATGTTGTACTGCTCCTCCCCATGTGACCCCCTCCAGCCCTCTGATTCTGAGCAGAGTCTCCAGAGAGGTCAGGGGTTTAACGCCAGCACCGGCCGTTACACCGCCGCCGTCTCTGGCTTCTACCAACTCACTGCCAGCCTCCTTATAGGTGAGAACACATGGCTGACATGTTGCCATTTGATGAGCATACGTACAGGAAATGTCATTAGTTGGTTTATTAAGACAGAAATGAAGAGAGTAGGCTTACAGCAGATTGTGGCACCAATAGTGACATCTAAAGCATATTTTTGGCTATGAGAAGAAAACTTAATTGAGTATCCATTTGCCATTTTGCCTTCTCTTTCAACACAGTGTGAGTTTTTGAGGTTGGTTGAATTAAGCTTGTAGCTCGAAACAAAACAGTTGGGACATTTGGGTGTGTCCATGGCCTATAACAGTCAGAAAAGGCCAAACGCACTGCCCAGACCAATCACTGTCAGATGGTGTGGTGAGATAAGCCAGTTCTGTGGAAGAGGGGTGGAACAGGGGTGGGTTTTTTTTTCCCCAGAATGTCCCCCCAAAGAAACCATCAAGTGTGAGCCCCACCCTTACCATTATTAATAATAGTAATGAAGTCACAGACTGGCCATTATTATTGTGGTAATGAAGTCACAGACTCCCCTTTATAATAGCAGTAATGTAGTCACAGACTGGCTGTTATTATGGCGGTAATTACGTCACAGACTGACCTTTATTATGGTGGTAATGTAGTCACAGACTGTCCAAAAACAACAAAAGTTATTTAACCATCCAGATTTTTTTCCATATATTTCTCAGAGCCCAATGAGCGATCACATGCCAGAATGAGAGATAGTGTGAAGGCATCCATCTGCATTGAATCACTCTGTCAAAGCAATGTGTGAGTATTGAACAATAATCACACACACACACACATTCATTCACATGTCAAACTGACACACCCACACAATCATTATGTTATTAGTAAAACACACATTTTCCCCAAGCAAAAACAAAGATTAACATTCTATAAAACACAGTCACATGAATGAAGGTAAGTCTCTGCTAGTTGTGTCATGCCTGTCTGACTGTTCCAGGTCTCTAGAGGCAGTCACAGGGGTGAGTGCTACTGGAGGAATTTTCAGCATCTTGCTGACAGGAACCCTTTACTTGCAGGTAACAATATAACCAAAAACACACACAACCTGCCATCCAGACGTATCCACACGTACACATGCATGCAGTCTAGCCATCCATTGTGATGTAAACTGATATCATACACATATCAACACTCAACCTGCAGATAAAGGCAAATATTTATAATTATGGGCTATTACCTGTAGCCAGAGCTGATATCAACACTCAGAGTGAATGATGGTCTTAAGGACTGATCTTGGTGACAGGAGTGATAGGTAGAACGATGAGTGAACGATTGCCATTAACCCTCAGTGTGCTGGTTTCAGGCGGGGGAGTACGTGTCCATTTTTGTGGACAATGGAACCGGCTCTGCCCTCACGGTCTGCCAGGACACACTGTTCTCTGGGATACTTCTGGGAGTTTAGAGATAGCAAGAGGGTCAGCATGCATGCACATGTTCCCCACTGCAATCAACAAAAACATAGACCGAGGAACGTACAGGAACGACATGTATGGTTTGAAACACACGCACATACCCAGGGTGCACCTCGCAATCCCACTGAAAAGTATTAAACTTGCAACATTGAGTGGGAAGAGTGCATTGGCAAATACCGTATCAGATGAAGATAAGCATGCACTTCACTTATTGATCAACATGTTCAGAACAACATTCATTCAGTTATCCAACAAACAACAGCATCTACCCTAACCATATAATGCCCATATAGTTGTATTTTTCTAGTGTTACTTTCAGGTTCTTTTCAACATGCTAAAGTATACAGTATATACAATTTCATTATATTTATTCATTTCTGGTTGTGATAAATAAAAGAGTTGAGGATATATATTTTTGCTTTAAATAAATTATATTGATTCTGGTCATTCTCTCCAACTTTAGTCGTAAGGTTTTCATCAATATAACTGAAGATATATTATCTGTATATAAAACAGTCAGTTCATAAATTATTACTTTTAAAACACAATATTTTAACACATACGTTTATTTGAAGATATATTAAAAAGCATCCTTAAAAGTGAAACTCAAAGCAGACACACAATGTTCAGCTCTTGTTGCAGTGGAACTTATACAATCTGTGGACACACACACACACACTCACACACAGACACACACAGAGACACACACACACACAGTACGATGAATACGATGGATTTGGATGAGATCATTCTCATAAAGTGGCGCCTTATACTTGGCACAGAGCCACACACACACACACACACACACACACACACACACACACACACACACTATACCTTCCAAGGATATTTCTAATGTCTGGTAAAAAGTCTGCCTTACCGTACAAGGCATGCTAGCTGTCAAGCAAGTGCCGAAAGAAAAATGAGCACCTCATAATGGTAGGAGTACTTACTCCATGATGGTCTTGCTGAAAGCCATGTCTCACTATAATCAGACATGGAGACGTATGCTACGAACACAGACAAACGCACACACACACACACACACACACACACACACACACACACACACACACACACACACACGCAGTTATAGAGTTTGTTCACACTGTACTGAATAAATGATAGATCTGTTTTAGGAGATGGAGAGATGAGATGGAGAACAGAGGGCAAAAGGTTTTACAGTCATCATATTTTTGAATATTTGGGGTCCTTGATAGAGTAAGACTATATATATACATATAGAAAACAAGTAGCCAATAAAACTCATGATTCACTTGTTCATATTGTTCTTATGAAAAACAAATGACTATCATCCATTCCTAAGTTGGAATAAAAACTGTTTTGTTTTCCATAAACCAACACAACGTCCACATTTTGGTCATGTTGCCCCCTACAGCCTGCCAAAGGTACTGTCTACAAGAATGAAAACCAACTGATTCTTATGGCGACTGTATGTGGGCCATTGGTAAACAAATCTTTTAGATCATTAAAGTAGTTAGAGCACTGAAACAACAATGTAAACATCACGCTCATACATATTGCTTATGTGTTTGAATTAAAT
Source organism: Neosalanx taihuensis (assembly GCA_030340665.1). NCBI lineage: Eukaryota > Metazoa > Chordata > Actinopteri > Osmeriformes > Salangidae > Neosalanx > Neosalanx taihuensis. Next base: position 12,544,293 of record CM059300.1, on the reverse strand, counting down.
AACACTTTAAGAAGCTGAAGCATTGTCAGGCAATACTCCTTCTTTATATAAATGCCTTATTATACTACCAACAAAACCTGAGTATTGTTGTAATACTGTAATACAGCCTACATAAAAACGAAAAAGGAAAGGAATTACAAGTGTGGAAACCATCTTCAGTCGAGCCTTGAGCGTCTCATTCCCTTTTTCGTTCTCTGTGGCAAAAGTGGTGTCCTGGGCAACATTGGTGACTTAGGCAATAGTGGTGTCCTAGGTAACAGTGGTGACCTGGGTACTGTAGCCAACCGCGACAAAGATGCCCGGGGTGGAAGAGGAGACTGGGGTTCCATTGCAGGTGCTACTTTAACTGTGTTCTTCCCATATAGTCTCCTCTCGTACTGCAACAGTTGGTCCCAAAAGCCTGCATTGAGCCTGACGTAAGGCCTACACTTCTGAACCCAGGAGTGGGCCTGACTGAGGGTCGTACCCCTGTAACGCATTAAATAGGCCATGACCAGTGCCGGAGAGCGGCTCATGCCTGCCGCGCAGTGCACCAGGGTGCCCCCAGCGCGGTTGCTGTGGATACGCTCTGCCACCCGGTCGAAGTGGTCACCCAGGCGGGCGCTGGGTAGGTCGGAGACAGGAACACGGACACATTCGACACCCGGGTATATGGGGCAGGCGTGGCTGAGGGTGGCATTGACAATGAGGGTTATACCCTTGCGAGACACGAGGGCCTGGTTGAGGGGGGCATCGGCTCCACCCAGGAAGAGGGTAGGGGTGATCTGAGACATAGACATCGGGGCTGCCAGACACACAAGAAGCAGGGAGATGTGATTACAGAGTATGTATTAGGCTTTACAATGTACATCAAGAAGACATGTATTTCAAAAAAGGTTTTAGTTTAATTTAAAGACTTTTGTTGACTTCAGTTTAGTCATTTAGCTCGAAGTGTCAATGGCAATGACAATTATGGCAATATCAGAACACAAGATATGTAGGCTATAAATTAGTCTCCATCACCTGTAGAGTAACTTGGCTATTAAGCATCAACACAATAATAACAATAAGCTCAATAAACAAACTTCTGGCTTTGATGTTGAGTGCTTGACGTTTGTATGTTTGTATTTGACTGTAAAATATGTAAGTGTGTCTTACCTAGTCCCTATGTGTAAGCGTGTATTTGAATGTCTTACCTGGTCCCTCTAGTATGATCCCTAAAAGAGTCTTTCTGTGTCTGCTTCTGGTCCGAGAACTCTAGTGCTGCACACACATACACATACTGTACCCTAAAAAGGCTCTGGGTCAGGTGGCCAATGGCGAGACAGAATAAATTTAGACCTTCTAAGCAGCTGGGGTTCTCTTTCTGAAAACCAACACACGTGCCTCTGTGCCCTTTACCCCCACCCCAATATCTACAGCAGTGCCTATGTCTTCACTAAGACCATTTCTATAGGCCTACAGCCAATTGCATTAGTGGTGGGTAACAACATGCTATTGCCAGACTAACTTCTACATTAAAATTCAACACTCAGAAAAGAGTGATTATACAGTATGTATTGCGTGGAAAGACACACTATTTCCCTGTGGTATCACATTGGAGCCAAAGACCGAAGGTGTTTTTGAACATCATTTGTGTAAGATGTATGAATTAATGTAAGAATGCAAATTGTTCTACTTTCTAACAAACTAGGTTCCCACAACTGATTATGGGTGTAATTTTCTGTATTATGCAAAAACCAAGTAGGATGTCATCAGATGTCGTGACATATGACGCAATACTGTACAACCACATCCTGCGGGCTGCTTCCAGAGTAACATAAATGATCTGGTTTTGCGGATTTGTCCACAGAATAAGAGCATGGCCTGAGATTGACCTTACATTTATGTAAATGTATTTGTCCAAAGTAACGTGGAACCAGTGTATGAAAAGTAAAAAGCAAGAGCTCAACCTTAAACAGTTTAATAATATGAATTAATTATCATTAAAAAAGTCTTTAAAAAAGTAACTTTTATTTTGAAAACAATCGGAAACGTGAACTTCTTCCGGTCAACTTCACACTGCCTGTTTGTATCAACACAGCGCGAGGAATTTGTCAACAATCTGCAGTAGATAAAGTGTTTAGTAATGGCAGAATTAAATCGACAACTTCAAGAGTATTTGGCACAATCCAAAGGGGGTGCTAAGACGATATCTCAGTCCAGCTCAAGTACCTCCATAGACATAGATGAGCCTTCATCAGTCCCCGGCAGCTGGTTCGGTAACTGGTCCAGTCCGTTCTCTGGTTCCAGCAGCAGATTGAGCTCGGGCCAAGGATCGAGCACCGGCTTTTCCTGGCCGTGGTCAACCGAGCCGGACCCATGTCTGCCCGGTATGAGTCGCTCACAACGACTGGTAGCGTTTGGAACCTGCATTACTTTCTCTGCCATTTGCTTTGGACTATCCGCCCTTTACGCACCTCTGCTGTTGTTGTATGCGCGCAAATTCGCCCTACTTTGGTCTCTCGGTTCGCTTTTTGCATTAATGGGAGCGGCGATACTGAAGGGACCCAGTAAGCTCATTGGGACTCCGACACCTGGAGCAGCGGTGTATCTGTGTTCACTTGGCGGGACCCTGTACGCGGCCCTCAGCCTCCACAGCACTGTGCTCACCGCACTGGGAGCTATTGTCCAGGTTGCAGTGATCGCAATGTACGTGGTTTCTTTGCTGCCTGGTGGCAGTGCAGGTATAAGGTTCATGGGAGGGATGGCAGCTTCAGCTATCAAAAGGACTGTCACTGGTAAAACAATGCCCATTTGATCATAGACATGTTTATAGACATGTTTACACGCTGTGGAACAGACCAATGATTCACACTGAACTTTGTTCAGGCCTCTGCAGTGATAAGGACTGAGCAGTGTTAAGGACTGAGCACTGTTAGGACTCCCAAGGACAAGAAAGTCCAAAGAAACATTCCTGCTGGCTACATTCTAAGATTGGATGGAATTTCCTATGGAGAAACAACACAGATACTAATAGAGAATGGACATTCAAATAGAAGACTTGGAAACCCATTGTAAATGTTGTAATTTTGACTAATAAACTGTGACTTGGTACAATGTAACTTTTTTATGTTCCAGTCTATTGATGGAGTGCATCTGACCAGTTCTATGATATTGCAAAGCCAGACCTGTTAACCACAGATGTTTCCAACAGGTCACTGGCACTCAAGCTTTCTAGCTTTTTTCACATGGGTGTGCTTGTCATGAATAACATAGTAATATTATTCTCAATGAAATAGAATTTTTGTAAAGTTTGCACAATTTCTTTTATTATAGTCTCATACAAAAATGGACAAAAACAATATCATGACAAACTGTACATTTAGAAACAGAAGCAGCTCTTGATACCCAGAGTTGCCTGGCGATGATGTCATAGCGTGAACCTTCTCCATTATTTCACACTAAAACTTAAATAAATGGAGCCAAGGACTTGGGGACTGACACATTCAAAGCCCTCCTGTACGTTTTTTTTCTATTTTTATTTTTTTTACCAACAGTGACAAAACACAACTCCAGAAAAGAAACACCTACGAGTGACTTATTTTTTAATGTTCCTCTCCTAGTGTTTGGAATTTAGAAAAATGACATATTTAGCTTGAAATGTCATCAGAACCTTTACAGATAGAATCCTAATGTACAGGGAAGCCACGCTATTTTACATCATAAAGAATATTGTATGTTCAGAATCCTCACCACACAGTAGTTCTGTGAAAGCCTGACTGTAACAATCCACCTGAACTTAGATTTGCCAATGTATAATTGAGACATTTGCATTTAAAAAAGCAAACCAAAGACCTGGTTCCATTTCCGTCGCTGTCCTCTTCCAATAGTCCGTAAATCTTCAATGTGCACAAACCGAGGGACGAGGGAGGGCAACATGCAGCAGGCTCGATGTAGAAAGAGCTTTTTCCATATCAACTTCAATCCATCCAGTATGTTCAGATAAGTGGACATTAATGAGGTAGGGATACTAACGGAAGGCAAGGAATCTAAGTGGAACCAGGCACGCCACGTTAACGTTTCCAAGTGTGCCCAGGCCTTGTGATTTCAGAGCTTCAGACAAGTTCTGTTTCATTCAGTATTGGACTTCCGTCAAAGGAATATTCAACCAAAGTTGAAGACGTCATGAGTTCATGGGCGAAGTCAAGAAGAGCCACGTCCGTCCGGATGCATACAGTATAAACCCCCCTTCCACACAAACACGCGCGCATACACACAACACACCGACTAAGGGCCCAATACATACAAGTAAACAATCCATCCTTCAAGCTTGTCTAACGAGATGTAGTCTGAACACAGACCTAATACCCTGGTACGGAGGGGCAGGGAGTTGTGATAGCTGGGATAGTGTGTCTCTTTTTGGTCCCTGACCTCTGACGTTGCAGTCTGTCCTTGCGAGGGGGTAAGGGTGGGGGGGAGCAAAGAGTATAAGGGCAGGAGGTGGTCGGGTGTTGGGGGGTATTTGAGTCTTTCTCCAGCCCTATCGACCACGTACTCCCCTGGGGGCACCACGGGCTGTCCCTCTCCTGGTGGTCGGCCCCACGCTACCCGCTCCAGGGCCCCAGCCTCCCCGGCCTCCGCGGGACGAGGGTCCGTAACTGCCGTCCTCTCGTTGTGGGGGTCGGCCTGGAGAGAGAAGAAGGATGTTCCGTTTGTAGTCGTGGAAAGACCTCGCCAGTGCGTGTTGAGTGTGAGCAGCAGGGCCAGGGAGAAGCCTGACACGTTCTTCCCAGCCCAGCTCATCTTTCCCTCTTACCTCCTGTCCTGTCCTCAGCCCCTGCTCCGGGGGACTCTCGGTCGCGGGGGTCCCCGTTGCCCGGGCCGTCGTGCCAGGGCCGTTTCCGCGGGGGCAGAGAGGCCATGTCCATGCCCTGAAGGGAGGAGGAGCGCTCTCGGCTGGCCGGTGACGGGCTGTCATGCCTTGGGTGCTCCGGCCTCTGGCCCTCACGGTATGGTTCATGACCTGAGATAAAGCCCAAACCTTATCCCCTGGAACTCATTTTGACCAAGTTGGTCAAACCAACTTCTATTCACTGTAACACTTGGTTGTGCCATTTATATGGTTTCAGCTGTCTTTGTCCCCTGTGCTGTTGCTGCTCTAGTTTCAGTACAGGGGTGTCAAACCAAAGTCACTGATAGCCATTGTAGTCATCTTCGTCTTTCCTATACATTGAGGTATGTGCATTGACAAGCTCAGTTCAACCGGTCTTGCTAACCTCGGGGCAAAATGCTATTCTCAGCATGATCTTGGTAACAGCAGCTTGTGTTGGTCATGTGCCTTAACGCCCATAAACCTGATTGCTTTCCTTATCCAAAGGCCCTTATCAAAAAGACTAGTCTCAATAGCCTAGATAAAGAGACACCCCTTTACCTTGGTCTCTCCCGCCCTCCCAGGAATCCTGACTTCTGCCTCCCTCATAGTGTGGGGGGAACTCATCGGGAGTGGGGAGCAAGCCCTTGCGTCCACCACCTGAGATAACAACCAGGGTTGAGTGGAAGATGGATAGATGGGTGGACAGATAAAGGTATAGGTAGTACAAAAGACCGAGAGATAACCAATAGACAGAAACCGATAGATGGACAGAATGAAGATCAGATGAAAGCGAGGGAAAGTGGGTGAGAGCCAGGCGAGGTGGCGAGAGACTCAAGTCTAACCTCCTCTTGGCGGTCCACCTCCGCGGGGGGGTCTCCCCCTTCCGCTGTTGTCCCACCCTCGGCCCATCTCGTCTGGGCCCTCGAAGTTCTCCTCCTGTCCACCGTACTCGTCAGAAAAACCCCGGCCTCCAGAGCGCCCGGGACCGCCCCCTCTGTACCTGTGAGGAGGAGAGAGATCGCATGAGAGGGTGTTTTTTTTACCTGGTTTCCACATTTATCTTTCTTTTGTGTTTTATTCGGAACCTCCAAAACAAGGAGCCACAGTTTTGCACAATGATTCACTTCAAAAGAATTAAAGAAAGGTTTTGTTTGTCACTACAAAACACATATATTCAAGTTTCATGGATCATTTGCGCCACCACAAACAAAAGAAAAAGTTAGGAAGAAGGTGCATTTTAGACAAGTTAGAAGGTGTGTTAGTAGAAAACATGGAAAGCTAAGTAACGCATGAGACCCACGTGTCATCAGAGTCCTGGCCATGTCTCGGAGGAAGACGTCTGTCTCTTTGCCTCTGGTCAAACTCCTCTCCCGGGCCCCCATAATTATCATATCTAACACACAAACATACACATGCCTCAGCACCCTCAGAATAGGAGTTTAGCTTTGATTATGGTTTCGTTTGAGTTACCCTTGTAAGAACCAAAAAGGTGGAAAAACCCCAGGTGATAGATGTCAGTGAAAGATTAGCTTGTTAGCAGTAGAACATGTGGTTCTGTCAGCAGTGACTTCAGAAGAAGCTCACCTGTCATCTCTGCGTCCGCGGAACTCTCCTCCGTCACGGGGGAACCTCTCCTCGGAGCCCCAGTTCCCTCCATTACCCCCTCCCCCAACTCCTCCTCCACTGCTACCCCCACCTCCTGCTCCTCCTCCTCCTCGGTAACCCTGACCAGGCCCTTGCCTCCAGCTCTCCTCTCCCCTGCCATGGAACTCTTGACCCCCCTCAAAGTCTGGGTGCCCACGCCCACGCCCCTGCTGGGAGTCACCCCAGTAAGGTGCTGATCCCTGGTCGGGGCCCCCGGGGCCCTGGCGGTCAGCTAGAGGACCCATGTGGTGGTTAGGCGGACCTCGAGAATCTAATTGGTGGGAGAGTAAACAGAACCAGAACACAGTAACAGTCAGTACCTTAGAATGATGTCATGTATGTCATATATTACCCAATAGACTGTGGGTGTGCAGAAAGGGTTTTCCAGCTACCTTTCCCATTGGGTCCTTGCTGTCCCATCCCATGCATTATTGGTCCAGAGTTCTGACCCGCCTGCTTGACAAAGTTTCAACATTAGGTTGAGTCCGCTTATCGAACCATAAAAGTTCAGTAATTAGCAAGATGGAAGCAGAGGGCAGAGAGAATTAAAGTCATCCAAGTTGGTTATCTTATTCCCAATTCCTTGTTGTGTTTAAGAACTTTACAAACTCACCTGATGTGGCATGTACGATTGTGCCATGTTTCCAGGTGGCCCCTGCATATTGCCAGGGGGCCCCTGCATGTTGCCTGGAGGGGGGCCATGCATCCCCCCAGGAGGAGGTCCTTGCATATTGCCCATTCCATAATTTCCATGTGTCCTTGAAGGGTTCTGCATAGGGGGTCCCATCATACCTCCCTGCATGGGGCCCTGGGGGCCCATCATGTTCCCTTGGGGACCCATCAGGTTCCCCTGCGGAGGGGGCCCCTGAGAATCTCTGGGCCCCATTCCTCGAGGTGGGGGACCCATCATGCCACCCGGAGGCCCTTGCATTCCACCAGGCGGACCCCTGGGTCCCGGCGGCATCCCGTGGGGCCCCTGTGGGCCCATGTTTCTGTGAGGACCTGGGTGCCTCTGCATGCCCTGAGGCCCGTGGATGTCTGGTGGCCCCATCATGCCCTGCGGGGGCCCCTGGTGGTGCTGGCCCATCTGTCCAGGAGGCATGAATGGAGCCTGCATTCCACCTGGGCCCATGGGGGGGCCCATATTGTGTTGCATCTGCTGAGGGGGCATGGACTGCGGGAAGCCCTGAGGCGGAGGAGGCATGGGCCCTCCCTGGCCAGGGAAGGGGGGCATTGGTCCCTGCTGCCCCTGTGGAGGCAAACTGCCATCTGCCTGCAGCTGATTCATTCGTTCCATCTTCATTTGCTGGGGAGAGAACAAAGATACTACTACTGGCAATGTAAAGTATTGGACAAAAGCCATTTTTACAAGAAACATGCAGGAAGCTCATGATTTCCCGGCTGTTTGTCATTCAGCAAGACTTGGCTAACTAAACGGAACTCCACAAAGTCCATTCTGAAATACTGTGATCCTTGAGAATGCAACAAGCTGAGTTTGAGTCAGACTGTTTGCGGTCTCTGGTTCCGTACCTCTAAAAGCATGGGGTTGGTGTACTGCAGAGCGGCCATTTCCTGTTCGATCTCGGCCTGTGTCTTTTTCTTTCCGTCTCCTTTCTGCTCCACCTTCCTTTCTTTGGGCATCTCTCCGCCTGGGGGCATCGCAGGCACCTTGTTGTCTGCCCAGGCCTGCCAGAGAGAGAGAGAGAGAGATATATAGAGAGAGAGGAAGAGCAGAGTGCTTAGAAACAAAGCACATGCTGTGTTTCCACTGTACCATCTAGTCCAGACGGCCTTAGACCTGCCCCGCTGCGTACCTGTTGGAACTGGGCAGGGATGGGTTTGGCGTAGGGCACTTTCTTCTGGGGAACCTTCTTCATGTCCTTCTGCATGACCTCCTCCATCCCCCAGTCCAGGCCTGGGATGGACATCTCCAACTCTGGTGTGGTATCTTTACCATGCAACACAAAACCATATCAGTCTATTTCATCTCCAAGACGTTTAATGGCTTGTGCCCAAGGACACCGAGTTGTATCCAGAGAAAAGGTTCACTCACCACTCTGCTCTTGTTCCATAGCAGCTTTAAGCTGCTCAGGGATACCCATGCCTGGGATTGCAGCCATGCTGTTGGGCTCCATGTCATCTGAACCAGAAATACACAATCATGTCACAACACTGGCCAACAGAACGGAACCTTCTACAACACGCGGCCAAACAGTAACACAACTCACCGTACTCCACCCCGTCTTCTGACATCCCTGGTAACAAGTTCAGATTGTATCTGTCCCTCATTTTGTCTCCTGGCCTATTTCTTGTCCAGAATTTACTTTACAAAGAAAAGAAAAATGATTATAAAGGACACATTTTCACAGAAGAAAAAATTTCAATTCATGATTCACTTTATGGCGACCGTATTGATGTTCACACTCTCCCGCCGTCCTACCTGGTGTGGTCATTAGACCCGGAGCACAGGATGTGTCCCAGAGGATGCCATGCCAAACTCCAGATCATGCCCTCGTGGGCCATCTCCATCCCGCCCACCTCCTTTTCCACCCTGAGAGCAAAGAACAGTCAAGGCACAATGTTATTGAATCCATTTGGCAGCCATCACAGATGACATTTAAAGTGATCTACCAGTGTAGCCCTGCAGGGGGGGGGGGGGGGAGGGGGGAGCCAGAGGAAAGAGGGCAAAGATTCGGGACACAAAGTACTGTTTAGGGGGGGGGTGAGTGGTCATTGTTACCCTGCATTCCAGAAGAGGAGCGATCCGTCAGAGCCTCCGCTGGCAAACAGGCCCTCGTGGACAGGGTGCCATGCTACAGCTACAGAGCAGACACACATAACATTAGCAGAGTACACTTTCCTATATCAAGTTACCGCCTTCTGCAAATCTGATGACAAAACACACCCAATATCCACACACACGATGTGTTTAAAACAGAAGCGTGTGTAGATTGGGATGACTGATTTGTCCAATCACAAACCTGTGGCCTCTTTCTTGTGTCCCCTGAACACCTGTAGCTCCTCCTTCAGGTTGCGGATGTCGAAGAGCTTACACAGGTGGTCACGTGACGCTGTGAGCAGCCAGTTACCGTTGAGGTTCCACTTCACTTCCATCACAGTGTTCTTATGGGCATGACTGGTGTGGGGATACGGAAAAAGGAAAGGAGTGAGTGTGCATGTAGGCTCATGTTGTTCAGCAGCCAATTCAACGAGGAAGCAGTGGGTTTGGTGGTCCCTATTCAAACTCACAGTGTAGCCAAACTCTGGCCTGTCTTCGGGTCCCAGAATTTGATTGGCTGCTGGCTGTCTTTGCTACCAGAGACCACCAAGCCTTTGGTGGGGTGCCAATCAACACACTTCACGTCAGCACCGTGACCTAATGGGGTAAAGGACATTTACAGCGTTTACACAGGGTGAGAGAGAAACAGCTCCTGTTCCAACACATAAAACACCTTTCAACATGTGAATGAGTTATCTGCAACACAGAAGAGCATTGATTAAAAAAATAAGTGGAATGGCCACTGAAGGAATGAATCACATTATACAAAAAAGTTGAAGTATTCAAATCTTTAAGCAAAGTCTTTATGCATGTAATCATAATCTGCTAACCAGCAAGCAGTGTTTCCACATATTAGCATTGGAAGTAATTTGTGCTGATGAACAGGAAATTCAACATACTATGACAACTACACAAAGACGGAGGCTTTTGAATGCATGACCATGTTTGTGTGTGAGTCAGTGTAGAAAAAAAAGTATGTGTGCTTAGAAAGACAAGTAAAACAGCTACTGCATGACACTAGGGCAGTAAATAAAAAGTTAATTTTAGATGACATCAAAGACACCCAGATAACTTTTTCAATGTTCAATGAAATAATTCAGAATGTTAAAATAATGTATTCACCTAGGTGCATGCATGTGCAGTCCAAATATGAGGAGTTCTTACATATTAAAGGAAAACTGATCAATCTTAATGAAAATATTATTACTTTGTTTTTTTGGATCGCACAACAGGATCTAGAATCGAGGAGGCTCGTGTGTGAGATTACTGTGTACAGCTGGCCTGCTACAATAGAGCCAGACAGGTCATATCAAATCAGGAATGTGTAGTTTACAGAAAGAATTGCATCATTTTTTAAGCAAGTGTCCGTGTTTATTCTAATGTATGTATTGCGAAGGATTTACGCGATACGATTACAGATGACAGCCTAAACAGCAATTTCATAAAAAGCTTTTTATTCTCATTAATGAGGTTATTATTGATTATTAGACACAAAAGTTGATTCTCTGCTCAATTGTTATTGAACTAGAATTTAACTGGAACTTTAGACTTCCTCATAATTCTGAACTCTACTGTGTGAATTCAGTTTTGAAACCATGACTTTTTATAGTAAGAAACAAAAGCAGACACACTATTCAGTCATTTTACGCTTTCAGATACAAAGAAATGCATCTAAATTACAGCGTCTGGTGAATGACTAAATGTAAATGTGAATTACCTAACTACACAGGCCTCTACAAAGCAAGGTGGCAAGGCCTGTTTCATTTAACAGCAACAAATGATAAACAAGCTTAGTGCAGGACTGAACGGAATATTTCTTCTGTTATGGTAGTCAAAAAAATTATTTGGCAGCATATCTTCAACTCTTGGGAGTACTGGAATACTAACTAATACTAGTTAGAAATCTTGCATCTCTCAACAATCAGAACTAACCAAAGGTTCTGAATTGCACAGACCCTGACCACAAAGTCCAAGTTCTGGTGTTCGTGTTGTACTGGGTGTGCATGTTTGCGTATGTGGTTCTTCGGTATGACATCAGTGAATGGTTAAGGTATATTAGGTGTATTTGATCCATAGAAACATACCTCTGAGAATCCTCTCCTCGTGGCAGCGCATGAAGTCCCAAATGCGCACTGTTCCGTCGTCAGAGCATGTGGCAAATTTATTATCCGTAGGTGAGAAACTGAAGACACAGGCAGGAAGATAATCAATAACGCAGGCAGTCCCAGCCAGGCCACCAGGGGTCACCCAGGCAGCTGCTAGTCCTTCCACCCAGCAGGGGGAAGGGTTTACTGGCAGGACCGAACCCATGGAGGACAGGCAGCAGGTTCACATCCATCCATTTAACACTGACGCTGATATAAAAACCCAATGAGTCTTAGCTCAACATCTCTCAACAAGCAAGTCTGATTCAAACATGAGGCCTCATACCTGTTACTGTAAGCAGACACTGCATGTCAACAAACATATGTAAACAAACACTAACATGTCTCACACTGATGCACGCAGGGAAACCCCAAATCATCTCAATCCAGCTAGTCTATGTTCACAAGACCACTAAAGCCTAATCTGAATGGCCCCTGCCATGCCAAAACCATCAGCAGAAAAGAAAATAGGCTTTACCTAAATAGATCCATCACCTAACATGTCCAACAACACTCTGTTCCAACAATGTGACCCATTAGTGGCAAACATCCCACAAACCATGGCAAACAAAAGCAACCAGGAACCAGCAAAGAATCAAAGGACTGCTGCACATCTGATAAGCACAGGTAGTGTACCTTCCATTAGCAGACAGCAGGCCTGCCAGATGTTGCACATCCCCAAACCAAGGCCTATGTGGGCCAATACGTCACTGGTGGTTATCATTAATTAAGGGACAAATATCTTTAGCTAAGTTCTTCCATTTAAAGCATTTGGCTGATTGATGTTAGGGCTGAAGCAGACTCAATACATGTGTATTAGAAGGAAAAAGAAAGATGGTAACCAGCCTTTGGTCACCAATAAACTAAATGGCTCCATCTAGAGGGCATTAGTTTACATACATAAAAAAGCAAATGGTTGGTGGAGACCATTTTGATCTTGACAAAGTTCAAAACTACAAGAACACACTTAAAGGTACTTGCACCAACATACTGCCATGGAAACCTTGCAGTTCCCTTTCCAGATGCCAGTGTTCACCAAGTGCCCCCCCACCCCCAAGCCCATGTGTGACTCAATAACAGAGAACCATGACCACAGTCCTATATCAGTCTCCATTGACCCTGTGACACAATATGCAGTAAATTATAAAAAATATATAATTAGCATAAGCAAATAAATGAATTGTGGCACGGGAGGTTATGTATTCAAAAGAGATGCATCACCAATTTTAACTAAGTAGTTGCATGATCTGTAAATACAGTTGTATTAGCATGCTGTACGATCTTTATTGATTTTTCTTTTTCTCCTCGATTTTCTTGAGGACATCTGCCACCAAAAGCAGACATTAGCAACAAAGCAAAACCTTTAATGCAGCCAAATCAATAGTCACGGAAGAGGGTTCTGGTGGCGGTGTGAATGCTTTATGACAGAGTGGTGGGTTGCATGGGAACTAAAAGTGAAAGGTGTACACCAAGTGTTCCTACCCCAGAAGCAATGTGCACTTAAACCGGAAAAAAAGGACATCTTTATTTAAAAAGCTAAGTAGAACTGTGACGCCGGTGTGGCGAAGTGTGCAGGGGGTGACGCTACGTGTTTGATTGAGAGACTTCTTGATGTCTCCGCGGCCTCATAGAAGATCCACTCAGAAGCCTTCTCTATTAAGTCTTTTCACTTTCAAACTGTCCTCTTTATTTGTGCTTAATGTATTCCTCTGTCCCACTTTATTTTTTTATTACTGTATAACACTGGGCCTATCTGTGTGAACCAGTACTGCTTTAACGTGCGTATATACAACACTTTATTTAACAAGACCGTGAAAATCAACCTTTTCTGTACATAGTAATTATGTATAGAAAAAATCAAGATACACAACTCATAAGCCACAGGAAATGAAGTCAATAATACGAGAAATATCAAAAAGAAATCAGTGCAGTGTCGCGACAGCACACACATACATCTGTCGATCATTGAGGACAAGAACTGAAGGCGACACAAATGCAGGGAGAACGCTGAACAGTGCCCCCCGCTGGCAAAACCCTCGTGACCCAGGGGCCGCAATAACAGACTTGGGATAACTACAGAAAATGGTAGATTGGGTATAGACCTGGCCTCTCTAATCGCCTCCTTGTGAGCCTGGAACATCTTGACGTTGTTCATGTTGGACTGCCAGTACTTCACGTAGCCTCCGTGGTCGGCCGTCAGCATCCACATGTCGTTGTGAGACCAGGTCATGGCCCGAACAGGGCTGTCGTGGGCCTGAGGAGACACAAAGCAGCATCAGCATCACTAACCAGGACCGCTCTGCCACCAGAAACACACAATGTACCACTTGAAGCATCTGGTTCACTGCTGAGGGATGCTTGTATATATTCACCTGTAAAATGGTCTCAAAGTTGAAGGTGAGTCCGTTCCACAAGGTGAACTCCCCGCTGGAGGCCCCAGTGACGAGGCGCCTGCCCTCAGGAGTCCACTGCGAGAGAGATGAGGATTAGGGGAAGGAGATGGTGAAATGAAGGGGTGAGAAGAAGGGGGAGAGTGGGGGGGGGCTGACTGTTAATCCCACTGAATGGTTGTGTAAGGGTGTGCTTCAAATAGTGCATACACTGTTTAACCTGGTGGTGAGACCAAGAAAGAGAGAGGAGACTTACCCTTATAACGAACACAGGACACTTCACTTTGTTGGTGGAAGTTCGGACAAACTTTGTGGTGACAGCATTCATAGGATTGTTCAGCATACCCACTGGAGGAACAAGCTACAAAACCAGGCAAAAAAAATGCAAGTGGTATGAGTTCAGTAGTTGATTAAAGGGAAAGCCTGACATGCTATTCCACAACAGTTTTCAGAAGGTCCCGATGCTCACATCATTGTAGCATGCTGCATCTGGTTGGATGGCACGGAAATCCCTGTGGTCTCGCTGCCACAGCCGGTTCTGTAAAAGGGGACAGACATTATTAATAAGAAAGCAAACATGTTCATTTACAAGTATTTCAGGCTATACTGACATTTGTAAAAAGAAAATGACATGTGGAGTGCCATGGCAAAGTCCAGTCAAAAGCGCCAGATTTAGACAAAAATTCAAACTAACTCCACAGACTGAGCTGTCCATATATCTGCACATATGAAATAATTCAAACAATATTATTAAACAATAATAATAAATGGCTATTTAAAACACGGGCTTGTACCCCCAGATATCTGATGACTGAGGGGTTGTAGTCGATGGTCTTTCGGTTGACTGCCTTCCGCATGCGCTTGCCATCGAAGGTTAGCTGCTGCATGGCCTGCTGCTGAGCAAAGTCAGGCCGCTTGTAGAACACCTGCCGCGGGGCCTGGTGCTGGAACCTTGGCATGTGGAAGAACCGCGGCGGGGTGCCGATGTCAGTCGCCATGATGGCTGGCCTAGATCTATGAATGCAGGGGGGAGGGAGGGTTTTTATCAGTAACAGCTCAATGGTTGATTGGCTTTAGCTGAAGACTTGACCACGCTGTTTTTCCATAACACCATGAAGACATTCAATATATTAAAAATAAAACGTACAACAAATTAAATTGCCGATATATGACATAAAATAGAGGTACAGGTTTTATTGCCATAGCATAACAGTAACCATGTCCATGAACATAATTGATTACACAGCACTCAATACACATCCTTTCAAAAAGCATTCAATGGAGACATAGTTTGGGTCCTTTTAAAGAATTTAAACAGTGTAATAGGTTGTGAAACCTTTACCCAAGCCTGTGTGACATCGACCTACTACCGTATGTATGTACTACATTATTTTCCGCCCTTCTTTCTACAGACAGCTAAGGGTTAAGTAAAACACTGCATATACGTGTAAATCCCATTTCTGTCACTGTTCACAAGCTAGTACAGAAACTAAAGATTTTTGTCAATAAAATGTTGCATCTGAACAGTCATTACAGACAAAGCTGTGACCAAGAAGCAAGTCACAAGTACTCTTTAGCACCCCATGTCTCAGTAACGAGACCAGAAACAAGCTGTTTCATACTTCCTGACAGGTGTGACAAAAATCATTGCTCACGTCCATTTATATTTAATAGCGGTGCATACAGGGAGTATTTGGGAGTCAGTTAGTAAAAACACTTGTTTGACACAGATTAACTTCCTCATTAAATATTCTCAAAGCACACGCCCCACTAATAACGTTTGCAACTTATTACTAAAGAACCTCACTTAACAATACTCCACCAACCTACTATTCCTATATATCAGTGAAAATGTAATCTGGAATCTACATCTGGAATATAAATGGTTCCATAGGCCAATTTTTCAATCATAAATTTTCATTAGACCTGATACTATAGATGAAAGCAACATTTGTAGATATTAAACATCAGTTAAGTAGAGAAGTGGAGTTTTATAGACATGTGAAACGTTCAAAATTTAGTACTTTCCTTAAAAATCATATCCATCAATTCTACAATAACAAGTTTTAATTGCCATCTTTACATCAACAGTGACTGAACCATATTCAAAGATAATCAACAATTACACCTTCTAGTTGACTACATTGATTTGGCCCATTATCAATATAAATGTTGATAACAGGCCAAAATAACCAGACCTTTAAGTTATTGCATGCTACCTCAAATACTATTGTTGATTAGGCCAACATCTTATTTTACTTATAGAAAGGTTAAGGTTAACTTTGCTGGATCCTCCTGGTTAACCTGCTCTAGCAGCACATGTGTTTCTCTGCTCCTAAGGCAGCCTGTTGTTGTGTTGCACTGATCTGACATTACTTACCTCGGTGATATGGTGGTTAAACAAGTGTCTTAAACACTAGTGGTCATTTATTTCAGTATTATTCAAACACATGTAAGAAAATGTGTGTAATTTGGCAATTTTTAAACACATCCTTAAAACTAAAACAGAGGCTAGCCAGCTAGCTTGTCAGGCGCTAGCAGAATTTGCGAAATGCTAACAGCAGTGTGTACTGATATGAATGATAGACTTGCTTGAAAGCTAGTTTGTCTAACATAAAGGGGAAAGCAACATACTAATATATCTGGAAGACAGACAGTGTGAACATTTAAAATGTGAAATTCTTCTTCCGTTGATTTATTCGGTTTAAACTCGCGTGACAACATAGAATTAAATGGCGCCCGGTAAAAGTTGTCTTCACAACAACAACGCGATGCTAGAAACTCACCAACAATATCCAAGCAGAGTAATATAGCTATGATTAACTAGATTCTTCTGAAATGTATTCTTTTTTTGTTGAATCATAAGCGTTTCAATGTTTATTTAATGTTGTTTCGAGCTGTCTTTTCTCGTGTTTAGCCACCTACGGCCTTCATCTCTGCGCTTCCTCCTCGTCTCTTGTTCGTTCGCCTTGGTGATTTTTCAACCTGACGTCATCACGTAAGTCGCGGGAGATAGTAACGTTAGGACGTCAAACGTAAGAATTATAAATTTTTCCCTAAAAAGGGAAACCCCTCTTACGCTGCATAGACATCTCTTATCATAAATTATATTGTAGTATAATTTTTATATATATTTGTATATATATATTTGTTTTTGAACATATATTCATTTATGTACACATTTTGGTTTCTTACGATGCATGCTACTCGTCTCTCGACAGAAAGAGTGTGAGTGTACACAGTTTTTTATTCATTTATCTGTAAGCTTGGTTGTCAAATGAATGCTGTCATTATATTTCCCACATTATATTCTCATTTTATATTCATACGCACTAAAACCATCCACCGGGAACAATAGTGGTACTAGGACCCAGGGCTGCCCTGACCGTGGAATGGCCTACCCCGGCATTAAATATAGACTCCTATTAGGGCAAAGTCAGGCAAAGGAGAGAGCTGACTGGCAGTCTAGCCTGAAG
Organism: Neosalanx taihuensis; assembly: GCA_030340665.1. NCBI lineage: Eukaryota > Metazoa > Chordata > Actinopteri > Osmeriformes > Salangidae > Neosalanx > Neosalanx taihuensis. The sequence continues at coordinate 12,527,026 of CM059300.1, read as the reverse complement.
AATGTTCAGAATAGTCAGTCACTATTGTAGACAAACAGTGTGTTTGCTTTATAGAAAGGGCAAGGGCATTGGTGGATTAAGTGAGTGTGATTGTTGGTACAAGGTGTAAAGTATTTTTGATATTCATAATAGTAATTATACTGTGTTTTTGCTTTAGGTAAGTATTGCTTGTGTGTCAATGTCTGCATTTGTGTGTATTGATGTGCCACAGTGTAAAATGGTATTGTGTGTTGAAATAATAGTGTTAATGATTTGTGAATGAATGTATAAACACAGAGAGAGGGGGCAGAACATCAGATATCCTGTAGTGTGTGTGTGTGTGTGTGTGTGTGTGTGTGTGTGTGTGTGTGTGTGTGTGTGTGTGTGTGCGTGCGTGTGTGTGTGTGATTAAATGTGACACGATCATTTCAGCTAGGGGCAGTGCACATTTCTGTTAAAGTCCCACAGTCCTACAGTACAAGATGCTTCAGCTGTGCAAGGTCACCAAAGCCCTGTTCATTAGCAACGCACGCTCAGCCTGCAGTGACGACCTCATCCAGCAGGAGGCAGTGACACTGTGTATCAACGTCACCCGCCAGCAGCCCTTTCCAGCATCTCATGTGGCCGTGTTACGCATCCCTGTATACGACGACCCTAATGAAGACCTGTACAGCTACTTTGATGCCTGCGCAGACCGCATCGCGGATGAGGCAGAAAAGGGAGGGCACAGTGTCGTCTACTGCAAGAACGGACGCAGCCGCTCTGCCACCATTTGTTTAGCATATCTCATGAAGCACAGGCAGCTGTCATTGGCTGATGCCTTTCAGGTAGGTGTGGAAAGCAGCCACTCTGTAGATGAGTTCATTTGTATCTGTATTCTGAATGGTCTAAGCCAGTGGTGTCAAACTCATGCCTTCGAGGGCCAAGAGGGTGCAGGTTTTCATGTCAACCAAGCACTGCACCAGCTGATTTCACAAACGAGTTCCTCTAATTACACGAAAACCCGCACCCTCTTGGCTCTTGATGGCACAAGTTTGACACCAACGCCTTTCCTTAGGTAATAGTATCAGATTGTGTGTGTTACAGTTCCAGTGTTACTTCCGGACAAAAACAAATGACTATTCCTCTTTTGCAGAAAGTGAAGACCTCTCGCTCAGTTGTAGAGCCCAACCCAGGGTTCTGGGCCCAGCTGGAAAGGTATGAGCAAGAGCTGAAGAAGAGACGTGGGGAGGCAGATAAAATGCCAGCTTGAAGGAACATCTACCTCTCAACACTGTTGGAACCAGAATGCACCTTTAAACCATCCAGAACCTGTGAAATATAGGTGCAGTAAATGCTAAGTCTCTGTAGTAGCCTGCACCCTGAACAACCTCGCATCTTACACCGCTATGCCTTCAATCGAAAATCTTAACGACACGGAATGTGTGTTTAATTTCAATGTCAGTACATCGGCCCTGTATTGTGTGGCCAGTTCCCTGCCCTGCAACCAATATATAACCGAGCCCTATATTGTGAAATTGGAGAAAAAAAACAGCGCCCATTCATACCTCCAGGGAGAAACATTATCCCAAAAAAGAAAAGTATAAGAAGCAATGCTATTTTGTGAAATTGCAGGAAAATACAGAGACGCATTAAGATCTCAAATGTCTTAAAAATTTGTCATCACGGACAACTTCAATAGAACTTTTAGAGCAGCTACACGTGAAACAGTATGCTCAGGTAATCTCTGTACCACTGTATCTACATCTCAAGGACTTATTATAAGTACACTAGTGCTTTCAAGATGCATTAGGCAGAGCTGTAGTCTCCAACCACTGTGAATTATGGTGTGTATTCCTGTAGAAGTTGCAGTGATTTTATGCCTTTGCAACCAGGGTTTGAACAGCAAATGCATATGATGTTTAGCTACCTTAAAATGACTGTGAATTGCACAATGAATTACAATACATAAAATAGGTGGGTTTTTATGGGCCCCATATTAGTTTTTCAAACCTTTGTGTTTGTTTGTGTGTCTAGATATACATATATATTTACAAAATATGAACATTTCTGCGGCTTACTGCAGTAGACATACTTGTAGATATGTTAATGAATATGTAGATATGTGTATTATTGCAGTGTGTAAGAGTGTTTCTAGGATGTTATCTGCTGATATCTGCTGAGTAGCAAAAAATATGTTCATGTTCACCACAGCTATATTTCTAATGGGGTTAAGAGAGAGGATCACACAGTAGCATGATCATCTTAGGAGTGTGATCATGTTGCTGGCATTGTGATCCGTGCCATACAAAAGCTTCTGTATTAATGACCATACTGCGAATTCCCTTTAAAACGACAGCAGTCAACCTTCTATCTGAATTATTACCAGCTTGTACATGATGCATTGTGCAACTCAGGAGACTGGAGTGTGTTGAGACAGACCCAGTTTATGAATCAAAATTGACCCGTTAACACATTATGCTTGGTAGCCTACTAACAGCAATAGAGGAACACAGTTGGCCGGAGGCTTGAAGGAAAAGGCTTCAAAATAATGATGAGCTCAAACATGACAATTGCTGTGACAAACTGTTTCACTGACAGATAGCCTAAGAATACATCTGTTTGTTTTCCTGGAACAACTATTCAGCTGTACGTATTATTTAGGATCTTCATCATAAATTACACAAATTACAATAAAGAGTCTCTGTCATCTTTGAGGGTGTCAATCTATTTAACAAAGCAGCAAAAATTACATCATTAAAATGATGGGCTGAGTGCAACTGAACTGAAACCAACATGAGATCAGGGATGATCCTGGTCCCAACTATCACGCACGCTGTCAATCCACACATTGTAATTGGAGACCTTGGTGTAAACCCCAAATTTGTCCAGTTTTCCACAGCCCTCCCCCCATGACACCAAGCCTATGACAAACCAGGTGTTACGGTAAAGAGTGACCATGGGCCCACCACTGTCACCCTCACATGCGTCTACACGCTTGCCCAGCACACCTGCGCACAGCACGTTCTCGGACACGTTGTTGATCATGTGGCGGGCGCATGTGCTGTGGTCGACCAGCGGTACTTTGATGACGTTGAGGGCGGAGCTAAAGCGCTGAGAATCCAGGCTTTCTTTGCCCCAGCCAGACACCACAGTGAGCGTGCCGTTCAGGTGGAGCACTCGCTCGGCGTGGTTGCGCTCCGGGAGGCACGCCGGGATGATGTATTTGGAGAGGGGTGCGGGAGTGGTCAAGCGGAGCATGGCAATGTCATTATCTATAGTTTTGCTGTTGTAGTTTGGGTGTGGGATAGCTTTAGCTACCTGCAAGGTCACCTCAGTGCCCTCCTTCTTCAAGCGCTCATAGTCACCTGTAGTATTGAAGGGCTTTTCTCAGAAACATTAAACATACTTTCTCAAGGCATTACCAGAGTAGACGATGAAGATGAAGCGTTTAAATTATACATAGAAATGACTTACCCAGTTTGACATGGAAGCGTATGCTATTAGTCAAGCAGTGGGCTGCAGTAAGTACCCAGTTGGGATCGATGAGGACGCCTCCACAATGGAACTTTCCCAACGCATTAATAATCAGAGCCTACAGACATAAAATCCATCCAGTTTTCATTAAATGTACTGATCTCATATCAAACTATAGGTAAACTATAAATGTCATATGGTGTACTGTACCTGCCAGGGGCTTTCCCCCTTTTTGCCCACTTCTCCTCCCATAAGCCAGGGAAGTAGACCTGTGACGGGTTCACTATAGGAGTTCTTCTCTGTCAGTAACTGTCCACAGGCACGATCATCTTGATTCCAAAAAGGTAGGGAGAGAAAATATGTGACCATTTGTGCCCCCAAAACATGTACATCTTCACTTGGACTAGCACAGGCAATGCCCTGTAAACATTTCACACGTCTTACCAATAGGGCGACAAGTTCTGGAGTTACTTTGCAGACGGTATCCCTTGATACAGCTACATGTTCTGTCCAGACTGTCCTGACTTTCCGTGCATATATGATCGCAATCGCCATTGTCAATCGAACAATTTGTGGCTGTCTTATCTGCAACAAAAACCCTGGTAAATGGTCTGAAATTCAACCAAACCTCATGACCTAAGAACACAAGCATAATAGAGTTGGTTGTAAAAAGGACTTACGATAGTCACAGTGTTTTCCTTCAAAGTCTGGATGACAAGAGCAAACATATTTCTGATAAAGGTCCACACAGGTTCCATTCACACAGGGATTAGGTTTACACTGGTTCCCATCTAAGAAACACCACAGTATGATATGAACCACAATGTGACAGTTTCCAATAATTTATTGAACGCTAATATAGTGGGCTTGCTTTTACAGAGAAAATCAACTATGTGACTAATAAATCCTTTGAACATACCTGAATACTTTGTCCAGAATTCCATCTGAAATCAAACTCACAAAAAATGATTAATGAAGAGCTTGTTTGTTTCAGACAGAACACAATGGGGAAAAAATGCCTTATCAGATACCTTACCGTGGCCTCTCTGGTTTGGAAGATTTCCCTGGCCTCTTCAAAGTCACACTTCTCCTCATTACACTCACGCTCCAGAGAAGGGCTCTTCATCTCCTCCAGAAAACTGTTCGCTCTTTTAGTGCGGAGTAGCATGTGTGCCTCAGGGCCACTGGAGAACACTGACCAACACAACCAGGAGTTATTAAGTTGGACCAAGAACAGACATGGTGGGTGTCAGATATTGAGTGGACTATGAGATCCTGTATGAGACAAGTATGAGATGTACAGTTGTCAAAACGCAATGTTGCATCTGTAAATTTATACATAAATGCAGCCATAAAGGCTCTTTCAGAAGGGAAAGAATGGAGAAGAATCACTGAATGGAGGAATAAGGATACTTAAGAGATGTACAGTTGTCAAAACGCAATGTTGCATCTGTAAATGTATCCATAAATGCAGCCATAAAGGCTCTTTCAGAAGGGAAAGAATGGAGAAGACTCACTGAATGGAGAAATAAGGATTCTTAAGGAAGCTTACGGAGGTTTTTGTTGAATGCATCATTTCTTACCTGTCATACTCAGAACAGAGGCTGACCACAAAGCGAAAGCCAGTGACACCCACAGTAAGAGGCTGCCCATGACATCAACAGGCCCTTCAGCCAATCGAATCTGTAAAAAAAAACGTGTGAGCCAATGTGCTTGAGGGATGTTACCTAATGTTTATGTTTAACTTGATTTACCACAATAGTGTGTGTTCTGTTCAATTCTATAAAGTGTGGAGGAGAACTTTTCCTTAATTAAGATTACTAATGTGTTGGAAAATTAAAGATAGCGAAGACCAACAATCTCTGTCTAGTTTCTAAATTTCTGGGTGAGAGCTTGAAGGAAGAGACAACTAAGTAAGATATTAAAGTGATATTTTTTGTTGCACATACTGAGATACTGAACATTTCACAATTTGTGAGTAAGTTTTCATAAACAGTTCACAGCAATAGCTCAACATGGTCTTGTCCTAATGATCATGGATCAGAAGGAAGGATCTTTGTGCAAACTACCATTATCTTACAACCCCATCAACCACATTTCTTTCAGTGACAAATAGCCATTTTAAGCATAGGTATTTCACACCAGAAGTAACATTATTGGTATGTCAGAAGAAATAATTTAGTAGACAGATTTAATTTACTTACATCCTGAGAATCAAGGACGGGACAGGACTGATGGATAAACTGTTTAAACTGTGTTAATGACTAACTATAGATGTTTACTGCGAGTCCACAGTCTGACCTGGCCAACGTTCTAATACAACTATTTCCTTTTATAGTTCCTGTAGTGTCATAAAGCCATGCCTCTGCAAAACATTAAAAAAACTTGTTGTAATTATTACAGGATGAAGATAATATTATATTTAATGAATACATTTATTAAATATACCAAGCAAAAAATATAAATCATAACTCATACACACACACACACACACACAGACACACATGGGCAGATGTATCTCTCTGCGTCTCTGATTTCAAGAGTTTACCATTACTTTTGTGTAATCAAGCAGCATAATACACCTTTTTATTTGATATGGGTCAGAAAGAGTTAACATGACATGGATGCTTTTGAATACTTGGTATCACCTTCAAGTCTCTCTCCATTTCCTTTTATAACTGTATCATAGTGTGCCAAAACAGCTTCACTATCAGCATATAATTAATATATTTCATTTTTCATCTAGGTTTAACGGATATTCACGTTGTAATTATATCCCATATGTATATATCCTGCACCGTAACTTTGTTAAGAAACATTTCATGTTAATTTCTTTATTGCAAAACCTGTTTCTCTAATGCCAACAACAAACCTCTGTGTGCTTACAGTATATCTTGAATCACAGCTCTTCATAGATGCTTGATCATTACTGCAGCTCAGGTACAGGTACAGTGTCACTGTATTGCATGTACACCTTGGTCACTCACATCCTGCTGTACATAGGGGACAGCTTGCTCTAATAATAGAGCTCATAGTTTACATTGTCATCCTTCAACGTGCAGTATGAGCTCACCTGACTTGTCGGCTCACTAGGCCATTAGACAGCAAATTCTGCTATACCTCACTGCTAAAACTCACTGCTATACTTCACTGCTAAAACTTAGAGCAGGCTCGATTTACCCCAGACACACACGCACACAAATTCACACAACCCTTATTTCCAAAGTCTTTTCCGTGATAAAAAGCCTCTTCCATGTCCAAGGGGAGCAGACTAGCTCCCTCCAGAGTGTCTGTTCGAGGGTGTGGAAATGAGGCCAGTTATTAGGGTTAGGCATTCATGGTCCTTTATTGTCATTGTTCTAGAACCTTGTTTCGATGGCTTGGGTTTCTCTTGTCTCCTTGTCGTTTATATTTTCACAGAACCGCCGAGTATAATAGGCTCGGCTCTGGTTCCATCAAGTTCTGCAGAAGTGTTTCAGGTGAAGGGAGGGGTCATTCCCAGTGCACTGTTGGAACGGTACTGGCCATATTGATGAAGTGTCCCTGATGGCTATCAGAGTTTGGCCGGTCACCAGGGGGTCTGTCCTGTATCCTGGAGTCCATTAGTGGCCCACCTGGTCTTCGCCATGAATGAAGCCTAGACACAGATCAATAAGATGGATAGATGGATGGATGACAACTTCTTCGAAAATTGATCCCAAAGGGGAAATGATGATGACAACTGTGAACATGGAACACAAGGATATATTTAAATAGAAACATGTAAAAATCAAGCTCTAAATAAATCACGCATCAAGTTACATTAATACGTGTTTGTAACCTAAGTACAAATAATGTAATAAATACAATACCTGAAAAGGATTTGTTGCATAAACAATGGCATTACTTCATCATTTTGACATGTTCACAAGCCATGAAATCACGTTTCTTCTTTTTCATCAAAGTCACAGAAACCAAGGTTACATGTGCAGTATGTCACTGTACTTAGTTTTAGTTTTGCTTGGAATACAACAGTGACCATTTACTTAAAGGAACTGTATAGCTGCTATGAAAGCTCTTGTCTGGAACAACAGAATAATGTACTGAAGTAGGGCAGAGAAGTCTACGGTCTCTGGAGTGGTTATAACATTCAGTCGTCTCAGAGAGATCATCTTTCTGCCCCAGCATCTTATCTGCCCATCAAAACCATCTCTGTAATCAAAGAAAGAGGCACAATGGCGAACGAGAGGGAAAGAGAGATTGAGTGCTAGATTATTGAAGTCAAAGGTGAATATTTGAAGAAAAAAGACTGGATAAAGAAGACAAGTAAGGTAGAGAGCTAAGCAAGGATGGAAGCTGGGGAAGAGGGGGTGCGATAGGGGAGAGAAGAGAGCAGTGCTGAGTCCTTCCAAGTGAGGGTGGAGGGTGGAGTGTCTGAGAAAAAAGAATCACTCTCTCTTTTCCCTCCTTACTGTCTTTTCTTGTGATGACTGTTTTCTGGACCACGCTGTTTATGCTAAGGTCATCTTACAGACAGAAGCCCTAGATTCTCTATCTTAAGCACAAAGAGGTATCGCTTCCCTCCCATCCTGGCCTCAGCTTGCTTTGTCTACTGCTTTAGAGGGTGTGATCTTGGTAGAAAGAGGCGTTGTTTTGGGCCAGGCCTATAAATGGATCAATGCCTCTGTGCTGCTCATCATTTCGCCAACATCTCAAGCAAGCTGACAATGACAAAACACCTCACAGGAATGGTAAGTCTTATTTATGAGTGGTGGTTAGTTTGTTTCAACGAGGTCTGTGTCGATGAGAACGCAGGAGGTATAGTTGCAAGGTTAAACATTACAGTATTAGTATTATAAACATAATTTGTGTTTATCAGTTGTCTATAGTATTGTATCAGTTGTCAGTTATCACAGTGAAGCATCTCTGTTTATTTATTGACAGAAGGCTTGTATGTTATTGACAGAATGTTATACATTTTGATCACTGGTAATGAGTATGTGAATCCTATGCAGTGGAATAGGTGCAGGGACTACAAGCATTTGTGGACATTTTATGTCTTGGTCCACATTTCATGTTTGTCAATATGACAGTCAACTGGACATTTTCAAGTATTGGTAATATCTTTGAGGTTAGCGGAAAACATACTACCTCATCCAATGTTACCAAAAAGAGAAAGAAACTTTAGAGGAACCAAATTATGGATGATGGCAGATTTTCTTGCTATAACCAGAAAACTAATCTTTTCTTCTATTGCCATACCTCTGCTCACCTTCTTCTCCATGTTGTCTCTATAGATGGAGCTGGTTCTGCTGAGCTTCCTGCTCTGCTCTTCCCTCTCCTCAGCTATGCTCTTACCTGACCCTAGAGATGGAGGAAGGCCTCTACCACCCCCCTTCGACCCCATGAATCCAGCAAATGAAAACTCCACCACAAACTACAATCCATACCCCATGCCTCCCGACATGCCCCCCAATGTTGGCAACCCCATGTTAGCCCGGAGCCTTTCAATGCCCCTTCCTGAATTCCCCATGCCAGGACTTCCTGTGCAGAACATGTCTGAACTGTCACGGGATGGAATGGACCTGCTAGTGGATCCAACTGGAATATCCCAACCAGACATGACGTACTGTCAGATGCTGATGGAGTCACCGGTACCCATTCCTAACGACCAGGTGCCCTGGTTCTGTCTTTGCTGGCCCTGCCAAAACAACAGACAGAAGGGAGACAAAGGCGACAGGGGCCTGCCAGGCATGTATACTGCAGCTTGACAACTACTGGAATGAACATTTGCACAATACTAAATGGTGAACTTACAGAATTTCTCTTTGGGGTTTCCTTTAACTACAAACAGGTATTCCCGGTAGTCCCGGGATACGAGGACTGACAGGTTTAAGAGGTCGTCCTGGGTTTGTGGGTGGCCAAGGACCAAAAGGCAAGTCATTCCATCCTTTAAACATACTTGCATACAATGTCCTAAAGGAATACATCATTTCTACATATGTGCTCTGAAAAAGATTCGGTCAATTTGTGTCAATACCTCCCTTTGCTTTTTGATTTCCCACAGGTCAGAAGGGAGAATTTGGTGAGAGGGGCGTAGTTGGGTCTACTGGATTGCCTGGGACAAAGGGTGACCTTGGTCTCAAAGGTAGATCACAATTCATTGATGCACATTTTTCTAATTTGGACAAAATCACCTGTTCTCACCTCACTCTGTTTTCTGGGTAACTTCAGGAGAGAAAGGGGATCGTGGTTCAGAAGGACCACCTGGAGATCAGGGTCCACAGGGGGAGTCAGGTGTGTGTCCTGCATCGTGTGACCTTGCACTGAGCCAAGCAGGACCACCAGGCTTACCTGGACCTGCAGGGGCCAGGGGCCTTCCTGGTGTAGAAGGCCCCAAAGGGGATACAGGCTCCAAGGGCAGCATGGGGGATGTTGGTAGACCTGGAGCCCCTGGGGTTAATGGTCTGAAAGGGGATCAAGGAATGAAGGGAGAATGTAACTGTAGTGATGGGGCCAAGGGGGCACAGGGGATACAAGGACCTGCAGGGCCAAAGGGACAGCAAGGGAATGTAGGTCCCCAAGGTCCTATAGGCTTAACAGGTGCCAAGGGGGATTTTGGGGACACAGGAATGACAGGGATGCCTGGTCCATGCACTCCAGCCATCATGTCCTCTTTCTCAGCCTCCCTTGCCACAGTGTATCCTCTGCCCAACATGCCTGTGCCTTTCACCACAGTCCACACCAACCAGCAAATGAACTATAACCCTTCCACTGGCGTTTACACGGCACCAATCAACGGTACTTACGTCTTCAGCTACCACCTTGTGGCCTTCAGCAAAGTGCTCAAGGTGGGGCTGTTCCTTAACTTCAGCCCTGTCATCAAGACGACCGAGTCCACAAATTTGGCCACAGCCAGCCATCAAGTTGTGATGCACCTGACCATGGGGGACCGGGTGTGGCTGCAGGTAAAAGACAGCATCACAAATGGCATGTACGCTGACTCTGAGAGCAGCAGCACCTTCTCTGGATTCCTCCTCTACCCAGACTCCTGTGACATGATCTTTGGCCGAGACTTTATGCCACCTGTTCATGAGGGAGTATACTCATGGGGTGATATGCCAGGCCCCAGTCCAAGCCCTACCCCAGCTCCCTAAACAGAAATAGACAGATTTGTGTCCTACATCCATTACACACACACACACACACACACACACACACACACACACACACACACACAAGTACAGTGAAAAGACAACTCCACACCTGCTCTCGTGCTCTGAAATACGAGGACATGGTTTCCAGTCCCAACACAGCGCCTTCTTAAGTCAAGACTTGTTTTGAGCAGTGGCTTGTTAGCTGTAGGTTGTTTGTTGTTCTACCTTAAACTATTTCTTGAGAATTTAATTTTAATATTACATTTTTGTTTGTAGTTAAAATCTTGTAGCTAAAGCACTTTATATTCTCAGAAAACATTGCATTAGTCAGGACATTGAGATACAAAAATACTTTTGGACTTTGCATCTTCCATGGCCTCCCACGCTGATCCAACACAATAAAAAGAAGATATTCTTATCCTCATTAGATATTTACTCTTATGTGCAAGCATCAGCTGAAATATAAATGTTTGAGATGTGTATTAGATGTTTAACAGAGTTTTATTTTTTGATTAATCAACAGACCAAATTGAATATTGTGACGTAATGTCTACTTCTATGAAAAGACAAATGTATTTTAGATAAGACGAATGCATTAATGAAATACACGACAACTGCACATGAACTGTGATGACCTGATATGGTGGATTGACACGAATAAATAAAAACAAATAAACCATCCCTGTAGTAACTGAGAAAGTGAGTCGTTTAATGTTTCAAAATTGTACTGTGTGAGTGTCCTTTAGTGAGGTTAATAATATATAGATATTTTTCTACTGGTTAGGTTCGTCATTAAGAACAGGTACTGAAACAGACAGCCTGTAGATTTAAATTGAAATGACATAAACTCATGCTCAATAAACCCACTACCATCTCTAATAATAGCCTTAAATAACTAGTCACTGTTGTTTGGACCACTGCCATTGCTTTCTACTCAATGCTATCTTCTTGCTTAGCGCCCCATGAACGTAGGCCACAGGGTTGCGCTGGTACAGAGAGGGAACCTTCTTCAGGAAGCAGCCTCACCCCCAGACACATTGCCTTCTTCTTCATCGTCAACCATCCCTTTTAGGTAGGAGCGCTTGAACTCTTCAAACACCAGCTCCTCTTCCAGCTCACTGTTCACAAGATGTACAGACAGACAGGTGGATGAACGGGCAGATAAGGGAAAGAGAGAAATGGGGAGGAGAAGTAAGAAATGATAGGGAGAACAGAAAAAGACAGGAGGACAATAGAGAGTTATGAGAATGAGGACAAACAAGATTTGTCAGATAGGGACAAAAGACAGGACACAGAACAGAGCACAGAATATAGAAGCTTTCAGATAGACAGATAACAGAACATTTTGAGAGACCATGTGCACCACGTGTTGAAGAAATTGAACTGTGGTGCACATGGTCTGTGTCAAAATAAAGCATTGTCTTTTAGCACTTTGTGTGGTGTGGTTGAATTGTTGGAGTGTGTTGACATACAAGGTGCTAAGCGGTTACATAAGCTCATCATGTGGGATTGCACGTGAAGAAGACAGAGGATACAACATTATCTTACCTTTCTCTCACTTTATGAGGCAAACGCAAGAACACAAGAATAAAGGGAATTATACTTTTTTGTACATGTATATAATGTGTAATTTTGACGATTATATTTTCTAATGAAACACCCACAAACACATATTTAGAATTCAACACACCCAGATCAGGCTTAGGATGCATTAGTTGGAAAGGTATCTCAACCCCGACCTCACTGAAATCAAACATAAAGTTAAGTAACCATAAAAAATGAAAGAATATTCAGTTTAAAGCGCAATTATTATCAGGAAAGAATCACTTTGGAGTTTTCATACCTTGAGCCCATCATCCTTCATAAAATAAAAAGACAAGAAATATCTTTAGTCGTCAAGTCCAGAAGAAAAAAAGTTATGAAAATGCTTCACTTTTTTTGCAGCCATCACTCAAGTTGTTGTAACATTGATTTTACATAGTTTTTCAAATCTAATAACCAAATCTACCAATGGGTACAAATGAGGTAACTTGAAGCTGTATTCTGTCAAAAGCATGAAAAAGCACACACTCATACAAAATCACACACGAGTACAAAATACTGACCCTCCAATAATGAGCTTGACCATGACTCGGTAGGAGACCAAGATCCCCATAACCTCTTTCAGTACACCTTCCTTAATCCTTTGAGAAAGAAGGAGATGGATACCATACAGTGCGATGGATGGATAGTTGGTGTAGGATGTATGACATATATAGAACTGGCAGACAGGTAGGCAAAATCACTTCAATCACTATCCGTAAAAATTACTTCATAGACAAAACCCTGTAATATACGATTATCTCATAAACATGAAACCATACTATGATTTGACATAGCCACCTTCATCAAACCTGATCAAACTCACAAGGTTGATGAAGCCAGATTAGTGTCTTCATGCTTCAGTTTTCCATCCAGAGCTATGCCATGCCTGTGTTTATTATAGCTTAACAGGGGAACCAGAGTGTACTTCTTCTGCAGGGTTGCACCAGCAGACACCGAATCGCTGGACCAACACAAGAACATGGAAGAGAAAATTCTAAACTTCTAGATCTTATAATATATATAGCAAAGGTTCATGTCACTGACTGAAATGTTTTCTTGTGTTGCTTCCCTGGTAAATTTGGAAATGTCCTCGATTGCTCAGCTGATGCTTACCCAGACTCATTTAAGGCCACCGCCTTAACATAGTTGTCGTTGGAATACAGGACCACGTTAGACAGCTGATCCACTACAATGTCCAAAAAAAGATCAATCAAAACAGAAATTCATTCAGAAATATTTTTAGAGATTTTCGTTCTACATCACTTATTCTGCCAACATTATTCAGCATGTCATCTCAGGTCACTCCCAATCCTTCTGTTTTTTAGATATATATATATACTGTATTATATCAGCATTTATATATAGTGTTTGTGTGTGCGCCATGTAAAATGTTTTTTAACTAACCTGACACAATAATGTTCTTCACATTCTTGTTTGAGCTGTTTGTGACATTGACAGTAACAGTGATGGGCTCTCCATGATAATACGTCTGCAAGGGAAAGCAGGGATGTCACAGAAGTCCCTGAAATTCTGTGGCCAGCAGCGATTTGGATCAGAAGACAATGACAATAAATCCTGAATCAGACTGGAGAACACGAGTTGAACACTTACCCCCTTCTCCAAACTGGCCTCAAGGTGCAGGGGCTTATCAGACATGACAAAGTCCCGGGTGGTCTTAGCCAAGGGGGCGTCTCCTCCTGCCTCCGGTGCATACTGCATCTTCCGGATGATCAGACGCACCGTGCTCCTGCGGAAGGTTCCAGAGCACGGAGAGACAGGGAGGAACGTCATAGAGAGAGAGAAGAAAGAATAGAAGAGAAGGGCGCCAGTAAGTTACTGATGCTGTTTCCAATACAATCGATATGATATATTGTAGTTTGTATCTTTGTGTTTATTTTTCAGCAACTACATTTCCTGACACATGCTGAGCCAGAGGTAAAAAAGAAGAAGAACTCTGCTAACCTTTTGCGTACCTTGGCGTCCTGGCTCTCAGCGCTGAATGCTTTCACCTCAAATTCCACGGCACAGTACTACAAAAACCACGACAGAGAATGCTGTACATTCCTGTTCAGTACACACAGACCACAGATGTATAGAAAGAAAAGGGGGGATGGGGAGAAAGAGATAGGGAGAGAGCCAAAAGAGAATGAAAAAAGAGAGATACAGAGTGGGAGAGCCAAGGGAAAGAGTGAGAGAACGAGAGAGACGCAGAGAGAGAGAGAGAAAGAGAGAGATTATACCTTCCCAGGTTCAGAAGGACCTGGCTGGAGGCCCACAGAGCAAGGAAGGTTATCCGGAAACTGAAACAAACAAACGCAACAGCAAAACACTTTGAACACAGACTCCAACATGAATGTATATCTGCATTGCTTTGAACTGGAATTGGCGTGACCACTGGCTGTTTGGTAACTCAATGACTTCTAACCAATAGTCTGTGTGTGTGTGTATATGTGGTATTACCTCAAAGAAGAAGGGGAAAGAATTTTCTCCCAGTTTACGCAACAGTTTCCCCTGCGTCTTGGTGTGTACTCCTTGCTCTTTGTCCTGCAATGGTGGATAGACCTGACGAGTGGACATGTAGATCTCTCTACGGAAGGCTATCCCCAACACATCTGCGTCATCCCGCCCGTAACGAAAAACGCAGGACAGGGTGACAAAAGCTAAGGGACGCAAAAGACACATACTGTCAATGTCAAACGGCACATAATGGTTGTGCAATACTCTCTGACGGATGAGGTCCTGCTGTAATTGATGTTTAGTTTGTTAGTGAGATGATGCTACTGGAATTATGATGACATACGGTTAGTCGGAATGAAGAGAAACAATAATTCAACATCAAGGCATAAAAAGACTCATACACATTCACCTTTTCTGCCTTGGAGGACTTCAGGGTCCACCAGAATGACGCCATCTAGAGTTCAGAAATAACACAGATAAGCAGCAGGCCTTTTGTAGTACAATTACATCAGATGTAGGACCAACTGATGTACGAGACTGATATAAAAGGGTATTTAATTTACATTTAAGTTAAAACTGTTAGACAAAAAAACTTGCTTTAGACCTATTACATGTATACATACAGTTATTTGTGACTTCATATACATATTAGATCATCTGTTGAGTTACTTGATCAAGGACTCACCCACTGGGTCTATAGAGTCCACACGGTCAACAAAGTCCCTTTTCCCCATGTAAACTCCCACCTGCATATAGGTCAAGGGAATCACCCATGAAGTATTCACATACTGTAAATGCATTAAATCCCTCTCTCGCTTTTGCTCTCTCTCCACACACACACACACACACACACACACACACACACACACACACACACACAAACACACACAAACACACACACACACTTTATTGTAGGAACACATTTTAATTGAATTTTCCCCAAACACACACATATGCATGACCAGTATTTACCGATTTGTCTTTGGACATCTTCTTGAAGATGACGTTCTTTGAACTCATGGTTGCAAACTTGAGAGACTGTAATTTGAGAACTATTGGAGGAAAAGGCAAAGAGATGAGTAAGATTCTGTTTTCAACCGAACCTCAACTATTACCTAAATGGTTATGTCTGTACGTCTTTCACTGTTAGATTGGGAACATGTAAGAGATACTTAATTAAATGTTTTATCGAAGAATTTGCATCTGCATAGTGGAAAGACACATAAAGAAGACAGACTACAAACACACAAACAATCTCAGCTACACACACACAGACACACACACACACACATACACACCAAAGTACCAAACAAAAATAAAACAAAGACACACACACAAACACAAATTACCTTTGCAGGAAGATCAGAGAATCGAAGAGAAGCAGTTATGGATGGTTCCTCTATTTGTACCTTGTTGTCTGTCAAAATATCTTGTGACCGAAAAGGTGAGCCGGATGCAAACTATCAACCTCCCCCAAAGAAAACCCAAGACATAGACATTTGATTGGATGGGTGTCCAGACATACCCAGGCACCCATGCAGCTTTCCTGTGGCTGCTATACCTGGCTGAGAGGATTTAGGTAGGTTCCCCTTGGTCAGCAAAGTCAGATTAAATGCAGAAAGAGAGGGGGGTGAGCGATATAAAGAGAGAGAGAAGAGGTGCAGGGGATAAAGAGAGGTAAGAGGGACAAAGGGGATGAATTGAGACACTCTTTATTTTAGAAACACTCCAGAAACACTCACATTCCTTCTATACATAGTTACTGTAAAAAGTAAAAACGAATATACAGATTCAGAGCAATTTTGTTCATTTATAGGCGCTATGGATGTTGATTGAACAGAAAGACAGAGAGAGAGAGAGAGAGAGAGAGAGAGAGAGAGAGAGAGAGAGTGGTATAGGGAGATGTTCTGTAGATGTTGTAGGTAAGCTGTAATCCTCTGTTCTTTTCATCAGCAGGATGAGGTCTCCAAGGAGACAAAGGTGGATTACATATATTACATTGGGGATTATACCTGCACACACTCACAAACACATGGACACACAAGTCTATGTGGCCATTCTTGTTAGGACTTAAAACACAGCAGGTGTAATGTAATACCTGCTAGCGCAAAATAAATCTACTTAAATTTAAATGTTTCACTATCGTTAGATAAAAATGCCTTACCACATGTGTTTTCATTAGTATATTAGTTAAAAGTTTATTTGTATTTTGTTTTGGCAAGATTTGCAAATTAGTAATTTATTAGGTCTACACAGTACAATACACGGTAGAAACCAGGAATTATATATGACTTGCATGAAATGATAATGACTGTAAAAATGTATGTACAATAAAATGTTTATTAAGAAGATCACAAATTCCACCAAAACTGATCAACTTCCAAAATGAATTCGAAAAAAATCTTGATTGTACATCAACTTCAAAACCCTAAAAAACAAAAGTTCAATGTATAATAAAGACAAAATGGGGGTACAAACAAGAAGGCATGTGATCCTTTCTGTATAGTAAATGTAGCAAAGTGTGGTAAAAAGGAGACTGTGTGGTCTTAGACGTATGCTCTGGAATCAGATTCAGATTTGGTATTGTGAGTGTAGATCTTCTGAGGCTGTGGGTGATAAGCCCTGAATGACACAAACACAATATCATAGTCAGCCAGAGAGACAGAGATAGACAGAATGGCAGACAGACAGGCAGACATGCAATTTATGCAACAACAACGAAACAAACAAAAAATTGTATGAGGGGACAAAATATCATAATGGAAAAGGATTTTATAAACAGATTAGAGCTGCTTTGTTATGTGGAAGGTGACTTCCTTCCTTTAGACGACTAAAGTTTCTTACGCTTTTGGTCTTCCAGCACTGGCCCTCTTACAGGCACAGCAGAGAAGGCCTCCACCTAGAATGGCCAGAGAGGATCCACCCCATCCCATGAAGAGACCAGTGCCCAGTTCAAACCTGGATGAACAGCACAAACAAGACAGAAACATTAATTCTGTCATAATCGGTCAACTTATATCGGACGCTAAACAAATTCACTACAATTCTCTGGCCACATCCACTTACTTGACGCCTCCGAAAAATGGATTGTTGAAATCTTGCACCACCCTTGTGGCATACCAAGACACTGCTATCATAGTACAGAGCCCTGTGAGAAAGACAAAGAAAAATATTCAAATTTGACAGGATTCTTAACTGGAATCCAGAAGACTACTGTTCATACTAAAGATAATGTATCTTCAAAACAGCTAACATATACAACTCACACAGTGGCCATGAATAGTGTAAAACATTATAACTTTACATCTACATACATTAAGTTATGAAAAAGATATAAGAAAAATCAGTAGTATAGCTACAGCAACAGTCTTTTTGTCAAATTTGAATTCTGCAGTAAGATGGCCGCTATAGCAGCCTCAACATATAACGGATGAAGCAGCTGAGAAACACCGGCAGGGGACGTTGTACAAACGTTGTAAAAAAAAAAACCATATCTGACTGAACTCACCAGAAAGAACGGCCAGAAGGCCGCCGGTGAAAGCAATCTTGCCCTTGGTTGGCTCTGAAGCCGAGCCAATCTTAATGCACTTTAACCCCAGAAAAGACACGATCATGCAGCCCAGGCCCAGGAGTAGGGATATGATCATCAGTGCACGGCTCGCTTGAACGTGTCCTGTAGAGAAGAAGGGAGATTGTTAGAGATGACAGTCTATTGTAACATTTTATAGATTGCAAACCTCATTTAGATTTTTTTTGCATTTAATTATCCAATTAAAACCATATATAGACTACATAAATAATTAAAGAGACTGTTTTAAAATTTTCCCGCCAATTTCTTTTCAAGCCACAAAGAAAGAACAAAACGGTGACCATGACTAACTCAAACATACGAAATCTCTTGGATGACAGAAAGACATAAAACTAAAGCCCTTGACATCCATCAAAATGATGATGGACACTTCATTTCAAAGGTTGTGTAATTCATACGACACGAAATATCACTAAGCCACGACTTGCTCTGAACTGATGTGATGGAGGGTAAAGTTACAGTTCTTACCAGGCAAGGCTAGAAGAGATTCAAAGTCCCGACACTCAGCGATGCCAGAGCTGCTTTCAGCACAGGCATGCCACAGGTTCTCATACTGCCGGTTAGAGATGATCACGCTCCCAGAGACGGTGGACACCTTCCAGTAATCGTTACCGAGCGCAGCCCCAGTGATCAGCCAGCTCGTTATGCACATTAAGAAACCAGTTGCTTCTATAGCAGTCGACATGGTCCAAATGTTTCACGACCAACACGCTTGATAAAAATAGATAAAAGTCCAAATGACACCCAGAGGACACTCAAAATTTTAAAAGTGAAAATATGTTCACGTATACTAAGCCCAACCCAAACTATTGCTGAAAGTACCACTTGGATTTTAGAAAACACAAGTCAAAATATGGCACTCCAAAAAAGAGCGAGTTTGAATAAATCAGCGTAGAGAACTGAACCTAGCAGTAGCAGGTGTGAGGGGTCGTCTGCTAGGGAAGTTGTGTTAACCCAGTGGTTGTGTTTTCTATATCTCAGTGCCTTGGCTGTGACTTGAGGACTTTACACCCTATGGAAGGCCATAAACCGCACCCTCTACGCCCTTCCCCATCTTCCTCTTCCATCCTGTACAATGATGATGATGATGACAGCAGACCTTTCCAGCCTCGCCTAAACCAAACTCGATACCAGTGTTCTTGCTCATTTGTGTCCAACCTACCCCAAGTTTTGATGATGATGATGATGACGATGATGATGGGAAGGATGAGGTTAAAGGTCACCAATGCTTTTTCCAAGAACATCTTTAAAATATTCCAAGGCAGACTGTAGTAGAGCCTTTATTTCACCTATTGTTTCTTGGTTTGATGAAACCAGTGTCTAAGTGTCACTGGGCTAGGACAAACCAGGCCTTAATTCTTTAATAAACATGTATTAATGAAATAGGTATACAGCTGAAGTGCCATTAACATTTGGAATGGATTTATATTGAAATGTTTTTTTTGTTGCCTCAATCTATACTGATACTGTGCCATTGAGTTGTCTGAACAATCCAAACAAATAAACTTAGCCAAGTATTAATAATTTAAAATAAACCGTCCTTGTGACTTGCAAAACTGTGAATTCTGCTATGAGCATGAAAGCCATTACAGAACGTGAAACTAGGTTACTGAGAACACTTTTAAAGATACAGTTGAAACTGTAATATATTGGGTAATGATCACCATAAAGACAGATAAGGTTTTATGACATACAGGATGAAACTCCTGCAGCAGTGGAGAGTACCTACGCTCCTGTGATGGTGACTGTGTGTGTGTCGAATGTGATTATGTAGTCCTTTCACAGTGATATGGTTCCCACCCAAATTAGTTATTTGGCAGAAAATAAAATATGAGTTTTTGTTGTTGTAATTGTCACTGTTCAATAACTGGCTGCATTTAATATTCTGGAAGCTATTTCAAACAATAAAAAAATAGATATGTCTACATTAGATATAATACATTGTGAAATAACACAATGTACATGTTTGACCACTTCCACTTCATGTTCGCACAAAACTAGACTTTTACAAGACAAAAATAAGGAAGTTTTATTCACTCACAACTTCCTGTACAAGGTTCAGCAAAGTAAATGAATCATAGCTACTGTATATTGTACACTACCAGTCAAAAGTTTGGACTAATTTTCCCATTCATTTGAATATATGTTTTGAATGAAGTAACGGATGCTGGATGAGTCGTTTCATAGACCAAATAATTAAAACATCAGAGTCACTTTCAGTCATGTGATCTATCAGGAAGTTGGTAACAGGTAGCAGCGGCTTGGTGACCAATCCTGTTTGAACGCTGTCTGAACTCAATATGATATAGAGGAAACAAATAGAAGAATGTAAATTGTAAGGAAGTTGTTTTCAGAAAGTATATCATCATTCATGAACCTGCACACCATCCCCCATTCTGCCACCTACTTCTTCATTGGGTTTCAGGGTAAAAAAAAAACACACATAGAGACAGGGAATGAAAGCTTGAGTCTTTATGCTTTTATTGTTTTATGGCTTTAGTTAATGGTTGATCATCAGCATTAGAGTCCAAAGTCTGTCTTTTCTCCCTTCAGGCACACATTTCTAACCTCACAAACACCTTCTAGGATCAATTGTGAAAGAGAAACAGATACATTCAATATTACAAATGTTATCCATGTAAGAGAGTTTAGAAATTAGAATATTAGTTTAAGACGCATATGTTATAGTAATGTTTAACTACATTTCTCCTTTTTCGTCCATGCCTGATTTGGCACAGCCTGCCTCACATTCAAAGCATGTAATATCTTTTTTTTCATTTCTAGCGGTGGTGAGAAATAAGGTTCTGTTTGTGTTTTCAGAAGGGAATCCTGTCTCAAAGAACTTCTCTTAGATTTCACTGCCCCCTGCTGTGGCCTGTCCGAAAAAAACATCATGCTTCAGCTAGTTCAACTCTTCTGCCTGCATATTTTGTATGGTGCTTGTGCTGTATGTGTGGTAGGGTTGAGAATGTCAAACAGGCTTTTCAACTATGATGTCTACAGAAGCTTCCAGTCATTCCAGTTTGTCATGGGAGTATATGAACACTTTCATATATGCATGAGATAAACAACTCCTTCATCTTAGTATTCTTCTGGTCGGGAACTGTTGGAAGTACTACTAACAATCAATTATGATCTTGTTTATGTAGAGATGACACACTTGATCATGGTTGATGGGATCACAATGCTACAAAGCTTAGTGGAGTTTGACTTGAGTTTATATTTTTGGTCTAGTGGATAGTCCTAGACAGAGTAAGTGCAGGAGGAAGTTAAAGAAGTTTTTATTGTTCATAGATGAGAGCTATGATAAGGAGAGGAAGATTTTTTATTAAAAGCATGCTTCTACTGGTCCTCAACCTCCACACCAAATGTAAGTACGGTTTGGAAAAACAACATTGCATGTTTTTATTAAGGTATTTGAATACACATGGGGGTATCAACAAATTCACACAAGTTTTTGTGACATACATATAAATTTTTATTAAATTTATATTTTAAATTGTACTCTGGGTGCTGCACTTTGCTGTGCTGCTGTTGCAAACTGCAATTTCCCCACTGTGGGACAAATAAAGGATTATCTTAAGTGCTTATTATACCCTTATTGAAACCTAAAACGAGTAGAAATACTATATGATGAATAAATAAACACTTTAAGCCACCAAAATACCCAAGTCCCAAACCTGTAAGTCTGCTGGACATCCCATTCCTAAACTATGGCCCATTCCCATGGCAATTTGGAACTATGTGGTGAGTTTGTCTTCTCAAATGTAGGTGTCTGGATGTTACCTTCACCAAGGGATGTGACAGTCAAGTCAATAAATATGCGGCATGTGGTGAAATGGCGCTACCCTCAGTCCACCTTTAGCACAACTACGTTCAATGTGCAATTTCAAGGGTGAGTCTGTCGCCTCCTAAACATTACAGGAAAGTCTTCTAGCATGTTCATGAGAAAACTTGCTTCATCTCCTGGGCTATCTCTTGACTTGCATCACAAGTTAAAAAAGTATTTAGTATATATTTGTTTTCATTATTTTTGGGGATATTTCAAATAGGCCAATGTGACTGTTGTGTTGGGGTTTTGTCTCCCCAGAGAGTTTGAGCTGAGTTTCTTGAATGGAAGCTGGGAAGATGTGCCTGAATGCCAGAAAATAACCCAAAATCAATGTGATCTGACCTCTGACCTCAGCTCAGACTCAGACTACAACGTCCGCGTACGGGCGGAGTGCAATAACAGAGTCTCACCGTGGTCAGAGCTCAACAAACCATTTAACCGGAGAGACAGTAAGGCATAGAGGAGCATGAGTCCCTTTGAAGCTACTAACTGGTTAAACCAGAAACCGGTTTACTTTGTTATCTAATTCTATTGACTCATGAATCATTTGAGAATTATTACAGCTTTTGACACGTTTAACTCGTAGCATGCATATCCAGCATCAGAGGAGGTCAATAGCCTCAGTTCATTTCACAATGTAAAATGTCATTTTAGATAGTTATTTTGATGTGCGACCATGTTTGATTTACCAGAGTATGACTAAGAAAATCTTGTCCCCCACAACAGCAGTCCTGACCGTTCCTGACATGACTGTGACAGCAATGGGAGACACCCTAATGGTATCATTCCAAAAACTGCCCCTTACTGGGGTAGTAATAGTGTCAGAGTGGAAGAGAGGGGAGGAACTCAGGGTGAGTCTGATCTGCTTAAACTCAGGGCCTTTTGATGATGGACTGGTTGGGAGTGCAGCCTGGAAAATATGGCAATAATGAAACTACATTAAATTCTCCTTGTTCTCTCTCTCTCTCCTAGACTAAAACGCATGTCATTCCAGTGAGCCAGAACTTACTTCACATAACCTCCCTGCAGGAAGGAGCAGAATACTGCATCAAGGCCCAAACACACCTGGACTCCCCCAACAAGAGCAGCAGCAGCACTGAGACACAGTGCATCACCATCACAGGTAAATGCTTCACAGCTGTAAACATCACACACACACTGACCATTTGAACTGAACTTCAATGGTTGATGAAAACCTTGCAATAAATAATGATTTTTTTTTTTATATGAATGCATCAGACTGATTTAATGCATGCATTGTTAATGTTTTGGTTAAGATAATGTTATCTGGTTTAAAAAAAAATCTACTATTAGAATGTGCTCATTTAAAGAACATTGTTTTCTCAGGTCGTACTGCACCTTGGCTGAAGCCTACTACTGCTACTGCTGCTGTGATATTGGCATGCCTGTTATTCACTCTCTTTTGGTCAGTGGTCCACTGCAATACAGAGGACTGTCAAGCCTTTTTCCACAAGGAACCAATGCCTGCCTCGCTGGTGGTTATTACGTTATTCATAACAATCTTTACTGAATCTAGTGGCAGGAAAGAATTTAAATTATATATACACTTGAAAACTGTCTATTCTTTTCTTTTTTTTGTACAGAGGATGGATTTCAACACAATAACAAAGCTCCACTTACCAGAGGACGTCAGTGAGTCAATCCATTCATTTATTCTGATCGATCAAAAATACACATAAGTTGGAAATAAAATGACGGAGGAAGAAGGAAGCCAACGAACCAGAAGTGAGGACACTGGTGAATGAGCTTTCATTGTTACAGTACTGGAGAACTTGGTGGAACTGACATCTTACAACTGCAGAATGTACGGACAATGTGATGACAACGGGACACATTACAATATATGCCTGAACGTCAGGAATTATGTGTGTTAAATGTCGTGTATCAGTGAGAAAGGAATTGTAAGCAACTATGTTTTATTATGCTCTGGAATGTAAAACACAAAAAAACTTGTACATTACAGTCAATAGCATACAAAGTTCCCTTCATGATGTAAGTCTCTTTAAGAAATGTGAAACATAAAAAAACAAGCAACTATACAATCAAATCCAGGCTCTTTAAACAGTGTGAAAACATTGGCACAATAACTTAACAGCTGGTTAAGGACATGCTCCTTGTATTTTCTACATGTTGTTACCAATAGCATAGCTTCAAAATAATAGTAACATTAATTGAGACATTCAAATTTCATCCTTTTTTTAAGTCAAGTCATATGACAATTTGCAAAGCAAAGACTTACAACATTTACAAGTTTGTCTGTCCTCTACAAGGACAATGTAACAGACTTTAAACTCTAATCACAGTGTTTTTGACTGAGGACGCTTTTCCAGAACAGTGGTATAGCAACGCACTTGAATATCTGGTAACTGTGTTGTTGCTGAGACAATGTACTGTGGTCAAGGTAAGTGATGAGGGGTACAGAATAATAACGTACCAAAGTACTCCACATTGCTTTACAAAAGCAAAAGTTCTGGCCACAAATACAAATGTTCTGGTAGCTACCAATAACAGCATGGATTTGGAAACATCTATTAAGGCAAAAACGGTTTGCCTTTTATTTGAATCTTCTCATTGGTGTAACAGTACCCCAAAAGAAAAATGATTTAGCCTAATGTCCTGATTCCCACAATTAAAGCTTACCCCAACGTATCCAATTTAGCAAAGTAGTAATCCATTTGGTTATTTGTCTTGTATCAGTAGTATCAACTGACAATGACAACCTACAAAGAGATCGTATAGTACATTTCGAATCAAGCAACCTGATTAGATGAGAACCAACAAGACACAATGCTTGGAATGGTATCAGATTGTTACCTCTAATGAGGTGAGAACATACCCAACTAAATCAGGTTTAACACTGGGGCAGAAAAATATATACTTAATCCAATAAGATTGCACTAATCACAGACTTTGAAGAAAAGCAATGGCTTTGACCCATATGATCATGTTAGATCATAAACTACAGCCTGAGTATTTCACAGGCCCCTGATGTTTGGTCAGTAAGTATCTGGATTTTTCACGAAAATGTCTGGTCCCCAAAGAACCCCACTTGGTTTTCAATATGGCCCTTTAAACATGATGCACTTAGTCATGGCCCACTGTCAGAACACATGAAAGCCCCTACACAGGAGGGGCTTCTGGTTCCTACATGTGAAATCAAGTTATATGTTGATGTCCAAGCGGATTTTGTGTTCAAAGACAGCAATGAGGAGCATAATGGCAAATCCCAGCAAGATGCCTGCATTCTGGAGCAGGAAGAAGCCACAGTGGCTGAAGCCGTGGTCCCCAGCATCATTGTGGAGCATCTCAGGAACCTGTAGGCCACAGCACAGCCTTTCTTAGTATCAAGTTTGGGGTTGATCATTTTTCACTTCACCACTGAAATCACTTGCACTGAATCACTGAAATCACTTGCTGTAAACTTAAGACAGGAGATTGGTATGTTTTTTTTCTATGAAAGAGGGTTATTAGACTGTGGGGTTGTCAATGGTTGTGTTTGCCAGTGGCCACTAGGTGTCAGCCGTTGCCTGAGATGAACCTATCCTGAGATGAAGGCACATGTTAATGACAGCACTATTCTCACGTTTCTACTGTCGGACAGTGAGTGTTCATGCATGTGTACGTGTTCATTCTCAGACACGTGTGTGTGTGTGTGTGTGTGTGAAGAGGCCATTTGGTTTTGAAGGCCAACTCCTTGCAAAGCTAAGCACAACTTGACACCTTGTTCACTTCGCGGAATTCTTTTTTTAACCAGACTTGCTGCATCTGCAGAACAGGTGGTGTTGAGTTGCGGCTAAATCACATGAGAGAAAAGACTGATTTGTCATATACTGACCTGTGCATGTCTGAAAACACACACAAAAAAACTAGTGTCCCTCAAATGATTTGTTACGACCCACCAGTCTAATTTCCACTTGTCTTACCTGGTTTGTGAAGAAAGTAATACCCAATGACACATGTTCCAGCGCCTTACCATGTCCACCAACGCCACATACATGAAGAGCCCTGCAGTGAGGGCGAAGATCCACATGCAGACATTCTCAGCATAGTGGCCGATGAGGATGCCTGTGATCATGCCAAGGTAAGCCATCATGGCAGACAGCACGTTGTAGAGAATGGCCTGACGCACGGTCATCCCAGCCTTGAGCAGCACAGCAAAGTCACCTGACAAACCAGACACATCAGCCACTAATGACCAAAACCTCAAAACAGGACTTTGTTAAGTACTCAATACAGTATTCTTGAAATCAAGGGTAAAAGGTTCAAAAGGTTTTGAATGTATTTCGAGACTTACCCAACTCATGAGGTAGTTCATGACAGAACACAGCTACTGATGTACTCAGACCACTGGACAGGCCCTCAGTGAACGCTGCACCTGCATATATCAGATAAGAATGTTTTCATCCAACAGATGTTTTCATCCCAAGAGACATGCAAGGGAAGATCAGCACCAATTTCATCACTTTGCAAAAAGTGAAAACACCATAGATACATATGGTAGTAACATCTTTAGGTTAGGACAGCTTAGGTTTCACTTAGTTTGGTTTCACTTTCTTGAAAGTTTGAAAAGCACCTCCATCATCCTTCCACAAGCTTCTCTAAGGTTCTCAGTGCTTAGTGGACAAATCCCTGCATTCTTTCCCCCTCTAACAGTGAATCATAACATGAGTGTACCTATGGCCAGGCCGTCGCTGAAGTTGTGCAAGCCATCCCCCATGATGACCATCCAGGCGAGGGCAGCCACGCCAGCCTGCTGGAAGTGCTGCTCCGAGTACGAGTGGGAGTGGCTGTGTGGGTGGTGGTTCTGGGAGTGGTGGTGGTGCAGGATGTGGTGGTAGTCGTGGTGATGGTGGTGCATGTTGTCAGGCTGGCCCACCGTGTCGTGGAAGTGCGAGTGGCACTTGTTCTCGCATTCCTCTGCCGTGTAAGTGCCTGAGGCCGAGGCGTAACCCTCCGGAGTGATGACGGTGACCGGGGGCGCTAGCATCACCTCCTCCTCCTCTGCCAGGCTGCCCCCATGGACACTGCTGCCATGGTCCCCGAATGTGCTTGCACCATTAGTTTCCAAATCTGTGGATGTTTTGAGCCCATTTGAACCAAACACCTCTACTAAATCAATCAATAATCAATACAATACAACAGATGGTAATATTATGCATATTACTATGCTAAACTAGCTTTCCAGGTTAACAAGGACAACATGTCTAATGTACCCTCAACTGGCTTCAGATCGTTCTCCTCCAGCGCGGGCAGTTTCTCAGTCTCTACCTTGTCGTCAAGACCCCATTTTTTCGGAACCTGTTGGATCAACATGGCTTAAAGTAACGTTGAAAACGTTGACATTTACAAGCCTTAAAAGAAACGCGTGTGTGGAAAAACCTTCGCTGACCACTAAGCTTGAAGAGGTACAAATAAAACTGGTTTAATCGATCGGAATCGAAACATTGACTAACAGATGTAAAAACATTGACAAGATTGCTCCTTCACCTTCTTCTTCCTGTCCTTGAACATCTTGCCCAGCGTGAGGAAATGCTCGATCAGGAACATGATGTAGACGCCGCTGAGGGCTGTCAATCCCTTCCACACTGGATCCAGGTCATACAGCTCCTCCTCATCACCATGAGCACTGTGTCCAGATGTCTCGTTCAGATTGTGATGGTGGTGGTGGTGGTGGCCTCCCTGAGACTGTTTGGGTGACATGTTTTGGGTGGCATTCATGTTAAACTCTCTGTAACATGTACATGATACCCTAGTAATATCACAGAGAATACAACAATGATTCAATAAGCTTAAAGATTTGAGACACTGTAACTTTTAGGTAACTTTTTGTCTGAAGTACCTCTTTACGTTAAAGTAAGTCTAACTGAAAGTAAGGCTTAGTTTAAGGGCTTAAAAGCTAAAAGCATGGTCCTACACACCCAAAAAACATACACTTTATAGAGGCGTGTCGGATGCAGAAGATTTATGAGACACTTAGCAAACGAGTCCCTTAAGATTTTAGATCCACTGACTGGAGCGACGGCTGACGAGTGTCACTCACGTGGGGGATGAGGTGCAGGAAGGCGTCTCCACTGAGCGTGCCCACAGCCAGAGCCACCAGGAAGCTGAGCAGGAACTTGAAGAAGACACGGTTCATCAGGGGAATGAGCACCACGCCCGCCAGGGACAGCAGGCTGATGACTGTGATGGAAACAAAGCCTCCAACCCATGCTGGAACACACACACACAAAACACACACACCATGTTCAGGTTTGGAACTTC
Source organism: Neosalanx taihuensis (assembly GCA_030340665.1). Lineage (NCBI taxonomy): Eukaryota > Metazoa > Chordata > Actinopteri > Osmeriformes > Salangidae > Neosalanx > Neosalanx taihuensis. The sequence continues at coordinate 12,498,711 of CM059300.1, read as the reverse complement.
AGTTCTAGTTCTCGGAAGAGTTAACTCCAGAGTTTATGTGGAGAAGGAGTCTAACTCTTAAGACTAGAGTGTGTAGACATTGGAACTGACACATTTGGGTAATCACTGATGTATTTAGAGGTCTGCTCAAGGTGAAATTAGCGGGGAATTACCTGCAGCAATGGAGTCTTCCTTGGGTTTTTCATCAAGGTCAGCCTCCTGGTTATGAGGGTGCTGATGACTGTGGTGGGTGTGCTGCTTATGGTCTGTGACAGAAGAAAGCATACCCTTGGATGAAATGTTCTTGGGAGCTTTCAGAAGCAATCTTTCCAATGCTAGTGCTCTAGCCAAAAATGTCTCTCTGTCACAACAGAAAGGGAGCTCACTCTCAAATGTGTTTTCTTGGTGTGCAAAAATGTTGAAAAAAAAGCTATCTTTCTGGCGAAAGGCACATTTTTCCATACGTTTATGTAACTGTGTGCTGTTGTTAATACATTATCTAAATGTTCCACAAAGCTATCAGCCATGTCAAGGTCAGTCAGAGGGAACTGGTCACCTCCCCCTGTCCTGTGTTGCATCAAGCTGCTCGGACCTTTCTCTGTATGCGTATGGTGGTCGCCATGTCGAATGCAGGACTTTGTGTCAATCTGGTGGAGGAGGGCAGGGCAGAGGTAGCTGAAGTCGCTCATAGTGAGGACTCCCGCTCTGGTCATCCCATGGGAGGTCAACAGGCTGGAGGCATTAAGACACTGGAATAGCAATAGTTCAATTGTAAATAAGGCATTCATCAAACAAAAAAAGGTTGCATTTGATTTTGATTCAAATATATTTAGGCATAGGCCTTTGTGAAACTTTGTGGGACAGCAAGTATAAATAAGGACAAAACTAACGCTAACCCCTCAAATAACTAAATTAAAGTAAAAAATTAATTATTCTGTTATATTGAAGTTGTATCTTACCTCTCCCTTGTCTTCTACATGGTCAAGACTTTGATTAAGGTGCTTATCGTGATCATGATCATGAGAGTCCTGGTCATCAGAACCTTCCTCCATGTCATTGGGTGGTTGGGTTCGGTCCTCTGACATCAGCACATGTTCGGTCATCACTGCCTCTGTGACACCCAACTGTGTTTGATTGAAGTCATAGTCTGCCTCCCTGCGCTGGCGCTGCTCTGCGGACTTCAGCACCACGTTGGTGGTGTACGTGGGGGTGGTGCTCATCTCCTGACCAGAAGTGGTGGTCTTCTTCACGTACAGATTGTGGTGGGCGTCCGAGCTCTCCACCTTCTTCCCTGGGGTGGGCTCCACCTCTTTGGGGACCTTTGGCTCCATGGGGGCTTTTTTGGGCTCGGTGGTTTCCGAATGACTGTGTTTTTGTTGTTGGTTGCTGTTGTGATCATGATGGTGGTGAGCATGATGGTGGTGATGGTGTGTGTGACCATGTGCCTCAGCTTCATCGTCTTCTGCTTGCTCGTGGTGTTGAACCATCACTTTACGGATACGGTCAAGGCCCACACTTTGCAGCAGACGCTTCAGACCGGATATAGAGATTGTTCCATTTTCCCCGTACCTGCATAAGTCAAACAGATCTTCATTATTACTACAGCTAGTTACGTGGATGTGCAAAGCCAACATACAAATAAGCTTGGAATCCTTATGAGTCCATTACGACAGCATACCTGTTGAACAGAGCCTCCAGGTGTTGCCGTTGAGTGTGCTCTGCCATCTGATTGTCAACTGTGGGAAGAGGGTGGACCCCTGTCCTGTCCCCAGACACTGTGCTGCATTCTGGACCAGAGTCCCCATTACAGTATGGCCAGTACAGTGTATAGATACACAACACTGCCACTGTCCACGCTACCATCCCCTTTAGAAAGAAGATGAAAAAAAGAGTTGTACATTAATGGCGTTTTAACCATTGAGTGAGTGCTGGTGATAGCTTGCATTTTTGGTTTAGTACATTATAACTACAGTAGCAGTGGTGAAATGATGTTACTAGCTTATGGACAGGCTTTCGTTGTTCATCTGGGAAGTGACTCGCTACTGGATCTAGCCTAACCTTGTGAGCTGTTCATAACACGGTGTTTCTACTTTAGGTGCCTACAAGTTGAGACAAATACCATCTGCAAGTGTTAATGACTCGGCCATACCAACATACAGACTATAGTGTAGCCTAGTTAGCAGTTAGCTGAAAACTACTGTACAACATTGCCGACAGTACAAAGCAAGCTTCAATACCATAATATTAACACCTCGCCTGACTTTGAAGATAGATATCTAGCTCCGGTCATAACATGGCGTTGCCATGATATTTCTAGTCGCGCATTAGAACCTGTGTTACATCTTAAAGCAACAATAATGCGCAGATCTGGGCTCCATCTTGGCCTTGCCATATGCTACAGGCCTGGAGAGTCTTTAAGGGTAGAAAGCAGACCGGGACTCCTGTGGTGCAACATTGTAGTCTGCTTTAATAAAACAACTGAACGTGTGTCGTTGTCTGTGGGTTTACGTTCAACATCAAAAGTGAGCGCCACAAATTGAATGTATGCACTCTGCACTTGTGCACAACTTGGGCCGTGTGCACAACGTGAACATCAAACACTATTTAACCGGAAATTACTTCAATCCATTGAACAAAGTGGAATGCACGCGGTACCATGCGCGGTACGCCCTCGCGCCGTAAACACACAAATGATATGCATTGATTAACATCATGTCGTATCTCAGCAAAAAGGACTTACACAAAATGATCGGTAGTCGTTTGATTCCGTGTCTTCTTTAGTTGGTGTAGTAAGGAGACAGATGCACAGAAGTGTTTTGGATTAAAAAGCTTTCCTTTTTCCTGGCGGCCCACTTGAGGTGGTGTCTGGAGGAGGATGAGGATCCGTGTGATTGGGCAACAGAGGAGACATGTGATGAAGGACGATTATTCATCCCGGAACGGCACAAAAAAAGGAAATAAATGTTACACATGCTTATGCATTTGGGACTGTTTACCCATAACACCATTACTGATCGTTAGTTACAATATTTATGTATAAAAACTGTGGTTTATTGTTAGATAAAATACGCTAGTTTCACATTCTACGTTGTGAACATCTCTACTGTTAGATATTCAGTCATTCAACATACACGGTCACTTTCTCAAAAATGTACCCTTTTAACCACTACAGTCTTCAAATAAGGGAGGGTATGCATGTGTATCAGTCAGTGTGTGTGTCAGTGTGTGTTTGTCAGTGTGTGCGTGCGTGCGTGCGTGTGTGTGTGTGGGTGTGCGTGTATGTCTAGCAATTTACATACAAATGAGCCGGTTGCAACTGAATGACTGGCTCTGTCTGCTGTAGGCTGTCAGTTGGGGGTTGAGAGGAGGTCTCAGACAGGCCTCATTAACTATTCATGCTTGGTTTGAGCGTTATAATACAGAAATATATATATATATATATTTTAAAAAAGACGACTCAGCGATGGTGTATCAGACACATTTCTTGATAATAATAATAAAAAAAAACTTTTGTAATAACCATAACCTATTGTTGTTTACATTACAACAACTATTACTAGTAGTCTTTATTTCAACATCCATCAAACATATATATGATGTTTGGGTTTATTCACATGGAGAATCAAATGTTCACTGGGTCCTCTGATGTTGTTGCCAGTCTGTCTCCCTTCAGCCAGGCTGCCAGTCTTGCCAAGACACAAGGGAACATTGTGGCATTGTTCAAACCAGACAGTGGGCAAAGACCCTGCTACAGTATTGATGAACATTTTTAATGGTTTTGGGTTGACCCATTTCTCATACCATACCAACTGCCATCACTAACAGTGTCATTAAAATGGTGCATACACAGGGAGAGTTTTGCTCGTCTTTTACTCAAATATCAATGTAGTGTGTCATGAAATAAAAACATTTATGAATTAAAATAACCCAGACTTTAATATGTCATTCAGGTAGGATTCTGATTACTATACATTTGACCAAAGTATTTTTCTCAAAATCTCAAAAAGGTTAAATATTGCTGGGCATTATGTTGGCACTTTCTTTTTAGCATTTAGTAAGAATCCTTCTAAAGAGTAAATGATGTATATGAGCAGAATTAAGTGATTTGTATTGCACTTATAGTGCACTACAGATTCTGACCAAAAACATGATTGTGGGGAGTCAGGTGGCTGAGCGGTGAGGGTGTTGGGCTGGTAATCAGAAGGTTCCTGGTTTGAACCCTGGCTGTGCCAACAGGATTTTGCACATTTTGTGCTAGGCACTTCACCCTACCTTCCTCAGGGGTAATGTACCTGTACTTGCTGTAAGGCCCCCTGGATAATAGTGCTAAATGCAGATGTATATGTGCTGTAATATTATATGGAACCACTAGAGGACACTCCAACTCAATGCAGTGTGCTTGCTTTACCCTGCCCACCAAGCATAGTGCTGTGTGATAAAAAAGGGGCTTTATAGCTTCATTTTTGTGCCATTCTATGTCTTTTTTCTCAAAAGGAAGTTTGTGTCACTTCTGGGGGTTTGTGTAACTGAATACATATCATGTTTTGTTATTTAGAAGATCTGAAAATATAATGTATGTTTTACATGATAAAGCATTCCTTTACCCAGTTTTAAGGTCTGGGTTTAAAAAAATACAATAATGATAATGATGACAAATAACAGAGTGGATTTTTTGTTGTTGTTGAAGAGTTAGTAAATAAACATAATTTCACAGTCTATCCAGACACCAAACTCCTCTCTTAAAATGAAAAAAAAAAAATTATCTGCGTTTTCATTAAGCAAATGTACCTTTCCCAACCACTATGCCAACAGTCTATCAATCACCTCTTGCACACTTTGCTTCAATCCCCAGTCTATTGACCTTTTACTCCTTGATCTCTGTGCTCAACAAGCACACACACAGACCCTCAGTGGAGTTAATCATAGCCAGATCCTAACATTAGACTTTTTAAACTTCCATCCACCCTGGCCCCCCCAACCCCACTGCCCCAACCCCTCCCATGGGAATTTTATCCTCTTTGAACGTTGAGCGTTGAGCATCCAGAGTGGCCATCGGGGTACAGGGGCGTTAACCTGCTCCTGATTACGGTTGGTGGGGTGACCTCCAGACACCAGACTGGCCCCAACATCCACCCTGTGTAACCTCATCGGTCAACAAGTGCATCAGTCACCTTAATGAGCAGCAGAGGTCTATTTAGAGAGAGAGAGAAACAAAGAAAGGGACAGAATGGGCAAGAGAGATACAGAAGAGTGGAGAAAAGAAGAGGAAGAAATAAAGACAGAGAGGAGGGTCATAGGAAGTGCAGCTTGGGGGTAATGAGAGCCAAAGGTCAAGGGTGAACCAGGTGTTGGAGAGGTCTAGTTGTTAAAAGGTCATTTTTGCTGTGTGTTCACTTCATGCATATGGGAAGGTACTCCTGTCCCTACCTAGCAAGCAACCTTTTATGGGATTCATAAACATTGAACATCATGCCTGCTGTTTTCATTTGAAGTGTGGTTTCTATTCAATTTAAATATTAAATTCGGGTAATTATTACATACTTACACAAAAGAAATCCCTGCAAAATATGCTGGGAAAAATGTAATTAGTGATCACAAAAGCATGAAGTGAAAATTAAAGCTAATGGTGTGGGATTTGTTCAAGTGACTTGAGAGAAAATCCTCATCCTGTTAAATTTTTTACTGCTCTGCTTTCTGAAATGGTTGCCATAGACACATTAAGACTATGGGGGAAACATTGAAGAAAAGCATGACAAAGGTGAACCCCTTAGCAACTGGGCATAAGAAAGTACAAACCACAATTTTAACGCAGACAAAAAAAAAGAATGAGTAAGACACAGTGTTTTTATATGACAATAAGCACTTGGTTCAATAAGAAATAACTGCATAGTCCTTCGGTCAACAGCATGCAGTAAGTGATCAGATGCAATGAACCTGGTTTGATTTGAACATGTGTTCACTCATTATGAACTGAATCATGATTGAAATGTGACAGAGAATGTATTGTGACGGTGACAAATACTCCTCTTAATCATTCAAATGAACGCATGTATTTGTTGATGAACAGATGCCATTAAAACAAGTGTCTTCAAGGGGGTTCTGTATGGATTTGGCCAGTACAGAAATTTAATTCACATAGTGATGGTCTTTGCTCAAAGTATTTTGCTGCTTCAGTCTCTTGTTGTTATTCAATTATTCAAGCTTTGTTTTCTTGGCCAGCAATATCTGCTTTGCTTGGCAGTATTTGGACAGTGGAGAGCAGAAAAGCAATTATTATCCCTGTGAGAGACAGCAGAATGGAGTTTAGTTGATATTCTCTGCCCACATGATTTTCTGAATGCTCCCTCAACCTAGGTACAACTTTACCAGTCATTCATTTCAACTCGGGGACAGTGTGACAACACAGAACACAGACGTGTGTTGTGTTAATTTAGGTCCAGTTTTAGCATGCACATCCTGTCATGTATAGATCTAGTTCCTTAATTCTTAACACCACCTTAATCACAAATTGGTTTGTGACTGCAAGAAGACCAGCACACATGCAAATGTCACAAAATGTCAACTTGTTTTTGACTAGTGACTTGTGACACAATGGTACAGAAACCACATTATTATTACCTGCATAGCTATAATAGTATAAATCAAACTGTCAGTGAAATACCACATTGTATATGTGTGTGCAGTTAATATAGTCTGCTCATAGAACATCTTCATATCTCTTCAGGCTGTTGCACTAGATCCTCATCTACATTTGTGAGTATAAAGTCACTCCTCTGTCACCAAGTGAAGTCCTTGATCTGCTGACAGCTCTCTAGCACATGGCTGATGCAATAACACTCTGATGAACTGTCAATATCACAAAGCATCTTGTTACAGAGGCCCAAGATGAATGGATTGTCAGCAACAACAGTCATAGATGGCGGCTAGAATACAAGGAATTTTCAGCCTGCTGAAAAGGATCTCAATACAAAGATACAGAGGCTGTAAATGACAACAACTGGGATTTGCTTGTATGTGACTTTATGGAATGGACACAGCATGAGTTCATAATCAAATGCAGTCAGTTTCTCTCAAATAAAAAAGAAAATCTGTGATTTTTTGGTTAGATTAGTGGATTGTTCTTTGACTAAAAGAAAGTATTTCAGTTGGAAGGCAAACTTTGTGCAGGTTGCATTTCAGGGAAAGGTTTTCTACTGTGGGGGAAGGGGTATTGGAACCATGATTCAGGCACTGAACCACGTAGTCAGAGCAACACATCTATAAGATCCATGATTGCTATTTGAGCGACTTGTTTCTCAAAGGTCAACTCTGACTTGACTCTATCACCTGAATCAGATCAATGGAAGCAACTCCTGCAAACTGTGATCTTTTTATATGGGTGAATCACTTGTCATAGTGAGAGGTGAGGGAGGAATGGGAGGTAGGAGTTAAAGGAGGGTGGATGGTGGTAGAAAAGAAGTACTGGTATGGTGATTGAAAAAATTGACTATACAGGTTTATCATAAGTCTATTTTGCTGATACGGACTGCAAGTGAAGAGCGTTTAAATTACAATAATGTGATTCTAGATCTTTTACCCAACACTGGAGTCCTGTTTTATCGACAGATATCGATACTATGCACCAGCTTATCGCAGAGTACACACAAAAAGAGATTTTGATCATTTGTCAAACGTCAAAAGATACAAAATGTTGATAAAACACAATAGTGTTTTGCATTATTGTTATTGTGTATTTATTATGCATCAGTCATCAGGGAACGAGCACTGTCAGGTTTCTCATAGACACTATTTGCCTGATATGCTTGTTTACCTGTGTACACCACAGGGTCATCAATTTCATTTTCTGCTGTTTGTTCTCAGATGTGATGAGTTGTATTGAATGACTGCTCATGCTGGACAAATCTGTCTGTAGGGGGGATTAGGGAAAATACAAGGCAAACATGCAGACTGGGGTTTAGTGACTCTGGGTTTTACCCCATAATCTCTGCTAGGAAAGAGCAGCGGGCACCTTTGCCAGTTGGAGACACCAAAGACATAATGCCTATTTAACCTTGTGTATAGATTGACAAAAAAACGATTGAGAATTCCATGGTTACCCTTACTCCATAGCATGGGGTACTTCCATGTGTGGCAAGGCTGCAATTATGTATAAAAATAATAAGGAGCAACACCTTGTTTTGTTCAAACATCTTGTAATGTCAAAACTGCTTTGAGGATGCTACATGGTTTTGCAATTTGACTTCAGTGTACAAAGACAAGATTTTATTCATTTTCATTCAAGAACTCGGGGGATATTACTTTCTTTATTACATTTCAAAGGTACTCACTGGTAACATTTGTCTTTAACGACAAAGCTTACTATGAAGATTGGATTCTCTTATTCTGAATGACACTGTCATCTCAATGGAGATAAAATCTTTCAAGACATTTTCCTTCTTTTACTGAAAGAGTTATTGTTTTTTAAGCTTTGATATCGCATTCATTTAGAAGAAGATTTTATCTAAAGCAACATATAAATAATGTATATAGAAATACAGAACAAGGTCAATGAGAATTGCACCAGAAAACATTTTCTAGTAGGTTTTTAGTTCCTATTGCACAACATGGTCTTGCCCCACTGTAATATCCTCAATGTTTTTCATAGCAACTCATTTATATAGATTGTGATGGCTACATAAAATTGATTCATTTATGTAGTTTTTGTTGAGACTTTTTGAACATCTATGACATTTACAGGTCATGGTATTATATTTTGTACTGTGTCTTTGACCGACTTGTTAAAATATTGTAATAGTCATCAATGATGTGCAGTAATGCATGAAATGGATGGATTTTATGACTGCTTCAGTTTGAATCTGATCCTTTACTTGTACAGAATTAATTAAGCTTTCCAACTTGTTACAATAAATAACAATAATGTAATTTTGTATCAAAGCCCAACATTATCAGTTGCTCATCATCAAGTGATCATTAAGAGATGAGCAACACCAAGTGTTAAGATGGGTTGTACCAACTGCCAACCAACACAGGGTGGCATTTTTCATTTATTTAATCTCTACAAGCATGTCTGAAGTTCTCTAAGCAGTTATACTAACGTTGAAGCTTTAGTTTGTGATTCCTAAGCTACATTGCTAAAACCTGCAGGCCACCATGTAAGAGTTTATCGGAGATGTTGGGTGATTAACAAGGAGTTAAATTCCACCCTCTGGTTATCCATGATGTCCTGGATTATCCCCTTCACTGGGGGTCTGCTGCCAGGATTGGAGGAGGAGGGTCCAGTACAGATGGTGGAGTAAATTAGACCATGCACGCTATGATGGTTAAGGCCGACTGTATGTTCTTCCCTGTAGTGCCTGTAAACTTGTGTCTTTCATAATGCACTGTGGGTAATAGAGTTCCTTAGACTGCCTTTGGGTTAAATAAGAAGATTCCATTGACTAATGACTGGTAATCTGAATTTCATTCAGCAAAGGTTTGGTATGATAATCATGAGATGTCACAATTGTGTTTTCAGCTTTTATAACTTAATTCACATTGTATCACTGCTGCAACAATGGCTGCATAATGGCTTGAGCCAATCCCAAGCCAATTCCCTGGAATGTCCAACAACACTGTGGACAGACACCCAGTGTCTGCCATGCCTACATAACCCTCGTAAGCCAATTACAATAACTATCATGGATGTTAATCAAATTAGCATTGCTGATTTGCCAAAGCTGTAGCATTTAGGATCTGCAATCCTCACTGCACGCTGTATTAGAACTGCTAAATGAGGTACAGGGACCAGCAAAGCATCTACACTCTATTCATCTTTGTCTTGCAGAGCAATCAATGGCTGTCGTCAAGGATACCTGAGTGTTGGGGGTACTGTACAATTATGTGTTAAAAGGGATATGAAGAGAACCAGTGAAATTCACAGCACCAGACAAAGCTGGGCTGTATTGTCAGTTTAAGAGGACCAAAAAAAAAGCTATCAATGCAGAAAATAAGCCTATTTGGATGGCAGACACAAATAAAATCGATTATTTGTGAGTCAAATATTGGTCTGGGGCTTGAACCATGGTGCAAACTAACTGCATAGCCACTCAACAGTAAGCTTTAGATTGTTAGAAACTGACATGAAAAAAACAGGAGCCCAGACTGAGGGACTACCAATTATAGAAGGAAACAATCACATCGCTTGGCATTTCTAACTCTGAAACTCACCTTCTTTGTTTATTTGTCTGCCCTGTAATGGTGATACACACACTTAAATCTCTTCCCGTCTATATTCCAATTCTGGCAGCTTTTCTGTCCAATTCTTATTCACAGTGAATAAGTCTCAGCATTGCCTTAAACACCCATAGATGCTTGTATGAATGGTTTAGATCAGCCTAGCTTGAGGCTGTGACCTCTGGTTTTCCAAGAGATCTGTGAAACTGCTACTATGAATGGTTGCATAAAACTCCCAACCAAAATAAAGCTGTATCACCACTGAAGAAGAACCTGAGAGACCATTGGATGGGCCAATTTGAGAAATAAGACACCTGTCTTCTTCTTGGGTGTTTTCCAATGATGTTTACAGGTTCCAGAAAATAAATCAGGGCCCCATCTGGACAATGTAAATATTAGCACAATGTTCACATGCTCCAACATGTTGAAGCAATGCAGTCAATTTGAAAAACGAACTAGAGCGACAAAGATAGAAGCGAAATCTGACAAACAACCTCTGTTCAATCAAAGTGTTTGTTTTTTGTTTGGAATTAATAGGCAGCATTTGATGGAAAACACATTCTGTTTGCACACACTCTGTTTTAAGGTGCAGCTTAGTCAATTAGATTTCAGCAAATATAGAGATCGGTTTGAGTTAAAAACGGAGAAATATGTGTGTTTAGACTTATTCTGAAAGCTTTGAAAGTTTTTTTTAAGGGTCCGGGTCAAGGAAGGCTGAGAAAAGGGCTGGAATTAGGAAGGAGGGTACAACCATCTCTCACGTGACTTTCTTCTCCTCCAAATCCCTTTGTTGTAGCTGTTGCAGCTGCAGTTGCTGCTCTTGTACATCGGTCGTATGTTCTTTATGACACAGTACTTGACATTATCCTTCACCTTCACAAACACATCTCAAAAGTACAGTTTGATAATTGAGAGAGTGAGTGTGTGTGAGTGAGTGAGAGATTCAAGTAGGAAGTTGTTTTGAAAGAAGGGGGTGGCCAGCGTGTTTGATCTGGGGCGTCAGATAAGTCAAAGACCCGGAGTGCGAGGATGCAGGACTACCTCCTCGGGTTGTCATCTTGGCGAATGTAGACAGCCACTTGGCATCTAGAAGACATACGCGTTTGGAGTAAAGAGGATTCAGAAGATTTTCTTGCACTGATTTTTTAACCACTAATCTCTGCGTTTTCAAGTCGTTGTCATAGTGCGTTCTCCAACCCCAGTCTATACCGTGCTCATTCAAACAGCACAGGGTTTCCCCCCCTTCATAGATTGACTGAAAAAGGTATCAAACTGAATTGAAATTCTGAAACATTGTGCGACGGTAACCTTAACTGGGCATCGTCTCCATCCTTTTCATCATGGTGGGGAGCTTGTGCCATAGAAGGTTGCATGGATCTTTGGCTGGCTTTTACCGAGCTTTCCTCTGCTTCGTGGCTATCGTTACCCTGCCTGGTTCACTAGCATCTTACCCTCAAAGTGGCGAATGCAAAGGAAAAGGCAAAGACTGCACAGGTAAGTCTGCTTGAAATAGTCTGTTGTGGTTTAGTAGTAAAGCCAGTCACATCTCAAATGAATGACTTTATAGGGCGTCACATGAACTGGAAGTTGTTTTTTGTGAAGGGTAAGCATACAGGATTGCAGTACAGATGTGCAATTAGTACATTTTGGGATGGGGTCATATATAGTAGTATCATTTCTTGTATAAATCAAATGTTTCTTATACATTGAGGATAGCTGGAGTGTAACCCCACCCAGACATAAAGATTGTGTGCCTTCTGTTCCTCTTGAACCCATTCTACCTGATAACATCCACCTTAGAAGATGCATCCTTTACCAATAAAAGCAAAACATAGTCCTCTGTATTCTTCACTTTATTTTATTTACTAACCTTAGATATGTTTTTTCTTCAATGTGTGTTTATATAACAAATTAAGCATTTTCATTATACCTGGACGGACTCTGCCCTAAATGTTTTACTCTTTCTCAAATTTGAAACAATATTAAGGCAGAAGGACATGGCCTATTCCACTAACCAAACTAGCCTAATTCATGTGATTGTTACGCAAATGCATTTCAATGCAGACCATAATGCCCTGGACATGGCCAGATTACTACTTACATCGAATGGAATTTGAATTTATTTTATATATCCTTTCAATGTTTAGTGTTATAAAGTAATTGAGCTAGAATGATTTAGCCCAGTTCCATGTAATCAACATAGTGGCAAGTAATCTATGCTTAGTTAATGAATTGACCCTCATGAACTAGAGCAAAACTGCCATTGGAGCATAAGTATCATGAATCGCAGTTTCTAGCCTGTGTGTGCTTGTGTGTGTGTTGTATGTGTTGATTGTCAGGGTCACTGAGAGCATAAGTAACAGCAACGTGTTGTTTCAGCATGAACTGATGAACTGATGATTTACTTACTGGTCTGAAGGACCAAGTTCAGTTTTTAAGAAAATGCTAGTGGACACAATTTATACAAGGGGGAGTCCTATTCTGGATAACCCAGACTTCCTGCCCTGCCTTTTTTTATTATCAGGAGTCTTAAAGATCATAGCACTGTGCCAGGTCATGATGTTGGAACACAGTGTGCATATCCCTCTGTCTCTGTGTGTCAGCACATATGTGCACCAGGTCTGTCTGCCCCCATATTTCGAACAGTCTGAAACCAGTTCAGAGCTGAGCTTTGTAATTGTGTGGTTTACAAAGAAAGACCTTCTTATTAGTGACATATGTTCTCCTTCTGAGATGAAACTATTTATGATCACATGGGCTTCATTCTCCCAAATCCCAAAACTCTGGAAGTCTGAGGTTTTGGATATAATCTAGTGTGGGATGTGAAGTCACTTCTTAATGGTCTTCAAAGCCTTTGATGACACAGGCATCTTTGCTGTAGGCACAGATACATCGAGTCCAAAAAACTCTTTTTGATATTACATGCTATTTACCTCAGGAAGAGTTCTCTCAGAGTATTGAAGTTTAAACCGAAAAATTCTGCCTAGATTAATTGCGCATTCAGCAGCTCATGCAATATTCATGAGTTTCATTATCTCTCAACGTGATACCTGATTGAGTGAATATTACATGCTGGTGTGGGTGCGCTATAACTGGAAACAGAGTATCACATTTCAGTATCTAATAGATTTGATAAAAAATTCAACAAGAATCTCAACACCAGCGCTTCTGTGGATGAATATTAATGAGCTTCATAATTTACGGTTCTGAAAGATTATGAAGCTGTAAACATCATTGGTCAGTCTAGAATCATCCACAGTGTTTACATATCACTAGTTATATTTCAAGCTTGCCCTCCAGACTAATATGAGTCATGTAATTCACTATTTTATATAATAGTGTGCATTGCATTCTGATTTTAAATGGGGCATGGGCCCACTGTTGTTGTGTCCTTGGGCAACACACTTAGCCTTAATTGCTTCAGTGTGACATTCAGAAAATTCATGTACCCTGTATGAATAAATATCCCTAATATGTAGATCAACATCGCCATATAAAAAAACAACAGCACCACTTTCTTGGATGGTTTAACAAGTATCATATTGTTGGTAATTGAGCATAAACATACAGTGAAGTGACGAAGAGAATGGCGTTTTTCTGCTCTCTCTCTCTCTCTCTCTCTCTCTCTCTCTCTCTCTCTCTGTCTGTCTGTCTCTGGCTCACACACAAAACAGAGACAAAAGATTAATTATATTTTTGGTGCTACAACCTGCGTTTTCTTATACATAGCTTTATGCAGGATAAAATCACTTTCCAGCCAATTACATGTTATGTGCTTCAACAGCAAGACACAAGATGGTGTGTGTTTAACTACTGTCATGAAACTCGTCCTCTGTGTGGAGAAAGACAGAGCACAAAATCATTGGTATTGCTGTCACTTGAAGTTACACATTATTCAAATAGGAATTGGGTTTGTAATCATATGGGATTCTTAACATTGCTCACCAGACCTATTTAACACACATCTCTTCCATGGGTTTTAAGAGACTTGGCCCGCCTTTAAAGTCTGGTCTGTCTTTCATGTAGACGGAACAACATAAGAAGCCAGCTCCCCCTACGATGAATGTTGACTTGTATGTCAGTCAAGGGCAACTGCTACCCATTCTGTGTCCCATAGGACTCAAGGTGTCAAGACATCCTCTCTGTTCTAACAGTTGATCACTCAACTGATGCATTCTGTGTCCTGTTAGACTGACAGATCCCAGACTTTGGAACCAGACACTCAGTATAGTGCCTGTTCATGGTCCTGTTCAACTGGTGAAGAAGATGGGTCTAAGGGGATCTGCAGGCTGCAGAGATTTAATTCTTTTAGGTTCAATCTGAAGTGTTTTTGTCTGTGGGTTTCTGCGAGGTGTATTTATCTCCTACTGAGAGGGAATTAGCTTAACACCTGGTTTTAAGGGAAACAATTAACTTCAACACAATGGAGTGACATTTTTAAGGTATTTTTTCCCTCCACAAAAAGGCAATTAAGTGTATTTTTCAAGCAGATATTTATTGGCTTTTCAATTACCATAAACTCTGATTGACAGAATTATTAATTTAAAAACTGGGAAAACAAAGCAATTTCTTTATTTTGGTATTTGGCAGGAAGTCCATTTTATTGTGAGTATTCGTGTTGTTGAAGTGACTAGTGGTCTTCGCAATAATGCTTAGAGTTTGGTCCACCAAAGAGGATATCACACCATCAGGGTATTAAAGTGAATTCATTAAGGGCTTTTGTAAAGTAATCCTTAATCCAACCCCAAACACCGTGCCTTAAGACAGCCTTTCAGTATTAGATGGCCCTATATCCTCTCCCCCTCAGGGTATCCTGACTCTCCCATGGTGTAGTATCATGACTCACTATGGTTCTGAAGTAACCGCTGTATCACTGCTTCTATACACTGCACATACTGTATGCCCTCCAGCCTCTCAGGTGTAGAAACACAATACTTTGCGGTGTCCTAATTTACCACGGGGCACTCACATGGCCTACAACAACATCCGTGTAAAAATTTATGATTTCACATCAAAGGGTGTAACTTTTCCAAAAGATCAGGTTTAGCCATAAAACAGCCTAGATGGCATCTCCTTTTAAGGATGCATGGATCAACCAGTTCAGTTGTGATTTATGCATAATTTCAAGCTTTCATCTTGAAACATGCTGTTAGATTACTCGGTAGGCACTTCAATACAATCTCTTCTGGCCTTGAATACTTCTCGTTCTGGGAGCGAAATAAACCTGTAATGGTGTTGTCAGTGCTTTAGATAGTAAACACCACTCCTTAACATCTAGGTGTGGATTTAGCCAGAAGGCCAAGTCTTAGACACTCAGATTCAAAGGAGTTTTAGCCTTCAAAGGACCAAGACTACATCTGGGCTAAAGGCTGCTCAGCCCTTTATGTTCTCATGTCTGAGGAGAGTGTTCTTTAGTAGCCTCACAGTCTGTACAGACTGAATCAGTCTAAGCGAAGACACTGACGTGTAAGTACCACAGACAGTAGATAAGGCAATGTTTCAGCATGCTAATTCTGTTCCCCGATACACTACATCAAACTGAGCTGTCTTATATTTACACAAGGAGTTATTGTATATGTCTAAAAGTATCCTTTAATCTCTCCAGACTTCCTCACCCACTACAGCATCCTACGGGGGTCTATCTCTACTGAAAAATTGGAAGCAATTAAGATGTGGTGTCGAAACCACAGGCTCAGAAAATTAAAATGATTTTTACAACGTCAGATTAATGTGTGGGCTGTCAATTATGCGTTGTAAGACTACATGCATCAATGATTTTTTAGATAAACCATGAATGACAGGTTTATGAAAACAACACTGCCCGTGAAATTGGGCAAGTGCCATTTTTCAGTTTTAAAGGCACTCTTGATGGCTAAGATGCACTGGTCGGATTTTTTTAGCCATTGTATAATCTGAAATAGTAAAAGTTTGATAAAAAAGTATGGGTTGAATATAGGGTTGCAGAATTTCAGAAAACAAGGCCTGTTATAGCTCTGCAATAAGCAGTGTGCTGTGTGGATAGGATTGAAGAATGCGTAGGGTAGAAATGCTAAAAGATTTGCAATAGCTTGTTTTGTTTTTTGTTTTTTTTCTCGGCTTCACTGAACAACAGCTGGAGGAAATGGAGATGACTAATACATCTGGTATGTTGCTCTGTTGCTGATGTCCTTGGAGCAGTGGCAGGATGAGATCTAGTAATTACTGCCTTCTAATCAACGCTAACAGAACAGCCAGAGCACTGTCATTTTGACCGAAACAAGTTGTCTTAAGGGAATCCTTGTACCACAATAGTTCTAGCTTCAGTGGCTCTTGTTAAAGCGTCAGTTTGGATTATTATTTTTTCATCAATCCCAATGTAAAAAGATCAAATACAAAGAAATCACAAGTGATGTGATATTTAGAGCATTGATGAATGGGTCTGTTGGGACTGGGCAGGTTTATCGACACTACTAGTCCGAGAGTGTTTGATCACCAAGACAGAAGGCGTAACCTGGAAGCCACTGTCTATTAAAATTCATGAAGACAAAGTCTATAACTGTAGTGCTCGCATCCTACTTGTGATGGAAGCACAGATTTGTAGAAACATCCATGGCAACAAAAGGCATTTTGTGCCAGACTGGCCCCTATTTACCAAATGTTGTCTGTATTGAGGACCCCATCTCTTTGTTTTTCCTTCCATTTACTAACACAAAAACTGTGAATGCTTGTCAGGATACGTTCATTCTATTCATATTAACCACTGCAGCAAGCCTGCAATTGAACACATTTCCTTTTCAGAGAGCTTTTCCACCAAATCATGTGGAAAGAGCTTTCAGCGTTGAGGAAAAAAAAAATGGCTACGGCAGGATTCATTTATGATGCATCTAGTTTTTCTGTCTTTTCATCCTACTCGATACCCCAAGGGTATATTGTCTTGCCATGGTTATTTAATTTTTATATCTTGAAATTTGTTCATTCAGGTTACATTTAGATTTATACCTGGCTGACAGGTACTTTCCCTAGGAAGCAGATCAGACTTCCAACATACACACATATACTGTATTAAAGATACAAGGCTTATTGGTATGTATTTATTCGCCTGGCTCTGTGTGTCTATCTGGGGCAGGCCTTTGTTTCTGTCCTCTGTATTATTGAACCTTCCAAGCTCATAATGGCTGAAGGGTCTGCTGTGTAGTCATTAGCCATAGCCAGGCTGGACGTAGCTTCCCTTCCCCATTGATTGTGGCCAGACAAAATAGTCTAAAGAAGGATGGGATTGTGTCTGTGTGCCTTGAACGGAGGCAGGATCTGTGATCTCCACTTACAGGACCACAGGAAACCTAACTGGAGAGGCAGAGTTGGGTTTCATAGGCTGACACAGTACTGCAGACCAGCGCTTTCAATCGCTTTATGTGCCAATTAAAATGCATCGAGTTCAAGTCACCTGCCGGTTTGCTGTTTGAGCTTAGAGCCCGGGTCTGGCATCCTCCTGTGTGTGCCCAGAATTGGAATGGGACCTGATTAGTCCCGCATCAATGAATTCTTGGGTGGATTTATTGTGCCATTTTACACATGTACAGAAGCAATGCTTTCGCCTCAAAGCAAGCTTTAACGTCTAGTATGGAGTGTACACAGGAGGCATGTATTCCTCTATGCTCGTTATCGTTAAATGTTTTACAGAGATGATTGTATTTTGATTTATATGGTCTCTATTAACATTCATGTAATTTTATGGATACCACTTATGATATTTGTATTGCAGGAACTGACTGAAAAATAGACTACCTCTTATCCTGGATTCTCTTGTTTGCTTTGTCGTTGTTAAATACTGTAACTCATTCGCCAGAAGCTGTTTAGCTTTTCCATGTCAGCCCGCTGCAGCACTTTGAGCGGTCTCGTACTCCTGAAGAACAGACACATAGCGCTAAATCTCTTTAGTCTTACAGATGGGAGCAATGCCTCTTGTCACATGAAGCAGTAAAATCAAATCGAACAGCGTTTGGTGTCTGTGCTTCCAAATCAATATTGGAGTGCGAATATTTTCAGCTTTGAAACACGCTCACTGTGAGATTTATGCGATTGCATGGATTGGTAGAAGACCCTCTTTATGGACCATGCACTGAAGCTTTGGCAGAAGGATAAACAGACTTTTGACAGCTAGTTCAGTTTGAGGTTGCAAGAAAGGCACGGGCAGATAAAAATGATCTCATAAACCTTAAATGGAAATGCCAGGGCAATCTACGAGGGAATTTGTGGCGTGGTGACCAAAGGAGAAGTGAAATCTTGGATCTGCTCTACTTGTCATATTTACCGTTTTTTCCTTTCGCTGCATGTTTGTGGTTGCCATGCCCTCTTTCAATGTGTCCCATAAGGAGCTCACAAACAATAAGAACATGCAGAGAAGCTGTAAACAGTCTTTAAGGGGACTGTGAGAACTGCCACAGAAAAAGACAAAAGCCCTCCGTTTCAACTTTCACAACAGACTCTTTTGGAATCTCTTAGAGCTTACCCCAGTTAAGACAAAAGAATCTTCCAGAGAACTCTCGGTGAGGGGCCCGTTTGCCTACATTTCATTGAAAGCAGAGAGGAAAGCAGTAACAGCCAGAGTGCACTGTGTATCCCCCCCCCCCCCCCCCACACACACACACACTAGCAATCATAATTTTGAAACAAATTATACAATGTGAAATTGTTAGAGTGGCAATTATGTAAATTGTAATAGCATTTGCTGGGATGAAGGGATTAAAGAGGTTGACATGTGGCTGGAGAAGGCAGACTGGTTGCTGTCCAATTTGTGGCTATGCCATTTGCTGGTTATATGACCCTCAGATGTAGTGTGGGCAACGCTGGGAGGCAGGAGGTGTCAAGACTGTCACCCTGCCTTCAGGGGGGACACACCATGGTAACATGTTTGGGAAGAGGCCTACTTCTTGACACTGTCCTGTTTGGCTAGTTCCTGAAATGTTATCTTATGTCCTGGGTTCTTACAAACTGAGGTTGTGTCCCTTTTGTTCAAGAGAGTATTCATGTGTTTTGGTCGTAAACTGTTTGTTGGTTGATCTACGTTATGCATTTGTGGGGCTTCTCTGCTGGGTGTGTCCTTGTTTGTGTGTCTGGCGGAGACAGAATGGAAGGGAAAGGGAGGGCGGCCAGGTTGCATTACAGGATGTCAGAGGGTCCACTGGGAGAGCGAGAGAGCAAGAGCCTCTACCAGTAGGTCTCATTTCATCAGCAGCGAGGCCAAGACAGATACAGGAAGGGAGCGACTCAAACGCAGCAGATCAATAGAAAACTTAGGACATGGGATATCAAAGTAGTCTTCAGAGCAGCTAGTCCCCACACTCAGATCTGTAGGCTATGGCAGGTGGACAGTTGCCAGGTGGACATCTAATCTAAGGTGTGAATGGCTATTTTGGGCTATCTGTAAATTAGTCAACCCCTTCGATGTCTGTATGGGAGTGGCAGAATAGGTCACATGGTACTCAATGGCAAAGAAACTTGGAGGGATTTTTCTGTGGACGAAATGTGAAAACTTTTCAAAACAAGTATTTCCTTCAGTTAAATCTTATTCAGTTTAACCTGCGGTGAAAAGCTAGCATCACTTGCTTTATGAACCAGCACATCCTTTTTCCTCATGTCAAAGGTGTAGCTTTGTCCGGAACCACAGGACCTGTTGGGTGAGGTATTGAAAAGGGTGGGAAGTGTGTTGTGGCTGGTGTTACATAAAGGGTTTTGATAAAGGGGTTACTCCAGGCAAGCCTCCAACAGGTTGAAAAGGTGTCAAGGCCTTTTGTCCTGTTAACAGATAGAAACCACTGGAAAGAACAGCCACAGAGGGCTATGTATTTTTCTCTATCCAAGTCCTTTATCTATTTGAGGTTTTGGGAATGGGTGGTGGGAATGGGTAGTGGTTACCACATTTTATCAAGATTTGGACTGTACCACTTTATATATCTTTGTTTCATATGTGGTTTGTTTTACAGTTGAGGTAATAGACATCAAAAGCTAAATAACGCTTCCTCCCCTCCGCTTATTGCTCGACCAACCCCCTTTTTTCTCTTGCTTCTGTGAATCACACTCAATCATACACACACACTCACTCATACACACACACACACACACACACGCCTGTATGAAGCTTACAGGCTGAAAGGCACAGGGTCAGTCAGCCTTTGAATTCCCTTAGCACTTAAATCTTTCATCACGTCAAGCTCTTCTCCCCCAGTTCTTTGCCTCCTGCTGGGAAGCCCCTGCTTGTTCTGTGGTTTTAGTTAGAAACTGTCATTATTTCAGCCCTCCCCCCCTTAAGATTTCCGTCCCCTACTTTTGTTCCTCAAGTCTTTTGTGACCATGTGCTGTAAGAGATTCATGCCTTTTTGAAGCAAAAGGACACGGACACAAAAGGGTGCCTTCCTAGTAAGGCTAAAAGCTTACAGTGTTTTTAGACTTTACCAACGGTGTTTGGTAGACTTCACTGTCTTTGAAAGTAGCAATCATAAGAAGTCTGCTTCAAAGAAAAGACTTACTTGTAAGGGCAGTATTGTGATTGAGGTTTACTCCCAATGATTCAAACTAATAAAAACCTTTAGTATAGGAGTTTGGCCTCGTGTTTCTAACTTGAATTTCATTGGCATCGGTGGTGTACATTTGTGCCTTAACGTTAAAAGCCTTTTGATTTTTACCGAGGTTGAAAGCGCATCAAGCACCCCACGGTTCTGCTCACCTAGTTTGGAGCCAGAACTGTTCCCCGGCACCTGTGCTGTCTGTTTACTTGATAGAGAAAGAGGCACACTCATTTAGACACCTCCACAGGAGCCGAGGATGACTGGGCAGGCTTGGCCCATAGGACTGGGCTGTAATAAGTGCAGCCTTCTGTCTGCAGAAAGGGAGGGGTTCCTGAGGCCGTTCAAATTGACTGTATTTTCCGTCTCTTCTTTGTAGGAGATCAGAACGTAGATGAAATTGCAAAGTGATGGTGTTGTTGGTAGCCCTGCAGGGCTAGGATGAGACTATTTCTTTGGTACCTTATCAAAAAATTTTGTTACATCTTGAAAAACACAGCTTTATAGACTTACAACCTAATTTGTTTCTATTCTTATTTCCAAATATTCCACTTTGTCCAGTAGTCATGAAAAAAAAATTGTGATTGTTTTAAAGACTAGCTAAACAATAACCTAAGGCAGTAGAGAGATGGTGAGCTAAAGATGCTACCATGGCAAAACGGAGAGTGGGAAGTACGTTTGGGCTAGCAAACAGGCTCGCTTATAAACCTCTACTGTAAAGCATCAGCTCTCTTTATTTACTCTAGATATCAATTAATTACTCTTCTATCACTGTCTAGGAGACAAAATGAATGCAAGCGAGACTTACGAAGGCCTAGACTGGAGGTATGACAGTGTTGACAAGAGTCATTTTCAGCTGCTGTGGTCCACAGCACCGTACAGAAAAAAGGCTAATGTCATTTCTCCAATCTGGCTGTTGTACGCATGAATAAAACATCAAAGCATTTAGCTCTTTCCCAGGTAAAGATGATCTCAGCAACAACTGATCAGGGTAAATGAACTGTGTCTTCAGCTCCAGGCTGCATTTGTTTGCAATGCTCATTATACCCTCCTTGAAAAAATGGCACACCGGACAAATTAGTCACAATTACAGAGGAGGGAGAATGGTACAGTTCTAATTAGTAGCCCTCAGGATGTCCAGTGCTGTAATTAGGAACGAAATCACATGGTGTGGACATTGACCAGTTCTTAATTTCAATGTTAACAAAATGGCAGGCTTGTGTGGTCATACTTCACTGTAGCAATGATAAGCAGACACTCCAAAAACAGAGGCATGGAAGTATTTTGTACCAAATAAAACAATCACACATTGATTTTCTCAAGGTTTATGCTTTTAGGTTTATGTTGCATAGCAACAAGGAACCAGAAGGAGTGGGAATGAAAATGTCATATTTAATAAAAAAAACACAGATGGTTTGCTCAGGGTGTCAAGGAAATGGCAAACTTCCAAGACATTCTAACAGATCTGCCCCTTGAGATCAAGATATTTGAGGCTAAAGCGCTTTGTTCTTTATTGTTGTCACTGCAAAAAAACTCTCTGGTGGCATTCTTTACAATTTGTTGAAACGTTTGCTTTCCTTGGGAATATTATTTGGTAAGGTGGATTCTAGTTCATAAACTATGTTGGATTTGGCTGTCATTCACTTCCTATGTACATAGGAATCTATCATAAAGACATCAGAACTTGCATCTTATATTTTTCAAGTTGTATCATCAACAGGCCTTAATGAACACTTTCTCTCCAAACCTAAATTGTTGGGAAAACTTGCAACACAACACTTTTTATGAGTTAACAGTCTAATGTGTTTGGGTGGGGGGTAGGAGGGTGAAGCCCTCAAGGATGTCAATTAGGAAGTCAGCCAGACACCAAAGCAGCAGACAGCAGTGTGTGTGTGTGTGTGTCCTTCTGGAGGATTAGATCTGTCCCACTATAAATCTCATGGTGAGAATGTGAAAAGGCCTCGGCTATCACTCAGTTCTTGGATGGCAGGTGGAGCCTGTCCTTTTAAGGCAGAGCCTGTTATTCAAATGAAGTCATTATAAAGCACACCAGGAGTTCTGCTCTCACATGTTAAAGTGAGGGACTGGATCTGGATTAACAGAAGGGAAATGGCTACATAGAAGTTTTTAAGAAGTTAAGACAGGTTTAACTGATTACGGGAAAGTCTCTTGCTGTTTCGTGTTCTTTAACACCGTTGGAATGAAGTCTCATAATTATTTTCTGATGCTGGTATTAATGGACATGAATCGTTTACCATCTCATGTTTCTCCTCTTTTCAGAGAGTGCATTGCAGACATTCCCCAGTCTCTGCCTTTAGACAAAATCAATATGTTACAGACGACCTTGAAAAGGTTGTACTTTACTGTGAAAGGAAAAATGCTGTCATGAAATACTTTTGTATTGTGTGTGTAAGTGCGCGCTCATGCATGTTCATGCTTTTTTGTTGCATGTTTTAGGAAATTGCTTTTCTTTCTTGCAAGAAATGGAATGTTCCACACGTCCAACAAGAAATGTTTTCTTAAAAAGAAAACACATTAAAAGGAAAGACGATGTTTAAAGAAGCCAATTTCTGTGATTACATGGTACAGAGATGTTCCAAACCACAAAGATGGTCAAAATTCCACTTCAAGTATTGAAAATGTTATTGCCAGAATGTTAAACTACCATGTCGTTCAGAAATTCAAATATACCAATCCTGGGTAGCAAGGGTATTGGAAACGTAAGTTTGGTTTTCCAGTTGAAAGAATTAGAGGGTTATAGCATTAAAGACCTGTTCTGGTGGGGTTACGGAAACCAGTGGAGTGTAGGCCCCAGTCTCTCAGACAGGAGATGAGGTATTGACGTCTGGTAGCCTGGAGTCAGGGGGTTTGGGGTAGATAACGACCCAAGAGACAGACAGCTAGGTGGGCATGACGACTCAGGCGAGCTGGGGGATTTGGGAGGTCGATGTGCCCCAGGTCCTGACTGCCATGGACCAGTGAGTTCTTTAGTTCTGGCTGGATCAGGATAAGGAATTATGTGCATTTCTATTAAGTGTAGTCCCTGGAATATGTATGAGAAAATGTTTGAAATAGCGAAAATGTCTGGTCAATAACAACTAAAGAAACCAACACACACACATACGTATGTCAGCTAGTCTATATTGTATTCAGGGTCTATATTCAGTTATAAAAAAAACAAATACATTCAAGTCATCTTAATCCAGTGCCTTGTGCCAAACACACACACACACAAACACGTTTTCCTCCTCAACCACACCCTGCCAGGCACAATCTTCCCTGATGGATGGGGCAATGGCTTGACTTAATTAGCCATGAAAGGCACACTAGCCTGCGGAAGGAAGGAAACAATGAGAGATTGAGGCCAGCCAGCAGTGGACAGCTGCTGTAAACGGCTGTTGTTGACAGGCCTCTCCCAGAACAAATGACAGAACACAGACGGTTCAGGGCCCGCAACCCCAACATGCTTTGCTCAGTGACTACCGGCACTTGCACAGACCATGCAGACCAGACGCTTTAGCGAGGCGATGGTCAGGCGGAAAAGATAGTGATCGCCCAATTTGTGCAGCAGGAGAGATAAGTCCGCTCTGGTGACTCAGACTGCTTTGAGGGTACCGTATTTTTTGGACCTCGCACCTTGTTTTCATGATTTGGCTGGTCCTGCGACTTATAGTCCTGAAAATACGGTATATAAAATGTCTGGTTTGGGGTTGAGGCTGGAAAGATAAAATATAATTTAAGTAATCCATTGTGAGCCTACAATTAGCCTGTATGGATTGCCTAGATTTCCCCAGAAAGTTTGTTGTGATGGATTTATGAAAAGTTTATGAAAATAAGCACACAATGTCTTTCTGACAATATACTAAATAAAAACTTTGACTTGACTACTGTGTACTTTTTACTTAGCTGAAACATTCATACTTTATTTTTGCGTTTCCCTATTAGTATAAGTTCTACAGTACAGTATACATTATCAAAAACATCTGACCTACGTCATACCAGAATTCAAATACACCTGAGATAGGCAGAAGTTAGGGGTCAGACTACTGTAGTTATGACTGTTAGAATTCTACTGTATCCTCTTAACTCAAGAATTTGGCAAAGCATAAAGCCTTGTTTGGTTAGCGTGGCTAGTTGTTAGGGCGGGAGGCATTTAGAGTCGGTTGGAAAGCAGTAATTACAGACCATTACAGACTCTTCAAAGGTCACTCATCCATGGTGCGTGATACTTACGGAGGCATGGCTGAGTAATACATGCTGAAACTACATTATTTTGCTCCCCGTTTACCATGGGTGGGCAGGATTCCCTGGCTTTTATCTTGATGGAGTATGTGGCTAATTTAAGTTCTCCACATTTCTGAGTCACCAAGCCCTGTAATTACTACAGGGAAGAGATGGCTCCTTAGTAGAGCGGTCAGGGATACTTGGCAGAAAAACAAAAAAAAAATCTTCATATGTCACTGAGCTTTGAAGTGACTGCGGGGAGGCACAGCTGTAGGTGAATAAGGAAATACATATACAGTATTATAAGGTGTATGAAGTACTGCCTTTAGAGGACCATATAGTTTGTACTTAAATTGATTATTTTATACTTGGTGCCTAGCGATATCAAATACAATGTCTTAGCAACCTTTCAGCCTTGCAGGTGTATTTATGTGAGAATGTAGGTAAATGATGTAAATGATGCTTACTCATCTAATTAAAACATGTAATAGAAACAAAATATATTTCCTCTGCAAACGGACATAAATATTGTCCTGCCGCTGTCCATATTAACCAAGTAAATGTCTGTTCCATGTTGGACAGTGATGTGTGTGACGATGTATTTACTAAAAAAGAATGACTTGTGATCTCTAATTTGCTCTTTTGCAGACCTGTCAGAAAAGAAGAGTGATCTGCGAGTATGTGATGACTCTACCTGCCGATATGGGGGCGTCTGTAGGGACGATGGTGCCCAACTGAAATGTGTGTGCCAGTTTCAGGTATGTGATTTAGGACATGTTGTCTGTGGTAACACTGATGTGTGGTGTGGTTGTCTGCCTTTGTCAGTTTTACAGAATAAGGTCATTTGAATATCTGGTGTGTGTGTGCATGGGCTAGTTTGTGTAGGTGTGTGTGTATAGTCAGAGTGAAAGGATTAATCATAACAAAATTAAGTCAAATTAACATAAGTCTAATAAGGAATGCTGCTAAAAATTAGAGAACAGCACATTCCCTATGAACAGCTGTCACACCAGTGCCCTGCCCCATGTTCTCCATTTGTATCATTCAGCGTTCTCAGTATTAGGGACTTGTTGCGGCACATGATGATTGAAGTAGAGTATCGCCCCTAGCTACGGTACAGTAACAGATGTTTTTATTTTAGTTTTGAATTTCCTCTGAAGGTCCAGCCATACCTAACATCTATTTTCCTCTGAAGTGTTTTTTACCACTTAAAACTGTCAGGGCCACAAAGAAAGTACTAAAATATCTATATTTTCCAATTGAAGACTAATCAATTACGCGCTTGGTTGCCTCTGGGGGGTGGAGGGGTGGGCTGTGTGTGTGTGTGTGTGTGTGTGTGTGGGGGGGGGGGGGAGGGTATTTGTTTAGGCAGAGTTGTTTGTTTCACTGGGAATGCTAGATGAGAAGGACACCATATTTCTCCTTAATGGGACTGTAATTACAACAGAAGGAGACCAGGTGTGTGTGTGATGAGTCCGGAGAGAGATACCAGAGAGAGAGAGATGCCTTAGAGAGAGAGATTCAGGTGTAACAGGAAGATACAGTGGCAAAACTGAATGCCTTAATTGAGTCCATGTTTGTTAGTCATTAATGAATCTGCCGTACTTATCACAGGCTTTCAGGACCTATAACTATTAGTCCATCACAGTCAATTATTGATAAATGAGATGGCATTATAGATAGTTAGCAGTCTCATCTCAACTGTGCTCCTACCAATTATCTTGACTGGTCAACTGGTGAAAGTCATTGATGATTTTTAATGGCAAACCTGTGATGTACTATATATTTAGGTAAGAGGCAAAGCATAGTTAACAGTAAACAAATGCAGCTTCAATAATGTTCTGGATGTTTCCTTTCAGTGTCACAAAAGCTACATCCCTGTGTGTGGCTCCAATGGAGACACCTACCAGAATGAATGTTACAGGAGACAGGCTGCTTGCAAACAGCAGAGGCTCATCTCACGAGTGTCTGATGGACCCTGCTCTGTTGGTGAGTGTTATTGCTACTGTATTGATTCAGCCAACAACTGTACAGTGGCAGCACTAATGTATTGGTAACAGTGAACTACCAGTGCCACTGCAAAGCTGTCTAACTAGAACATCAGAGTACAACAAAAATACAGTAGTAGCTCTGAACCAAGGTGTCTTCAGTCCTCGAGGGAGACTGTCTGCCAAATCTAATCTATCCTTGTTGCATAATTGGTTGCATTGATCGGTCAGAAGAGGCCTTGTTTATCAGTTCTGGATCAATTTCTAATTAGGAGACAGATGATGAGACAAACCAGACTGTGGATCAGGAAAATCACAGTGTAGTCTAGAACCAAACATCCTAAACAGCGCTCTTAGACTGGCGTTGTTGCAGTCAGATTCTTTGCTCATCAACAGTCTAAAATGTTCTGTGACCTGGAGATGCTATTACTCCACCTCAGCCACACACTCCGGCAAAACTAGCCGTAGGATAAGTAGTGATCACATGTGGCCAAAAGTGTGGGGAAACTTGCCGGCGACGCTACAGCAACGCGGTGAACCCAATCTGTTGGGCCAGCGGCCTGATTTCCCGAGTGGTGCACCTCAGCGCCATGGTCATGTTACAATTTAAGAAGGGTGCATATCAACGATATGCCCTCTGCTTCCTTTCCCACACCACTCAATCAGAGCAATTTCCTCACTCGCAGATTTATGCTTCCTGTAATTGAAGCGTTTGTCAGAAATGAGCTGAGGGGATGCTGTGAATACCCAGGTCCAGATCCATTCATTTTCCCTCAGCAGGTGTTACGGGATAGGTTGAGAGGTCCACATTGTAGTGTATCCCTCTAGACTTGCTATGGCAATTCAAGGATCTACCAGGGGAGTGAAGAATGTTTCAAAAGAAACCTAGGATGTGGAAAAAGAACATTTAGAAAAGAAAGACAATGGTAAGGTTAAGGCAACTTTAGCTTGACTAATCTTAGCATTTTTGTCATGAGGGATAATACGCTCCATAGAAAAATGGTTCAATACAGGTTGGATTAAAGTCCAGGTATTATTGGTGACAGCAGATGAGAGAAGCCTATGAGCTGAATGGTTCTTTTGTGAGAGTTAGGTTGTTTTGTGTACAGCTTTTAGACCATGACATTGTGAAGAAGTGAATTCAACAGGGTAGCTAGCAGCCAGTCCTTAATTTGTAGATTCTATGCCAGCGTCTTTGGAAGCTAGGGTCCATTTCTTAGGTCTAGAATCTAATGCCAAGTTCTGTCTTCTCAGGATCATTTTCTTAATGTAACTGTTTCATGCCAAGAAATATGATGGCCTGTCTCATTTCTTTTAAGGAGACACTGCAGGTTAGACTTTCTACGTAATTGAAAACTACACCTTCAACTGAACAAATTGATTCATTCACAATCCTCTTTTTTCTTTTACAGACACAGGCTCGGGTTCTGGCGATGGAGGTAGGTTATATTCTTATTACAAAGTAAAATGATGACCTAATTGCCATAATATAAGACGGTTTATATATTTCATCATCGATTAGCTGAATGTAAAGTCACAAGATGTCTGGTACAGATGAAGAAAAGAAACACACTCTGACAGTGGGAAAGATGCATGATCTTTAGAAGACAGATGTTATCTTTTTTTTCTACAATCCATCAAGGGCTAATTCAAAGGCATAAGGATTACATTAGTATTGCAGGCTATGATCCCCAATTACATTCATGTTGAATTCTTATATAGTCCCTTAGCTGTAGTCTGTAATTTTTTTTTTTTTTTTTTTTACAAAGCAGCTGTTTAGAAATGTAAACTTTTAAATCCCCTATTTCCATCCCCTAGTTCTCTAAGCTCGGGTAGACTAATCCCCTAACAGTTATCGGCTCAGATGTTGATCTGAACAATGATTCGACATCCGTTTATCGCTGTGTCTGTCTGCTGTAATTCTTGGTCTGCATCAGGGTGTGTTCCTGTTGTTATGATCAAGATCCAGTATGGGTGTGTCTGGCCCATCCGTGTTTGACAGCTACCACAGTCTGTATGTCTGGTCTGTTTGTCCTCCACACGTAGACCACCGCTGCTGTGTTTGTGTACCTCCCTGTTGGTTTGTGTTTGCGCTGTGACATGATCAAGTGGCTGCCCTTGTTTGACTCCCAGTATTGAGTGGCTGAGCTGGGGGAGGGGAGAGCATCAGTAACCCATCCCAGGAATGGTGTGTGTTTTCCTGAGAGATTTACGCTGATGCCTAGCCATCACGCCCCTGAGACAACACCACCCACTGACTACGTGCACATCCTACCTAATATTCTATTTGTAGTTTGAATAAAAAGCCACTCCATTTGAACACCTTTGACAGATTACAATAACCTGTGATGGATGCTGGTGATTTTGGATTATGGCTTTAGGGGAAAAAGATAGGAAATATATTCTTCTCATAGTAGGCTTGTTTTGAGAGTAGCAGGATACGTGTATAGGGGATTGAACACTTGAAATCAAGTCTCTTGTCATGTTGTACTGCTAAACCTGGCTGTAGCTGGCTGCTGAAGACACATGACTAGACAATAGGGATGTAGCAAGTCTGGGGGAAAAGGTGTTTTGTAATCATGCAAGCAGAATGTGCAGAACAAGAGTGAAGGCTGGGGTTGATTGTGGTTCATGAAGCGGATGAAAAGGCTTGGTTATATAGGGTGCATTGTTAGAAACATTGTGTTCTTTTTTTATTTCTTTACAGAAGCATGTTCCACCTTGACAAGCTGAACATTTGCATTTGAAACATAGCATTTCAAATGACATTTCTAGCTGACAAGCTCCACAAGAACAATTCAAAAGTATTAAAGTATGCAGTTTTTGAGCCATATGACAGATCAGTTTAAGTCATTTAGTTTGAAAGCTACATATTATTGTCTCTTTGTATTTTGTATATTTAATTGATCTTAGCATGTCAGTCTGATTCTGTTCTATGGTAGCTTGATAGGAAAAAAAAAGTATTTATCTATTTATTCTTTAATAATCTAATTTTTTGTAAATTAACATTCAAAACCATTTGATAGAAATATACAACAATACATTAGCATTTTTATATTTGAAAAGCCGCTTGGTTAGCAAGATGATAACATACAGTTTACACTCAACTAGCCTAAACCACAACAATGCCTTAGCAGCAGATTTCAATCTATCGACCATGGTCTCAGTGTGCGCCATATTCAATACATCCATAAAAACAGCCCTCCAATATGTCAGACAGGGAATAAACCTATATATACTGTGGTCTCCATACTCTTTATGTGAGGGATTATCGTATTTCATTAAATATGGGTTAATTGTAATCCTCTTTGATGGAGGTGGGCAGTGTTTTTTTTACATAATGAAATTAAAGTTGATGAATAATGAAATGGCCTTTGATGACCGCTGCCCAGTCAATTTTGGGCTCAGATAATCCCCCTCCCCTCCGCCCCCATTTCTCTTAAATTTGATGGAAGCTTGTTATTGACTTGGTATGAGTACACTCACAAATCACCTCTACCCTGACAGATCGCATTCCAGGTTATACATTGGATATGCTTTGGTTGTCTTTTGGCTGTGTCTGGAAAAAAAAACGTTCTTGATCAGGCTTATCTAATAGAATGAGTGAGTCACCAGTGGTTTTCCACTACTCTACTGTTGATGGTACTTTATTGTAGGCAGAACAGTTTGCTGATTAAATTGTATGATTGTGTTCAGTGAAACGATGTTGCACCCTGCACAGAGAAAAAAGAGGTTGTTAACCTTGTTACTGCCAATTAACACCATGACTATGAAACTGTAAAAGTACCATTTCTAAAAGATCATTCCTAGCAGAGGACTGAGGAAAAAAATTAGCCCGGAACGGAATTTAGCATGATGATAAACAGGAACAAAACCTGCATGCAAATTAGCTTTAATTAATAAACCATGTCTTCTTTCTCTCCAGAATATGAGGGATCAGGCACTGATGTTGGGAAAAAGTTCACCAAGTGCGCCACGTGCAAGTATGGAGCCGAGTGTGACGAAGACTCTGAAGATGTCTGGTGAGTTCTGAACGTTGTTTTAACATCAGACTGTTGGTAGGTTGGTGACAACTAACAAGCATAAAGGGCTGGATAAGTGCCATATAGAACACCCTTCCAGAAAAAGTAGCCAAATCCACTGGCTTTAAAACATTGGCGAAAATCTTGACTGTCCTTCCCATCCATTAAACCTTAATTCATCTACTGTGACCAACACATCGACTGAAACAAGCAGTTTTTTTTTTGCTGACATAATGAGCCATTAAGAGCTGCTTTTTCTCTTTAGGTGCATATGTAACATTGACTGCAGTGGACACAACGAGAATCCGGTTTGTGCTACAGACGGGAACTCCTACAACAACCCTTGTCTGGTGCGGGAGGCCTCGTGCATGAAGCAGGAGCAGATAGACGTCAAACACCTGGGGAGATGTCCAGGTAGGACTGAACACTGTGCTGAACACTAATCCACTGCACTAGCAACCTAGCTATAGTTGGAAACTGACCTCATTATACAGCAGATGCTTTCACTCAAAGAACCGTACAGCACAGAGGGTTGATTTGAACCCATCATCACCTACTAACCCCTTCTTATGCAGTCAGTCTAGCATCTTAGTCACCTAAGATTGGTGTCAAAGCTTGTCACAAGCTCAATGTATTTCATCATTTAACTGAGCTAAAAGTAATGGTTCAAGACCTGAAAGACATCAGATGCATTGCTTGCCTGAACTATGTCTGAAATGTGGTTTCAGTGTGTGTATTTACGTTGGTTGACAAAAATGTCATGCTGATGAGCTGTTTTTGCTTGTACAAGGCAAGCGTCCAATCGACTCAAGTCATGAAACACTTTTGAGTGTCAGAAATTGTAGCTCAAGTACATCACCTCCAACGTTCTTGTCAAACAAAATCTATCCAAAAGATACAGGCGCTTTTACATGAGCTATGCTTTTCAAAATACACATCCTCAGCCCAGTGTCAGTATTCTGAATGCTGACTTCATAATCACATGAGTTAGCTATCAGCTGGCAAAAAGCCCTGTGATAGTCCTGCTCATGTCATGGAGACTATAAGGCTGGCTTGACAGAAGCTGCACACTAGCAGATAAGCCCTCAGCAGGCAGACACCTGTCCTAGCCACCGAGACGGCCGATCAGTCATGCAAATCAAGGTGTACTAGCCAAGCGCACCAAAGCCTGTGAAGCAGTTAACAAACACACCGATCCTGAAACGAAAATACATTTATCCCATTCCATTCCAAACGCCTGTCGCCCACAAGGTGTGTGTGGTACATTAGATTTGCCACAGCGCAAAAATAAGTTACCACAGTCTTGTGTGTCTCGTGAACATCTTTCTTAGAGAGCAACAAGTGGGCTGAAATGACTAACATTAGCAGTGGTGTGACGTGAGAAGTTGTTTTTTTTTCCCCAAGGGGGAATGTGGACGAGAAGCTCATTTGTATTCTCAGTTTGTTGTCAGATGTGTCAGGATTCTCTGTGCCAACTGCCCGAGCAATTAAAAAAAATAAAACCTGTCCGAGTACATCCTCAAACCACTTGCTCTCAGACAGTATAAACTTTCAGTTTATACACTCCCCGGAATTACAATCACTCCTCCTTATTTATTTATTTATTTGTGGACACAAGGACGAGCTGATAAAGCTTTAAATCAGTGTTGTTTTATAGGTCTTGGCAGTGAACAGGATCTGGACAGGTTTTATGGATTTTTTGTCGGTCATTGAGGGCAGTCAAATGTCAGGTGTGTTGTGACATAGCCAGTGATTGGCTCGGTAGAATTGGGAAATCCTGACCCCGTCAGGACCTGGAAGGAGTTGCCTGTTCAGTATGAGCAACTGTAACCTTTATGCCAGAATTTTATACTTCAACATAGCAAAAATGCTTGTTAGCATAAACAGACCCTAATACATCATTGAGGGCACATTCTTTCGTTTTGTGACATTGTTTAACGATGATTCCTCTGTAGTTGTTAATTCAGAAACATGTAAAAACATGAACAAACAATTCGGACAATAGACATAGCCACATAGTTAACCTGTGAAGACAAAATATACTACAGATTAATCAGTCTCTTATCTTTTTTACTTATACATTAATAACTAAAAATGAATACATTTCAGAGCCAACCTTCAACCAAAGCAAATATTCTGGAGATTCATAGAGTATAAAAAATGGATGAGTGTCTTATCAGACAGCGCTTACGTATTCACTGTCTCCACACCTTTTTCATCCTCACTCATCCTTCCTATTTAGCATGCACTCCTTCCCCCTGGCATCCCCGCAGGGCCTGCAAACTACACAAGAGTGGCGTTGAGTCAAAGATACAACCGACGGTTGACCGTTTCATAAAATAGGAGGTTTCAAAATGCTGTCAGAACAGGTCTAACCTCCCTGAACTACCTGTCACTGACTGGATGTGCATGCGTGCACACGCTCATGCACCACATGCACCGACACAAACACACCCTCTCGGTTAGAATGACCTCTCCACTTCCTCTTCACGGATGGTTCTGCTTTCAGACAATGAGTAAACATCCCCCACATTCCCCCGCAAAAAACATCCCCCGAAAAGCAAACATTCGGCTCATCCAAACACTGAGAAACAGTTGAAGATGGCTTGTGAGAGAAAACTAGATCTGATCTCAGACAGGCTGAATCTAGCTGTTCCCCTTGTTTACAGACTGACATGCATCTAACAAATACATCGTAAAACTATATATCTGTATATATTGTTTTTAACAGATAAAGAGAAAACTGGGAAGAGCGATGATGGAGTTCCGAAGATTGATCGATCATTCAAGCCCGATCATATAGGTAAGATAAGGATCAGGGTGTGCAGGTATAAATGTACGGAGACAGAACTCAAATGAAACTACACTAGTACTGTGCATGGACCATAAGAACACCCTGAAGCCTGTTATTCTGACGATCAATGCAGAGATGAAACAGAATTTAATAAGAAAACAGGACTTAATTTTCATGTATTCTTTCTGTGCTAAGGTTCTCCTGGGAGTTAATTTCAATAAAGCCCAGAGTCCCTGAGTCAATAGACTGAATAATGCTGCACAGTCTTATGGACCTAATAAAGGCCAGTACAGTGATGGACTTGTTGCATCAATCGGCTATGAAAATGAATGAGGAAAATGGACCTGAGATTATCACATACAGTGATTCTAAACGCTACAATCTAAATGCTCATAGCTACTCATTGAAAGGTCCCAAGGTCATGTTGTACATATGTATACAAATAGCTGTATACTATGTATGAGATTTACATATCTGTGTAGGTTCATACAATGTATGAAACCATTTTACGACGACACGATTAGGCTAGTATTAACAATACTACCTACACAACATAACGAAACTAATTTAGTCTTTTGAAGCCCAGTCAGCGTTCATTCAGTGTTGTGTCATAAATCTCATGTCACCTCTGACTCCACAGACAAGGCAGACCCAGGGGAAGGTTTCTACGCCGGGATGCCCATCCCCTGTACTGAGAGCTTTGCTGGCTTCTGTGTGCATGGCACATGTGAGATTCAGTACAACACAGCCACCTGCAGGTCTGTTGTGACCTCTCTCTCTCTTATCTCATCTTACTGACTGACTGACTAACTGACTGCAAAAGCACTCTGCTAAGCATCAAGATATGGATGGGCTTTTAATTCAGTCTGATTCAATGATTCAGTCCCAGGTCTTATTTTATGATCAGAAGTTATGTATACTGTACTAAATAATCTGCAATAAATGGGGAAAAAAAAGACTGAATCTGTTTCAGCAATAGCATGTCAGTACCCTCATCTCAAGCAAAGCTCTCGTGTTAAATCCACTGGTTTTTCCTTGTGACTGTGACTTAGATGTGACTCTGGATACAAGGGTGTCCAATGTGAAGAGCCCCAGGACTTCAACATCCTGTACGTCGTGCCTAGTGGACAGAAGCTCCACTACGTTCTAATCGCCGCCATCATCGGAGCTGTGCAGATCGCCATCATTGTTGCCGTGGTGATGTGCATTACGAGGTAGGCGGCATGGCAGCTCATGTGTCTCCCTTTGAGGCCTTGTATCTTAACCTTTCACATTCTTGAGGGATTCAGTGGAAGCTAAATAATGCGATAGATAACTAGCATAAGGCCAAATATGTGATGCGTTACACTTTGTCAAATAATGAAGCGTTAACTACATAGAAGTTCCTATGTTACTACAACGTTACTATAGATATCGCAATGTAGTTTTATATAAGTTCATGTAACCTTAGGGTAAAGTGTGCACTTTAATGTGGCCTAACAATACAGTAGAACACTTGAGTAAAACAAATGAAGTTATTGCATGGTGAAGTCCCTGTAATGCCAATTTTTTTGCAGAGCAGTCAATGTAATTTGATTGTTGCTTTGTTTTGCAGGAAATGCCCGAAAAACAACAGGGGCCGTCGACAAAAACAAAACCTTGGACATTTCTCATCAGACACTAATTCCAGGATGGTATAGCTCATGTTTTTGATAGTTTTTTTCTTACAGTGTGGAATACCATTTTTATGTCAGATGTGTCATTTGATTCATTTTTTTCTCCCCCGGATAACAAAAAAAGAAGAAAGAGGATCTTTTTTTCAGGGGCCTTACTTTTCATTTTTATCTGACGGATGTGTACTGTAGCTTATCTTGTTGCACTGTTGTGACAGGCTGGTACAGCAGCCTACTGTAGGAGGAAACTGGTGACAAGACTGCTTGGTGCTTTACCTTCAAAATGTCATGTTTCTCCTCTCTATTATTATTATTTTTCTTACTTCGAATGTCCCTCCCCCCTCCCTCCCCCCTCCAGAATATGATTCCATTGACAAATATATGATTACATGGAATACATATGCCTCTTTGGAATGTGATATTTATTGAAAACAGTTCTTTCGGAACCCCTTCTTCTCTCTATCATTCTTTTTTTAATCTCTTTTTACAAATAATGTGCAGCTGATCACCAAATGCAGTTTTTATTTAGCGAGTGAGGGGTCGGCCAGCCAGATGGATGTTTACAAGTATGCTATGATATGTAATTAAATTTTAAAGAATACATTGTGTTTGACAAGCTAATAATATATAATTTTGTTTTTTACTTCACGCTTATGTTGTCTGTTTTTTATCATTAATATTTAGAAGATTCTTTTTCTAATTCTAGTTACTGTAAATCGCATGACTTGTGAAACTGTGTTCTGTGATGTAGATTTAACTTAAAGAAATCCTGACAGTCCTAAAGTCTCCATCCTGAAGCTACCGATCTGATTATTCCAGCTCACTTAAGCTGTCTTTCCCATGTAGATATGGGTCTATTTCGGTTGGTCGGTAGCAGAGATGCGAAGAGTATTGGACAATTTGCCAGTGAGAAAAATGGAATGTGTAATGCTTAAAATGAGTTTCCTGTCTATTCACAAACCACAGTTTTAGACATAATCTTTCATTAACTTCAAAGTACCTTACTGCTCACGTGTTACTGGTGAGACACTGTGAGACATTAAGATGGATTGTAAAATGAAAGTGAAATGGCAGCATTTTACCTGTCTTGTAATTTAATCTTATCACAGAATTGTAATGGAGGATATGTTGGCTTGGATGGAGCAATGTTAGTTCATGTAAAGGAATTGAAGGACTGCACAATGAGGTACATCATCCCTTTATGGTATATTTTATGTTGTAAAAGACCTTGGAGGTTTCTGGATAATGGATGCAAGCAAGGCTTTTTTTCTGAATGTGAAGACATGCAAGTTTTATTGTCACAGTTTTAAATTCCCCCTCTCAAAATGTGTTCCAAAACAGATCAAATGTAACATTCAGAGGGATTTTGTATGGCAGAATAAATCAAAAAGAGGGAATTGAAGACTTTCAAGGTTGAAATGTATCACTCTTAACCGTCCGGTTAAGTGTGTCTGTGTTCAGTAATTCCATCTTGGGGCCTTCATGTAACTGTCCTAGTCTGCGATCTTCTGGTCTTAAGTCTTTGAGCAAAGTGTTTCTACTTGTTGTTTACCATCCCAGCCGTGACTATAAATGTGACTAGAATGTGTTTGACATGTTGTTGATATTCTGCATGTAGGACTTTATCTGCCATTTTTGTCCCCCCAAAATAAAACAGAAGTGTTTTTCTCCCCCCCCCCCCCATGTCATGTATATGCGTCATTTAAATATGCTGTTGCATTCAACAATGATTTCTTAACCAATAATTAAACTTTTTTTTCTGGTAATTTCTGAATTAATTTAACATAGCATTTTACCTGCAAAGTAAAAACATATAGGACATATTTTGTCTTCCTATCTAACCCATGTGTATGGCCAATACGGTGTGTAGTCAGTGTGAATTTGTGTGAATGTCTGGAGTGTGTTTGTTGTGTATCTGCAGTGACAGAGATGAATGAGATGACCTTCTCTACCAATGTGACCGGCCACCAGGGACGCTTCCTTCTGCTCTGCAAAAAAATGGACAATGGCTTATCTGTGGTTCTTCCATTAAAGATAGATACAGTCTAAACACTGCAGCATCTATCGGGTCCCACCAAAGGTACATCATCCTAGTTCATCTCAATCCCACCCCATCCCTTGTCCATTCAGAAAAGTTACTCTGCCCCATTCAGTAACTGTGTCTGTATTAAATTGGGACACAAAAGGATAAACATGGCCTATAGCAAGATAATCGGAACCTCCACAAATTCCCTCACTCCCCACTTCCCTTCCCTGATCAAACCACAGGAAGTGAGGAGATTGATAATTAATTGCCAGTCATATCCAATTAAACCTACTGAATGCTGGAAGCATGAATGGGGTCAAAATGTCTGAGCACTCTGGATGGAAATAGACCAAAGTGAGGCTGTGTTGTGGTGACTGGTAAGGTGGGAGGGCTATAAAAATATGATTTTTATTGGGGTCTGGGGAGTGGGGGCTAGTCTCAGACACGGTTCCGGTGTAATTATAGATGGGTGTGGCATGAAGGGGGCGGGGGGGGGGGGGGTGGGGGCGCTAGGCGCTGAGGCAGCTGCTGGCTTCAGTTGACACGATTCCCCTCTTGAGGGATGGGTGAGGAACAGGAACTTGGTCTCTCATTGGGGGAGGGTGCATGAGGAAGGGGGGCTCTAAGGTGAGGTTAGGGAGGGGGGGGGGCAGGGGCAAATTTTGTCCTCAAGGCATTCTCAACCCACTAGATTCAGGGGCCCTCAGTTCTCTGACCTCAATGGAAAATCAATGGATAGAGGACC
Organism: Neosalanx taihuensis; assembly: GCA_030340665.1. NCBI lineage: Eukaryota > Metazoa > Chordata > Actinopteri > Osmeriformes > Salangidae > Neosalanx > Neosalanx taihuensis. The sequence continues at coordinate 12,460,528 of CM059300.1, read as the reverse complement.
TTTGGGCTAATATGGGGGATGTGAGCCTATAACAAGTGTATGGTAAAGGAACAATAAAACAATTATTATATGGTTTACTGGCAGGAAATAAAACAATTATCATGCAGATTTATTTGACAGAAACTGTTCCTGACTGGAACAAAAGTAATGATTTTCCAGTGAATTTCCAAGGAATGATTTTCAGCTGATATATTGATATTCCACTAAAAAGTTGTATTTATTATTAAATGTTATGTGCTCCTTGTAATATTACAAGTGGTTTGAGCACGATGGGAATTTGTGTTGAAAGATGTGACTTTTCATAAATCAGCCCACAATGAGCCCTTTTCCGCAGCTGTTCAGTGATGTCACTGAAATGGCGCCACTGAAATACTTTGATACCACTGTAATAGAAGGTAGTGAGTGCACAACAGACAGGGGCTCTGATCTCACTTTAATCCAATGTGTGGACTTTGCTGCCCTGGGGAATTTCAACGTTTAATCTTGCTACCATTTCAGCAATGTGTGTTACCATGGCTGGTGACCACAGCACTGTCTTTCCGTCTGTCATTAGCACACTTCAGATGGACACTAAGGTTACTGCTGACATACACAACACACAGCTGCATACACATATGTGAAGGTGATAGCACCACTAAGGGAATAGAAAATTATGAATTATTCTGACTCTCACCGAGGGGTCAGGACGGGAGTTTCTATAACCCCCTTCTTTGCATCTTCCCAAAATGTCGTAAGTGTCAACTTACCACATGAGTATTTATATCTGCATGGTGTGTATTGGCATTGCTGCACCCCTTTCTCTCTCCAGCCCCCCACCCTCAGGTCTGATTGCTGGGGACAGGTCCACTCTGTACTCTTAGTTGAGTTACTGTGGAAGGGAGTTGCCTCTCTGGTCTCTGAGCCAGCAAACCCATGGTCCAGCAGCCCTCCATACTAATTATAATCAACAATCCAACACCATCAACTTCTTGCCACAGCACCTGTGAGAAGTTGTACTTTCTGCGACGCACAGACTGAACTTCTCCCAACGTTTCTTCGAGACACTTTAACGTTTCTTCATAGAGACGTTGTGCTGTTCTTCAAGACACTTCAATGGATCACAAGCTGGAGGTTCTAGGGGTGGAGGATGAGGCCGGAAACCCCATCAGTGCCCTCACCATCCTGTCCCTGCTGGAGCGGGTGGCGGGCATCATCGACAATGTTCAGTCCGGCCAGCAGCGCATGGAAGAGCGCCAGTTGGACCTGGAGACGAACATCAAGGCTATCCAGGGTGATGTGCTGAAGTTGGCCAAGGAGCACACCTCCACCAACGGTACGGTGGAGAAGCTACTACAGAAGACACGCAAGGTCAGCTCCAACATTAAGGAGGTGCGCACACGCGTGGAGAAGCAGAACTCCCGCGTCAAGAAGGTGGAGACCACCCAGGATGAGCTCTTGACTCGCAACAAGTTCCGTGTCGTCATTTATCAGGTAACTTTTCTGCCAGTGGGTTTGAACAATAAGCATGATAGCTAGAAGAAGCTAGGAGTTGTCAAAAACTGCCAACGCCTTTCTAGACTCTTGAGTTGTAAAGAGAATATTGTCATGGAGTTCATATGTGATTTCAAGTAGAAACCCCTGCTTTGTTGAGCAATGCAATTTAGGGAAGGTGCAATGACTGTGTAAGAGGCAGGAGATTCACCTCCTGCCCCCTAGGCTATCTTTAGCTTAGCTATTAATTGTGGGGGACTTCCGTTAGTCAGAGCTGACTCCTTTTGTTCGGGAACTGGACACCACTTAAGAGCCTGTGTCTTGATTGGTTTTCACTCCGGGTTTCTGATCTGAAAGTTCGTACTGATGGTTACCCAGATTCCAGAGTGCCATATAACTAATTCCCTACAAAACATTGACCTCTGCAGACGACATCCAAAACACCATACACTACGCTTCTAAAGCTTTGCTTTCGTTACAGTGGAGAATAGAAAGGTGCCATAGACAAACCATCTGGTCTGAAGCAAAAATAGGAGATCGAGCTCTTGTTTAAAAGACTTCCTGACTTTATAATAGTAATGAGAGCACTAGAAGCAGCTGCTGTGTGTTCCTGACCGAAGTGGCCTATTCTGGGAAACATGGCATGCTACCCACTGCCAGTGGGGACACGATAAACTGGCATCAGAAATAAGGGTCTGCCATGCCCTTCTGCTGTGAAGACACAACTAACCTCTGTGACCCACCATTAGGTCAGAATCTCAGCAGGCATTGAAGAGGGCAATTGTACCATGAAGGAACAGTTCCAAAAAGTCATTAATTTATTGTGAAATAATGAATAATGTGGGCCAGTAAATAGCTATAATCCCATACCATGGAAATTAATGGGGCACAATGGATCTCTATTACAATATCTCTATTATAATTTAATATGATTTGATCTTATTAATGTACCTCTTGGCCTTTCATGTTACAGATAAGTATGTAAGTAGTATAACAGAATCCATTAATCTTAACTAAACTCTAAGGCTGTAGGAATTTATTTGAGCTAATTACAATAGTTGTCCTTTACCACAAATAGTCTATATAAAGTTTGAATTACAAGTCTAGTGATCATTTAAAGAGTTGAACAGTACAGTGAATCTCATCTCGCCTGAAAGAGAGACAGACTTAGTGTAGGATTTCAACATGACTCATTTGCTGTCGGTTATTCCGAGGGCCCATCTTGCTGGGCATACATCTCCTAATATAGTGCTTTAGCCTATGACGCAGCAACGACTCTAATGGTTCCGTTAGGAAGCAATGACTGTTTACTGATCCGTGTTCAGAAGCATTGGAAAGGCAGGGTTAAGGATGAATAAGAGGGTATGACAATCAACATTCACCCTACATGAACCAGGAAGTAATGGGAGAGAGATAAATGACTTGTTTTATGGTGATTTATAATTAAACGGGCACACTTTCGACCCAAACAAATGTTGCAGAAAGATAAACAAAAAAGTCTAAAAATGCGATAAATCATGTTTAATTATTAATCAAATGGCAGGGTATAAACCAAAGCATGTTGTTGAAAGTGAACAACATAAATATGGGATTACATGAACCCCTTAAAGATAGTTTATTTTACTCACCGTAAAAACCAGTGAAAACAAAGGCCATGCATGAAAATAATTGGCGCAATATTATATCCATCAACCAAATATACAGTAATAATGTACCTCTTAAGAGTTAATGTAACCATGCCAACAGGAAACAACAAAGTCCTCCTTGAGCGTTCTGCTGACTGAGTTCAGTAAACTTTGTACCTGGAATCATCAGATATAATTTTACACTGATCAATTAACCTTAAAGAGGGCTTTACTATTATATATTAAAGCAAAGTGATAGCAAAGTAATGGAATGGATACACATCCTAGTCTCTTCCCTGGTGGTGTAATTATTGTGTCATCCACAGAGTCAGGGCATGGACCGATGAGTACCCTTGATTAATGACCGTTATCCTGGCTGGTGGCTGGGGCCTAATTAGGATTAATTGGGTCTCATATTCAAAGTCACCTGAAGTGCCTAGCAGGTGTTTTGTCATTAGAAATAGAGAAAGATGATACTTAATCAAGAATCCAATTTGCCATAACAAAACTAATCCTAAGAGTTCTGACACTGTGACTGTTTTGTTTTGTACAGTGCAGTACTGCATGTTTGCAGGTGACATTTCATAATGCAAGGGAAGTCATTATGGCTTTTATGATTAGAATAATCAATTAAGTTTTCTTTACAAATGTCTCTTTACGCTATCCATGTAGAGTAAGTCCTTCCATTCATAGATTTGATGTGTCTGCTTGTCAGTCCTTATAGCTTGTGGTCTGTTTTACAGAAACAGATATCCCCACAGAGAGTGGATGCTTGATACCACTCATGGTATGGCCTGGTTAACGGCATGACATATATAGCACAGCAGAACCTATACCATTGCAAACTTTCTACGCTGCACGGACAAACTCATAGACATCGTAGGCATTCAAAAGAACACTGAAAGAAAAAAAAATATATATTTTACCAGAAAAGTCAGTGGAAGGGAAAAAAACTACAAACAAACGTAGAGCATAACATTCAAAGATTTTCTGGCACTCTCATAAGAAAATGATAAAGCCTTTATTGGAGTGGCTTATGTGTGGCAACATAGAGAAAGCAATAACAAGGCAGTGCCGATATTTTCTCATAGGAGAGAGTGCAGTGCAATCTCTGAAGATGTCATTTACACAATCCCAGCTGCTTCTGTTTCTCCATCACATTTGAGACTTTATGGGTCAATCATTTAAACACTGAAATGGATCAGTAGAGAGAGACGGATCTGACATCTGATCTCTTCCTATTGTTCACTTTGGCTGAAATGTCCACTGTTAATTCAATGAGGCGCCGGTTCTAAAATGTTTATTTGTAATAAAATACTAAATATAAACACTTATATAATATATAATATAATCAGTCTTTATCAAACTTTACCGAATATATTTGCCTTTCTCTAGGGGCAGCGTGAGATTCCCTCGGTAGCAGTGACAAAGATTCCTAAGGGAGCCATCGGGATGGAGGCCGTGGAGGTTGAACCAGACACCTACGACATCCCTGCCGACATCTCCTCAGATGAGGAGTACATGGTGGTGGAGGAGACCGACTCCACCAGGGCTACACGACTGAAAAAGTCGGGTATGAAGGGCATTGAGAGCATCAAGGCTGCCTTCTCTAAAGAGAGCATGACCAAGACCAAGGATAACCTGGGCACCAAATTTCATAACCTGGGCGACAAGGTAGTGCCACCAGAAAAGAGGGAGAAAATGCACCAGGCTGGCGAACGCCTCAAACAGTCCGGGGAGAGGCTGAAGGAGAACATCGCCAAGAAGGCCCCCACCAAGGAGTCCTTCCGGATCAAGCTAAAGAAGGAGAGGACTGTGGCGGAGGGCCAGGAGGGAGCTGAGGGTGCTGAGGAGGTAGAGGCGGTGACGCCAACCAAGGGCAGGAAAAGCCCAGTAGTCACCTACACTGAGGTGGTGGCAGAAACCAAGAGGGAAGGCCCTGTGGAGGAGCCTGCCGCTATCAGAATAGGAGAGGAAGGGAAATTCAGTGTGGAGGCAGATGATGAGGAAAAGGAGGATGAGTATGACAAGAAGTAGAAGTCTGCCTGGGTTGTGGCTCCAACACACTCAGGTCACTCAAAATAAAGGTGGAAATAAAAGTTGGGCTTGCACTGAACTGCAAGTGAGAGGGTCTGTGATCAAACACAGACAATTCACTTCAAAATTATATTTTTTAAGAAAAGGTGCTTGGATATAGATTTGGAGGATTATTTAAAGGGGCTATCATTTTTGTAATTTAGTCAGTGAATATAACTGGTAGAGTGGTTAAAGATAATTTAGTATGGTAATGCTAATCATACTTATCATTACAGAGAGATGAAGACATTCAAAAACAGTTTTTTCATGGAATAAATTACATTTAAGATTAAGTGAGAAGATGAACCACTATGAGTTCCCAAATCTCACAATGTGTGACTGGTGTTTATGTGCGATGACTATTCAAACAAGCATTGGAAAGTTGGGATGTGTTTGAAACAAGTTGGCTGGAAAGAAAAAAGAAATTGATTAACTAAAGGGGAAAACAGCTACACAGCTTGCGATTTTATTGAGGATTCTGAACGTGAAGGAAAATTGTGTATGATATCAATCTTAAATTAGAATGTAAAATGTTGTACATAGCAAAACCACTATCATGAAATCATCAAGACAGATCTCAGCTGGTCTCTGAAGAGTCTGAAAAGGTAAATGAAAATTTATGTAAAGTTAAATTAACATCAGACTGGGTTCTGTATGTTTAAAATTCAATGATTCACCAGGTATCAGTGGTAGATTAGTGATTTAATAGAATTAATTGCAGTGGTTGATATGTGGTTAACATGAAGCGGCAAAACAGTATAACATTAGGTTGATTTTAAATACCGTGATCCTTGAACCTTCACTAATAGCACACACTTGTATTAAGAAAGTGCTAGAATTGCAAGTGTTGTAATTGTAGGTCTGAAACCCCATTGAGAGCTGATTAAGTTTAAGTTGAGAACAAGTTATTGAAGTTGTCCTAGAAAGCGTGCATAGTTTAAGAGTATAGATTCACATAATATGCAGATAATTCTGAAATGCATGTTTTATAGATAGTGTTGTTGCTTTATTTTAGGGAAGTACAAAGGGAATGATTCGTGGGTAGGTTAGGTTGTCCTGCTTGTGGCACTAAGACTTGTGCAATAAATTATTGGCCATTTTAATCAAAGTTGTTGAATGAATAATTAATATTTACGGATCTTACCAAAGCTTCTCATTCAACTGCATTTACAGTGTGTTTACATCATCCCCGTCATTACCATGGTTACTATGGCAACGCAACTCCACAGTGAATCAACAATCAAAAAAATGAATCATAAAGTGTTACTCAAAAGGGCATTGACTGTTAACGGGGCATTGACTGCAACTAAATCGCATGCAGTACTATACAACATAGATGTTTACAAACTACTTTTCCAAGTAAATGTGTCTATTCTGGAAACATCTGCTGTACTTGTGAACTGTGATGCATTGGTGACTATAGAAAAGGATGCTCTTACCCAAAAGTTTAGCCATGTAGGTTGGGTTTATTTGTTTCCATAAGCATTGTCAGGGAGAAGCAAAGATTCATTGGTCTGTACCAGTAGATAATCTTTTAATTAGAAAAAATACTTCCTCATACGTTTTTGACAAACCCTAATAACCTTTCCCTACTACTGTTCTAGTTTTATTTAAATCACCATGAAAACACTGTAGTTGGAATGAGCTTGTCTAGGATTACAATGTTTTCTACTGTCACATTTTTATGTCCATTGGGAAGATCTCTTCTACGTAGAATATACAGACTTTTGTAATAAAATGCACATTGATATGTATGTAAATGTCAGAATTTGATGTAAATCTAGGGGTGGTTTGAGGTGTACTGTAACCTAACATGAGTTTTTCCTTCTATATGATGTGGAATGAAATGTCCTGCTTGCTAGTTTTGATTCTATAGGGTTTAATATATGATGGATCAGCGATATTGTATATGATTATGTTTAGGCTTTATTGACAACAAGCAAGAACTGCCATTGATGTGCACTGTACAAGCAGATCTGATGGTTCACCATGGCTTAGTTTTTGTATAAATAAAGGTAAAATTCATGGGAATTATTATAAAAGCTTGTCTTCACAATTTTTGCAAAAAATTGTAACTAATTGACTGGAAGCCTATGAAGTAATAATCTTTGCTGATGTCTAGTGACAGACTTGTGCAACCTCGTAACAGCTTGGCAGTCTTGGCATCTATGGTTTAAATGAAAATCACTAACTTGAAGTATATTGAAGCAAAGCAAAAACTCAACTGAGTCAGCAGTGTCCTCAAGATTCACTTCTCCACCTGCATTTAAATGGAAATGAAATGCCAGTCATTCTGCGACTTGGAGGGGAATTTACTGTGCTAGTCCATATTAAGCAGAGGTCAAAGTAGCAGTTTGTCAGTATAAATAATCCCCTGAAGCAAATACTATCCTATCTCCAGTCACAGTGTCTGTGCAAAATTTATGCCGCAATTATCTTCGTACAATCCATTTAATCATTACAAAATCTGCAAATTACGCATTCAAAAGATTTGAATGGAATTTGGTGCATTCAAGCTGAATCATCATTCTTGGCATTCATGTTAAAAACCGCCATGCAATTACATTAGAAAGTCACTCTGTTCTTATGTTCATTAAGGCTCTCAACACATGCTTCAACCAATTGGTTGGCTGAATCACGCATGCCACATATCCTGCATTTGCAGTGGTGCCTGAAAGAGGTTTAAGGACATTAATTCATGCTCTGTGTGGGTTGTCAGCTGTTGGGTCTAATTTCAGGGACTCTTTTTATAGCTCCTGCAATCTCGGAAAGGTGAAACCATCGCCGCCTGTACCTCTTTACTCCTACTGTACAAGCCGTTGCATAAATGTGTACACATGTGCTTCACAAGTTCCAGGTTATCTAAGCAACCGTTACAATCAAAAAAGGATCAAAAATAAAATGCAACAATCCTCTATTCCTTCAAAAGAGAGGCTTTACATTACCTGAATACAATACTTATGATGGGGAAGAGCAACTTTCAGAATGATTGGATTTATCTCAATCTATTTAGTTTGCATTAACCTACAGTCCCATATTTCAGGGTCTCCTGCAATCTGTGGAAAGGAAATTAGCTCTGGGCAAATTTAAGTGTTCTGTCAAAATGAGTGGGCCTCTCGATTAGTGTGGCATTGTGAATACTAGATCTTCTCTGCAGAAACTAAATAATGTATGTTACTTGCAATCCATGTCTTTGTTCCTCCCCTGTATGTGATACTGATCAAATTCATGTTGAACGCCTTAAGATTTTATATTCCATAGGGCTTCACTAGATTTACTGATGGACTGATCATTTGTGTGTCAGTGTCTAACCTCCATGTTTTGGATGTGAATGTTAACTGTGGTCATCTTACATACAGTACCATCATTGCTTGACAAACTAACTCATGAGTAGAGAAGGATCTGAAAATCCTACATTAGGAACGTCCGTTATCTTCAGAAGAACTCAAAATGGCTCAAGCAGCAAATGAAAACAGTTCCCTGTACCCTTCATTATTCCTCCCTCCACTTTCTCACTCGCGCCCCTGCGGGAAGCCAGCTTAGAACAAGACACTCATTACAGTGTCAGTCAGGTTGAGCTGTGCATCCACCTGCCTGTCCTCCCAATTACCTCTCTATCGAACACCCCACACAATACTGTCAGACTCAAGAGGGAATAGTCTTGAAATTGACATGTTTGCTGGCAGGCAAGAGTCTGTAATCAGGGTGCTGAGATAAAATGGCTACGTTTCCAATATCTTCAGTGTGGTTAATGCTGCTGAAAAAGAGATCCTTGTATGGAGTAGACCCTGGTGTGGTTAGAGACTTCCACCCATTGTGTTTGTTCAGACACAATGTAGTCAGTTGACTCTAGTATGGAACTGATCATCTTTCAAGCTTTCAAGCTTTCTTGACCAAATATACGTGAGTAACTATTGGTTTCAGAGATGTGTGTTGTGTGAGATGTATGTCCCTTTCCATCCTGATCCTAGTTAATGCTTCTAAATGCAACAGCGGTTCTGCAACCCGTCTGATTCATCCTTCATTCAGTATTCATGGCACAATTACTGGTGTGGTTTTAATATGTTAATCACATACTGATATTGTCTAAAATTATGCAGAGTTGTTGCACCTGAGCAATAGTAATTATCTTAAAGTTTCTCACCAACGCATATGGCTGGGAATGAAAATCTGTTTGTTCCTATCTGCTGAGCCGGCATTACAATTAAATTTCAAAGCTTTTCATTTGCTCATCTTCGTATACAGACACAGTCATTCCAGAAGCCTGCACACAGCAAGCTGTCTGCCCACCATCCACACAAGTCCTGCCACTCAAACATCAGTCACTGTGGGAACACCTGTGTGTGTATACAGACATGGACCAGCATGCAGATCAAACACACACACCCCTCCCTCCTCCCATCTCCTCATCCGGCAAGCCCTGCTTAACTGCAGGAGTGAGCTTCAATATGAATTATTAACCATCAGAAACACATCCTAGCCCTCTGGAGTCTGGCTTTGACATATCATATAGGTTGAAAGTCTGCATGCTGTGTGTGTATATGTTTGGGTTATGTGATGGATAGAAAGGTGCACAAGGTCTAGTGTACTATGGTACTGGGGAAATTGCATGATTCTATAATGCCATGGGCAGTCATGCGTGCAGTTGTGCTCCACTGGATAAGTCCATCTGAGAGAGAGAAAGAGACTGCAAGAGAAAGAGATGAATAAAGAGAGAAACAAGAGAAAGAATTCTCGACCAAGAGAGCAAAAGACAAAGAAAGAAATAGAAGAGACTCCAAAGACAGAACCAGCGTTCAAAATCTCTTGTGAGACACTTTACTTGGGCCGGATAATTATGGTAAAATCAACCCAAAAAGTCTTCTTTTTCATTTGATTTAAATAAACAATTCACTTTCCCCTACAAAAATACATTCATCAGCTAAACTAGTCCTATGTGTGAACAGGTATTTCCAGTGGAAGGTCTGGTAACTCTCTCACCTGCCAACATTTTTATATAATAGCAAAATAAAATGTTAAGCTAGTAAAGGCATCCTTAATCTAACTCTCCTCCGGTACAGTAGATGGCGACATTTTAATACAACCAACAAATAGCTACATTGGGACAGAGAGCGATGAAGAAATAGTTGGTCACATGTCTATGGTTGCCAAGGTTGCCAAGGGATGCTGAGGGAGCGCCTCTACGTTAAGTACCCCTACTACAAAATTACTTTGTTAGTAACCGAGGCTTGTTGCTACCGAGGAAGGTCGTTACTAACTGCTTATTCTAACAAGCTAGCTTATCTTAAAACATTGCTAGCGCTAACATTAGCTAGCTACTTCCCAACTGGGTTGCTTGACGACGACGGTAGGTAGCTAAACGTACACTAGACCAGCTAGCACTAGCAGCTAGCTGGCTAGTTAACGTTACGTTGGTTTGGTGACACCTTTGCTGATCAGTATAAAGATTTACTGGACGTTACTAAAGAGGATTTGGATTTGCCACTGATTTGCTTGTTGGAAAACTACATGTTAAGCGGTCAAATGGCAGACGACAATAGGCGAGGAGATGACGATGAAAGGGGTCCTGGAGCAGTTTATCAGATGTTCATAGTCATGGAGGACTTGCTGGACAAATTAAAACTGTTGAATTACGAGGAAGAAGTACTTTCAAAGCACAACATGAAAGCGCTTTCGAGGTTAGTATCTCTACAGCGACTCAATCCTACTGTCAATTTACCCCCCCCTAACACGTACGGTCTAATTTTAGCTTTACATTTAAGGTACATAATGATCGTTTATTGTTACTGTATGTGTTCCCACCGCAGACATTACTTTGCATCCAGTGCCTTCACGCCCTCAAATCCAGGCGAACAATTCTACATGTTTACTATCATCGCCTCTTGGCTCATCAATGAAGCAGGAAGACCATTCGAACAGCCTCAGGAGTACGATGACCCCAACGCCACAGTGTCCAATATTCTATCAGAGTTGAGAGCTTTTGTAAGGACAACCCACAAATTCGTATTTACCACCCTTTTCTTCAGGTCATGTTTTTGGGGCTTGGTTGAGTTTTTTGGACATATCAGATTGTGCATTCTTAATGTTCTTTTTGTTATTGCAGGGTGGTTTGGTGGACTTTCCTCCATCAAAACTGAAATCAGGTTCAGGGGAACATGTATGTTATGTACTGGACAGATTGATAGAAGAGGTATTGAAAAAGAGGGGTTTTATCTGGAAAAGGTATGTTGAAGAATAATTGATCCGATCTATGTACTTCTGTTGCTATACTCTGAGGTCTTAGTCGATTAACTCAAGGTTAATTTTATGTTGTATCACTTCCTCAGACCAAACTACCCCACAGAGGAGATGGAGGAAGAGTCAGTGATGGAGGATGATGCTGAACTAACGCTCAGCAAGGTGGAAGAGGAGATGACGGTACGCATCTCGTAACCATCTCAGTTCCACAGCTTTGTTTAAAATATTAATTTTGAATCCTTCATGCTCAATTAAAATGTCTATTCAGGAAGAACCAGATGACTTTGAAGAAGAAAACATTATGGACCTCGAGGCACTGAAATCAAGAACCAATCCGAGTGTGAGTGCTTTTCAGAAGCAGTTTCTATTAAGTTGTGAATGGATTATAATACATTGTGCTATCTAGTAAATCAATCACATTCTCGTTGTTACAGGTAGCCAGCCTGTCTTCAAAGCCTGACGACATATTAGAGTCCAATACAGATGCTGCAGAGTGGAACCTGGAGGTGGAAAGAGTCCTTCCACAGCTCAAAGTTACAATCAGAACAGACAACAAGGTTAGGAGTGTTAATGCTTCCAAATGTATTTGGGGTAAAGTTGGTGGAAACAAACAACTAGTATTTCAGTATTATAATTTTGTTTTACCAGGACTGGAGGATCCATGTGGACCAAATGCATCAACACAGAGATGGAATTAAATCCTCACTGATAGAGACCCAGGTGGGCTGAAATGATTTAATTCTGTTGCTTTTAATTAATTGATTTTAGCTAGTATTTAATAATACTAGTCTTTATATAATTTCAAAACACTGACTAATGATAATCGGAAATGCCAATTTCAGCGAGGTGGCACAACGTCTGTCATGCCTCCCACAACCCACTGACCCATTAATGTTTCCCAGGGCTACCTGGACAAGCTGCAGGAGGAGATAGGGAAGACATTGGAGAAGGTGGGCAGCAGAGAAAAATACATCAACAACCAGCTGGAGAACCTCATTCAGGAGTATCGTAGTGCTCAGTCGAAACTTAGTGAGGTAAACCCCCAGGATTTCCTTCTGTTAGTGACTGTTTATATCAACTCTCAAGTTTTACATAGGTTCAGAGAGGTAATTTATTTTCTAAAAGGTTTTATTCCTCCCAGGCTAAGGAGCGCTATCAGCAGGGGAGTGGTGGAGTAACTGAGAGAACCAGAGTGCTGGCAGAGGTTGGAGAACATGTTAATATACATTTCTGTTAATGCTAGTTTAGATTAGATTAGATTCAACTTTAATGTCATTACACAGGTACAAGTACAGGGTAACGAAATACAGTATTATAGTATTACATTGTTTTACATCAAGTGCAGAGGCTTGCTTACTCATTTTACGATTTTTAAACTGAAACTTGTATTGTTTCTCAATTTGTTTCACAATAGGCAAAACACCAGTAGATTCACCCCTAATAGTACACATTTCAAGATCAAGCACTTGGAGGTGGTAGTGTCCTTTCCCACATTAGAATTGTAAATGTATGTTGGTGATGCCTGTTTTCCAGATTACAGAGGAGCTGGATAAAGTGAAGCAGGAGATGGAGGAGAAGGGCAGCAGTATGTCAGATGGAGGTAATATTAAGTTATAACCTTTCCTGGTTTAATTGTATACATGTTTTAGTTCCTTGAGTAATTGAAAACAAACATTTGTAAAATATATATATTATATATTTTTTTCCTTGTTCTTTTGCAGCCCCTGTGGTCAAGATCAGACAGAGTCTGACGAAGCTAAAGCAAGAGATAGTTCAGATGGACATTCGCATCGGAGTGGTTGAGCACACGCTGCTTCAGGCCAAGCTTAAGGAGAAGTCCAACATGACCAGGGACATGCATGCCACAAACATTCCAGAACCTGCCGTTGGTGCATATTGACGATGCCACTCAAACAAACCAAGTCACTCAAATGCATTTACCTGTCTATTATAACCATTTTGTTTGTGTTTTGCAGTTTACTATGTGGTTAAGATGAGAAGATGGGTGTTTATGGTAGCTGAGGCTGTTCTGAGGCTCTGCTCTATTTTAAAGATTGGTTAATATAAACATGATTTTGGTAATATCTGTAAATATGTATCTAAAAAAATTAAAATTCTATTAACTTGATATTTGTGGTGCATGAATGTGACAGTTTTGGTACAAAAATGCTCCTGTGATTCATTTAAACGTTCAGTAACTTAAAACCACTAGATGTCACTGCTGTATAGGCAGATACTATTTCTATTTTAACATGAGGATGACAACCCCATCCTAGCATTTTACAAGTCTGAACTGCACAATATTATCAGTATTTTGATCCAAACAAATTGGTATCACTCACTATTGTCTTGCAGTATAATAAATACTATTTTACTACATGTATTTTGCAATATGAAGGAGGAAATGATAATTAACAAACAGTTAACGACTTTTACTGAGTACGTTTTATTTTTTCTTCAGATGAAGTAGCGATAAAAGCTGACCAAATCGATAGGTTTGAAAAAAGCCACGTTTTGGGGGGGATTATTTGTTGAATTATTTTCTGTATTTTTACTTTCATATTGATTTGGTGGAGCAAAGACCACCCGCCTCCACACAAGAACTTGTGGTATTTCACCACTGTAAGCAAAGCTTTGCGGGATGTGGGTGTGGTGTCAGCAGGAAGGCACTTAATTTCGTGTTCATGTTTCTTTGCAGCAATATCTCAAAGCCAAAATAGCTGTTAAATTTAACGCGTATTTACTAATGTATGAGGTTGAATTACGGATTTGAAAAACTAGAGCTGGTAAGTAGACCGATCCATATCGCTTTATGGGGGATTCCCCTTTGTTCTTACGGACGTATTTCCTCGAATTTGAACTTTTAGTAATAACGTTTAGTAAATTTATTTGAATATTTAAACTATTATATATGTCACATTCGACCATTTTTACATTTATATTAATGTGAAAACTGGCGCATGTGATTTGTCTGAACTGCAATGTATACACTGAATGTCTTTCTATGCGTTACACCTTATCACACATAGAGTTTAAAACATAATGTTCAGCATGATGTATAGCCTACACAGAATAACTGGTTGACTAACCTACATAATTAACTTTTATTAAATTTAAAGAACAATATGATTTGCCTACTATGACTGTTCGTACTACGACCATAACTGCAGTACCCCATATTCTCCCCCAAAAGCATCATGGAGCCTTACAGTAGCCTGTGACGGGGTTTCTTCCAGCATCATCACCAGTGATGTTGGGTTTGCGGCCTAGTAGTTTAGGATGTATCCCCTTGACTACCACTGAGGAACATGCTGACAGTTAGCAGATGTAAATAAACTTGATTATGGCCTTTGTTTGTAAACAATTGTAAACAAATGTTTAGATTAAAATCTATAGCTGGATGGAATAATTACACACAAATATCACCTATAGCTTTCTTTGACAGTACAGATCTAATATGTGTCAGTCTATTATGGCCATGATTTTAATGTCTATAAGGGCCATCCTTTGTAGATTAGGTTGGGTGATTTGTACTAAATTCTCTACTGGGTTTATCGTTATGTGTTTGCTTATATCACATATTATGTTATCACTGACACGCCAAACTTTGACAGACGATATGCAGGCAGCAGTATTTTAGTACCTCTTTTCACTCTTCCAAGACACAGGAAGTTAGTTGCCTCTGACTCTTCCTGGGTTGTTTATTTAGATGGTTTACATTACGTAAGCTTTAGATAACACTACAAACAATTACACCCTGCACAACAAGACTGCAAGCTTAAGTACATTTTATACAGTCCAGTCCTCTGTGTTCACATTAGACTGCTAGTCAGCTATCTGAACCCGCTGCCTATTTTAGAATCGAGAGATAGGGAACTCTTAGCATAGAGGCCCATGCTTGGGTAATGTAGGATTGGTTTTACTCAACAATGTTTGAAGACCAGTGGAGCAGTGTCTTAACTGATACAGGGTGGGACATGCTGGTCTGCTGGTGTCACATACCTAACAATGGCGATACACAAGTGTGTATTTGTTTTTCAGTATGGCATGATTAAAGATTTGCTGGCAGAGATGATGAGTGGAGTTGTCAAATCTGGGATTCAAATTGTGTTTTTTGTAACTGAAATTCTCTCCTAAAACTGCCTAGAAAAGCTGGTCTCTAGACACACTTCACACACACCACTGTGTAATGTAACTTTCCCTTAGGACACTACTGTGATAGAACACTGAGGGTCTTTGTTCATTCAGTCGGTATCTCTCGTTTCCTGTGTGACCAGTCCAAGAGACCGTTAAAAACCTGAGGTCTGACCCACATAATATAGTATGAGCCACAGAGCTTGGCCATAATTCTTTTAAATTTGACCGACACGCCCAGAATTATAAACTGTTTGGCTCCTCACTGGACAACGAACAGAGATTATTCATTCATTGGGGT
This sequence comes from Neosalanx taihuensis, assembly GCA_030340665.1. Taxonomy (NCBI): domain Eukaryota; kingdom Metazoa; phylum Chordata; class Actinopteri; order Osmeriformes; family Salangidae; genus Neosalanx; species Neosalanx taihuensis. The sequence continues at coordinate 12,444,685 of CM059300.1, read as the reverse complement.
TGCCAATCAGCAAGGTAATTTCCTGTTTTTAGGATTTAAAACAAATCTTTCAGAGCCGTGGGAAACCTTAGTGAGGAGCTTGCAGTCATGATAGAGTTAACAGGAAAAGCGACCTCATTGTAAAAGAACGTTGTTTTCCTTTTCTTCCCTCAGATTTTGCAAGCTGTTTTTCTCAGCATGTCACATAGTAAATATGTTGGACAACAGGAGAAAAGATGCATCCCAAAAGAGTAGAGTTGTGTAGTTCTGTATTTAAGATAACTTAAAATAATGGTAAATAAACTGCTTAAAGGGAATGGTTTGAATCTCAAAAAAAGAAAAAACTATGATATGGGTAAGATTGCTTAAATAAGTCTCCAGTTTGAGTTTGGACTGCCAATTTGGCTAATTCCCATAGAACAAAATGAGCTATAGACACCTAATGGATGATTTAAAGAATCCCTGACAGCACAGAGAAGCTAAAGAAGGGCCAGTCTCAGAACCCAGGAGGTGGTTAATGCTACCATAGCAGTAACTTGCTGACTTAAGGAAGAAGAAGTAATGGAAGGAGATAAAGCAAGGTTTATGTTTGTGGGGGTACTTGGGAGTCTGTCCTCTGTAATCTGTTTATGTTTGCTTTGCTTTTTAGGTACATTTACTGGTTTTACTGCTTCCAAGATATTCTCTAATGTAAAATGTATTGTTTTAGGAGAGGTATTTATTTAATCTGACAAGGAATTCTCAATCGGGCTAAGTATCAACTGAATTTTCCCTCCTTTTTTTCTCTGCATTCTCTAACGCACCTTTTTAATGTGTTTTCCAGACTGAGAGCAAGCTGTGATCACACGTGATCCACTCCCTCACACAGCGTGGTGTTTGCAGTCAGCCATGGCTCTGCTCTTCAGTAGGGCTGTTACAAGTATGCTACATATTTTCAAAAGCTGTTTCTACAATTAAACTAATGTTATTTGTTGGGGCATACATAAATCAGGAATCCTAACACAATAAAATAACACCTATTCACATTCTTGTTTAGAATACTGTTACCCTGAGGATATTTTTATACTTGTCTGCATTGTCAACTATAATATTTTATAGTTTTATATTTGTATATAGTTTTATATATTATAAGTTTAATCTTTCAAACTAGTTATTGACTACTTACGGCATTGTACATTTTACAGTAGTTTTAGAGAGAAAAGTGATTTAGTGTTACAGATTTTCAGTGACAAAATTTTAATACAAATAGAAAAACAACGTTAAATATCAACAATGTGCTGTTCCCCTTGTGTCAGGTTCACCTTTAAAGAAGAGACAACCAGTGGCTGACCAGTCTTGTCAGAGGTGATGCACTGCTTCTATATCTTTCAATACCAAGAATTAAGTAAACTACCATATATATATGTAATTAAACAATGTAAATATTAAAATATATTTCTTAATATTTGTGTCTATTATTCCCTGTAGCCTTGGACTGTCCCTCCTATCACCAGACTCGTCCTACGAATGTTATTCCGTCAACCCAGTGACAGGCTCCCCCAGCTCCTGTCGCCGCAGCCCCCGCCTCCTCTCTAACGGCTACTATGTCCTCACAGAGGACAGCTACGTCTGGGACGATGAAGGCAACGTGTCCCTCACTCCCTCCAAGATTAAGCTGTCTTACAAGGAGAATCTAGTGAGGTAAGGTGTCAGATATCGAGCGTGACATTACATCAGCAACGAGCTAAGGTTGTTGCCTTTGTGTTTCAAAACAACAAATGTCCTCAGAGTCAATATGGAGCCTTCTAGAGTGTCGCCAGATTTATGAGGAAGACTAGATAGCCCTGAACGTCAAACCCTAGTGTTCAAACACAAGCCATGTTTGTAGGAATGAGGTAATGTGCTGTAGCCTATAGGAGAGAGCTACACAGAACATGTAAATCAAGTTTCAGAGTCCTATAAACTACTTGTAACTTAAATCTGGCTGGGTTGAGGTATCTTAAATTATGTCATCCTGTTCTGTTGCTAAGATGTCAAGCGATCAACACAAAGAGCTCTTTTGTGCTCAGAAAAAAATACATAATCACTGTCATGTCAAGCTTCTCATTCAAAAGACTATCATAATAATTGTGAAAAGAATGTAAACCAAGGAATATGAATCTCATGCTCAGTCTGCATGTGACCATGTTAAAGGGTGTTTCGGCGTAGACGAAGAGCCCGAAGGTCCCTGGCCAGCCTGTTGAGTGACATGACTGAGACGTGTCAGTCTTGGCTGGATGAGAAGGTGTTTGGAGGGAAGCGTTTTGCCCCACTGGCAGAGTCGTCCTGGGTAGAGGAAAGCACCACCACTTTGGACACCAGCTGCAACTTCACATACGGTGAGGCTCATTAATGTTGCCTTGGCACATAGCCCACACGGGAATATTAAAAAGCTAACGTTCCCTGAATTCACTTGTGCCATCTCCACAAAACATAGACCACAGTGAGATCACAACCCCACCAGAGAAGTTGGCTCAGGAACCTGTGATCCAGGAGGAGATGTACTCTGAGACCTGCTACTCACAAGAACAGTTCACCCAATCACTGGGTGGTCTTTTGGATGTCCCGCCTCCCTCAACATTCCACTCCCATGGCTGCCGTCTTCCAGAACCCCAACCAGCAGGTGAGATGCAGGAAATTGACTAAATGTAAATTTTTTTAAAGAAATTACTTATAATGGAGCAAAATGGTTGGTGGGTTCAATGTGGATGGGTTATTTGTTGTACAAGGCAAGAAATGTCTTGTGCAAATGACTTGTAGAATTTATCAAAGCTCTGTGTTTCAGACTGTCCTACAATGAAAGCCCTCTTCCTTCTCATCTTCACTTTATTTGTACTCACTGCCATATTCTCTGGGTAAGTTTTTACAAAGTCCAAATCTGAATGAGTTCCAATTGTTGCTCCAATTGTTATTCACTGTGATTTTCAAGTGCAGAACAATACAGGTAGAATCAGCATTGTGGCTATGTCTACAAAGGATAGACATTTGTTTGTGCAAATAATGATGTTCCTAATCCTAACTTCTATGCAAAATACATGTATCCAGGTGTCTGTTGTGGGGGCTAAAAATGGCATCTTTAACCTTTCTGCTGATGATAACAACTCTGTGTAAGTACATGATGGCACCTGAATTTGTGTTTTCAATAGTCTTTCCAATAACATTGTCAAGGTTTACAACACAGTGCTATTCTTTACAGTCTTCACAAAGTCTGGACCAATGGGCAAGTGGAGAAAAGCTAAGACAGAGGTGAGACATTTTCCCTCAGCATTTATAATTTAATATTTAGTAATATAGTTAACTGTCAAACTATTTAGATGGTCAATGTTTTTTATTTCTTTCTAGGATATTACATCAAGAAACGAATAGAGCGAAAAGAAGAAGTCCCACTCTTTCTCTTTTTTCACATACATACTCATTAAATATTTATCCAGAGGTGAATTGTGCTGATAGGAAAAGGTCTGGAAGTTGATAAGTAGAAAAAAAAATTACTGATGAAGGGGATAGGATGAAACCTTGCGGAAATATTTCACATTTTATTATGAAATTGCATGTAGATTGCACAGGAACTGAATACGAAAATCAGTTGAAAACTGAAGTCAGTTTGGAAAATAACCTGAACTAAGTATAAGTATTTATGCTATCATTATGTATATCACTTTTTTCCAAAGTATTCCAGATGTACTTTATATTGTTAATAGATCTTGGCTTTTTTGGGCTGTCCAACGTGACCGATTTTGTAGTTTCCAGTACTGTATTTACAGTACAATTTCAGGTTGGCAATTAGGTAGCATATACATGCAAGGGAAAAATGAAGTACCTTACATTTGTTGATATAAAAAGAGCTGTGACTAAATCTAAATTGAACCAAATGTGCTAAACCTTATCTACCTGGAATTGATCAAAGTGCCATTTTTCCTGAAGAAATGATACATGTGAAGTGCCTTCTTTGTCTCAGCTAAGAACACGTGGGTACTGCTAAACCCTAAGATGCCAATGTCGTGCCTATGAACAGAGTGGGACTTGAATCTGAAAGCGTAACAAGCCGCTAAAATACAGGGTATGTCTGTGAATACTTACGTTTGAATACTCTGGGCATAGTTCAATTCAGGGTCAATTTTGCTGGTAAGAGTCGCAAGGGGGATATCAGTAACTTTTATTTGCCTTGTTATGACCCCTTAGCCTTATTTGGAGATGGCGTGACTATTTCTTTAAATCAAAATCAAATGACTAGCTTCTCTGTTTCATTCACAGTTGGCACAGTGCTTAGCAGTATAGAAAATCATACTTGAATTAATGAATATGATGTGGTTCTTAAGTCCAGTCAGAAGGATTACATGTTTTTTATCAGGAAAAGAAGTGTGGCAAAAGTAAGCTCACTAAAGGTAATATGTACTGTACTCCTTTATAAAGTTTGACTTTATAAAGTTTTGTATGACAGGGTCATGTTTGGGCCTCAAATCATGCCAAGCTTTTTAGATAATCAAAATACGACTATAAGGGATGAATTGTGCTTGATTGGCAGAAATCAACTCTTTACTGAGTAATACTAATGTATTCTAGTTGTTTGTGTCAGTGTTTTTAACATCCACTTCTAGGTAATGTCCTTCCAAAGGACTTAAGTGTCTTGAGAAGTAGTATTAGTTACTCATATTAAGTGACAAATCTGGTTTTATGACAAATGGTATATCAATACTTTATTGATTAACCAAAAAATACTGAATTTGTATTTTTGGCCAATTGGAATGTTGGATGTTTATTGTAAACATCAATGGTAAAATGACAGGATTGTGACTTTGATGTTCATGCTTTTGAGTGTGATCCCGTTAGCTGTTAGTAAGCAATATTTATGTTGTTAATAGGACCACTTAGATCATCACTCATGTTTTCCAAAGATGGATTAATGTTGTACTTCATTTGTTAAGTCTACACGTGTTTGCACTTATAAATAACACATTGTACATTGATATTCACACATTTGGTCATGTAGATGTACATACATTTTTTAGCAATGTTGTCAGAATTGTTAAGCTCAACTATTGTTTTTAATAAGTGCTAAGCAGCACTATGCAACTGAACCTTAACTGTTTAGAACTAAACCAAGTTCAGTTTGACGGCACATGTGATTCCTGTAAAATTAAGAGCACAGCAGTCAATGATTTTACGATTCCATCTTAAGTCTGCAAGCTCACAAATACATTTGTTTTAAGTAACATGTTACCTGTACAGTCCTTGTAGACTTTTTAATCAATAAAATACTTTTACCACTGCTAGTGTGACAAATGAAATTTCGACATCTGCAACATTTCAACTCGGACACAACAGCCCAAATATTTATCTGTGAGATAAATGAATGTAAGTTTGTATCTTGATTTGTGTTAACATGACTCAATGTTTCAATAAGAAATGAAAAAGGTTCAACATATTATTTAAATTATAATTAAATATAATATAAATGTTAATCACTGTAACAAGTAAAATGACAAGATAATAAAAAACTGATTGAGACAATGAGCTTTATTTTACAGACTAACATCTTAAATTTGTCAAATATTTTGACACAAAAACACCACAAACAACCTTCAGAGTTAAGATTGGAACTGCCATATGAAACCATGCCACAGTACTATTGCCACTTAGTAAACCTCTTGAATCTAGTACACACTAACTATCATGTCAAATGAAAACACTGGGGGATCATTGGAGGACCATGAAACCAAACTGGTATTTAGATTTTAAGGCAGATAAGGTCTGTGTGGATGCTGGCTTGACACAGTTATGATTTTCAGCTCACACTTGCAATCAAGTGGATGGAAGTTGACGTGCATCAGGCGTGGTTAACCTAACGAGTTTCAAAGGGGGGACAAGTGTTACGAAAATGTCACTCAAAAGTGTTTGGCAAATGTTTTTCACCTTCATGGACAGCGATGTGTCTCCTGAGATGATTAGCGGAAATGAAAGTCTTGCCACACTGAGGGCATTTGAACTGCTTGCAGCCTGTATGAACACTCATATGTACTTTGAGGGAACCTGACTGGGCAAAACGTTTCCCACAGTGCATGCAACCGTAGCGTCTCTCTCCCGTATGGACGCTCTGGTGACGTTTGAGGTTGCTCGAGTCCGAGAAGCGTTTCCCGCACTGCGTGCAGCTGAACGGTTTCTCTCCGGTGTGAACCCTCATGTGAGTTTTCAGGTTCTTGAGACAAGCCAGAGTCTTTCCGCAGAAACTACAAATGAACAGCTTTTCCAAGCCATCGCTGTTGTAGTTAGGGACACTGCTAGAACTGTTATGGGAAACCCAGTCATCGTCGACCATGAAGGCATTGGGTCCAGACTCCATGTCATCTCTGACAGGCATCTGTGTTTCTTCTGCAGACAAGGGCTCCCTCTGCCTGTCGTCTCTGTAACCTGCAGGCTGTTGGTGCTCAGCTATTGAGCGACTTACCTCATTGACAGAAAAATGGAAATCGCTGCTCGAGTCCGAATGAGCCGTTCCAGAATTCGCACTCATTTTTAAAGAATATGAACACCCTGGATCCTCGGTCAACGCATGTGTAATATGGGACCCATGCTGACCGTGCGGCTCATATAACATACAGTCAAAAGGAACTGGATCTATTATCGGTAGACCATCACCTGTTTCCAAGTCTGCGCTTTGAGACCTTTTGTTGGCATTTAGGTTTTTAGGTTCAGAAAGTAGAGTTTTGTTGGTGTCCCCACTCGACCAAACGCAAGAGCTTGCACTACCTTGCCCCATTACCTCCTGTTTGCTGATTGGCTGAGCAGCTTCTGAGTGTACTATGGAATCCATTGGTCCTCCAATAGTGCCATGGCCTGTAGTCACATGAAGAGAAACAGCATTAAACACTTAAAATAATATCAAGCACGTAGTCAGTTCTATAACTGCTTCATCTGGCATTCTGCCTTGAGACTGAAAACTGCATCTCATAGTAGACTGTTTTAGCATATTAGATTAAATTAGATTCAACTTGAATGTCATTACACAGGTACAAGTACAGAGTAACGAAATACAGTTAGTATATTATGTATATAGATTTATAGTTATAGATATATATACTCACTCTCTGTTTCCGGTTGGTCAGCGTTCTCCCAGAGATCATCAGTTCTCTCCACTTTTATGACTAGTGGTTTGGGCTTCACCACAGTTGGTGCCACTGATTGGGTGATTGAGACCCCCTAGAATAAAAGGTGATATAATATAGACGTTAAAAGGCAGTGAAAGACACAGTCTAAACACCATGTAAGGGTGTTTTAAAAAAGGTAACTTTAATTTTGAAGAACATCCACCTTTTTTTGTTTGGCGGTCTGCCCGTTATTCAAAGGGTCACCATCCATACAACTGGTGCCAGGAGAGGCAAAATGGGACTCAGCGTTTCTCCGAAATTGTGCCTCTACTACAACAAATTGAGACACACAATATGCTGTCAACGTGATGTATTGCTTTAAAAAACGTGTCTAACTTATTCAACTTGAAGTAGAAACTTACAGATTTGAGTCCTTTTCGAATCATTCACAAGATTAGCTCGAGCTCGACTGCTTGCAAAAATGGAGCTTCCGATCCCCGCTGTTCTCAGTGCAGACGCACGAGCCACTTTTAGCTCCATTAGACGCATTTTTCTTTTTAATACCTCGTTCTCCTTCTGACTTCGGGTTATTTCTAAATGCAGGACGGCATAGCCATTGTCAACGAGTTCGCATATTTCAGCCACGGCCGCATTTGCCAGCACCTCCATAATGGAAGCTAGCTGCGTTTGAAATGTAACTGAATTTGACATCTTGTGTGTCGATTTGTTGCCTTTTTTAAAGAGTATCTGTAAAAAGAGACCGTGTGTGGATGCTAAACGAACAATAACGACTTGTTTTCTTTTCTCATCACAATGTAAATAGGGAGCTGATGCTGACCAGGAAGTACTTCAGACACGTTTTTTTCCCACTGCGCACGCGTACTACTATACGAACTATGTGGCCTCTGCCCAGTACCCGTACATGCTCAGATCATCACATTTGTCGAAGCGTTAATTTATCAATGTTGCTACATCATTAATGTATTAAATAGAACATGCATTGTGGTATACTACTCCAGTTGCAACCAAGTCTTATATATTGGTCAATGTAAGGCCCTACTGTGGGTGGGCTGCTTGTAATGGTGAACCCTCACTATCCAAAAATACATAAAGAAAAATTAGCGTTATTTTCCGTTATCTTCTGTTGATTTTCGTTAAATTAAAAAGGCAGTTCAGTTATGATTAACATAAAATGTAAATAAAATCAAACACTGGCATATGGCTTTAATTTTATTCCATGTGTGTATACAGTATGTTATAAACAGTACAGTGAATGCAAGATGTTGAAAAAAAGGCTTTTCAATGTATATCTCCAATTCGATTTCCAGAGGAATGTGGATGATTTTTCTGCAAATGAATTCTGAGGTTGTGTTTTACAGCAAATCGTAAGCCACAGTGGATGCAGATGAATGGTCTTTCTCCAGTATGAACGCCTTTGTGCCTGATGAGGTTACTGGAATCTGCAAACCTCTTTCCACATAGCGGGCAACCGTACGGTTTGACCCCTGTGTGAATTGTCTGATGTTTCCTAAGGTAACTTGCTTGGCCAAATCTTTTCCCGCAATGTGAACAGCTATATGGTTTCTCTCCTGTGTGAACTCGTTGGTGAGCCTGCAGATATCTTTGACCAGTGAAACTCTTGCCGCAAAACCCACATATGAATTGCTTCTCTTGACTGCCCCCTTCATGTATGCCATGTTCTGTGGTTGGCATGATCCGTTGGCTAGGAGGCAGTTTTAACCTTGCTCTGTTGTCTCTATGGCTCTTTCGACAACTCAAGAAATGCCTCTCGCTTAAGTTACCACAGCCATCCAGACCAGACATACCTTTCTGCATTGGAAACTGCAGTGTACTTCTATTAGATTTATAATGGGCACTGTGGGTTTCAGAATCCACTACTACAACTTTCGGTTTCACTGTGTGAAATTTGATATTTGACAACCGTCCCCTAGTTGTACTCGTCTCCTCTGATGACATCTGTGTACCAGGGCTGCCGGAGAAGAATGAAGGGATGATATCAGCAGAGTTAGAACAAGCTGGGTCTTCAGAATCTGGTTCAGTGTTCGGAAACAGACTCTTATTTAAATTTGTAGCAAATCCTGTGTTTTTCTGTTCCACCGACATGTCCACCATTTGATCAAGTGTTTGCTCCTCCGGGTCTGCTTTTATAACCAGAGTGGACTCTTTAGAAACATGGTTTGTCCGGTTCAGCCCCATTTTTTCAATACTCACTTCATCATCGGCATAGCTGCCTATGAACAATAAAGAACAATAAACCACAAATAATTTGACATGTGCTTGTAGACATTACACAATGCATATCATGGAATTGTAGTCGACTTCTCCCAACACTTACCCTCTCTGTTGATTTCTAGTTCTTTTTGTGGCCAGGGCATATCAAAGTCATCCTCATGTACTTCTTCCTTGATTAGGATGGGGAATTTCTCCACAGACTGCAAAATAAATCACATTTCAAATGCAAAACCAAATCATTGGGTTTCGACGGATTTTGGAAAGTGTTTATATTTTTACTGTGATAATAAGTATAATATAAGTGTTGTAAAGGAACATCTCTTATCGATCTACTACATTCCTATTAATAACACTATTAATTTCTTATGACCTTTTCTGTGTCGATCAGCAGGTGATCCTCATCTAGGCTTGGTTGTTCTCCACTGTCACACAAGCCATCGAACTCTGGCTCCAAGGAGGATCTTCTGTTAGAACATCGTTCCTCCTCTTCGGAATAGCACATATCATTGATGAAACACAGACAAGAGCATGTGTTGATTCACCGTAGTGAATTACATGAAAGAACAAACTAACTAGTCTTGTAGCCATGTTAGTTGAATACCTGATGACGTCGCATAGAATGGGGGGCGCTCGTGCACAGCAGGCGCGACGTTTCCAAGTCCCAACATATTACCCATCTCCATTCTCACCAATTTCTCCTTTAGTTCTTCATTTTCCTTTTGACTTCTAGATATCTCCAAGCGTAAAACTGCATATCCTTCGTCTACAAGTTCGCAAATCTGTGTCACGGCCGCGTCTACAAAGACCCCCATAATCGAGGTGACCTGCGTGTGAAAAGGCAAAAAATTCGCCATTATAGGGTTTTGCTCAGAGACTCTACGATTGAATTTAACAATCCGCCTCGTATGAAAATAAAAGCAAATCAAAGTAGTTGCGTTTTAGTGGTAGACAGTGCGTTCGTAATAGAAAAAAACTGGGGGCTACGAGACAACGGCACTGTTGTGTTTTTACAGCCTGAATAGGACTGCTTCCGGACTACAATTGTACGTGATCGAAGAGTACGTCGACTCACGTAATTAACTAAGGCGAGCAAAAAGGCACATTTTCAGTCATCAAGCTATACGGTTTGCATCTTACAGAAAGCCTTTCAGGCTTCTTTTGTTAGTAAATCATTGTTTAAAGTGCAACATCATCAACTTTATGTAGGCTTCAAAATAATTTTTATCTACAGTCTAAGTCTGTGGTTGCTATAACGACAACGGATGCTGTGATTTCTGCAAACCACCAGATGACCACCAGATGTCCCCGTGCGCTCCTTTTGAAAGCCATGACCAGAGACCTCTTAATTGATGCATCTGAAGTGCAAAACGTGCATTTGTTTCTTGTAAGTGTTGCTAACAGTCAGTGTCACTGCTTCCATGTCAAATACATCAAATACATCCCTATATAAATAATGTGTCAACCTAGTCCCTAAGAGTTTTGTGAAAATATTCAAACGCTCTGTCCTTAGTATCTCATAAATGTAACCTAATTAAGCACGAATGAGCTGCATGCAAATAGTGACCATCCCATGCTCTAATGTCATTATACCATCATTAGTCTCTTGGACACGAATCACTATCAGTCTTAATTATGTTACAATTATGTCATAGCCTAATACATCACAACTGCAAGACAACTTGTGGTATCTCTTAAACAACATACCATTATTTGGCTCTTAAACAACAATGTTTGGGGTTCTGTTTTCATACAGTATAACCCTATACATATGTCAGGTCATCATATTAATACATATGGTGTAAAACAATGACTGGGTTTGGTATAGTGTTTGGATGTTGGTCTATTATTCTGTTGAGGGCGTCAGATTTTCGGTCTTCCAGCCCTCACAGCAGCATCAGCACCAGCCCTCCCCATGTCAACCATGTGAACCAATAGAACCGAGAATTGCAGCCCCCTTTCAAAACATGAGGCGGTGCTTTGGAGCAGTGGTAATAAGCAGCAGACTTGGATGAGCTCTAGAAGAAGCCTAAATATAATTTGACATGTTTATATAAATAACCTGTTCCTTTTTTTTACGTGTCCTATTTAAAAAGCATTAGTCGACTTCTGCGAAAGGAACACAACAGATTATTAGCTCCTTACCCACGAATGGTTTGTTTGGATTTTGGAGAAAGCAGGTTACTGGCGCTGAATGCAGACACAGACAGGTCAATCAGTCCAACTTTGAACAGCGCAGGGAAAGCGGCTGCTGGACCAACATGCCTGTCAGACGGGGACACGTCGCTCCTCAAAACACCTTTTTGGATACGATAATACGGAAATTTGAAGGGCAGAGTAAGTAACAGCTTTTTTAATTTGTTTTTTTTTTCCCCCGGTAAACTCTTGGGTGATCAACAAATTAACATGATACGTTTTCTCAGAGAAGGATACATTAGAACCAAATCAACATAGAAAACCCACTATCCTTTTTTTAGGATTGACTTACAATTAATTATATATCGAGTTATACTTTTCTGCTATAGGCTTACGACACTAAATAAAGTCAATATGTGTCTAAAAATACAAGTAAACAACTTTTTTGAAGTGAAAAAGCCACTGGCTTGTAGTAGTTCCACTGTGCTGTTTTGAATGAGAATCGTCATCTTCCAGGGAAGGCTCACAAATCAGTGGCTGTATTTAAGTCGGATCAGAATATATAAAACAACCTATCCTTTACTGACAAGCATGACTCTTTTCCTTGAGTGATTGCATAGACTAAGCCAACTTACTGCCAAAGTCCTCAAATATTTTCTGAATCTTGCTTGTCTGATTGCATGTACAGTGACCCTCCTACTTTGTGCATGTTCAATCACACTATGTGATTTTAGGTCTTATCCCACACCCTAGTCACACAAGTCATGTGTTTAAATAGTTTACACTTATATAGATATATTATATATAACAATGAATTATTATTAATTATCCATCAAACCATTAATCAATTAATGCTTTGATATAAATTTTTGTTTTGGTTTATATATATTGTGTATTCACAGGATCGTCTTACACCCAGTGACAATCCCCGAGGCTCCATCTTACACATATTTAAAACAAATATTTGAGTAAACCCTGTTCTCTCTCTCTCTCTTCTTTCCTCATTCTTTGCCCAGACCGCAAGTTTGTCATCGCCAACGCTCGGGTGGAAAACTGTGCCATTATTTTCTGCAACGACGCATTCTGTGGCATGTGCGGCTACACGCGTGCCGAGGTTATGCAGAAGCCATGCACCTGCAGCTTCCTGTACGGGCCGCACACCAAGAGGCCGGCTGTGGCCCAGATGGCTAAGGCTCTGCTGGGAGCTGAGGAGCGGAAGGTGGAGATCTCCCTCTATACCAAGGATGGTACGACCCTTGATGTTAGAAACTCTGCTTTTGAAAGAAAACTTTGAAGTCCTTGTTAAGAAGGAGTTTAACACTGGAAATTGTGGTATGCTATCTCCTCAGTATTTGCTGTCTGGTTCTAGAGATTTCAACACACACACACACACAGATATAGATGTGTGTGTTGGAACACTGATGTGTTAGAACACTGATGTTCCCTCACAGTGCACACACACACACCCACACACACACAAACAATCACCCACCCACTCACACACACTCACACGGCCAAGACATGCACTCACATACACGAACAGAGCTTCATCCTACAGTCTTGTCAGCTCCTTTTCATTGTCCTCAGGTTGATTTGTATTTACTCGCCACAAGTACAAATTGCAGTTGGTCCTCTTCAGTGTTTCCTAGCAGTCTAATTTAAGTCAGAGTCATAAGTGGTTCTATATCTGAATTTAATGTGCGTTGTTGAGTGTCCTGATTTACAAGTGACGTGCCAGGGGTGTACTTACAGGACTAACAATATATAATGGGACGAAGGAGCCCTCCCCTCTGCTTTATATAACTGAACTCGGCCAAACTTTACTGTCAAAAGGAATCCCGGACATCCTACCTCCACCAACACACCTGTCTGTTTAACTGACTGTATTTGTGGCCACAGACCTTTCCACTGAAGGAACAAGACAGCCTAGAAACACAATGACACTCTCCTATACCAAGGACCTAGGTGAAGGATGATGATAGGAATATTTGCTCTGATGACATGGCTTTTCCATGCTTCAACAAGGTTATCCTTTTACAGTAATGAATGGTGTCCTCAAGAGGGTGAAATAGTGAATCCATACTGTTACCATGTTTGTAGCTCTACTCACTGGCAACAAAATTTACATTATTAAGGACTATTTGGCCGTCCTGCCAGAAAAGTGGATATGTTTGCAAATGGTTGTTTTCCACGCGAAAACGAGAGAGCCAATGCTCTGTTAAGTGGATAAGGTCCGATCAGATTAGCGAAAAGAAAATGGACAAACCAGCACCTTAAGTCTCAGCTGTGGTAAATCAAGTGCACATTGTTGTAACTGATACAGCTTTGACTGTTGCAAACACCAATAGTCCAGTCTACACTTTCCTCATCTCCGTACGTTTCTCATCCACCCACGATTCCCCTCCCAACACATCGAGGACGTTGGGTTACTGGCTCTTATGAAATGTTTGCAAATCCAGTGGTTACCCCAGGGATTTAAGTGGCGTTGTGAGTAATCGTCCTTCAAGCCATCACGATGCACATTGTGGCTGCTATTGTTTTGGATACCCATCCTCCCACCTGTGTCATAAATCAGTCCATTAGAAATATTTGGCTGCTTTTAATGTATTCTAGAGACAGAAACACATCACCACGCAGTGGCCCAATGACTTCTCTGGGTTTTTGCTGATTGCCGATTCTTTTTTTGCAAACAATATGGTTACTTCTATAGTACAGCTTACACAGAGACATGAGCGTACAGTGAAATATTACAGAGTGGCAAAAATTCTAAACCAATTCATTTTACCAGGTGCTTTCCCACACTTTGCCCAGATCCGTAGAAGCAGTGAAGACTAAGGACAGAGTCTCCCTGACAGCTAAGGAAGCAGTGACCTCGAGGCTTCAAACTCAGTGAAATCAATCCTACATGAGAATTAATGTGTTTGCACTTCTCAAGGCAAATGTATTTTGTGCGTCAGAGTCTTGCTGCAGATACACAGTCTTCCCATCCGGAGCGTCTCAGTGAATGGGCTCTCTCCTGTGGATTGTACAACCTTGCTGAAGGAGAAGCCAAAGCCAACAGCATAGATTAGAATACTCTAACCACTGTGGAGAAGACGTACTTTCTTTGGTTTTATTTAAGCTCTATTCATACCATTATTGCATGGTATCTGCATTATGTGTCGTTGGTCTCAGCAACAACCTAACCTAACAAGATTAACTGTTCTGTTGGAATATTATTCATATAATATGATTAATATCATCAAATATTTACACTAAACTTGAGAGAGCGACTACTCTGATGATGTAGATAATGTCAAAATATTCTGAAAAGTAATTGCATCCAGTTCTGTTGACAGCGTGTGGTCTAGTTTCGTGGAGGAAAACTGTACATTTGCAGTGTGCTTTTCAGGCAAACCAATGTTCCTTTCTCATACTGTATTTGTGCCGCCAACCAATTATCTGGCACTTTAAACACTTTGTGTGTGGCATCAGCACTCAGTGCGGCCATTGTCCAGGTAGGTGTAGGCACATCCGGTGAGGACAATGATGCATACACAGACATGATGAATATTTTTGGACACATATTCAGGGTGAATGTCATGATGCACACTAACATGCTATGTGTTTCACCACATGACACACGCAAGCACATAGTTGGACACAACGGTACTCCGGTGTTCTCGGTGTAATTGGCTTTTCAATTTGAAACTTGTTTCGTTGTGTATCTACAGTACTTGCTGACTTTCTTTTATAATTGGAGGAAGCTTTTAGAAGGTTTTATCATCTCTCTTGTGGGGCCGGAGGTCTGAATGTCAGAGTTGTCAAGTCCACCAAGGAGAGTCGTTGTGGGGGCCAGTCATAATGGAAAATGGAAACCTAGAGTGGGTGGAGGGTAGAGGATGGACCCAGGGGGTGAGAGGCGGAGGTCTCTCGCTCTCTTTCTATTATTCTCTGTCAGTTTTTCTCCCAGTCTTGCTCCCTCTCTCATCCTCCCTTCCTTTCCGTATCAGTGTTGGGGCTGTTCTTTGAGCAGGTCTTCAGAGACAGTAATCGTGTTGAGGAATAGAGGGCAAACGTTGAATAATACAGAAAACAAAGCTTCTAATCAGAACCAATTAGCTGCTGATACAGATCGTAAGCTGCTGTGACACTCTCAGTCGTCTCCTTGTCAGGACACTTGCTGATGGAGACTTGACCAGGCTGATGAGCATGGCTCTGGCTGTACTCATGAGTGGTACATGGTTGTTGTGTAGATCTTCCCTTTTACCTCTGGATGAAGTCTCCATTCGGTGTTCTTGCATCCTTTAAGTTATATTCTATTCCGTTCAGTTCTTTCCCTCGTCCTCCTCAGTCCTGTTTTTCCATTCCCCATCGCTACAGACAAGGTTTCATCAGCACATACTGTATGGATATAAGATCGCCTTTCTGGATGAATATTTCATGTCCAATCTTCACCCCTCTGCTAGTTCTGTTATTGTTTTTCCTCCCCTGTGAATTATTGCTTTTTTGCTCGGAGAAGGAGAGGGGAGATGTAGGGTGCGTGGTCAGCAGTGCTGACTGTGTGAGGACGCTTGGCCTGCTGGGACAGCGGAACGGTGCTCAGGGTGGTTGGAAAGGGCTTCGAGGACATTATGACCGTGACACACATGTACGTGTGACAATACACACCATCTGAACGGTGTTCAGGGAGTGTGCAACTTTTCAGAAGTTTTGATGCCGTTCAAAAAGCTGTGAGAGCACTACTTCATACTATAACCTCATAAAATGTTCAACTGTTAAAATGATGAGACTACATTAAACCCAGTATCCAGTGCTGACTGCAATATTTAACTTGAAAATAGTTTTTTTTAGAATGAAGTCATTTTAGAAAGTCTGATCTTGGCTTCTGAAAGGCCATTATTTTCTAATGATCTAAGAGAGAATAGACCCGGGATTAAATACTGTCAGATAATGAGGACTGGAGACCAGCTCCCAGGCAGACATACATAGAATGGAGAGAAATAGATGACAGCAATTAGTGAATACCCCTCCCTGATAAAGACGACTGTCCCCTGAGAGAGAGAGAGAGAGAGAGAGAGAGAGAGAGAGAGAGAGAGAGATTAAGGCAGGGATTTGAATGGATCAAGATGAACAATCAACCACCAGATAAATAATCGATATGCTCAAATGACGACCCCACTGTTAATCTCAGTGATCTATTTCTTGCTGACTAGTAGGGTCATTATACAAATAACGGCCTTTCATTATATAATGTAAATTATAATTCTATACAGTATATAGTGTGGGACCACTGAATAAAGGCACTTGTAGTACAACGTCTACAGGACATGCGTAAACATATCTCACTGCAGTCCTAAATTAAACAAAATAATACACCCAAACATTGGTGTTGTTATTTGCTTTTACACAAAAGCTCAGAGAAATTAGAGAAGAGCAGCAAGTCAAGGCAAGGTTTCCCAGGCCTGAGATATCCCTTTGTACACATATATAAAGGGATTACTATTGTTGTTGTTCCTGGTGAAGACTCATCAAGTTCGGGGTCATATTCCAGTGCACACAAGTGAATGAACCCGATCGATCGTGGAACTTCCAGGATTAACGCGCTCATTTAGATGAGCCTGATTTCCTCTGGGTCCCAATCGCAAATATCAGAGATCAATACAGGTGATGAACCTCCGCATGCACAGCCAGCCTTTCAAGAAAGTGTTTCAAACATTTAATCAGTCGTCGTTCCAAGAAGGTCTGGTCTCAGATCAGTTTAGATGTTTATCACTGGTTAATGTTCAGCATTGACCTTCAGAGCCTCCGCAAGAGGAAGAGCCAGATGAAGAGCTATCCTAGTCGATTGTCATTCATCTACTGATAAGATAATATAAGCCAGTATCAGCAGGGGAAGAAAAATGCATTGTTTTGTGCGTTTTGCAGAATTATATCCTGACGAAGCGCAGACTGATCAAGAGTTCATATTCACCTCCTACGGCTGATATGGAAATCATTCACAAACAGACAGTACACAAGATCTGCTGCCACTGTCTAGTACAACGGTGGGGTAGAGAGTCAGAGAGAGAGAGAGAGAGAAGAAAGGGGTGGTATAGGTCATTGGGAGCGGGGTAATCTTTTCCAGGGCTATAATCCTATCATTTATTCTAACATTGATACGGTGCTTATGTTTCTATGTAAAGTGTGATCCTGTTTTCATTGCTCTCCCTAATGACCCGCGCCCTTGACTCTCTACGAAATGAACACTACTGACTCAAATAACTTGCTGACTTTTCCCTAATATGCAAAGCATAACGTCAGAAAGCTTAGGTTGGGTAGATGATGTTATTACTGTTCATCTTTTCAGAACAAGATTCACAATTAAGAAGAAAATTGTTTTTAATCTCTAGTGAATGCTGAATACGCTTGATATCTTATTTAGCAGGAAATGTGCTCTTCCTTTCCTGATACCGTAAACCTCAGTGTGTATAATGGGGTATCTGTGAGCTCTGCTCTGTGCTCGGTGTGTGTGTGTTTGTGTCTGTGTGTGGATTAGAGTCCTGGAGTGGACCTAGAGGTCCGGTAGCAGATGGTAGCGCTCTGGGCATCTGTAGGATGTCTATCAGGTGAATTATGGCAGAATAAGTGTTTTGTGTCCAAGCTCTAATCCTGGATGATGCTGCATGTCCCCTGGCCAGGCCCGGTCCTGTCCTGTCTGTCCTTCACGAGGAAGCGCCAGACACTGTAGCACACATACTGTACACACACACACATTCACACTAGTCTCTTTTGTTTTCCAGGGGTCTCCTATGACAGTAGTGCACTGTGTAGTGATTAGAGGAGCACAGCTCTGCTATCTTGTTGTGTGTCTCCCTCTGCAGGAGGATAAAAGCATGGCATCATCATGAAATCCAGAACTGGGCTCAGCCAAGGATAATTTGAATATACAGTATAGAGTCTGAACTGCAATGTGTGTTTCTGTGTGTGTGTGTGTGTGTGTGTGTGTGCATCCAGGAGTGTGCTTCCAGTGCCTGATAGACGTGGTCCCGGTGAAGAATGAAGACGGTCTGGTCATCATGTTCATCCTGAACTTTGAGCTGCCGTCCAACCCCAGACCAGCCGCCAGCTCCCCCAGCAGAGAGCTCAGTCATAAGCTGGCTATCCCCTGGCTTACACTGGGTAACACTCTGCTTTTATTAGTGTGAGATGTTCAGAGCCACAAGCTACAGATCAAGTGTTTCTTTTCCTTCTCTGTTTTAACCAGTTTATCTGCCAATCCTCACTCCCACCTCTCACTCCCTTAACCCTTGACCCCCAGCACGCCGGAGGATGTTCTTGCGGTCTCTCAGCAGCAGTAAAGGGTCGCTGCAGGATGACTCTGAGCTGGGACCCCCTCGCAACATGACCCCGCTAGGCCACGAGTCTGTCGCCATGGACAAGCTGCTGTCCCTCCCCGACCGGCAGCGCTTTGGGGGATCCAAGGGGGACGGTGGCGTGCTGCTCTGGGATGAGGACGATGACCCCTTCGACCCTCCATTAGAAGTCCCTCCGGTGCCCCTGTCTCTGACCCTGGGCTGCTCCCACTCCTCCCCCCGTCTGCACTTTCCTTGGAGGGGCGGAGAGGACATCCGGCCCTTCCCCGGACGGTCGTGCGAGAGCCTGGGCAGCATGAGGCACGCTGCCTCCGTGGACGAGATCAAGATGAGGAGGGCGCTCCAGGAGAAGAGGCTGCGCAACCGGCCCGGCACCGCAGGTGGGACAGGGAGAGAAGGCTTGGGCTAGGCCCAGGGCTGGGTCATAACTTTGGGGCATAAGCATGGGCTAGTAATTGAGACCTCTCTCCTCCCCTCTCCTCGCTTCCCCCAGGTGCCATGACCCGTCAGAGCAGTATGCCCAACACCACATCGGACTCCGACCCGTTTCGCTTCCGCACTTTCAGCCAGGTGCAGCGGCTTACGCACGCCTCCACGGACGTGTCCGAGCCCCTGGTGGCGTTGCCGCCTGGCGACATGGACATGATCGCTCCCTGCAAGCTCATAGACCGCACCCACAACGTCACCGAGAAGGTTACACAGGTCAGTCATGAAGTGCTGTTGCACGTTATGTCCACACGAGGGCAGCGCTGGCAGAGGAGCAGCTGTCCCAGCTGGATGGCTGGACTGTGGCAGCTGTGGCTCAATTCACCAGGTGTTTCTGGGTACGTACAAGATATCACATGATGGTAGGACAGACAGTTTGCAAGTAAGGGGGAAGGAGGTACAGTCCTTGAACTGTAGTGGGTCCACATTCACACGAGCACACACACACACACTGTGATAAACGATAATGTAGAGGAGACCTATATTTAGTGTTATCATATTTATTTCAAGCCACGGCTTGGCCTTGCGGTAATGATAATAAAGATATACCACATCCACACATGCACAAACACAAACACACATCATCATCATCTTAGCCTCCTCTGCTTGCATCCCAGATTACTGACCCACTTTCCGATCAGCCAATCAATTACCTCAGAACAAGCAGTACGGCTCCTCCCTTCATCCCTTGAGTTAAACAGCCAATGAGAGGGTAGAGAAGCCAATGGGTCAGGCTAAGATGAAGAGGTGCTGATGCTCATCTGAATGAATCAGACAGACAAAGAGTGGGCAGATCCATAGATAATGGATGAGCTGAGACGATGATGAATGAGAGCTTTAGCTGGCTAAGGGACAGGTGACAGGACATGTCAGTGGTGGGGGAAGACCTAGAGGTTTACACAGATGCAGCTGATGCCTAGAGAAGGCTGGGGGAGGGTTCACAAAGGCCTGTTGTCATGTGATGCCTACCGCCTGACCATGTGTACACTGCAACAGTTGACAGCTGGACTTTCAGCTCAAAGTCTCACCTTGAAGGTTGATTGGAGATTGTAGAGACGTTCTATGTTGGTTGTGTAGAGGTTGTTTAGGGTGGTGTCAACATTCATGGACAGTGAATGAATAAAAAAGCCATTCCTGTGTATCAGGTCTGCTTGCATTGCATAACTAAGTTATTTCGAGGTGGGTGAATCGTCCTTTAGAAATACATCTCCCAGCTACTGCAGGTAAACATCTATAACAGAGAGAGAGACTCCTTAGATAAGGCTTTCTGTTGCAGAAGTTTGTTTTTCCTTAGGTGTTTAAGACATTGCTAGTCGGTTGCTAGTGTGCACAAATAATAATAATCCAGACTGTAGTCTTCTCCTCCTCTGCCTCCGCCTCTTCCTGCCTCTCTACTGACTCAGGCTGTCCCAGTTTGCAGTCAGCGGCCCAGCCCAGCCCAGCCTGGCAGAGCTGTGTATTACTAATAGGAGACTGAGGGGCAGAACTATCAGCATTACTCACTGTACCTGAGGCTGCTCATGGTAATGTATGACCTGGTGTCTCCTCTAGGGCCCGCTGTGTGTAGCTGTGTTTAGCTCAGGAATTAGAACACTGTACATCTACTGTGTCTCTATGGAGTTCCACTTGTTATGGATTCCAGAGATGCAGTTGCCGTGTGTAAAAGAACCGGGTGTGTAGTCACTAAACATCTCAGAGCAGGATGGCTGATTTAAGACCAGGTCCTCTCTTGTTTACGTAATCTCATTTAGTGGACATAACTGACCCTAGATCAGACCATCTGTGAATATGAGCCAGGGATCAGACAGAGTGAGGAGAGGACAAAGAGCCCTCTCCGTTGGGAATGCCTGTGGTGGCTGGAATTAATTGTGGACATTTTTCAAACTGTGTCCCGAGGCTGGGCTATCACCGTGCGGATCAGGAGGGACCACAGTGTGGGGACAATCAAGCCAGGACTTACACACAAACACTGACAACCAGCTTCTCTCAAACACACATACACACACACACACATCATACAGACTCACACACCTTGACAGACACCTCGTCAGACAAAAACACACTTCATCAGACACAGCTCCAATCAGTCACACACAGAAGCCTCGTTCAGCCAGCAGTGATACTCTATACTGCTGCCTCCCTAAACCTGCTCCCCTGCTGTGCCTGTCTCAGGGCTGTCTAGTCTAACACTCACCTGTGCTTCTGCTAGTCCCACTCCCTCTGGATTTCATTTAACCCGTTCGCTGCTTCCACAACGAAAATCTCAATATTGTGTTGTTTTTACACAAGTCAAAACACAGGGATGCTCCAAGCCACCATATGTGAGCGTTGTTTGTTGAATGTTGATGAACAGTGGCATATGGAGAGTGCCAGCAGATTGAAAGAAGCAGCTGACCAGCTGTCCCACTAGAGCAGAGGATGTTGTCAGCCTCCACAAGGAAGCCCACAGGACTGCTTATCCAGACTGGATGAATGTTGCTCGTTAGAGCCCAGCTGTCACCTGTGTGTTCGCAGGAGGACAGAAAAAAAAATGGCATCGGGGGTCCAACTGGTATGTGTCTGTCTGTCCGGAACTGAAAATGGAAAATGATGAACCATGCAGGACTCTTTGCTGACATGTTATTTAGTGGAGAGAGACGTGTGTGATGAACGGCGCAAACACAGCGGTGTGTCAGGAGGGACGTTTGGGAGATCGAAACAAGGGGACCCTCCGAAGCCTTGGAGTCCCGTGATTTGTTACACTGCCCCCATTCCATCAGCGGGAGGCGAGGTGGAGGAACATCTAGCTCAGCACGATTCACTCCGTTTATCGGCGGTGGCCTGTTCTTTTCCTACTTCAAGACCTTCTCTGCATATCTGTGTAGACACAGCAATGTTAAATATAGCTTAATGTTAACGTTTTTCGAATGTTATATCTTTTTATTGTGTGCTAACGTGACATAAATCCAGTCGATCAGTCAGAGAGACAGAGAGTAGAGAGGGTAAAGACTATCAGGCTGTTGTAAAGTCTAGTTATTATTAACAGAAACAAAGTTATATTGCTTGGTTAAGTAGTTGTGCCACAGTGTCAAGTCAAGGTCCTAATCTCTCATATTACTGACACTGGGTGTATTTACAGGATACATATACAGATACTAAAGAGACATACCCTCGATGTTGCTTACGTGACTAGCTTGTTAAAGAAGCAACCTTGCAGTCTCCCTCAGTGTCCCCCAACTTTGGGGTATTTTCGGTGGAGGGCAGATTGGGGTAAAAGTGATTTATGAGGGGTACGCATGTAGGTGGCACATAGTTAATTCACCCTAGCAGTGTTTTGATGACATCACAGGGAAACCAAAAGGAAACGGCTCGTTAGCAGATGGAATGAGAGCAGTTTTCACAACATGAAGTTTCATATGTGCGTCGTCATCTCTGTTAGGCGTGTGCACAGCGTGGTGGCCAGCCATGTGTGAGGGACGGCTGTTGGGTTGGGCCTGATGTACGTACAGTGACACAGGCATTGGTAATGATGTTGTGATGGAACCTTCCCTGAGAGGTAGACAGACTCAGATGTCTATTCTTAGCTGTAATTACGATCAACACAGAGAAGCTCTGGACTGAAGCTGCCCAAAGACGCACTCACCTCAGCCCTCCTATCCTTTAGAAGTGCCTCACCACTGGATGGGCAATTGAACACGGTCATGTTGCATTGGGTCTTATTACCTGTTTGATTGCATCTGGTTTGATTCATTTCAATGGAACAGTGAGAGGTGTAATTGCTTGATGTGGAGAACATTTGGTGCATGTGTGCAGAACTGTGTGGTTGGTAGACACTGGCTCTCACCTTCTACAATACTATTGTTGATTTATAACACTCTAAGGTATGTTTATGTTGTGTGCTGTTGTGTAGTCGGGGTCAAACTTTTGTGAATTCATCACATATTCAAGTGTTGTTTTGTTCTTGTAGGAGTGTGCTGTTCGTGAGTAGAAGTGTTTGAATTCCTTTTATACATTATGAAATTATATCAATATCTACACTCCTACTCATACACACACACAAAATACACAATCAATAGAAAAAAGTAGACAGTTATATCATCTCTGCTCTGACCCTTAGAAACCTACCCGGGGATAGAGGGGGACTTTTATCACACCCACCCAGACAACCCACACACACTGCTTACTTTCTGAGGCAAAGTATCTCGATCCTCATCGATTTCCTCTCTGGAGTCAACTAAGTACATCACATATACAGTTGTGCACATGTTGAATTATATCTATAGGAGTGTGAGTCAGACGTGTATAGCTGCTTTGTCAGAGTAACAAGCCTCTTATGGCTGGTAGGTACTTTGCTCTCAGTGCTTGTAATATCCCTACGGGAGCATCCATACTGGAGAAGCAGATGGAAGGTACATGGCTGTAGTCTGCTTAATTGTTGTAAAAGCTCTGATTGGCTTTTTCAGTCGAGCGCTCATTCTCATCTGCAAGGAAAATGGGCTTTAGTCAATCAGTCAGCAAGTCGCTCATCGGATCAGGCTGAACAGCAGATTGACCTGCGTGTGACACCGAGGGTGAAAGGTGAGCCAGCCAGTCAGAACATGGGCCACTCATTAAGACATCCTCATAATAGGCAGGCTGTGGTGACTCACCTACATTTACACAGACATTTGCACAGAAAAACTCTCCACGCAATTGCACAATCACATACGTCTACTTGATCTAAAGGGATCAATGTGGTAAAACCAATACGACCCAGCCTGCAATTAATCCGAGCAATTCTGTACTGATGTGTGTGTGTTTGCTCAGTGCCCTGAGGACTCACTGTCACCTTTGTGTTTTGGCGAGCTGCTACCTTTTACACCTGTGTGTCAGGAGGTCCATGATAAAGAAAGAGAGAGAGCGGGGGGGGGGGCGATAGAGGGAGAGAATGAGTGAGAGTGAGAGAGTTAACAAGAGCGAGAGAGAAATAACAAGGAGACACCGTACATCAGTTGGTTAAGGCGGAGCAACGGTGTCTCCGAGGAGATGAGTCATAATCAGCTGTATCAATGAAGGGTCCCATCAGTCCGCTTCAGATAGGGGAACTTCAGCCTCTAGAAGTGGTACATTATTATCCTTATTAAAGCTAGTGCGTGGCTGCATGATTTGAGGACAAGCGATAAAAAAGCTGCAGCTCGGTTTGTGTGGAGAAAAGGAATCGTGCTGGCTCCCCGGGTATCTAATGAATACATACTTGGAGGACGAATTAGAGAAAGATTTAAAAAGTAAGAGAGAGATAGTTTAGGAGAGCTTGTTGGTTGTTTCTATGGGGATAGTGGAAAGTCCTGCAGTTGGCCTGGGGGGGGGGGGGGGGGGGGGGTGGGAGAGGGGGTGGGGGAAAGGGAAGAGGAGTGGGGGGAGGAGGAAAGAAGGAGGGTCAGGCAGCCAGCTGCAATTACAGCTGATGCTTAGAGGAAAGCACTTCCACAGAGGCGTGAAAAAAAGGTTGAGGGAGAGTGAGAGAGATAGATAAAGAGAGAGACGGTAAATAAAACCTCTAAAGCACAAGAGAGAGAGAGAGAAATTCTAAGAGACAAAATTGGAGTGAAAGAGAAAGCAATATTGGGAGAGTTCCCAGTGTGTCTGAACATTACATAACTGACAGGGTCATCATGAACGAGGCGGAGTTAAGAGGAGAGTGGGGGAGGAGAAAGGGGGAGGAGGAGAGAGGGGAAGGAGGAAGGTAAACCCCAGCCAGGAGGACAGACCAGAAGGTAAGATCCAAGCTTTCCTGTTGGAGCTACAGTGGACTCTGCCTGACAGGACCTCAACAGAACATCAGGGAACTGGACCCCAGAAACATACATCTCCTTTTGACTCCCTCAAACGAAGATCCTGAAGGGGGTGGGGGTTCACCTGAACAAACCCTTGAGAAGACTCTCCAAGTTGCCCAGAGGGAAGCAGCTGACAAGGGGGCGGCAGAGAAGTGTTGAGCTGGAAAAACGTGGGAGTTTGAATCTATTCGTGTGTGTAAACTGAAGGGGGGATTCCTTTGCGAGGGGGATGTGAGTCTGGGAAGGAGATGAGTAGTGGGAACAGCAGCTCAACCGTATGTGTAGACTTCTGGTAGGGAGAGTAGAGCAGAGGGAGTCAGAGAAGAAGAGAGAGGAAGAGGAGAGGAGGAGTGTGAAGTCATGTCTGTGAGCACCAGAGGTAGTATGGTGTCCCAGGATGGGCCATCCTCCGGAGGAAACGAGCGCAGGAACACGCGTGTGAAGAGAGTCGTGCGTATCTCCAGCATCGTAGCTCAGGAGGTGAGTACAAACTGAGACACACATACACTTCACCCCTGGTATAAGGTAAAATAGCCTTTTCTGAAAGATTTGTTTGACATTATTAATAATGTCTCTGTATGTGTAGAATACGAAGGTGTTTCGAAAGATATGTGTTCTCAAAGAGTGGGAGGTTTGCGTAAGTGTTCAATTCACAGTGTGTTCCTGTGTGTGTCTGTTTCTACGTACATGGATGCGTTGAACAGCTACCACTTTTGTGAGCCCTGCAATTTATGTTCTGGATGGAAGCCACTCCAACCATCCATTGTACATTTCAATAATAAACCTAGTTTCTGTAGGGAAGTCAGCTCCCACGCCATGGCTGGTGGGTAATTGAGTCCTTTCCAAAGGTCTCCATGTATAGGATTATAGACAGTAAGTGGACACTGGTGCTATAAACAGAGATGACAATTTGCTGGAGTAGACACAGGTTACTGTTTAGTTTTATCCTCAGCAAACCATTAATCCATGAAAACACTAACAGAGCCCAGACCAGCAGTTAACGCCTACTGAAAACAACTGCAGACCAGACGGTGTTTCAGTCAGATTTGAAGGAAAATGGCTTTTTGCTTCACTTATAGGACCCAGATGCTTTACCTCACAGCCTAAAATGGCATCTGTTCCACCCAACAACGACTATAACTAACTCATTCGAAACCAAAAATTGCAATTAATCATCTTTAAATAAACTTCCCTGGCGTTTATGAGGAGAAAATAAGGTGTAGACCTCCAAACTACCCTCAATATCAACTATATAGTCCCACAAAGAGGACAGTTTGGTGATTTATTCTCATATGTAGATTAGCTGGGTTTAGAACTCCACATCACCCCCACTGGCAAGGTGGCCCCTCTGCCAGCCAGATGACATGGCAGGAGCACCAGCAACATGCGAGTCATTACCAGCTGGAGAGGCAGGCTCTCCCCCTGGGGCTTCCATGCACCGCCCGAGGCCATGGAAAACTGTGGAGCCAGAGCTTGACTAGCGGATGAGATGAGAAGCGGAGTTTCTACCACAGAAGGACACAAGGAACAGAGGCACAGACACAGGGGGATGATAGAGGAGGTTTGGCTGGGGAAATTAATCATGTACCGTACACGCTTCACTATTATTGGCTGCAGCGTTGTTTTGGAGTTCCACAGGGCCCTCTACTGCCCTCTTTTGTACACGTTAATGTGTCACACCTGATACATGAGCCTGTTAACCTTTTTTAGTTCCTTAAAGGGTATCTTTCCTCACCTGTGTTGGAGGTCTTGTCTTTTTATTGGATGGTCTTGATGAAGGTGTCCCTCTGGCTGATTGAGAGCCGAGGCATCTTCGAGTGTCCTGGAACTGAATGAATCTGGAGCGCTGTTGATCTGGGATGGATGGATCTGGCCTGAGAAGGAAACTCAATGCCTCTGTCACCAGGCTGGATGTGATTCATTATGTCTGGTTGTGACAGGAATCTGATTGGGTGCTTGC
Source organism: Neosalanx taihuensis (assembly GCA_030340665.1). Lineage (NCBI taxonomy): Eukaryota > Metazoa > Chordata > Actinopteri > Osmeriformes > Salangidae > Neosalanx > Neosalanx taihuensis. The sequence goes on along the minus strand of CM059300.1, from coordinate 12,417,648 downwards.
AGTGGTTTTTTAAGCCAATCAATCACTGAGAGAGTGATGACAAGTGGATGGGGATGATGATGGAGGAGTCCTAGATGACTGATCACACCTTTGGTACACATGGGTTAGTGTGGGTCCACTCCTCCTCCGTAATGCTGGGTGAAAGCTGCCCTGGTAAGGCTGCTGAAGGAGGAGGTTTGGAGGTTTACAATGATTATTATAATGATGATGAGGAGGATCCCATGGTTTGTTATTAGTGATCCTCCCAGCTGACCTACTAAGCCAGGGATGGGCAAACTTCTGGACTGGTGGGCCACACTGGAGTTCTAGAATGTGACATGTTCCTGAGCTAGCATTCTAATTAACAGCCATTAGTGAACAATGATGCTGATGCTTAGCTACAAACACTGCGACTGCACACAGCAACCACAACATCAATAAATAAACAACACAGAGTTGATGGGTCTCCAGTTCGACGACAGAATGGAGAAGCGGAAGAGACCAGTGGTTGTGAACGGTTCTGCTCCAGTGCCTCCAAATGAACCGTTTCAACCTACTATGCTATTTTTGGTTGAGTGGTTAGAGACAAGGTTTTGTGTTGGCTGTGTTTAAAAAAATGTTAGTAATCATAGTAACAAATAGCCGTTTTTTTGTTAGTACTCTAGATTTGGGGAGGGGGGGAGTACTGCCAAGTCCTGTTTGCTTTCTGATCAGAAAGGAGATGTCTGTCTGTCTGTGTGTTCAAAGTAGCGCTGTCTGTCTGTCCTGGCTAACTCCAGCTGTGAGGCCAGAAGGTAGATTTCTCAGACAGATGTAATGAGCCCAGAGAATTCAGGGTTTCTGCTCCAATAAACAGCAAATAATCTTCAATTGGCGGGCTCCTCTCTCTCTCTCTCTCTCTCTCTCTCTCTCCCTCTCTCTCCCTGGACAACCTGGAAAGTCTTTCATTTTTGTTGTTGTTCATACAAACTATATTCATACAATTTCAATATCTTCCCTTGAGGACATTCACAAAAACATGTTATAATAAATATATATATATACTGTTTATATATACTATTTCAACAGCAGAACTTTCCAAATCTTTTAGTCGATGTTGCATTTTGCCATTGTGGGAAATAGCTTGTAGTTCCTCGTCATGCTCAGAAGATGTTTCTGTCTTCTCATAGGTCAGCGCTCTTTCTGGTGATCAGTCAACAGGAGCAACATACAGTTAGCTAAGTCTAAGTCAACCAAGTGTATTTCTGCTTTTTTGTGTATAAACATGTGGCTTATTATTCAGTACAGGCCTTGGATCTGTTACAGTCTGTCTTGACTGTACGCTAGGTGTTTTTTTCGTTTATAGGTTGCTGTGTACCAGACAAAAGCAATCAAGTTGAAATAGCAGCCTACATAGCATATTAACTCAAGTCTTTATTCTGAGATGATGAGACCTGGCAGGTGAATCTCCCTGACACATCAGTAGCTGACACTCAGACACTGTTTGTTGTGTGGGTGCAGGATCTTCCAGAACGCTGTGTAGTGCAGCAACCTGGAACATTCTGAACCTGCTAATGACATCACAACAGAAGACAGAACCCAGGCTGGTTATTGATGGCGATGTTATTTAAGGGGCTTCTGCTGAAGAGGCAGGACAAATACATTGTTGAAACCTAGGTTTTATATTAGTTTGATTAATTAGTGATTAATTAGTTTGTGTGAAGCCAGTAGTTACACTTTGTGTCTGGTATATGCAGTTGATATTTGTATGGCTGCAGGAAACTTGGGGTTGGAAGTTTGGAAGATATATGTTATAAATGATCCAGGACTGTAACCTGGCTACAGAAGGTTTGTTTAAACCATTCATTCATCAACTTCATTATAACCTAAAGCTCTACAGTGAGTCGTATGGTTGGTGAATCAGTTATAATTACTATGCAGATTTTGTGAGTGTTTACAGGGGCGTGAAATGCTGCTTTCTATTTTTATAAATTGAAAAAGTTGGGAATTGGGACGCAAGACATGACACTTACTTTGTGAAAAAGTGTTGTCCTCAGTCCTCTTCACCTCTCCCCTCCCCCCCTCTCCCCTCCTCTCCCCCCCTCTCCCCCAGGTTTTGTCTTTGGGAGCTGACGTGCTCCCAGAGTACAAGCTCCAGACCCCTCGCATCCAGAAGTGGACCATCCTCCACTACAGCCCCTTCAAGGCGGTGTGGGACTGGCTCATCCTGCTGCTCGTCATCTACACGGCCATCTTCACGCCCTACTCCGCTGCCTTCCTCCTCAGCGACCAGGAGGAGGCGGCCATGCAGAGCTGCGGTTACTCCTGCTCTCCGCTCAATGTGGTCGACCTGATCGTGGACATCATGTTCATCGTGGACATCGTCATTAACTTCAGGACGACCTACGTGAACTCCAACGACGAGGTTGTGAGCCAGTCGTCGCGCATCGCTGTCCACTACTTCAAGGGCTGGTTCCTCATAGACATGGTGGCTGCCATCCCCTTTGACCTGCTCATCTATCGTTCCGGAGAAGAGGTAGGGGGAGGAAGAGAGGGCGAGAGGTGGGGAGGGAGGATGGGGAGGGAGGATGAGTCAGTGATAGAGAGCAACAGCTTCACTTTTATAAAGCATTTTCACATTAAAGCATTTTCACATTTCTGTTTCTCTTCCAGACCACCACTCTCATTGGCCTGCTGAAGACTGCTCGACTGCTCCGATTGGTCCGCGTGGCCAGGAAGCTTGACCGTTACTCAGAGTATGGCGCTGCCGTCCTCTTCCTGCTCATGTGCACCTTTGCTCTCATAGCTCATTGGCTGGCCTGTGTTTGGTACGCCATCGGCAATGTGGAGCGGTCGGGTGCGGCCCGGATTGGCTGGCTGGACTCGTTAGGAGATCAGCTGGGCAGGCCGTATAACGAGTCCATCCCTGGATCTGGGCCGTCCATCAGGGATAAGTACATCACGGCCCTCTACTTCACCTTCAGCAGTCTGACTAGCGTTGGCTTTGGAAACATCTCCCCCAACACCAACTCTGAGAAGATCTTCTCCATCTGCGTCATGCTCATTGGCTGTAAGTTTCATTCACACAATTCACTGTTGCATATGCACACAAATCCACACACACACACACACAACCACAGTTTCTAAGCCCTTCTCTTCCCCAGCCCTCATGTACGCCAGCATATTTGGCAACGTGTCGGCCATCATCCAGCGTCTATACTCGGGTACGGCGCGCTACCACACCCAGATGCTGAGGGTCCGAGAGTTCATCCGCTTCCACCAGATCCCCAACCCGCTCAGGCAGCGGCTGGAGGAATACTTCCAGCACGCCTGGTCCTACACCAACGGCATCGACATGAACGCTGTGAGTGAGGGGGGGATGTGGGTCCTCTGATGAGCCAGCTCATACTGAGGCTGGTCTGGGTAGTTAGAGCACGGCTGTGTTTGATCACTACTGGTCAATGCTGGTTGGTTTGACACACCCACTTGATCGCACAGAAGCAAACATCCACACACACAGCCAGGCGTTGACTCTCCTCTCTCTCTCTTCCAGGTTTTGAAGGGATTTCCGGAGTGTTTGCAGGCTGACATCTGCCTCCACCTCAACAGAACCTTGCTGCAGAACTGCAAGGCCTTCAAGGGCTCCACCAAGGGCTGCCTAAGAGCCCTCGCCATGCGCTTCAAAACCACCCACGCTCCGCCCGGAGACACGCTGGTCCACGCCGGCGACGTCATCTCTGCCCTCTACTTCATCTCCCGAGGCTCCATCGAGATCCTCCGAGGAGACGTGGTGGTCGCCATCTTGGGTAGGGCTGAGCAGACATCCTATATGAAGCAAACACACTCACACAAGTAACATACTGTATTGGTAAGGGAAAACACATTTACTGTAAGACTAATTGTATGTTTATGTTGTTATGTAAACGATGTTACTACTTCAACATCTCTGAGAAACACCCTCTCATCTTACGATGTGATCTCATTCCTATGGCTTCTTGCATCATTAATTCTCCACAACTTTCATCATATTTCTTCCATTCATAACTTTTGTTGTTGTTGGTTGTTTCAGTGACGTGATCCACTAGGTGAAGCAGCACAGCAGCCCTCTCTAGTGGCCAATTTATGTCACAACATTGGGCATTTTCGAACAATAGTGTTTTCTGTGGATCTGCAGACCACACTTATCAGTCACCTGTCTCACCTCCCCTGTCCTTAACTGCCCCTCACCAGACCTCTGCTGCCCCCTTCAGGTAAGAACGACATATTCGGAGAGCCCATTAACCTGTTCGGCCGTCCTGGAAAGTCAAGCTCAGACGTGAGGGCCTTGACCTACTGTGACCTCCACAAGATCCAGCGTGAGGACATGCTGGAGGTGCTGGACATGTACCCCGAGTTCTCGGACTACTTCTGGGGAAACCTGGAGATCACCTTCAACCTACGAGACGTGAGTGGAAAAAGATCTTCGAGGTGGCGTTCTCTGACAGACATGCACACAAGCATCCCCATGGCAACATGGATAAATCAATACATACACAAACGAGCACACACATCTGCCGCCAGCCCGTACAGAGTTTTACCTCCCCTACTTTATGCCCTTGTTTAGAGCAACTTGTTTGCCGAGTCCATGGGCAGCGAGGACTCCGACCAGGGGGGGTTCACTGGACGCCTCCACAGACACAACCTCTCCCTCCAGCAGAAATCCGAAAGAGGTATGATAGTTGACATGTATTCTTCAAGTTAATTTATTCCATTCATAAATTCTACGAGTGAGATTAGATTTTGGGTTTAATCAACGTAAGTCGGAATGCTATGAGTGACTAGTATGCTGTGGCCTGCACTAGTCGACCTGGAACCATACAAGATGGATCCATCCCAGAAAGAAGCCAGGGGGAGAATCTGTAAAAACCAAGACAACATGTACAACATGGAGTCTGAGGGGCGGAGGGACTCCACAGACTGTCTTTCCCACTCCAGTGAGGATGAAGAGGAGGGGTCAATGTTGACTGATCCCACCCACCCCTCCTCATTGGCTGGCCTCCCTCAGAGCCACGCCTCAATGCTTCACATCAGCAGCCACCTGCAGGCAGACCAGGCCCCCACCTGTAACTCCCTCTCAGGTACGAGTGCAAACACACTGGGACACCTGGAGGGCCCCTGGGCACATGGTCATATGATACAGATACACTGATAACTGCACATAACAACTCTCTGTTTCTGTCACTGTTTCCCCCCCCCTCCCCCTCTTTGTCCCTTCTAGAAGCTTTCTCAGGGGTCTCCAACATCTTCAGCTTCTGGGGGGAGAACAGGGAGCAGCAGCAGTATCAGCAAGTCCCCAGCTACAACAGCTTGCCCTCACCCTCTCCTCACCCTTCTGACCCTCCTCACCCCCCACCCACCCCCCCACCGCTGCCAACTATCAACCGGCGACGGCGCAGTGAGCTGGAGAACAGGCTGGACCTACTACAGAGGCAGCTGCACAGGTGGCACGATGTTTGGTTCACATCCGGTTTACATTCACTTAATATTCATTCATTCAATGACTGTTTAGCCTTATTTCTTGGTGAGGTATGGCTAGTCACTGGCCTGCTGTTGACAGAACATTCTAGGTTGACTACTGATTAACTATAGTTCTGCGTTTAGAGTTGAAAACGCTGAATAATAAGGCCCCCACATCTTCTGAATGTGTGAGGGAGAGTTCATTCTTGGCAGTTCAGTTAATGATCATGTAATTTTGGGGGGGCATAGAATACTTCAATAATGAATCCAAGATTTGAATCCCATTTAATTTTAAATTCGTAGTTTATAATAGGTCTGGAACTGGCAGTTTGAGGGGCAGGACTAGTATGGAGGGACTGAAGCTCCACCAGTTTCTACATTGTGACTGAGCCTGTGTCTGTCATTCCTCATGTCTTCAGGCTGGAATCCCAGATGTCAGCAGACATGGGGGCTATCCTGCAGCTTCTTCAGAAACAGATGGTCCAGGTGCCCCCATCCTACAGCACTGTGACCTTCCCCCCCCACCAGTCCCCCCCTGCCTCTGTCACCCACTCTCCCCCTCCGGCCTCTCCAGCCATCCTCACTCCCAGCCACAGTCCTGAGGCCTCCCTCCTCCCAGAGTCACCCCCTTCCCCTCTGAACCTGCCCCCCATGCTCACCCCTACACAGTACTCCCCCACCCCCAAATTGACAGAGAGGCAGGTGCAGCTTGTCCCCCTTCAGGAAGCAGACGGTCTCATCTCTCTCACACAGGTAAGCAGTGCACATCAGGGAGTCATATTTGGCTTTAATTCGCCATTCAGACACTGTATAGTGATTTGTCTGGACATGGATTTGAATCATGTCTGACACAAAACCACAGCTCAGAAAGTGGTAGACTTTAGTTTGGAGATTTTAGTCTTTAGTGTGGGGGAGCCAATTTTCTTTTTCAGTCTGTGGCCAACCAAATAAATTACCTTTAAAAAAAAGGAAAAAACCTAGTGTATGTATAAAAACAACCATATGTATACTGTGACGTGTCATTATACTGACTGCAGAGTATATGCTGATATTAAGGTCAGCGTGTCAGTAAACCGTCAGAATCCAGCTTCATCTCTGTGTAAAACCGTGGTTTAAGAAGAGACAAGGTTTTCATGAGTGTTTTTTGACAATCCGCTAAGCTGTATCCCTGCTGGGTTTGGAGGGTAGGGGGTCTGGGGGAACTGGGTCATCAACTGGTTAGAGAGTTAACTCTGGACTGTATCCATAGAAACCAGTATCTGGAGAGTGGAGTATCCATAGAAAAAAACTATGTTTTGATGGAGTTACTCTGAACTGCTCACGTTCTGAATAAAAGGTCCTTGTCCCTGTGTTGAGAACCTGTTAACCTCCCCCTCCCTTTTTGATTCCACATACAATCACATCATCAAACAAGGTTCTAGGCCCTAATCACTCAGCCACCTGACAGATATATGTTCCTGTTAGCAGCTTGAGAGGCAGCTTGGTATTGATTCTGGTGTTTCCCTTTCCCCAGGACAAGCTAGAGCAGTCCAGGTCCTCTGAGTCTCTACACAACGCAGTTGAGCTACACCTCTTCCAGCCAACCACTGCCCTCGACCGCTCAACTCAGCACCTCCTCCCTACCACCCACGGCCAATCACAGCACAATCCCCTGGGTTCGGCCAACAAAATACACGATAAATCCCTGTCTTTGACCAATGATGGGAACTCGTTAGAGATGCTCCTCTGGAAAGGATCGGGATTAGTCCAATCAGAGCCCTCGGAGAGTCAACGCCGTCTCTCTCTGCCAGCGGACCCTGTTACCCGGGAGATCCCTGGAACGACCCCATGGTTCAGATCCGACCCTGGGAGTTAACTGGTCAACCTGCTGGATATTTATCAGTTTGGCTTCTCACCCGTACTGGTGGAAACAGAAGCACAGACATCTATAACCAATAACCTTTGACAAGACATCCCTTTCTTGACTGCCCACACAAAAGGGGTTGTCTTTATCAGTATATGTACAACTTTGTGTATGTGTATGCAGTGGACAACCATATGCAGTATTGTCATGGAAATATTGTTGTTGTTTACTTGTAACTCCTGTCATTGTTGTTGTTGGGTCAACTGGAATGTTAGCCGGTCTAACATGGCATGCATCGTACTATCACTGCTGTTATACAGAGAAAACCTCTAGTGTTTAAGAGTAGCACTGTGTCCTCATCCACTGAACAACACTGAAACTGAATAAGAAGATAGAAGACATATAAGAAGATCAAATGTAATCATTACAGATTTGAATGACCTATCATACTGATTAACTGTACCACACAATGCAAAATCCTCTCCTCCTTTGGCCTCTTTAACTGCATTGTTGACTGAGATCAAAGGCTGGAAGGTCGCAGAATGATGACATCATCTTGCAGACCAGAAAAGGATGGAGACGGATGATATAATCTGAGGATGAGCACAACCTCACAGCAATATCATTCCTACTAAACTCCCTTTCTCTCCTATTTCTGCCTCTCTTCTCTCCCTCACGCATTCTCTCACTAAGCTGAAAAAAAACAATTTTTCGAATAAGCACATTAAGGTGGCGTACCACTGTAGAGATGACTCTAGTCTTATAGTTTTATTGGAGATTTTGTTTTCCAACTCTGAGAAACTGAGAATAACAATGTTTACAAATTGTAGGGAACAACCTTTACTCTATGTATGAGCACTGTTTGCTGTATAAGATACTGTCTATCTCCATTATTAAATTGTATTTAATGTGCTGGATGTTATATGACATGAAACATATCATAATTTATTGTGTGCCAGAGTAGAACCAACCCTTCCATTTGTGTAGTTTGCATTCATGCTGCGTTTCCCAGCATCTATTACAGTGAATAAAATATATAGACTGCCATAGATAGCGTGCTACCTATAATGTAGACAATTGTGTTATAGATTTTTAACAGATGCGGGTATCATGTTGCATTGAGATGTGTATAAATACAGTATAGATCAGAGACTTGTTTTATCTACATTCGATAATGTACAGTTGATGAATAAAGTTAAGGATAATGTCTACGTGAATGGTTCATTCATAATGTCACTTTGATCCATGCTGTGAAGAATACTCAGACATGCATGAAGAAACTTAAATGAATGTTGAATGCATGTTGAATGCTCCTTAGTTCAGTGGACAGTAAAATGAACTATGAACTTGTGAGCCATGTCTAGTAGATGTACAGTAGAATAGATTGGACTAAGATTCAGTGCTCTGTGTGGACAGAGAAGGGACCAGCAGCACTTCATCGACCCACTCTGAGTTTGGGATGTCAAGGATTAAACACTCACCAAATCAAACCCATAATCTGTTCTAATCTTATAGAAAGCTCTATATAGAGCGTCCACAGAATCTGCTTGGTTGGCGGTCAGATGGAGGAACTGCCCGTTAGTGATTTTATGCGTTTTAAAAGCTCATTAGCTGTTTGTTTACTGTGTTTAATGAAGTGTTGTCTGGGTCAAGGGCACCCATCTGAAGTTAAATAGTTCTGGAATCATCTCACAGAGGACCAGAAAGGTACCTTAATACTGTGGCAGACTCTGGGTATTTGAGGGGCAGTTGTGATTTTTTGTGATTAGTTGCATTTGGTGGGGCAAAGGGGATTTGCTAGACATGAAGCTGTACTGAGCCACAGGCCTCTCCTTACAGATACCCATACCTTTCTCCCACGCTTTCTGCGTCCAGGAGTACAACACAACGCACAATATAAACTTCCCTTGCTTACGATTTGTCCAACACTAACCTTATAAAAAAAATAAAATAAGTGAAGACCAAATTAAAGAAAATCATAGTCGAGGAAGAGACTGCAGTGGACACAGTCTAAGGACTACAAAAAAAAGGAACTAATCTGTCCTTTGGCTATACTAAATTTCGACCGTCCCGACATTCTCACACATGTATGTCCTTTTTTCAGATGTGCACTGACATAAACCATACATTTATAATCCTATATCCCGAGTGTAGAATAGAATCTGTGTGGCGCTCGCGGTGTTGTGGCTGTGCACGCTGAGCGCTCGAGTCTCTGCGTCAAAATCACTGAATCCGAGCGTGGCGAAGGGGCGGTGCGAAGGGGCGGGGCCTCCGTCTGAGGTCTGCGGAGCGCACTGGACGAGAAGGTGGAGCGCAGACGAGCAGAGACATCAGCGACAACCTTACTGTACAAACTGATCTAAAAAAGAGACACCATAAAGGTGAGTGCATCATCAAATGTGACTATTTAGGGCTTCTCCGAAAGCATTGAGGCAAAACTATTCTGAAGGTGGCGAATGAACGTTGTGTTTTCTATGTTGACTATGTCTTTATCTCTGAAAATTGTAGTCGAGAAATTATTAATGAAATGATGCAAACGTTGAATCACGCAACGCGAGTAAAACACTACAATGCATAGAAAACGGATACAGCCCCACGCAGCGATGATAAGGTTATTGTAGTCCCATTCTGTGTAGACACTGATGTTGACATGTCCACAGTGGGCGTGGAGGGACCCGCTGAGCTCCCACCACCACCAATGCAGTGAAATCTCTTTGTTATGGTGCCGCATTTTGAGCTGGAATGGGGGATGCGGTCGGAGGAACCGGCGCCCAGGTGGGATGCAGCAGAACTGACAGCCCTGGTCAAACAAACGTGTCCCGGATCAGCGTGTCATAAAAACAGGGTGTTTAACCGCCTCCTTGTTTTGCGAGATTGTTAGGAGATTTGGCGTGTGGCCCCATGCTTCATTTCAACACGGTTCCTTGCCTGCAAAGACGGTGGTGAATATGCAGTGATGTAGCCTCCCTCCTCTCATTGCGGTTCTATGGATTAGGACACATTGTTCTTCTGTATCAATGAGCAGCCCTTTCTCCCTCTCTCTGCCGACTGCGGTTTTACTATGCATGTATTGTGTTGTACGGGCTTGGAACAGCAGGATGAACTCTGGCCTGAGAACTGTCCGCTTTTATCAGATGCTACTTTCTGTAGCCATACTTGTTTGCTTGGGTATATGGCCCCCTCGAGATTACCGTCACACAAAAAATGAATAATGAAATAGACAACAAGGCAGGCAGGCAAACATGCATGCAGAAAGGCAGACAGACAGACAGACAGACAGGTAGACAGACTGGCAAGCAGGCCCCCTCGGGACCTCTCAGGATTATAAATGGGCTAATGCATACCATACATGACATGATATCTCAGTGGTCTATAGACCTGTTAGTGGGATTATGTGCGATCCTACCCAGATTACACCCATGTACCCAGAGGTGCTGGGACAGCGTAGCAGCCCAGGTTACCATGAGGACTCCCTCAAATCTCTCCGACAACCACCGGCAAATCCCTGGGATATCCAACGCACAACTCACCCTCTCTTGGGTTAGAGACAGAGGAACCTATGGTCCGGTTCTGGATCCAGGGGGCATCGAACCCGGTCACTCACCTAGAACAGATGTTCCTAGATCTGAGGGAAGCTCATGGGCCTGCAAGTCATGCCGTTGGTACAGGAGGTCTAACTCTTTAACCCCCCCCCTCAAAGACACGGGTAGAGACAGGAATCCAGAGAACCGTTTGTTTTAATTACTGCCAGTTTGGATGGCCAGGACACTATTGATGCTCATCGAAGCAGCACTGCTGAAGACAGTACAGCGGTAACATCTATATTTCATGACCTGTCACAGAGCAGCGCTTATAGCTCCAAGGCTGACATTTACGCGGTCTATTTTCAGTCCGTTTCATTCTCATTCGTAGTGAATCTGCTAAAGTTAATGGTCCCATGCTCTTCCATTGTGTCTTCACTGCCTCAGGGCAGTACTGCTCACCCTCTAGGTGGACAGATGATTCTCTCATTAAGGTGAGAACAGGAAGATCAATTTTAAGTGACACCTCAGGATCAGAGGGGCATAAGAAGGCTGGACATCAGTGTGGTGTGTCTGCTTCTTTGCGTGTGTGAGTGTGTTTGCGTGTGTATGCGTGTTTGCCCGTGTAGTGGTTGTGTCAGGCCAGAAACCGCGGGTGTGTTTTGACGGCTAGCCCTCCCTGTCAGAAACCATCTTCGTCTCCTCTGAAAACAATGTTTGCGGTCTCATCCGACCTCATCCCTCTTCTTCCTCATCTCCATCCTCCATCCTACATGTTACTCACCTCTCACCTTCTTTCCTCCTCGTTTATCGCTCTTCATCTTCCCATCTTCCTGTTACATAACTCCCTTCTCGTTCTCTCTGTTACTGATGACTAGACCTGGTTTGGAAATGTCTTAAGCGTTGTGCAAAGATGTGTAATCCTATATGAGATGGTTGGTTTTAGCCAAATAAATGAGCAGAGAAACGGTTTAGTCGGGGGGGTCACAGTGATTGTTTGGCTTTTCCACCCCTCTAGGTCACAGATTGAACCTGGTTTCATGGCCGCCCCTGGAATTTACCAATGGCTACAATTTACATAGCAACACAAATGACAGAATTCCTGGGGAAGAACCAGCAGAGCAAACAGTTCACATATTTACTTTGTTCATTCTCTTTCCTTCTATTTCTTTCTTTCTCTGTCTTTCTCTCCCTCTCTCGCTCTCTCTTATCTCTCTCTCTTTATCTCTCTCGCTCTCTTTCTCTTTCTCACACGTACTCACACACACACACACACACACACACACACACACACACACACACACACACACACACACACACCGAGACACACACGTTCAGGGACTCTCCGAGCCAGTTGATTTAGCTGAGTGTCCACACAGTGGTATTAAACACAGCTTCATCACTTTCACTCTGACGAAGAGCTGTCTGTGTCTGACCAAGTGTTCAGATTAGGTACAACTATGCCTGTCTTTTTGTCTTTGTGTTTTTGTGTGGGAGCTGGTGTCTGTCTTCACGTATGTGTTTGTGTGAGTGTCCTAGCAGTTAGCGTGTGCACCTTTTTGTGGGCTGCGTGTGCGTGTGGGCCGGCACCTTGAACCAGCCTCTCGCTGCTGTGAGACGGCCTCCTGAGAGGGGAGGCGACACAGCGTTCTGTCAGCAGTAACCAGAGCGTGTGCCGATCATGCAGGAAACATAGAGAAGCGCTGTGTCATCATGGATGCTGTCAGGCCGCATGGCTGCCATGTCAGAAGAAGAAACCCCATGGAATATTAACACGTAGCACACGCCACTCAAACCACAGTCCACAGTTTGTTTGGGGGTTTCTTGTTTATTTACGGTATAATGTCGTCACGTAAAAATATATTTATCTTTTTTACCTTTTAGTTTCCAGTCTTTCTGCCCACAAAATGAAGACAGCGCTGCCTGGTAAATCAGACCTGGTAATGCTGTGTTGTGCAGAGCCTTCCAGGCTCTTCCAGGACCCACCCTTACACCTTGTGTTGGACCACAGAGCGATTGTGTAAGACCAGTGGCAGTGTGTCAGTGTGTAAACCTGCCTGCCAAGTGTCAAGGCGTCTGGCCACACATTTACGGAAACAGCGCCTTGATGAAGATGAACTGTTATCGAATCAGAAATGAGATGTGAAGAGTGAAGCTCTCATCCCTCATCTACAGAGCTAGACTAAGACCCCACTGGACTCTCCCCCTCAACGTAGCTCTCTGCTCCTTTCACTTGCTCGCACACGCATGCACACACACACATGCCCACACTCACCTACACATACCACACACGCTAGACACTGCGTATGAACTCTTGAGCCTGAGGAATTAAACTATCTGCAGAAATAGACCAGATGATAGCTTCTGATAAGCAAATATATCACATGACTGCTGTGGATTGGAATTAGAATTCAGAGAGAACGAGGTGATGTATTGATACGTTCTGTTCCATGTACTATCTGTGTTGCAGTACATAGCGTCATGTTGCTTCATGTTAGATTGTGTAATCTTATGGGATGGTTTGTTGTTGAAGCTAACACGTTGTGCTTGAAGACTATAGGGACAACTGCACCATTGTGACTTAACTTTGAAAGGTTACTGGGTGCACAAATCAGTGTTTGCGTTGTACATAGATTAACACACTGGTTCGTAGGTGAAAGAGCCTAAGACATAAGAACCTAAATTCTGTCTTTAATGTGGGCTTAATCCATGCATTCAACAGTCTAGGATGAAACATACCAGCTACTACAGTAATACAAGTGTAGCATGTATGGCAGTTCAAAGATCACCTGTGATATCATGCTGGTATTTCTGTATGACACAGTAATACAAGACTACTTCAGAGAACAAAGGTCTGCAGGTAAACTGAGGAGTAGCAACAGAGAAGCCCTGACATAGTGAAAGCAACGGTGTGACTTCAAGGAAGAGAAAGATGGTCAGATAAAGGGATTCCTTTACTCAATAACCAACAAAAAACATCCCTTTGAATACTGAACAGGCAGTTGGAACATAAGGTGAAAACGCAGTTAACGATCGACGTGAGTAACGCGACAGTCGATACCAGATTTTTCGAGTCACCCATCACATGATCCATCTCAACCTCTCCCAAACCAACCCTTGATGGGTTTGCTGAGGTAAAAGATACATTTGAAAAGAGGGATTACAGTTAAATCAGTTTATTAGTAGAGTAGTCGAAGGTGGCTTGTAGAAAGCAGCACAGGTAGGATGGGGTTCATCTGGCCCACTCCCTACTCACTCGGGGTTGGGTTGGTTTGCACAGTAAGTCTGGAAATTCCCAGCCCAGCTCCTGCTGAGCCACACTTACTGTGCATGCATGTGCACACGTACAGCATAAGAGCACCCCATACACCATGGATCACCAATCCTGGTCCTCTAGGTCCGCTGTCCTGACAGTTTTCAATGTTTCCCTGCTCCAGCACACCTGATTCAAATAAAGGGTCATTATGAGGCTTCCACAGAGCTTGATAACGACCCATTCATTAGAATCAGTTGTGCTGGAGCAGGGAAACATTGAAAACTGTCAGGACAGCGGACCTAGAGGACCAGGATTGGTGATCCCTGACATACACTGTGTGTACGTGTGTGTTTGCATGTAGCAGCGGGAGGTCTGTGATATTGTGATGATCGGGTGACAGACGGTGGGATGATGATTTTCGAAAGTGGAGACAGAAAGAGAGGACGCTGGGAAGTTGGAGTCCGGCGTTAATCCCCCCCCCCCTCAATCATGCACCAGCTGGAGCACTCCAGCCCTCAATCACAACATCAGGAGCATTATCCTGTCACGTGGGCTGAACTTAAAGCCCTCAGGATAACACCTGGGAGGGGAGAGAGAGAGGGAGGGGGGGGTGAGAGAGCAGGAGCTTGCTTAAGTGTTAGATAGTGGAAGGCTGGTAGGAGGTCTCTTTAACAAGGCACATCTGAAGAACGTGATGAAATATCTGGTCCGAGGGGCTCCTGTTTGCATGTTTAAAAGCTCTTTTTTTCCATTTTCAGAAGCTTGATTTCTGGGCTGCGCTGAGACATTTTAGTCACACATGCGAACACGCAGACATACACACGCCCCTCCTGCTGTTTCCAAGCCCGAATGCGTGCTGTTTCCCCCGTTTTACATGGAGAGATTCGTGATGAGTTTTGTTTGTGCCACGCAGTCTCTTCTGAGACCAGCTAGTGTCTGCATCATATTGGTGCTCGTGTGTGTGCTCTCTGTGTGTTTGTGTGTGTCTGCTGTACTTGCTGTGGCTGTTCCCTACATAATGGGCTACAGTTCCACACTCTTTAAACTCTCCAAGCATCTCAATGGAAGCATGTAAATGTGAGTGTGAGTGCGTAGATGTGTGTGTGTGTGTGTGTGCATTTGCGTGTCTGTGTGCATCTTTGTGTGTGTGTCTGGGTGTGTATGGACAATGATCACTTGTTTATATGGAGGAGGAGTTAGGGTTTATTGGAGGAGAGGACACGACAGAGAATCACATATCTGTTTGTGTGTGTGTTTGTGTGTGTGTGTTTGTGTGTGTGTGTGTTAGCTGAGTAGTTTCTCTGATAGGACATTTGTTTATACCAGCTGAATGCATGTGTGTGTGTGTTGTGTCTGTTTTTCGTCCAAAGATAAACTCATTATGAAGCCTGAATGGTGCATAGTGAACAGAGAATGTATTCCTTTAGTAACGCTTGGTTGCATATTTGCAGACAACGATGAATTGCTGTAGGCTAACAAAACAAGGGTTCCCTCAGCCAAGAAGTGAACTTGTTTTATCATGCATTAAAATGATCCCTCTCTATATTTCATCAAATGAATATCTCTGTCTAGACTTCCCAAAGTCTTGAGTACAAACACCCCATCCATCTATCTACCTCATTGTCTGTCTAATGGCCATCACAGATCCCTGTAGAGATATTTGAGACTCCTCCCCTTCCCCCATCTGGGGCACAGGGATTGGATAAATTAGGGTAATGGGTTTGGTAATAGGAGCTATGAAGTCCCAGGTGTTCAGATTTGTGTGTGTGTGTGTGTGTGTGTGTGTGTGTGTGTGTGGGGGGGGGGGTTCTGACCTCTAGTCCTGACCTCTCACACCTGCTGAGCTAATCACTAATCACTTACTGCTTCGGTCTGTAAAACTGCACCAACTCATTTGAAGCCGTGCGTGTTTGTGTTGATTGTGTTGAAGTATTCTAGAGATTCCTAGCCAAGTAACAGCTCCTCATATTCCTAGTAGAGGATGAATGGCCGATACAAGCACTGCAGTGTAACACTGTGGTTCTGAGCTCGAAATATTCAGTCAAATTCACAGAGTAGAACCCTGGGTGCTGCTCATGTTCCCATGGCCAGCCTGGGTCCTTCTGTACTGAATGGGTTAGTACTGGAGCCTTGGCTCTTAGTCAGCTGCTACATGCACTGCAGAAGCCTTTCATAACATGCCGCATGCAGGCAGACAGAAGGGAGGCCGGCGGAGGCAGAGGAAGGATGGGTGCCAGGGGAGGCAGGGGAGGAAGGCGAGGCACGGGAGGAAGGGGAGACAGGGGAGGAAGGAAGGGGAGGTAGGGGAGGTAGGGGAAGGTAAAGGACAGGATTTACAGGAGGGAGAGGAGGCTGAGGAGGCAGGGGAGATGGAGGAGGCAGGGGAGGCAGAATTTAGCAGAGGAGGCAGTGAAGGTAGAAAAGGCAGAGGAACAAGCAGGCAGGAATGCAGGATGACCAGCAGAGGATGTGAGCAGGCAGACAGCGACAGGCTGACAAGAATACAGGCAGATCAAGCAGGGCTGGTCTGTGCTAAACACTGTCTGGCTCAGTCCAGATAAAGACATTATGTCATAGGACAGTGTGTTCCTTACTGACCACTTCTCTCAGTCTTTCTGGAATCCCAGATTCTGTCCAGTATCATTGGTGGTGAGGGATGCATTCCAACACAGATCCTTCCCTGCTTCCCCCCCCCGCCCCAGGGATAAATGACCCCACTGACCCTATCACACATCTAGTGTACTGAGAGACTACATGACACTGCATATGTTGTCATCAACCATTAGCATAGAGCTTTAGAGATCATAGGATTTTCGTGTCACACCACAGTATGATGGCGTGCATGGATTCAACTAATGACAATGGAGAGGATATTATATCATAGATAGCTAGAATGTGTCAAGGGTCACAGTAGCCTGCCCAAGATATCTGTTAGGCGGTTTCTGATTCATGTGGTTGACCCCTGAGTTCTGGCAGAAGTGCGGATCAGACATTTGAACCCCGCTCAAGCAGGTGAGGGATGGAGGGAGGGATGGGGACCCCAAATATCTGCCATCTCAGCTTTAGAGCAGGGCCTGGATCTCTGAGAACGACCACAGCAAACACAAACAGACGAGGCGTTTGACGAGGAGGGGGATTGTAGTCATGTGATGGTTTTTGACCGTGCTGCTGTTGTCGCCCTCTCCCTGCAGGACCATGGACCTGAGCTTGCACGACGCTCTGAGGGACGGGGTCTCCCAGGCAGCCCCTGACGGCATGCTGAAGAGGGACTTCATGTCCTCCCTGGAGAAGGAGAGCTACGAAGACAAGGTGGGCGAGACGATGGCCAAGACTGACTATCGCCCCCTGATGGACGGCAAGGACAGCAAACAGGGTGAGTTGGGGAGGAAAGGGGAAGACAAGGGTACGGTGGGAGGTAGAATCGAGGGGGGAAGGGGGTTTTTGGGGGGTAAGGGGGAATTGTGGTAGGAAGCTAGTGGAGGGGAAGGGCTGCATGAGGCTGGAGCTACAGCCTTTTCTAGAGCCTTCTGTAGACTCTGCAGTCGAGAAACAGTATACGGTAATTACATATTTATATGCCTTTACATAATGCCACAAGCTGCAGCATCGATGTTGGGGGGGAGGGGGGTAAAGCCTGACTGAGAACCCATGCATGGATGAGCCATCACTTAGCTGTGGGGTGGAGACCAGGAGGATAAAACGTATTTCAAAATGTACAAATGATCTGTTTGAGGAAAGCTAGCGTGAATCGTAGTGCTCGTTCTCTAAACCAAACACGCTTGGAAGCTATCCAGCAGAGAAAGAGCTTCTGTGTAAGAAAGCTTTTTAAAAGCTCTGTGTTTGTGTATTAAGGACATGCTACGGGCAACACACAAACAGACTTTGTGATTTAAAGATCCAACATACTGTGTCCTACATACAGAAACCGCAAATGTTTATCTCCCTGGCCCTAATCCCTGTAAACATCAACAAGAGAGCTACATTATAGAGCTTCCTTATTAAAGGACCCCGAGTCGAGAACCGTATATAATAAGGTATTGTTTGAGGTCACTGGTTTTGTATGTATGGAGGTGTACAGTATGTTTGAATGTGTAAGTTCGGTACCGGCCCTGCAGGCTAGTAGAGGTAAAGGTCAGAACCTGAGTCAATAGCAGGAAGTTTGGCCTATGCTGGGTAACATGATGCTGTGTGACTCACATCTTTTCTCATGACCTCCCCTGTAACACTCTGACTCAGTAGAAGTCTGCTCTGATGAGTGTGTGTGTGTGTGCGTGCGTGTGTGTGTGTTTAGCTTGTTGCTGTTTCTCCCGAGGAGCTGTTTTTCCCTCAACTTTTGTCTTATCCTGGGTGGCAACATCCCCTGACATAAACCTCCAGTCTAACAGAATGGCTGTGAGTCTGTTTTGATGGGAGTTTCTCCCAGGAAGGAGCTGCCATGTTGGATGACTGAGAAGCCCTTCCCTCCGAGGGCGAGAAAACAACAACGTCACTACTGTTTATACTCTACCCTTAATAGTTTATTGTGTTGCCCACTCAACACAAGTCAAGCACGGCTGTTCTCACAGCCTCAGTCCTCCACTTAGCTGTGGATGTGCCTGGTCACGGACTTCTATCCTCCAGTACCTAATTAGCAGCGTACATGGTTGAGAGAGGAGGAGCGGAATGCTGCCTGACATTCCTAGATGAAAGTTTGATCCATAATGGCT
Organism: Neosalanx taihuensis; assembly: GCA_030340665.1. Taxonomy (NCBI): domain Eukaryota; kingdom Metazoa; phylum Chordata; class Actinopteri; order Osmeriformes; family Salangidae; genus Neosalanx; species Neosalanx taihuensis. Next base: position 12,398,868 of record CM059300.1, on the reverse strand, counting down.
CCTCACGGTAGACGAGCTATCATTTGTCTGACAGAGCACTTCAGCTAGCGAGAGGTGATACTATTATCTTGAATGGAACGCCCTGCCATTCTGTGGATGATCATGTTCGTCAGAATACAGCCATAGTGGAACAGTGTTCTGCAGCAAAGAACTGTTCTAGGACAGCGTTCTGCAGTACTGTAGCATGTGACTGCAGCACAGCAACATCGATACCAGCCAGCCAAATACTGCGCTTGTGAGCTCATCAAAAATATGACACTCAACAGAGACGGTGGCAGGTGTCTGTTAGAGGATGAGAGGATTTGTGTGTATGTGGTTTGGGGTGTGTGTGTGTGCTGAATTCAGCAGTTATATTGTATGTCCTGTTTGGTGTGACTGATGCTTTTGGAGCAGGAGGCAGGGAGAGGGTAGTGGACAGCAGGAGTCCCTCCAGAGGATGAGGCAGATCTTTAATCTCTCTAGCTCTGAGTTCCCTGGACTGAAATGGTGTCTTCACTGTCAATACAGTGCTGTGTGTTGATCTATCAACACTGCAGTGTGTCTGTGTGAAGGTAGGAGTCCATTCCTCACCTGGTCTCCAGAAGTCCATCTACCTGCATGCTTGATCACTTTGAGGAGATATGGTAAAAGATTGATAGCGCGTTACGAAGGGCAGTTCATCTCGAGCACGATACTGTGACATGTTCTGTCTGCCGACCACCCCGCATTGACGACCTGTCATCTCCTGTGGTACTTTTTAGACCCTCTACTGTCACTGTGGGATTAGATGAATATTGAGATCAACCAAGGTTCAGGAAGCTATCACCAGATGCCGGCTCATCCATCATCTTCACTCTGAACTCCAGACCTTGCCTCTGTGACCCCTCAAAGTCATTGTGATATTCAACATGAATCATTCATGCCCCCCCCCCCCCCCCCCACCTCAACAATTCACTCCCTTCCTCCTTTCCTTTCCTTCTTTCTTTCTTTCTTTCCTTCCTTCTTTATTTCCTTATTTCTTTCTTAATTCCCTCCCTCCATCCCTCCCTCCCACCTCCACTCTCTGGATCTCCTCTCTGCCTCTCTCTTCGTACTGCTCCTCCTCCCATCCCTCTGCCTCTCCTCCTCCATTATCGCTAAGTGGTGGGGTGATATTTCTGAGCTTGACAAAGCCATCAGTTGCAAGGCGATACTTTGATTTGACCTGACCTTCCCTGCCCTTGCCGACAGAGATGGAGGCTAGGCCTCATTAGGACGCCCAGGATAAACAGCTGAAGGAAATCAACCCCTAACAAACGAAACCAGCTGGATATATTGTCACTGTACTCAGTACAGTAAGAGTCACAGGTTTGAGGTTAATTATTAAGGGTGGTTTTAGTATGGAAAATGATTGTTACTGCCTTCCTGATGAATAAGAGAGGAGAGCAAGGAGAGGAAAAGAGAGGGAGGGAGACAGTCTCTGTTCTCCTAACCTGGAAGAGGTGGCATCACAGACTGAGTGCAGATCAGCTCTACAGAGATTGGCTGATAATGACTTTATAGAAGTTCATGTCCACCTAAATGAATTTACACTGTTGGCCCCTCTTTAGTAGAGGTGGTTAGAAACATGATCCCAAAGGTTGTGCTTGGAGTCAGAGTCAGTGTTTCCCCTGGCTGTCCAGAGACAGGCAGGACTGCTGCATAAAGCACAAGGTTTGGTCATCTGTCTGACAAACTAAGTGATCATTCTAGAAGATGATAAAGATTCTTGGTTATTCCGAGAATCTCATACTGTAGCTGAGCTAGATACTTTTACTGTCACAGATTCTTCATTTGTTTGCTGAGGACTCCCCTTTAAACCAAGCAGAGAATCAAAATCACTGTGTAGTTGTGCTAGTGAATACATCAGATAAAATCTGTACTTTGTGTATTTGTGTGTGTGTTTGCGTGTGTGTGAGAGTGTATGTGAGTTTGGCCCTTTGCTGTTGAAGCCTGAGGTTTTCATGTCAATCGTCCACGACATGACACCAGCCGTGAACAGGGTTGCCCGTGGAACCTCAAATGTTCTGGTCTGGTTGCGTAACCATGGTGACGCACCCCTCAGGTCTAGTTGTGTCCTCTTCTGTCACTGTCCCCGGAACCCCCCCCCCCCCCCCCCCCCACACACACACACACACACACACACACACACACACACACACACACATACACACACTGCACACTGAGGATGATTCTAAGGACAGTACCCCAGCTGCCTAAACACATTAAAACCCATTAGACCACTCTAGACAGTCGACCAGACAACCCCCTTCCCCTCACAGATGCCCCTGTAGGGTAGGTGTGATGTAACAGGACGGACAGGGGGGCAGGTCCTCTCTGGATGCACGTAGGCTGGGTGAGTGGTGTTGGATGGTCATGCGCTCATGTCGATGGCTTGTGTGCATCTAACCTCCCTGTCTGCTAGCTGTCTGGTGTCTGGTGACATGAGGCGTCCAATCAAATCAAATCAAATGACATTAGGCTTTCGTTTCTATAGCCTCGTTCACACGCAATGTCACAAAGAGCTTTCCAGAGGTTCCACCAGAGACCCAGAAACCTTAACAGCTGGGAGGAGGGCTGGTGGGAGGGGCCAGGGCTAAGGGATGTGATTGGGGGCAGAGAGAGAGACAGGAGGAGCAGTTCTGAGGAGACCTGATGCGACCGTGCGTCTTGGCAGGTTCTGGTCTGATGATGTCAGGAGGCCAGACAGGCATGATGCGGCAGGACCCCCAGGGAGAGAAGAGGCCGTTCCCACCTGGCCAATCAGCCTTCGGCTCAGACTACATGTCAGGTAAGCTGTCTGCCTCTGTGCTGCCTGCCTGCCTGTCTGTCTGTCTGCCTGCCTCTCTCCTGCCTGCCAGCCAGCCTGTCTGTCTGCCTCTCTCCTGCCTGCCAGCCAGCCTGTCTGTCTGCCTCTCTGCTGCCTGCCAGCCAGCCTGTCTGTCTGCCTCTCTGCTGCCTGCCAGCCAGCCTGTCTGTCTGCCTGTCTGCTGCCAGCCAGCCTGTCTGTCTGCCTCTCTGCTGCCTGCCAACCTGTCTGTCTGTCTGCCTCTCTGCTGGCTACCTGCCTGCTTGACATATGTCTGCCTGCCTGCCTGTCTGTCTGTTTACTTATCTATTTATCAGTCTAAGATCACCCACCTCCACCCTCTCTCCCCCCTCTCTCTTCTCTCCCCCCTCTTCCCTCCCTCTTTTAGGTCCAGTCTCTATGATGGGCATGTCAGACCAGTGGGGGAACCAAAACAAGATGAAGGACAGCAACATGCCTGAATCTCTCTTAGGTCTCTGTTCACAATTAATTGCATTATGGGAACCGTAGTCCTTTTTTATATTAAACATACTTTGTATTAAACATAACATTATTGAACACAAAATTACAACATGCAGAGTGGATGTTTGTCATTCTTGTGTACTCATAACAGTTTTTGAGTGGCTGTAAAAAAAAAGATGGTTGTTTTTTCTGAAACAGTAAAGTTTAGACGTGGTACCATAGTGGTTTTGTTGGTCGATCTCAACCCCATAATAATGCATGGTTCCATTATGTGACGTGTGTTTCTCTCTAGGCTTCTCCCAGCCGGGGATGATGATGAATGTAGGAGGAGGCATGTCACCCTTTCAGACAGGCCTGTCCTCCAGCATGGCCGACACCCAGAAGACCTCCCCTCTGTTTGGGTCTGAGCCCCCCAAACAGACCCCGGCCGCCCCCGCTTTCAAATCAAGTGACCCTTTCCCCTCTGGCCCCACCCACAACCCCATGGATCAATTCTCAGGTATAGTAGGAGGTAGTGTCAAGCAGACGAGCCACATCTCCCGCTCATCAAATAAAGCTAAGCTGATATATTTTGGAAGGGTTAGTTTGTGTAGGTAGGCCAAATACTAGTGCAGAGGTTAGATTTCGTACACACGTTTTGTTTGCACTCTAAATAAAGCCTCAGGCTTTGATTGCCAGCTAGTGGGTGTTAGTTGGTACTTGCATAAGTCTGTTACTATTTTGGAGAGGCGGTCAATGGAGCAGAAAGCTCATGCAGCTTTATCATCCTCGACCTGGTTTCACTCGGAACGCAAAGGGAATTGGAAGCACAACCTCTACATCCCAGAGGTGTCTAATGAGGAGCCACTCTGGTGTGTCACACCATAGAACAGAGGCACAGTTATACAGCCTGTTTAAAAAAACGGATTAGATCTTGAAGTTAGGTCAGGGACACAATATTATCATCAGCTTCCATCGCAAATAAGTAGCTTTATTTCTGCAGATTCCACCCCCTGGAGGACAAATAAAGGTTTATCTAATCTATTTGACCATAGGTTATTGTGCAACGCTTAAATGAACAGATTTGCATTCGATACAATAAACAAATTGGATGGTTAGGGTTAGGACCTGGACCTCTCCCTCCCCACTAGAGAGAGGCAGCTCTCTGGGTGGATCCAGCAGGAGAGAGAGGGGGGCAGCAGGGGAGAGTTAGACCAGGCTCCATGTGAACCGGCCCTCCTCTCTCTCAAACATCTTCCTCAGCATGGAACAGAGAAGATGGCCGCCGCAGGTCTCCACTGCAGGGATGCTCACAGGAGCGTTATAATAATCGATGAACGAAATTGTAGGAAGTCAATAGAACATCAATCACTTAAGAGGAGGAAGCACAAGGGAGGCCATTTCAGCGGAGAATTAAGAGGAGAGAATTCATCACCATTAACGATTGGTAAAGGAGGAGATTAGAGAGCCATCAAAGGGTGTTGGAGAGGAGCAGGGAGAGGAGCAGGGAGAGGAGCAGGGTGAGGAGCAGTGAGGAGCAGGGAGAGGAGCAGGAAGAGGAGCAGGGAGAGGAGGCGATGTGAGGAGGGGAAGGGAAGGAGGCGGGAAATTAAAAGAGGAGCAGGGAAAGGAGCAGGGAGAGGAGCAGGAAGAGGAGCAGGGAGAGGAGCAGGAAGAGGAGCAGGGTGAGGAGCAGGGAGAGGAGCAGGGAGAGGAGCAGGGAGAGGAGCAGGAAGAGGAGCAGGGTGAGGAGCAGGGAGAGGAGCAGGGAGAGGAGCAGGGAGAGGAGCAGGAAGAGGAGCAGGGAGAGGAGGCGATGTGAGGAGGGGAAGGGAAGGAGGCGGGAAATTAAAAGTTAATGTCTTAATGTATTTTCCTGAAACTGACAGACATAAATGCATGCTGGGACTTTTGTTGCAATGCATGCACATTTTACATGTGTTTGATGGCTTGTTTGGGTTCATTAAAAGTCGCGTGCATGCAGTAGGTTATCTTTTTTCCCCCTCCCTGTATTTGTGCCTGTATAAAGATGTGTTTGAATGGGCCTTTCTCCATCACACGAAATGCCTGAAATTCATCGTTAATGTGTGTCACACCTGGCCTGTAGCAGAGCTCAAACATTTTGGGTGTGGTTGATTTAACTTGCTCTGGCCGCTTGGTGGTAAAAATGTTGCATTTGAAACAGTTCCACTGGTTCCATTCTGCCACAAGTAGATAAATCAATCACACCTGAAGTCTGTCAGCGATTCAGAGTCGGGTCTGGTCTATCATGAGTGTATGTCTGACATCTGTGAAGTCTGTCTCTCACTCATACTGAACACAACCTTCACACAACCTCCTCTGCTCATTGGCCCAAGTGAAGAAATGCTGTGGCCTTTAAAAACTGGCCTTCGCCATGAACCCCCAAAGCCAGAGAGAATCACACCTGATAGGCTACCTGACAGACAGCAGTGCAAACTACAAATTGTCATTGGCCACCATACATATGTACTGTTCAACCAATGGTAGCACATAAATGGTGAATACTGAACCCTCTGGCCTTTTAACTATTGTTGTGTAGATGATACGCTCTACCTCATACACCTATAACAGGTACAGCATAATTTAATGTCATATTTTTCTGTCTCTGGTTTAAGTTCCATCACAGTGAGCATGACTTGACCGGAATGTATATAAAAAGTCAACTTTATTTACTTCTAACGTCCCAGTAGGGATTTGAATTGACAAATAATTGGCTTTATAATGACCTGGTCAGTGACTCTCATTCCTCCTCTCTGTACACACTGAAGAGGGGTGCCCCCCATCGCAGTGGGCAGGTGAGTCCAGGCCCCAGGCCCCCCCAGCGCCCCCACTCTCCCCTGGAGACTCTGTGGATGAGAGCTCCCCCTCCTCCACCTCGGAGCCCCTCAGCCCCTCTGGGGGGTCTGTGGAGGAGAAGGGGGGTGGGGGGAAGCAGCAGAAGAGGAAGAAGAAGAAGCGGAGGCCCCGGGAAGAGGTCTACATGTTCCTGGACAGACAGGAAGCCCAGGGGGACGGCCAGTCCGAGAGCGCTGCCTCTGACAACGTCGCCCTCAGCCCCGCCTCCTCGCCGCAGGAGGAGGAGCCCTGGGAGTGTGAGATCCGAGGGAGGGGGGGCGGCGGTGGTGGGGGGAGGGTGAAGGGCAGGAAGAATAAGAGCAGGATGAAGCTGCCAGAGGAGTGGGGGGCACCCCAGGAACCTGCATCTCCTACCCCAGCCTCAGTGGCCCCTGGCTGGGCAACAGCTACTGACACTGGCCCCTCGGCAGCTTCGGCCCTGGAGGACCCCCAGACTGGCCTCTTTAGTCTAGCTGACATTAAACCCACTGCTGCCCACCTGATAGTTTCTTCCCAGACACTCTTGGGAAATTCAGACAGCCCCAGCCCTGGCAAACCCTCTGCCTTGTCTAATCCCATCAAGCCTGGCCAGGGTCCCAGTGAACACACACTCACCTCCCCACGCCCTTATGAGCCCATGTGTGTGGATGACTTCCCCATGTCCTCTGCTGGATCTAAGGAGGCTCCGCAGCCCCAGGACCTGGCTGGGACCATGGTTGATCATGGCCATGAGCCTGGGAAGGAGCAGACTGCCCCAGGCTCGCCAAGCCTCAGCCCAGTCTCTCAAACCTTTTCTTTCCTGGACTCTGTCCTCCAGACCCCCCCTGCCACCACCCCTATCTCCCAGGCAACCCCCCTCTCCACCCCAGCCCCCCTCTCCCAGACCTCCACACCCTTCAACCCTGTTTCACCGACCCTCCAACCCTCTTCTTCCTCAAACCTGACTTCGTCTTTGTTAAGCTCCACCCCCTTGCCTGACACTCCCCTCCCCGCTACAGCCAGCTTCGGCCTGAACCCTGCAGCCCCGCCCTTTATCCCCTCAGCTCCGCCTTCTCTCCCTGCGGGCACCACCTCTATCCCTGCAGCCCCTCCCTCTCCCTCTCCCCCTACCCTCACAGAGCACCAGGATCCCAGGGCGCCACAGCTCCCCCCACTGGAAGGTTGGTGACACTGACACTGAAGAGGGGACATGCTAGATAGACAGTATGGGGGTGGATGACTAGTGCATGGCTCTGTGGACTGACTACCCGGTCTGCTGTTTGCCTGGCCGTGTTTCTGTAAATAGCATTGTAATAACGTTGTCATAACTACACACGAGACCTAATGTCTATTCTGAATGTTTGTGTGTCTTGGCTGGGTCATCCTTCTGCCTGCCTGGCTCTCTGTAGCTCTATGCTGGCAATCGATGACATTAATATTAACCAAGTATCTACCGACTATTACCCTCAACTTGATCTATGTTTGTCTGCTGCTGTCTGCAGATGTCCTCAGCTCTCTCCTTCCTTGTCCTTACTCTTTTAACAACCATTAACGCTGTAATATCAGGCATGTCCCTGTAATATTCTGAGAGGACTGTGGATTTTCTGACTGTTTCTGTTCTGCTCAGTGAGAATGATGCCCAAATGCCCTAAATTATTCCAAGCTCTCTCTCCACTTTTTCTCGGCACCCCCTAACCCTATCTCATGGGACCCTATCCCCTGGTACCCTAACCCTGGGAAGTTGCTTTGCAGTGTGATTCTCTCTACCTGTCCATTTGTCTTTGAGGGGACCTCTCTCTCTTTCTGCTCCACTAAACCACATTTTTTCCCCCTCCAATGGGCCTGAAGACCGATCTTGAAGTCCCTAACTGTCTCTATGTCACACTGATACAGACATGTGTATGCTGATTGCCTTTCAGAACCATTTTGAATGTTCTCAAAATTGTTCCGGAATTAAGGAGGCTAGCAATCAGACGCTAAAGCTCATACACAACTCATATTTTGCTTTGGGATACTGGAAGAGTTTTCCAATAAGAAATCAGAAGCTTTATGTGTCATTGTTGATGATGCTTTCAGTGTGATGAAACAGTGATGTGACGACAGAATGTTTTCTCTCTTCTGTTCCCCTCACATGTACTTCCTCTGATGATGTCAACTTAACACTGACCTAGGTGAGTCACCTTTGTCTAACTTTGGAATTCCTTTGAATGAAGCTTTTATGATAATGGGTTTGCTTGTTAATGTCAGCTATAATGCAATGCAGTTTTCTCTCTGTGGTGGAGGTGATGAGTGTTGGAAGGTTTAAATGAGCCTGCTGACGATCTTTTATGACACAATAAGACACTTATTAGGCTGTTATTTTAAAAACCTACACAATGGAAATCTGTCTATAGTACTTTGTTGTTACACAGTGAGGTTGCAGTGTATTTGTTGTCAGCCTGTGCTCCACTCAGATCAGTCAGTCAGTTAGCAGTGTGTGTTCAGGAGTTTTATCCACAAGACGGCCTCCTTCCAGGGGAGGAGAGGGACACCTGCTGGTGTGTCTGGATGTCCCCACCCTCCATCCCTTTCTCTGTCCATCCCTCCCTCCCTCCCTCCCTCCCTCCCTCCCTCCCTCCCTCCCTCCCTCCCTCCCTCCCTCCCTCCCTCCCTCCCTCCCTCCCTCCCTCCCTCCCTCCCTCCCTCCCTCCCTCCCTCCCTCCCTCCCTCCCTCCCTCCCTCCCTCCTTCTCTCACAATCACCATCTTTGTTTTTCTTCTCAGTTTTTCTCCCCCACCACCTCTGCCCTCCAGCCTTTCCCCCTCCCTCCTAGCCTCCTTCAACCTTTCCCCCCCTCCTCCCTCTCTTCCACCCTCTGCCCCCCTCTCTCCTCTCATCCTTTGGCTAATGCAATATTGATGGCTGGGACTTTTTTCGCGGTTACGTAAGCGGGTGCAGTCTGTCTTTTTATAGCTGTCGATCTCTCAATGCGTGTGCGGTGTGTGCGCGTTAAAGTGCGCCTGCGCGCGCGCGTGGATGAACCGGGGTTGGTGCTGGTGCATGTGCAGCCAGGGTGGTCACATCGCGCTCTGCTGGCTGGTCCAGCTGTACAGGCATTATTCTGCTAGGGCGAACAGTCATCATCCATCCACCAGACAAAGGATCCATCCCCAGCAGCCAGTTAGGCTCACAGCCATCCATAGCTGTTCGCCTCGCTGCTAAGCATACGGTACTGACACTATCTATATACAGTGACAGACAGGCTCTCTCTCTCTGTCTCGCTCTCTGTCTTGCTCTCTCTTTCTCTTTGATTAATTGTGTGTAAAGACGACCGTATGAAGTCCTGGTATACAGGCGATGGTTACTGTCCATGTCTATGCCGTTTAACAGACATTCACGTCAAGTATGTTCCCTGTGAGACGAGGACCCCCAGATCTCAGCTGAAGCAGCTAATACTTGACAGTGCTCTCGGTGCACTCGGTGTCTCCCTGTTGGCTAATCAAAAAACCAGGAACTTGAATCTGTGTTGCTTTTATAAAATGTATGACAAACTAATGGATTTGTGGTATTTCAATGAGGATTACTTTTCGATCCCCTTCAGAAGGTATTTGAATCAGTCAGGATGTGGTGCCTGTTTAACAGGAGAGGGAGGTATTCACAGCTATACTGCATGCAGTCCCATTACCAGTGTAAAAATATGCCTAATACAATAGATCTTCCAGGTATGCGATCACTAGCCCATCGTGATATCTAGACCTTGGACTGAGTCTGAGATCTCGAATTGGTAGCACATTGGCCCAGAGGCCAAACATAAATAGTGGATGAGATCAGGATTAGAAGTAGGCCGCATCACAAGTAAAGCCTGACCTGTTTATGAAGCCTGTTGTCTTTCTTTTATGGAGACCAGAATGTCCTCTCTCACGATCCCCAATCTTGTTTGGATTTACGTGGTTCAGTATATCATTCAAGTGACTCCTACACCCCTGAAAAGAAACGGAACGTCTCATAAATAAACGCTTCAACTTGAGGACTTGGGAGACCTACATTAATATATTAGCTCAAGACTAAAAGGCTCATGAATGTTCAACCGATGCTCTTATTTTAGATTAGAGTGCTGCTCCCATAAATAGCTGTCTGGAAAATGCTCGGTGCCTGCAAGGAGGAAGCTGGAAGGACAGCCATGCCTCTCCCCCTCATCCTCCCCCCCTCATCCTCCCCATCCCCATCGTGCCTCATGTTGATCCGTTTGAATGTCTCCTCCACATCATGTTTATGAAGACTCATCACAGCACATAAGCCCCTGTCAGTCCCTCAGCAGTCTTCTCTTTTGACCCATGATATGGCATCATAATTGGATTTGGGGTCATTACCATGTACTGTATGTATCAGTCACTCATCACTGAGACTCGGGGAGTTGTGGGGAAGAGATCCTTCTTTGTTTTCCCTTCTCCCTTATTTCATGACCTGCTATCCAGTCCTCATACCTTCTTGTCCCTCTTCTTTCATCATCTAGGTTATTCTCTTTGAATCTCCACTATCCATCCACCATTTCGTGCTTCCTTGCCCTTTCTCAGCCCCTACATCGTTCACTTCACGTTCCAGCCTTTCTCCCAGACTCCCTGGGTCGCCACGGCGACGCATACCGTAATCATAGCTGCCTCCCAGACTGGGAGCTTGTTGCCATGGATATGGGAGACGGTGGTTTCCGTGGAAACATAGACTCGGAGACTGGGGAGGAAGGAGAAAACGGGGTGTGTCTGTCAGGAGGTTGGATACCAGAAATAGAAACACGCTTGACAGTATTCCTCTCCTCCTCCACTCCTCTCATCCCCCCCCATCCTCCCAGCACCAACGACAACCGGCAATATGCAGCTCTCTCTCTCTTTCTTTCTCTTTCCATATCTCTCCCTGTGTCTCTCTATATCTCTCCATCTCTCTCTCTGTTTGACCTTGTCCCCCTTAGCCTGTGGTCTGACCTCTTCTGAGGGCTCATATCTCCCCCTCATCTTCTCTTCACGGCGGGAGCTGCTTGGCCTCGTTAGTTAGATGCCTGCTACAAAGTGCTTTGTATTGTAACTGCACCAAGCAGTCGACACAAGAGCTTGTCCACCATCACTAGAAACACTGAGGGTGTCTGGCTAGATTGAAGTGACCCTGTCATCCATGAGAAGCATCCAGCGCGCGTTCTTCTGCGCGAGCGACTGAGTTTGTCGAGAGTTAAGGTTGAGTTTGGGGTTGAATCATCGGTGGTTTATGTAGGTCGCCATTGGATAGAGAACACGGTCGGGTCACAGTTGCATAATGGCCATTCATTCATGAGAAGCCAGCTTGTTCCTTTGGACTGACGTAACAAACTAGCTAACAGTTTAAAAGGTTTTGGAGTGTCGTTGGGATGCCATCGACCCCTGGCAGTCTGTCTGACTTACGCTTTCTCTCAAAATGCTGATTAGTCTGGACATGTTACTATCACACTAAACAAATGCTGATTAGTCTGGACATGTTACTATCACACTAAACACGGAAACGGACATAACAACTTGAACCAGCACTGATCATTTTCATAATTGGGTGCTGTTTGACCAACTCAAAGCTGTCCTGGAGAGAGTCAGGTGGCTCAGCGGGTTAAGGCGTTGGGCTCATGATCGGAAGGTTGTGAGTTCGAATCCCGGCTTGGGCAAGGCACTTCACCCTACTTGCCTCAGGAGAATGTCCCTGTACTTGCTGTAAGTCGCTTTGGATAAAAGCGTCTGCTAAATGATGCAATGTAAAATCCTGCTTTGGTCAGCTGTGGTTGAACCATTACGGAACCTCTTTACAGTGACAGCCTGTGTGTTCAAGGGGTCATACAGCGCTTGAAGGTCATGCAGCTGAACGTGAGTTAGATACAGAGAGCAGGCAGTGTGAGAGGGCAACCATGTTTAGTGGGACACCTGGAGACCCCCAAACTGTACAGCACCTCCTCCTTGCATACTTCCATTCTGCCTCTGGTTCCCTTTGGACTATAAAAGGGAGCCTGTTTTTTGGGGCGTTATGTAAGAATCGTTCAGTTTCGATCAAGTTTAATGAGGCGGTATAATATCTTGGGTGGGGGATGTTGTCGGGAGGGACTAAACATGTTTGTCTGTCCATCTGTCTGTCTGTTTGTCTTTCCATCCGTCTGTCTGTCTGTCCATCTGTCTGTCTGTCCATCTGTCTGTCTGTCTGTCCATCTGTCTGTTTGTCTGTCCATATGTCTGTCCCTCCGCCTGTCTGTCCATATGTCTGTCTGTCCAAGCACTTGCGAGTCTGAGATGGGTCCATATTGACAGCATGTCATCATCCACTCTCTGTCCCAAGGCGCCTGATCAATAGCTTCCAAAACAGACGGCAGCACGTGGCGCGAGGAGGAGGGGAACACATTGTTCACAACCAAGAGAGCCAGCATAATAAACAAGGGGAGGCCAGGGCCTGGAGCCAGCAGCACCCAGAGATACACACACCAAGGGGGACATAGGAGACAGGGGACAGAGGAGAGGTGGTGGTGGGGGGGGGACAGGAGGGGGAAGGAGGGAAGGAGTGAGCGATGGCAGGGTGAAGCAGGATTGATGACGCAAGCGTACGGATGTAGCGGACGTGATATAAAAGTGTGCCAGGGGGTGTGGGGAGTGGGGTGTGTGTGTGTGGGGGGGGGGGGGGTAGTGAGTAGAGAAGCAGTGGGGGTGGAGGGGGGTGGGGGGGTGAGGAGAGAAGAGGAGCAGGGAGTGGAAGAGGAGAGGAGGAGGGGGAGGCAGGGGTTGAGCAGAGGAGCAGGAGGTGGGAGAGAGGAGCAACAGCAAGGTGAGCCAGGGGGTAAACAGAGAGATGCTGAGCCCATTAATAGCAGCAAGGCAGCAGGGGAGCCTTGAAGCTGTAATAGATGCTGCTGCTGCTGCTGCAGGCGTCCCTCTGGAATGGCAGACAGAAACTGGCTCCCCCAGAGCAGGTCTCAGTCTCTCACTGACTACACTGCACAACCCTCTCTCTATACATCCACCCCCCCTTCCCCTCTCTCTCTCTCTCTCTTTCTCTCTCTCTCTCTCTCTCTCTATTTCATCTTTCTTTGTCTCTCTGGGTCTCAGCAACTATACATGCCAATTCTGCCATTCACGTGAAGAAAAAAAAAAACCGACACTTTGTTTTAAAGAGCAGCCACAGTGTGTGCGTGTATGTTTGCGTGTGTGTGTGTGTTTATGAGCCACTGCTGGAGGTTGGAACTGAGAATCTTCAGCAGCCAATAGGGATACGTTCTGGGCAGTCACGTGACCAAAGCTATTCTGTGAGGGCTGTGATGTCATCGAGTGGGGAGGGAGGGGGAGAGAGCTGCGTTCAGCTCAGCCCCTCTGCCTCATCTGATCCATTCAGAGCTCAGAGACGCCGAGCGAAACACACACACACATTCACCCGGCTGACACACACACACACGTCTCTCACACACACACACACACCACCCTGCACAGATATCCGCACACACCCCACCACACCCACCATATATCCAGGCCACCAGGAGAGGAACTGTTTCTGGACTGTGCAACCTATAAGGAAAGCGAGAATCCTTCCAAAGGAGGAAGAGGAGACGGACTCAGTGAGGAGAGCAGCTGAGAGGGAGGAGAGGAGAGAGACGAGAGGGCAGCTCCAGAGAGGGTGAGGAAGAGGGAGACGAGAGAGAGGTGAGGATGTCTTCTCTGCCCAGTCATGCCCAGCAGGGTAACGTTAGCGCTGGCGTTGTCCAGCAGCGGTGTGACTACAGCGATATGGCACTAGGCAAGGTGCCCTCCATACCCCCCCCCCCCTGGCAGAGCAGGCAGCAGGTCCAGATGGGTGGCTCTGCCCTGGGTCCTGGAGATGGCATCATAGGGGCGCCCCGGCTCACAGATGAGGACAAGCTGTGCCTTTTCGACCGCCCTCCGGGGTTCAAGATGGAGGCGGAGCTTAAGGTGCCAGCAGGTCATGTGGGTGTGGGGTCGTTGGGCAGCGCCGGGCAGAGCCCCACCAGCCCTCTCTCCTCCTCATCCTCACTCCCTTCACCCGGGAAGACGCCCTCGTTCAGCGCCACTGACAACCAGGCCAACCGACCTGGGATGGCCGCCACCCAGTCCCAAACTGCCCCATCCCCCCTGCAGCCCCAGGGGCCAGCTAACGAGCACTGTGTCTGGAACCCCTTCTTCTCTGGCCTGCAAGACCCAAGCCAGCACACCCCTGGAGCCCATCGCTCCCCACCTCCGGCTGGCACTCGTCCCAACCAAGGGCTACCGGGGCTGGACAAGGAAGGCTGTCCTCAGGGTGGAGGAGGCAGGAATGGAGGTCTGGGTAGAGGCACAGCCGTGGTGATTTTTTCCGAGGACAGCGATGAGGAGGAGGAAGAGGAGGAGCCTTCCTCCTTCAGGGGAGTCCTGGATCACCGCGGAACCGCCCCCGAGGTCGCCCAGCGCACGGCTGTGAGGCGCACCATGTCTGACTGTTCTCATCTGTCCGTGCCCGCCAGCCTGGATCTACCTGACGCCTACCCTGGGAAACCCATCGTGCCAGGAGACAAGCCCTCCCCCATCACCATGGGGACCAGGCCTCCGCACGCCGCCGTCAAGCGCTCCCTCACCGTGGCGGACGAGAGGGTGGTGGGGAACGCCATGATGCTGATGTCACCGTTCAGCCTCTCCTCCCCCCGCGCCCCGGCCTCACCTCCACCCAGGAGGCATGATGGGAGCTCGGCAGCCAGCGTTCTGCTTCCTGTTCCTCTCAGTGGAGCTGCCTTCAATGGCCTCAGGCTGCCTAGCAACATCGAGGGTAGGTGACCAATCAAAGTCTACTTGGAGGCCAGGTGACCAATCACATGCAGGGCAGTCAAACGTAGAAGGTGATGTACAAGGTTAATGACCGTTCGGTTCAGGGCTGGGAACATCAAACCGAATGGTGCTTGTTTACTGCAAATGGCAGCGCTGTCTTTTATGTGACCCAGTTGTAATGCATGGTAGAGTGTTTATGGGACATTCTGTATTGACTGGTCTGGTTGAAGGGAACTGGAACAATGTCAATTGTTGTTCTAGAACATGAAGAACAACAGCTGAACTAGGCTCGTCGTGGGGTTCCTTGACCATGAATGTCCAGGAATATGTGCTCTTGTTGTGTCCTTGTACTTTGACACTTTGACACTGTTTCCCAGCCTATCCTTTCCAGCCATTGGGGCTGTGCAGAGAAAATGAACACCTGTGCCAAAAGAGAGCGATCCCCCTCAGAGAGAGTGAGAGTGAGATGAGAGAGGGTGATTGATTTTGAAATTGAGTCCCTTCCCTCAATCAGAGAGTAACAGATGTGCAGCTGACAGCTGTTTTCACATACTATTAGGTTCTGTCTATCTGTCTGTACTGTATATACATGGATGGATGTTTACGCAGAGAGACACGCGCGCACACCAAGTGTGTGTCTGGAGGCTGAGGTACGGTGATGGTGCTGCACACACATCCTCCTGACAGAGCAGCAGGGGGCCGTTAGAACGAGCAGCTGCTGCCTCCTCCTGCAGTCCACCTCTTCCTCTCTCCCCCTTAGATGAAGGTCACAGAATAGAATCCTGAACTCTCTGTCTCTGTCTCTCTCTGTCTCTATCTCTGTCTCTCTCTCTCTGTCTCTCTCTCTCTCTGTCTCTCTCTCTCTGTCTCTATCTCTCTGTCTGTCTCTGTCTGTCTCTGTCTCTCTGTCTTTGTCTTTCTCTCTGTCTTTCTGTCTCTATCTCTGTCTCTATCTCTGTCTCTCTCTCTCTGTCTCTCTCTCTCTCTGTCTCTCTCTCTCTCTGTCTCTCTCTGTCTCTGTCTCTCTCTGTATCTCTGTCTCTGTCTCTCAGTCTCTCTGTCTCTGTCTCTGTCTCTCTCTGTGTATTTTTCTCGCCGTCTGTCTATTTTCTATCTATCTGATCTATCAGTCTATTTATCCATCTATCTCTATCCAGTCTCATGATGTAAGGGTCAGAAAAAAACGATCTTATGTTTACATGCCGGGGGAGCGATAAAACAAATAATTGTCTGGTCAAGTGTGTGTGTGCTTGCATGTGTGTTTGCCTATGTTTTTTTGGTTGCCTGCAGTCACAAAATGAGCACCAGCTCTATGTCAAACAGGCATTCATGTGACAGCGCTTACTCAACCGCACACACTCCACATGCACACACACACACATACACACAACCCCACGCTGCAGTTGAGGATTGTATGAGTTACTAGAGCAGAGACCTTCGAGGACCAGCTAGGCCTTTCTGCCAGAGGTGGATGACTCATGCTTTAGTGCCATTGTGACGGCTGAGTAGAGTCTGCAGTTCCAGCAGCTCACTGAAAAGCCCGTCTCTCGCTGTGCATCATTTCAACGTATTTCTCATCAGTTTCGCCCCTTTCAGACAATTCTGCTGTTTTTATACAATGAATAATTTGTCGTATTTTCTTAGAGGTGTCTGATTTGTCATTGGAAAGTGGTCTGCCTCTCTCTCTCTCTCACTCTCTTTCTCACTGCGTCACTCTTTCTAGTTCTCTCTCTCTCCTTCCATTCTTGGTTTTTCCGATCATCTGTTTTTCTCTGTCTGTGTGGAGGGCACAGCCTATGCCAGGCCGGGTTACATAAGGTTTATGCCAACAATGTCCTGTTCTGTCTGTTCAGGGTGCCCAGTGCCACTCTTTGTACCCCTGCCCCAGTCCTAACCACCATTTATCCTCTCCTCCCCCAAGATCTCACTGTGTGACTGGCAAAAACTCGTTCTCTCTCTCTCACTCTCTCCTCTCTCTCTCTCTCTCTCTCTCTCTCTCTCTCCTCTCTCTCGCTCTCTCCTCTCTCTCTCTCCTCTCTCTCGCTCTCTCCTCTCTCTCTCTCTCTCTCTCCTCTCTCTCTCTCTCCTCTCTCTCTCTCTCTCTCACTCTCTCTCTTCTCTCTCTCTCTCTCTCTCTCTCTCTCTCTCTCTCTCTCTCTCTCTCTCTCTCTCTCTCTCTCCTCTCTCTCTCTCTCTCTCTCCTCTCTCTCTCTCTCTCTCCTCTCTCTCTCTCTCTCTCTCTCTCTCTCTCTCTCTCTCTCTCGCTCTCTCTCTCTCTCTCTCTCTCCTTTTCAGCCATTGTTGAAAGGCTCTCTGTATTTGTGACTCTGAGTGCAGTGTTTGTTAAGTGTTGGCAAAGTACGTGTATGTTGGTGGCCGGAGTATTTGAGTTTGAGCACAGCAAGTTTTAGCGGTGTGACCAAGAGTCAGGTTTAAGGTTTTAACCAGTCTTCTGCAGGAGGTAACAGTTGTTCTGTATTTGCGTTTGTCTCTCCGTAGTGAAAGCCGATAACAAGGAGAAGATGGAGAAGGCGGACCCCTTCCCCAAGATGGACAACCTGAACAAGACTGAGAACAAGACTGAGAACAAGACTGAGAACAAGACTGAGAACAAGACTGAGATGAAGTCTGAGATCAAGTCTGAGATCAAGTCTGAGAACAAGTTTGAGAACAAGCAAGAAAAAATGGACCACTTTGACAAGAAAGAGAAAGAAGATCCCCTCAAGAAGGTGGACTCGGACAAGACCCAGACGTCTGAGAACATCCTCAAGGAAGAGAAGTTTGACAAAACTGAAAAAGCTGAGAAAGTGGACAAGCCAGAAAAGACCAACAAGGATGAGAAGACGGAGAAGAAGGAAACTGCACAGAAAGTGACAGACAAGACAGGCAAAGCAGAGAAGGAGGAGAAGACTGGGAAAGAGGCGGCTAAATCCCCAACCACCAACGGCAGCAAAAACCTGCCCAGTCCTGACAGTAAGACCAAGGTAGGCTCAGGAGCACAGGGGATAGGCTCGGACAGACAGTGTTCCCATTCAATTCCATGCAAGCTGCTTCTGCAAGTTTTAAGCTCCGGTGTGTGTGTGTGCGTGCGCGTGCATGTGTGTGTGTGTGTGAGAGAGAGAGAGAGAGAGAGAGAGAGAGAGAGAAAGAGAGAGAGAGACACTGGAAATGAGTGAGCATTTCCCCCCCTCCCCATGTTAGCAACCCGCTCTGTTGATGTTCCTGAGTTGACTTTTATGATTTGTATGATTTCTCTGATTCCTGACAGTTCAGCAGCCTGCTCATGCTGCCACGATCATCTGTTTGCTTTGGCTTTTTTTCTTTCTTTCCTCGTGTCGTGTTTCTCAACGTCATACCCAGCCTGCTCCAGGGTCAACCAAGCCAAACTCAGCCAAAACACGACCCACCTCCCTGTCCACTGACGAAGCGGCCAATAAAAAAACCCCAGTTAACAAGGCAACCACTCCCACAGCTGGGGCCAAGCGGCCTCCAGGCCGAACCCCCACAGGCTCCACCCCCAGGGACACCAAGTCCAAGGTGAGTTCGTGCCCCCCTTCCTGTAGAGGTGCCATGGCCGTCAAAGGCATTGATTGGCTCTTCCCTGTAGAGACGGACCTATCAGGTGATCCGACCTCCCCTGACTATTGGCTAGCTTGTGCTTTTACTGCTTTCCTCTTCCCCACGCCTCTCTTCGTCCATCCTTAGTTCTCTCTTCTTTGCCCTATATCCTTTCATCTCTTCTACGTTTGATCTCTCTATCCTCCACAGCTACTCTCTCTCCCTCCGCTTGGCTCTCTCTCTTCCATCGTCCTCTCACGCTTCTTTTTCTCCATCTTCAGACAGAGAACGGCACAACCGAACGCCGTCCACCTGTGCCAAAGGCCACTCCCTCCGCCAGAGCATCTACCAATAAGAATGGCTCACCAGGTAAGAATGGCTCACTGAGTCCAATAAGCATGCTGGTGCACACTGCTGCTACAAACTATGGATCCATGTGCAAAGTGAATACATGTTGTTGTGTAATGCCTCTTTCTCCGTAGCCAATAAGACTGAGAACAAGACAGGGGAAGCCATGAAACCCAGCACACCCAAGCCTGCATCAGGTAACACTGCCACCATAATGTATTTGGTTCAGTTACTTTCCATATTACTTGTACATTGTAGAAATCCTCAGACTTTCTTTACTCACTATTGCTCCCTGCATCTCTCTCTCTCTCTTTCCAGCCCCTCGCCCACGGGCCCCCCGCACCCCCGCAGCCCCTGCCACTCCCCCCGTCACTAACGGGGAGGCCAAGGAGCCTCGCCGCCGCATCACCAAGCCCCCGGTGCCCAAACAGACCGTCCCAGAGAAGAAGCCCCCGGTCCCCCGCCCCCCTAGAACCAACCGCCCCCTGAACGCACCCACCCCAGACCTGAAGAACGTGCGCTCCAAGATCGGCTCCACAGACAACATCAAGTACCAGCCCGGGGGAGGACGGGTAAGAGGGAACACAGCTCGGAAGGGATTTGACCTGAGGGAGCACAAGTCTACTGTGGGTGGGAACTGTAGAGGCAATCTGACCAATCACAATCCTGAATGATCTAAATCCAAGTTGAAAATTGAAAGTGAGGTGAGTTTGATTCGTCTCACCGCTAGAAGTTGGGGAACTGGTCATTGGGTTTTTATAGGGGCCATTTGATTGTCATCCACTCCCATACAAACTCATATTCATATATATTTTTTTTTTCGATAGTCATTGACCCAGTTTGGTCTAAACAATGTATTTGACCCAGTTCTGCTGTAAATATTGCAAAGGGTAAAGCCCAAGTTTGCTTCAGAAGCCACCAGTAAACTGCCTCATCCTATTCGCCACACTTACTGTATGTCAGCCAGTGCTATTTCCGTGTGGCACATTGTTATTAAAGAAATCAAGAACCGAGCACATCTCATTATCTGCAGCTCCCTCTCTGCTCACAGCTGCTAGCAACTTAGCTACCCCCTCTCCCTCTATCACGAGCAGCATTGCTTTGATACTCTATCATTACTGCATGCAGTCATCCTTCTCCAGATAGAGTTCCTACCAGTCTGTGTCTTTCTGTTATTTGATCTGTCTTCATGTTGTTTAACTCACCCTCGTTCCATCTCTACCTGTCCATTCCCAAGACAAATCTACCTCTCTTTTATTTCTCTCCATCAACCGCAAAGTATCCTTTAACGTCTTTCTCTCTCTGTCTCTCGCTCTGTCTCTCTCTGTCTCTCTCTCTTTTTGTCTCTCTATATCTCCATCACATACAGCCTCCATGCTGGTCACTCTTTCTTTGTCTCCTCCTCTTTCTATATGTGAGCTGACAGCTGCCTCTACCCATCTAGCAGGCTGGGCACCAGCTGCCGTTACCCAGATCCACCAGCCAAGTGGGGGAAAACAAATTACGTCCATAAAAAAAATCATCTCTTCCGCTATCTGCCAATGGCTTGCTCAACACTGGGCGGTAGACTTGTTTTCCTCTGTAGGTTGTGACAGTGTCCTTCTATTCAAGGTTGTCTGTCACAGTGAGAAATGAAAGAGGGCGTCACACAGGAAGACAGCAGATAAATATCACTGACTCTATCCGCCCAGCGTGCAAACGAATCCCTTGCGTCGTCCTGGACAGGTGTCACATGTTCACTTCCCTTCATCCGCCTCAGTATTCCCGATAAGGCATAAGGCGTACTGACCCACACTTTCCATTAACCCGAGTCCTGATTGGTGCTGCTGAGCCATACATTCCATTATCCTGGTTCCTGATTGGTGCTAGTGAGCCGAGCAGCCCTATGTCCTGGTATTGACCTAGGGGTGGTTGTCTCCTCCCAGGTCTCCTCCAGCCAGGGCAAGACTGATGCCAAACAGCCCGGCCAGGCCAAAGTGAGTCCCTCCCATCATCCCCACCACCACCACCTCTCTTCCCACACTCCTCCACCATCTGATTCACCCAAACAGGCACCCATCCACTATCTTCACTGATTCCTTCTGCTGACCTGCTGTACTGATAGTGACTGGCATCGGAACACCAGCATACTGCACGCTCACAAAGACACAACACCGCACACATCCACAGACAGACCGACAGACTGCAGACCGACTGACGGACAGACAGATGGACTGACAGACTGCAGACCGACTGACAGACAGACAGACAGACAGACAGACAGACTGACAGACTGCAGACCGACTGACAGACAGACAGACGGACGGACAGACTGCAGACCTACTTTAGTCTCTCCTAGACCTTGTCAGGCCTCGTATACTGTAGCAGAACTGTTGTTTTTGGACGTTGTCACCTGTCATTTCCAGTGCACTTCATCACCTTCGTGTGAATGAAGCCGAGCAGAACAAGAAGGACTGAGACCGTGACCGAGACCGTGGGCAGTAGCTATAAACACAGTTGGCATTAAGGCAGAGTGGCCAGCGGTCGTCATTTAACATCAGCGATACATAAAACACATTTAAATGCGTGAATTCAACCTGTTGGCTGTTTGCGTGTGCGTAAGTGTGTGTGTGTGTGTGTGTGTGTGTGTGTGTGTGTGCAGCCTTAGCAGTGAGGCAGACAGATCATGGGTGGGTCTGTGCGTTGTGATGAGCAGCACCATGACTCACCCTCTCTGATGATGATACCTGCGTCATCTTAGAGCCGTAAACTCATTTACCCAGCAGGCCTCTCTGCATACAGATCTAAACACAGACACTCCATCCTAACTCTGAGGCTTCCTGTAATGTAACAGCACCATTGATGACAATGAAACTCAGAAAATGGACGCAGACATGAAAAATGCACTTGCATGCAAGCTTGTGTGTGTTTGTGTGTGTGTTTTGGTATTTATCGGAACATTTGTACAGATGGTTTGCAATAGTCTCAAAGCCATTGATGAAAGGCAAATCCAAGTTAACATTTAGGCTGCTTACTCCAGCTTTTTCTTAAAGGTTTATGCTACTTACTGAGTGCTAACGTGTTAACCTCCTCAAAGGCCTCTCACTCTTTCATGCCAGCTGCTGCACCCCCACCCCGCCACCCCGCCCCCCCCCACCTCCCTCACTAACGCTAGTCTCTAGTGACCACCTGTCCCTGTACTGCTGTGCTGTCTCGTAGGTTCAGATAGTCCACAAAAAACTGGACTTCAGCCACATCACCTCGCGCTGCGGCTCCAAAGACAATATCAAGCATGTCCCTGGAGGAGGCAACGTAAGTAGCTACGACACCTGCCCTGAGTCTGAGCATCCAACCTCCACCCCCTAGCACCTCCACCACCCACCCACCCACCCTCCCCCCACCCCACCCCACCCCATCCCACCCCAGCGCATCTGACTGACTGGAAAGACGGAGGCCAAAATGGCACTTGCGCCCAGAAAACCTGCTTGATAGGTTGGGGCAGGATTTCAGCCATGTTGTTTTCACCCGTTCATTCCAGACCGTCTGGGGGTGAAGAGGTCCAGGTTGGAGACAGGGATAGTGTTCCATTGTGGCTGTTTGTTCCATAATCATATACTATTGGACCATTTGCTGTATGCACTGTAGACTGTTACTGTACTGCAGGTGTACATACAAGCTGTCTCAAAGCAAACTAACTCGGCTGAAAGAATCTAACTTTCTACCTGCCTTGTGTTCACTCCTCTACATTGCATAACAGTCAAACGTCTTTGGTGAATACCAAACCAAAACACATTGTTATTGCAAACCTAACTTTTGTTAAGTATCTATGCTTAACAAGTTAATGTTGTCTGTCTATAAGATCTAAATGATATTAAGGTATTTTCCATGGGCCATTCTCCGTGATAGCTTATAGCACGTGTGGCTGAGTTTTGTGTGTGTGTGTGTGTTGTCTCCAAGGTCCAAATCATGAGTAAGAAAGTGGATCTTAGCAAGGTGACTTCCAAGTGTGGCTCCAAGGATAACATCAAGCACAAGCCAGGTGAGACTATTAGCAGCCTGGTGGATGAAATCCCTCTTTGCATGACAGCGTATTTTAGGAGGAAGATGACTTTACATTAAACTTATACTCTGTTCTCCTTTTTTTCTTTTCTGCTCTATTTAATTTCCGTTTTACTTCGTCTTGTCCGTTACCCCTCACTTTCCCCAGGAGGTGGCGATGTGAAAATCGAGTCCAACAAGGTGAACGTCAAGGCCAAGTCCAAGATTGGCTCTTTGGAGAATGTTGGTGAAGAGACAGGAAATGGAGACAACAAGGTAGAGTTGATGAAATCCAATGTCTTATACAAGTAAAACAAAAAATGACCTTCTCAAACTCGTATAAAGCACCTAGTCATCCTAGGTACAGCTGGATGTGATCCCAGTGCCTTGAGAAGTTTTATCCACAAGAGGTCGTAATCGCCTCGGTGTGTTCCACTCTCTGAAAGACTTCTGTTTCCCCAGGCTGAGGAGGCGCAGGAGAAAGCTGGGGGGAAAACATCCCCCCCTAGTGGTGGTCCAGCTGTATCTCCAGGAAGCGTGACTAAGGAGAACGGTGTGAAGCAGGCTGGGGAGGGATTGAGAGACACCCTGGGCATGGACAAACGCATCCCTGAGACAAGTTCGTACCTCGAACCTTTGTGTACCTTTCAACACATCTGCTGCTCACGCACGCAGTGTCCCCGTCTCTCAAGGGCCCAAATCGATCCCATTAAACAGGGGTCTCCAATCCTGGTCCTCGAGGGCAATGAAGCGTCGTTATCAAGCTCTGTGGAGGTGCGCTGGAGCAGGGAAACATCTAAAACAGTCAGGACAGCGGCCCTCGAGGACCAGGATTGGGGACCCCTACCATAAAACAACCTGCATGCAGTGCTTTAAGTGCGAGTGAATGATTTGAGTGTGTCAATGGTCATGCTATTTGTGTATATGGACCTTCGTGGGTTGTTTAATGTCTAATCCTTGTTTATTTTCTTCTTCTCTACCTGTCTCTTCAGATTGAGTCTCCCTTTCTGAGCTTTGGCCAGAATGCACAGGCTCGCTTCCACACACGGCGCAGACATCATCTCCCTGCCCACCCCTCACCCCCATCGCAGCACCTCTCTCAGTGTTACTCTGGGGTCCGCCAGCCTCCTCTCCCAGCCCACCAGACCCCCCCCGTGCCCCCGGCTCTCCAGCCCAGTCCTTCCTTCTCCCCCGAGCCCGGCCAAGAAGCAGCCACGAGGCCAAAATACTGGACGCCAGCAGGAACGAGGACACAAGCACATTCCGGCTCCCAGATCCTGCTTTTACCTCAAACATACACAGTATCTCTTCTCACCACTCCTCTCTCTCTCTCTGTCCTAGTCTCTCCAGCTTAGTAGTGAGTGTAGAGCCCACCCTGAGAGAGCAGCCACAGGTGTCTCCTGTGGGGGTGTTCAGTGGGGTTCTGGCCTTTCCCTTGGATGGCCCGGGCTAAATGTTGCAGTGATGAGTGGAGTAGATGATCTCGGAGTGAACCCACTAGCCTAGACGCTCACTGACATGACAGCGCAGAGACAAGAGAGTCCCTGGCTGCCTTAGTTCTAGCCTCAGCACCACTCTAACTGTGTATATTCAATGACTACATCAACTACACTCGCAGTTTGTTACCATAGCGTCTATCTCAATATAGACTCACAACCAGCCAATCCTATCCTAAGTAACTGGCCTATCCCTACTGGTAAAGATCTACCCTATCCATCCCTTCTAATGAGCATAGTAACACTGTCCCTATGGGGACCCCAGAGGTTTCCTGAGATGTAGAGTGTGAACGGTCCATAATACTGTATATGGCTATTAGAGATGCACCCCTCCTTGTGAGCATGTGGGACTGTCATGTTATCCCAATGACAGGGGCTACGCATGCCCCTGTACTCCTAGCCAATGATACGTTATGTCTAGATTCCCCTCTGTAAACTCGTGACCCTACCCCCACCCCTAACCCCCCCCGCCCAACACCCCCCCCAGCACACACACACCGAGCAAACAGCATTCACAACAATATGAACCTTGTATGCTGTTTAACCGGTAGAATATTTAACAACTCTCTCTTAAAGAAAGAAAGAAAAAAAAAATCTGTATTGTGTTTTACGTAATTTATTGTATAACAATGGGCTGTGTCGTTATGTTGTTCCATCATCAATATACCCTTTTCCTCTTAATGTTTCCCGTCTCTCAGAGAGCAATACAGCCGTTTTCGCTGAGGGTCTTAAGATCCTTTGCTCATGCACACATTCATCACAGTCTGGTACAGTCACAGACAGACAGAGACAGAGAGAGACAGAGAGAGACAGAGAGAGAGAGAGAGACAGAGAGAGAGAGAGACAGAGAGAGAGACAGAGAGAGACAGACAGAGACAGACAGAGAGAGAGAGAGAGAGAGAACCTCCATGGTTACTATAGACCAAGGCAGGATGTTTAGGACTGTCAGAAATCAGAGTAAGGAAAGGCTTCCTCTTGGTTGAATCGTGTGGCTGGGCCCTCCCCGTGGTATTAGTGACCTATTCCTATATTCCAAGATTGATCAAGACTGTAACATTTGACCAAACTTTAGGAAAATTTCATGCAAGAAGAACTCATGTGTGTAATTCAAATACAACAGAGAGACAAATTAAGGTTTTCAATTTCAATCCCAGTTACAAAACTGTGAGTCTGTAATGTAACACTGGAACTTTTGTAGCTGTCTTAACTGCTGAGTTGTCTTAAATAGGATGCAATTCAACTGGCTGCTAATAATTTCTCCCAACATTCATGTTGACAGTATTATGCCAGGAAAGGGCACAACTGATTAAGTAGACGTTCTCCTCTATTTAACCAATGAGTTATAATTCATCCTCGCTAACTAACAGTAGGTTTTCTGAAACAGAAGCAGGGTAGTTCAAACTGGATTTTTGAATGACAGGGTGTACAGTGGTATGTGTGTGTGTGAGTGGTTAGTAGTTTAGAGGAATCGATGATGCGGTGGTCTCGAGTTTAAGCCAAAAGGCCTAAAGGCCGTGTTCAGCTGTGATCCCTGCTGCAGTAAAGCATGTGAAGAGGCTCTTCGTAGCCTTTGAAGCACTGAAAGTTAGGCTCATGACGAGGAAGACTAATGTATCTCACCTCTCCAGCCAGTGGACTAGGAAATACAAGGCAGCATGGTATGGCTGTGGTATTACTTCCTGTCCGGAGCAGGAAGTGACCTGTGCCCTGGCACTCTGCCGTCCAACTCTGATACGTTTGCTGGCAACTGTGTTGTGATACACTGTGATGATAGAATGCTGTATAATTGATGGAATAACGTTATACCCAACTATGTGCATTGACAGAAATTGTTTAGGGATAGCAAACTCGGTTTTGTATCCATTTCTCACGAAGCAATAGTGATCCTCTATGGCACTCCTAGATAATCAATTAGTGATTGACATGTCAAGAATAAAAACAAGCACCTTAGGAGGATATTTGCAAAGTATTGTGCCCCAAACTTTTTGCCCCATCAAACACCTCCTCCCCCCGTCTCCTGGAATAAACCAAGACGGGAGGGACGAAAGTAGAACATTTAAGCACTTTGAACGCCCAGCTTTGTGTAAATGGAGTATTGGTGATCAGACTCTTGAGTAGATGTGAACTCTCGATGTGATTGGATGATCAGATCTGTTTTTCATGGTGGCTTCATCTCATTGGTCATGTTTGTAGTCAGTGATGGTATAGAGCTCTGCTTGAGTTTGGTGGTCAAACTGTCGTGTTTGACGGTCAACTGTTGTGTTTGATGGTCAATTCACTTGCAGTCAGCTTGCCGTGTACCTGTTTGGAGTCACTTTGGTTACTATACTGCTCATCTCCTCCAGGATTTCCCAACTACCTGGACAGTCTTCACCATCCCCTACCCACACCTGCCCCCATATAGTCTCCATACAGTCAACTGTAAATAGACATTTCACATGTTTTTATTGCAAAAAGGTATAAAAAAAACCCTGTTGCTGTCAAGAGTTTTGTGGATTCGAGAGCAGCTTTCACAGTCATGAGCCCATTAATGGAGGGTATTTGTTTCTTTTCAGAGTCTGGCTTTTTTTTTCTTTTTTTTTTAAGGGCTGAAGTACAAGAATGTTTTTAAAATGTAATGTATTAAAGATGCAAGATTATGAACATATGTATGAAGATTTTGTTCCGTTTTTAGAGACCGCGTTAAGAAACAACTTATTAAATCCAATGGGACTGAGTGTGAGGTGTGTCAAGTCCTGTATGAGGACAGTAGACCAGACCAGGAACAGTCCAGATTCAGAGAAGAACGGTCTAAGAAGGCACTCAAACTGACTACAAACCTGACAAAACTAAACAGCTTGACCAACCTAAAACACTGACACTACAGTATACTGGTTTTTATTTAAAAACAATTTTTTTTATTGAATACGTATCACGTGATTGGTCAGCAGAGTGGCTATGAACAGAAACAGGATCCCGAAAATTGTGAAGTCAAAGGTCAAAAGTTGTTGCTTTCACATGCGGTAGCTGACACACCGGCCCTAAATGTGGTGTAGCCATCCCTGCCTTCCTACCATTTGAGACTCACAGTAACTGTCTTTTGGCATGTGGTGCCGTACAGTAGTGCTCCTGCAAAGCAACTAGGAGCCTGTAGCTGTCCGTCTTCAAGCAGAGGCCTATCTGCAGCAGTGTGTATTCCATAAGGCACACCATAAGAGCATGTAGGAGACAATGGATCGTAGAGACATCTGTCATAGATTTAAAAAAAACATTGTTTTTCCCCTCCTTTGAGATGTAATGGATATTTGGTATGAAAGAGATGTTCATTGTGATTAATTGTTAACTAGTGATGTGAATATTAATCCTAAAATAAAAAGAAAAGCAAAACATATGTGTTTTTTTTCGGAATATTCTGTGATTCTGTTCTCTGTTAATGCGATGCCCAGTACATCTAAAATCTGATTGGTAATCATGTAGTCAGGACCAACCCAACCACTTACAGTAACAACCCCTCAACAAAACTATTCACTGTCATCGACATGAAAGCAATTAGAGGACAGTGCTAGCTTACTGTTCATTACATTACTTTGAGACCTTGTCCTTGTCAACAATTCTCAGCTCTTTTCTTAGCAAGCAGGACGAGCTATTCTAGGCCCAACTCTTGAAGTGTTTCCATTCCCAGCTGTTGAAAGTCCTTGTCTATGACTTTTATCACCTGGTATGGGTCAGAAATCGTGTGAGATATCGTACCTCACTTAAGTGTAAAATTGGAGCAGGCTAGGGTTTCAGAGAAGGCTATTGATAGGCTATAGGTTTTTATGTAAGGGCTTCAAAGACCATAGCCTTGTTCTCTCCACCTTATCTTTCTCTTCTCTTTACCCTCAGTCCCACATGAAGCTGAGGATGCTGGATCTGAAGGGTCTCCAGGGTTTCTTCTCTCAGAAACACTGTCTCCCCGAAGATGATGCGTCAAACGAGCTACTCATCACAAATCAGGAAGCTGTAGTTCACGGATAAAGTTGGAGATTTGACCTTTTTGCAGAGTGGTTTTGTCATACACACACGCACAGCTTTTGATGCTCTGTATGTCACTGGAATATTGCTTGGCTACGTGTGTGCGTGCTGGAAAGAAGCATGCAGTGTTTCTCACATGTATTCTGTTTTGTTTCTAGCATGTCTGCTGCAAGGAACCCATTGGGGAGAACAGCGCCTCTTGATGGAACAAGGAAGGAGGTCTGTCTGGGAGTCAAACAAGGCTTGTGGCTGTAAAGAAAAGGTAAATCTACCATTTTGCTATCCTATAGTAAATAGAATATGTATGATTGTTGTTTCTTAACTAATTTAGTTTCAGGGTTTGTGTTCACTTTGGAAGTTGTCAGATCGTTAACTCATAGAATCAATGCATTATACATTTAAAAGAAGATTGTGAAGTGAATTCTCATGAAACGATGTACAGGCTGAAAACAAGGACAATGACTACCTGGATTTAATGGTAGAAAAACAAAAACAAACAAGTATTTGTCCATGGCCATCAGGCCAATGAGGCACATTTTTACTCAGCATTCAGCCTGTCTTGATTTAGTGTGATCTTAGAGCCTCCTTTAGTTCCTGATGCGTTTCTCTTATTCTCTGAATCCTGCGGCAGAATTGTTGATCTTTGTTCAGCCTGTGCCTCATTTTAAAGTTATGGAAATATCATTGCACAGCAGAGGGATGTGGCTGAAAAGATAAGTAGCATTAAGACACTCATGCTGAGCTCTACAGTTTTAATGTAAGTAATAAAACTAAAAATGAATTACAATAGGTTTCCTCCTTACAGAGGACTCTTAAATATGTCTGACCTTGAAGCAGCTGACCTGAAGGGTGAATGTCAGAGGGAGAATGGGATCACAAACTGAAACCACTGTCAGTATAGACAAGGCTAGGCCAAGGTCACTGTGCTTCCATCGTCACCCTACGTTGCTTTGTCCAATAAAAGCCCTCAGCTTTGCCTTGCTGACCTGGCACGAGTAACCCCTGCCTTTTGTTGCTGGTGTTAAAGATAACACTGTGACATTCCTGCTGGGTTGCTGGCTCAACTTACAGGGCTTCCCAGATATCTGAACCGATAACAGGTGGATCCCTAATGCCTGTGAGCATCCAAATGACAGAAGTTCATCCATGAAGCATGTCGAGTTACTTTTTTGGATTTGTAGCTTTTGTCCTTTCATCATCCCTTTCAAAACAAAGAAGGAGTTCCACAGTGTTTGCTCTCTAATTGTACACAAATGAAAACAGTACAAAGTGAGCACATATTGAACGAATTCTAAATCCTTTGTTTAAAACAAGCGAGGAGATTAACAAGGGGACATGGTCAGCTGTTGTTTATTGTTCCAGTATTAAGCATGGTTGAAGGGCACCTTCCTTGGGTGACTCATACTAAACCAGGAACAAGACGGGATTCTTGGAGGTCCGTGTTAATCCTTTTGATGGAGTCATGTCTGTAGATTCGGCTCCACTTTTAAAGATTTGGAAGATCAACTCATTGTACACACAATGAAAAGTTGGCCCAATATTGTGTAGTCCATGTTCTCTCTTTTGTTTAAACACATTCATCAGATGATGATCTGTAGGACAGGAGTCTATCGCAGAAATGTTCTACCGTGAACACGTTAAGGTCATGATTTTTGCCATGACCTCAACATGAAAACCTATTCGAATGACATTTTTTATTCTGATTAACTAGTTGTTTATAGTCCAAAACAAATGATTGATTTCAATCTAAATCAATCTGTAAAATAATACCACATGTACATTCTGCACAGAGAGGAGATTCACAAACTCATCAGATCAGAACCCACTGTGTGTGCCCTGTCAGCAGCATAGTGGTCACCACCTAAACAAACTGAAGGGTATTAACACGTTGCCAATATGTGGTCAACGATAACACAAATAGTCATCTGAGCTCAAGGTTACTGTCACATTCCAGTCTTTCATCTGAGAGCAGATCGCTATGTCATGTCTTTTCACTCCTATTTTTATCTCTTTTCATCTCCATCCATGTTATGACATTTCTTCTCTCTAATACGTGCACTTGGAGAGAATGGTCCTTAATTAGATCTGTTGAACCTTCCATCAAAAGCGGCTCCATTCTCACAAGTGCTTTTCGTCCTTTGATCAGGGATCCATCCTCTGTATTATCCGCCATGCGCTGCAACCTGAATCCTGCGGTCTGAAACAGGCTTCTATTATTAGTCCTGTTTGTTATCGAGCCATTTCATGAGAACGTCCTGTCAGAGTCAGTGGCTTACATGTCTGGATTCCAACCCCCTGTTCAGAGTGACTTTTTCTAACGTCATGTTTGTTTGTTTTTAAATGTATTCACATGAATATGTATTTTTCTGTCTCATATGTTTGAGAAACAAAAAATATTCTTATCAGTTATCCTATATATACGTGTATATCGTTTCGCTTCTCATAATTCTCATAAAATGTGTAAATTATTCAAGGATTGCTAGATATGCCTTGAAGGACTATAAACCATTTAAAGAATGACACTTCAAAACTGATGCAATTATACTTTATTCTACAGTTACATGGATACTTCAGAGAAAGGTAGCAAGAAGAAGACTCGGAAGGTCTCAGTAAGTCTCAGAAGATCTCAGAAGGTCTCAGTAGGTCTAGGATGTGCTTCACTCTTCATCATGTCCTTTCTGCAGAGACACAAAGACAAGACGAAGAAGGTCATCGGTAAGAAAGGGTTGGAAGAAAATGTATGGAGAAAGTGTGTTTAAAGAAATCCTGGATATTACAGGATGTTAGGTTCAAGAACTAAGCAATGTGATGCAGGATATTCTTTAGGTTTATTTTAATGTGTTGGCATGTTCCTATGGGCTTGTCCACAAATCAGCAACTGCACTTCATCAACTAATTAGTTTCCTATTTCAATAAGCAGAAAACAGGACATTATGTTCTCTAATGGGCAAATAAATTGTTTTTTGAACGTTTCTGGTGTTGTTTATTTGTCAAGGACAGTTGATAAGTAAAATAATTGAACTGAAATAACTTAATTTAAACAAATTCCACTAACCTTGGATCCAACATCCCGGCTCTTAGCACGTAGCTTGTTGACCTGAGACTCAGCGATGTCAGCTCTCTCTTCAGCTTCATCCAGCTCATGCTGAATCTTCCGGAACTTACCCAGATGATTGTTAGCCTGCTCCTCCTGTTCAACACAAAAATACGTAATTTCAGACAGAGCACACAAAGACACATCATGAATGTCTGAAGTTCTGTATGCTACTTACAGCCTCCTCTGCAGCTCTCTTGTAGGCTTTGACTTTCAGTTGCAGCTTGTCCACAAGGTCCTGCAGGCGAGCCATGTTCTTACGGTCTTCCTCAGTCTGTGAGCGCATATAGGATACAGCATGAATAAGTAATACTACACATGAATAAGTATACTACTAATACAGTGCAAGATTCTGCCAGTCCAAGTGATGAAAGGGCAAAGGTTCACCTGGTATGTGAGTTCCTTGATGCGTCTCTCATATTTACGGATTCCCTTGATTGCTTCAGTGCCCTTCTTTTGTTCAGACTCCACTTCATTTTCCAGTTCCCTCACCTGTAAGTCATTTAAGGGAGTTGCAAATTAATATTTGGTTGGATGGATGTGGTGTGTGTGATCAGTTGTGTGAAAGTACTAAGTAACTCACCCTGGCCTCCAGCTTCTGCATCTGCTTCTTCCCACCCTTCATGGCGATCTGCTCAGCCTCATCCAGACGGTGCTGCAGGTCCTTGATGGTCTGCTCCATGTTCTTCTTCATGCGCTCCAGGTGAGCGCTGGTGTCCTGCTCCTTCTTCAGCTCCTCGGCCATCATGGCCGCATCAGTGATGGCCTTCTTGGCCTTCTCCTCAGCATTCCTGCACTCCTGCACCGCCTCCTCCACCTCAGTCTGAAGCTGGGATGTATCGGTCTCCAGCTTCTTCTTCTGATTCAGCAGGCTGGTGTTCTACCGAGGTGTTTCGCAATAAAGATGAGTTGCACATAAATCAGACTATATTGGACCTGCTGTCGGTGCCTTGTAAGCTTTTCCGTACCTGGGAGTGAAGCAGCTGGACCCTCTCACTGAGATCCAGCAGCTCTTGCTCAGCAAGCTTGCGACCTCTCTCAGTCTGCTCGAGGCTTGACCTCAATTCCTCCAGCTCGGCCTGCATCAGATTGTTGCGTCTCTCCACTATGGCCATGTTCTCTTTGAGGTCCTCATTGGCTCTGAGAGAATCGTCAAGTTGGAGTTGAGCATCCTGGGCGACAAAAGGACGAACACATTGGTGAGGTAAGGACACCATTCTTTCAGCCTCGTCAATCCAATCACCTCATGAAACTGAAAACCGTGCTTGAAACACTTGCACTTAGTAAGATTTACCTTGAGATGAGCATGCACAGACTTGAGCTGCTTCTGGGCTTCGGCTGCTTGTCTGTTGGACTGGCTGAGCTGAATCTCCATCTCATTTAGGTCTCCCTCCATCTTCTTCTTCAGTCTCATGGCTTCATTCCTGCTGCGACACTCGGCCTCCAGGGCACTCTGCAGGGTATCAATGGTCCTCTGCAGGTTTCTCTTGGTCTGCTCCATCTCCTCATCCTTTTCAGCCAGCTTTCGCTCAATTTCAGCCTTCACTTGGTTAAACTCAAGCTGGGCTCTTAAAATCTTTCCTTCCTCATGTTCAAGGGAAGCCTGGAAGATATGTTTTAGATGTTTTAGTTTCCATATACATTCAAAAACATGTAAATATCACAAATGTAATCTAGTATTCCTACCTCAGCTTCCTCCAAAGCTGATTGGATCTCAGATTTATCCTGTTCCAGCTGTTTCCTGAGTTTCTCCAGTTCATGAATGCTCTTACTGCCCTCACCAAGTTGCTCAGTAAGGTCGGAAATTTCCTCTGACATGTAAAGATGATGCATTGTCATGTACTTTGTATGGATAACAAATTACTTTCCAAACCAACTTTGTCACATAATTCTAGAGTCCTGAAGAGAAAACCTACCTTGAAGATTCTTGTTCTCCCTTTTAAGGGTTTCCAAATGATCCAGAGATTCTTCATAAGAGTTCTTCAGCTTGAAGAGTTCAGTGCTCAGAGATCTAGCCTCCTTCTGGGAGCTCTCCAACTCACACTGAGACTCCTCATACTTCTGCTTCCACTCTGACAGCACCTAGAGTCAGGAGGTCCAACACATTATGCCTCAAATATCAGGCTAAGTTT
Organism: Neosalanx taihuensis; assembly: GCA_030340665.1. Classification (NCBI taxonomy): domain Eukaryota; kingdom Metazoa; phylum Chordata; class Actinopteri; order Osmeriformes; family Salangidae; genus Neosalanx; species Neosalanx taihuensis. The sequence goes on along the minus strand of CM059300.1, from coordinate 12,365,371 downwards.
ATCATCTCAACATTCATCATGTCAATTTCAGTACCAGAAAATATGATTTACCTTATCAAAGTTTCTTTGCTTCTTGTCCAAGGCAGCAGCAGCAGCATTAGACCTTTCCACATCCACCATGAGATCTTCAATCTCATTCTGGAGTCTGTGCTTGGTCTTCTCCAGGGAGGAACATTTGGCGTTCACTGCCTCTACAGCCTCCTCAGCATCTTGTAGACGCTGAGCCAGCTTCTTCCTAGATGGAAGGATCAGATGTTACTGACTGGAATTATTTACACAGTTTTTTGTTCATGGAGTGTTAAAACCACAATGTATCACTAACAGCTGCCCAGTCATCTAACAGAGAAACTTTTTGTTCGTCTTACATTTTAGAAGAAACATAACACCAACAAAAAGCTTATCTGCTAAACAAAAAACAATTTCTTTTTCATGGGAGGTTCCTTACACTTTTTCTATGACAAATACAAATGTCTTACTTGGCCTCCTCCAGTTCCTCTGTCCTCTGGATGGCATCAGTCTCATACTTGGTTCTCCACTGAGCCACCTCAGAGTTAGCCTTGGACATGCCACGTTGCAGCTCTGCCTTGGCCTCCTGCTCCTCTTCATACTGCTCCCTCAGCAGGTCAGAGTCATGGCGAGCTGACTGCACTGCGTGAGCCAGGGCATTCTTTGCCTGGAAAACATTTTTTTTTTCTTTCAATACAAGAATCTTTCGATGGATATAACTTATGTACAGTTTTTAGGCCATTCATATATTTTGCACTACTGATTCAGTAACTTCAGTATTTTTCTCTCACCTTCGACTCCTCCTCCAGCTGTCTTTTGAGGTCTTCAATTTGCTGAGTGAAAGACAACTTCCCTCTTGTCAACTGAGAAACAAGGGAATCTTTCTCCTCCAGCTGTCTGGAAAGCTCACCTAGAATGTCAAAGCAATTATGTTTGACATTTTATTACGTCTGTAGGCAGGACCAAACTGTACAAGCCATTTGTTTTTGTTTTCTTTAATAAGAGACAGGAAATGTACCATTTTCTGTTTGCAGCCTAGCTTTGTGCATGCTGAAATCATTGATGCTGCGCTGGTTCTCTTCGTATTTGGACCTATATTCACTCATCTGGTCCTCCAGAGTTCTGCAAGCCTTCTCTAAATTAGTCTGAAAAAGGAAATGTTATGAATAAAGCACTGCGTACACAGTCGATATTTTGAAAGAACTTATGTAATAAAAACTTGGTACAAATGTGGTCATACCTTAGACTTGACAATATGTTCCATGTTGGAGACCACATCGTCAAGCTCCAGCCTGACTTCACTCTTCTCCTTCTCTAGTTTCTGCTTCACTCTCTGCAGGTTATCTATCTGCTCTCCCAGGTCAGCCATGCTATCAGCTTGTTTCTTCCTCAGTGTGGCAGCGGTGGCCTCATGCTGCAGAGTGGCCTCTTCAAGGTCTCTGCGAAGTTTCTGGAACTCAGCCTCCCGCTTCTTGTTCATCTCAATCTGGGCTGTTGTTGCTCCTCCAGCCTCCTCCAGCCTCTCACTGATCTCCTCGAGCTCTCTGGCCAAGTCTGCCCTCTGCTTCTCCACCTTGGCCCGGGCAGCTCTCTCTGCCTCAAGCTCCTCTTCCAGCTCTTCAATGCGGGCCTAAAGAGAAACATCCACACTTTTGTCTGGAATGATGTACATTGTATTGAACCCACTTGAGACCCTTTGTTTCAAAGTGGTTAATTACCTGAAGTTCTTTCAGTTTCTTTTGAAGCTGAATTCCAACGACTTGCTCATCTTCTATTTTACTGTTGAGCTGACTGACTTCAAAGTCTTTTCTGTGGGGGAGGAGATGTATTACATTTGAAGAGATTTGGGGTTTAAATGATGTTGAAACGTTTTAATAGATGTTACGTACTTTTTAAGACGTTCTTCAAGTTGTTGTTTATCATTCTCCAGGTCCATTAGGCTTTCCTGGCTTAACTTCAAATCCCCCTCCAGCTTTCTCTTAGCTCTCTCAAGGTCCATACGAACCTTCTTCTCCTGTTCCAAGGAACCTTCAAGCTGAGGAAGATGATTAAAAGTAGCTAATGAACAAAATATCTACGAAAGTATGTTTTTTTGATATTTGTAAATTGACATGGCAGGACTCACATCATCAACTTGTTGCTCCAGCTTGGTCTTGGCCTTGGTCAGAGTGTTGACTTTGTCCTCTTCACTCTGCAGGTCATCCAGTGTCTGCTGATGAGCTTCTTGCAGGGCTTTCTTCTCCTTGGTCAGCTTGGCGATGATTTCTTCCAGAGCAGCCATTTCCTCAGTCAGATTCTTCACCTGTAAACCAAGATATGTTGAGCAACCAGAAGATGTGACACGTTGTTCCTTTCAAAACGACTCAGCAAATCAAATATTGATCTGACCTTGTTCTCTGTGGCATGTTTCTCCTTCTCCACTTTGGCCAGGGTAAGCTCCAGATCATCAATGTCCTTCTTCAGCTCAGAACATTCATCCTCCAGCTTCCTCTTCTTGGCTGTCAGCTCAGCATTCATCTCCTCTTCATCCTCCAGTCTCTCTGTCAATTCTTTGGCTTTGGCCTCCATCTGGATCTTGTTTTTAATTAGACCCTCACATCTCTCCTCAGCATCACCAAGATTGTCTTGCTCCTGTGATGAGTTTTTACATATTTAATACTAAACTATAAAAAACCACATTGGAAAAATAAAGTAATGAAGACGGTTCAAGCTTACCGCCTGGACTTGCAGCTGTAGGTCATTCTTCTCTTGGAGAAGAGAGACCATTTTTTCCTCAAGTTCCTTTCTGCGAGCCTCTGACTTAGCATAGGCCTCTTTCAGCTTCAGGAACTCATCCTTCATGTTGGCCATCTCCTTTTCTGACTCAGCTGATTTCAGCAGAGGCTTGATCTTGAAGAACAGCTTCATCCAAGGCCAATTCTTGACCCCCATGAAGGCTCGCACATTCCATTGAATGACAAGCAATGCATCCCTGAGAAAATGTATATTCAATTATATATACCCATGCAACATTGCACCCTTATGTAACTAAACCTTTGTGTTGCACAGGTTTGTTCGTCATTTGTCTGACCTGCGCTCAACAATCTTCTGGAATTCAATTCTTGCAAGCAGACCTCGAGATCTTGATTGGATTCCAGTGATGATAAGTGACAGACGGTCATCTCTCATCTCCTCCAAAGTCCCCAGGAGTCCAGCCTTGAAGAACACCTTGAAGAGATTTCCGGGAGAGCACATGCAAATGAACATACCGGTACTTTAAAAGATGCCTCATTTTCACTCTTGTTATTTTGAGATGAATTCCTGAAAACTTTGTTTTACCTTAGTATGTCCAAACTTGTACTGACTGTGGTCTATATCCAGAGAACCCAGGAGTTTCTCTGACCCTTTCTTGCTGTCAATGAACTGACCCTCAGGGATAGCAGCAGGATTCAGGATACGGTATCTGTCATAGATTAAACATCTCTTAGTCCCAATCTTTAAACTTGTGGTTTCAAAAGAGTAATTGCAAAAGGCAATTTAAACCTCTGTTTGAAGTCTCCATATAGGATTCTGTTGGGGAAGCCCTTCCTGCAGATCCTGATGCCTTCCAGCACACCGTTACAGCGCAGCTGGTGCATCACCAGAGGATTCTCCATGGCCCCAGGAGTCTTGGTCTCATTGGGGATGATGCAGCGTACAAAGTGAGGGTGAGTCGACCTCAAGTTGGTCATCAGCTTGTTGAGGTTCTCCTGTAGGAACAATGATGTTCTGTCTCAGACTTAAAATGAACATGTCATTATTTCACAGTTTAGTACCAATCCATTGCCCCTTTGTAGGCCCCTTTAATGTGGTGCGGTTTTGGATTCGAAATGTAATATACTCACCCTGTGCAAGGCTGACACTGTCTGAAATGAGGATCCCTTTTTCTTACTTCCTCCACCCTTGCCCTTTCCACCGTCTGCTGTTATGGACAACATATCATGTCATGAAAAAGCAGTCAGGTTTTTACAGACAATCTAACCGTTATGTGGGTGTGTGTTACCTGATTCTGATCCAGCATAATTTGCAAAAAGGACCCCAAGCAACTTGACAGTAGATTTCTGGTAAAGTCCAACAACCGTCTCATTAAGAGGATCCTTGTTCTTTACCAGCCAGTTCCCAATGTTGTAATCAACAGTGCCAGCATAGTGAACCAGGGAAAAATGAGCCTCTGGTCTTCCCTTGATAACCCTGGGCTTCTGGAAGTTGTTGGATTTGCCCAGGTGATTGTCATAAAGTTTGGCTTTGAAGGTAGCATCACTGGCCTTAGGGAACATGCACTCCTCTTCAAGGATGGACATGATACCCATGGGCTGAAATAGAAGGACGAATGGTTCACACAATGAATTACAGTAATTGATACTTAACACACTTAGACTTTACATTGTCTGGTACACGTCAGAAATCTCACCTTTTCGATAAGGTCAATGCAAGCTTGCAAGTCCATACCAAAGTCAATGAATGTCCACTCAATTCCCTCTTTCTTGTACTCTTCCTGCTCCAGCACAAACATGTGGTGGTTGAAAAACTGTTGCAGTTTCTCATTGGTGAAGTTAATGCAGAGCTGTTCAAAGGTGTTGAACTGCAAAAGGAAGGACATACAGTATAATGTATAACATCATCATATACCCATAAAGTACAAATTATTATAAGACATTCAGGTTGCTCGAACTTACATCAAAAATCTCAAAACCAGCAATGTCCAGCACACCAATGAAGTACTGGCGTGGCTGCTTGGTGTCCAAGGATTGGTTGATCCTCACCACCATCCAGAGGAACATCTTCTCATACACTGACTTGGACAGTGCACCGATGGAGTAGTTCACCTTTGGAGGACATACAAATGTCATTATTAGATTAATGTATCTTTATTCATTCCTAAAGAGAAATTCAGATGAGAACTATGAAAAATCATGGCTAGAGTACATTTCAAGATTTTTTAGTTCATTTTTCAAGATTACCTGTTGGACATTCTGTCCCTTGGTGACCCACTCATTTCCTACTTTGACTCTTGGGTGACAGAGACCCTTAATGAGGTCAGCAGAGTTTAGACCCATCAGATATGCAACTTTGTCAGCATCTGGAGAAAGAGAAAATGAAATTCACAAGTCTGTTTTGCTGTTGAAAGTCATCCCATGGTCCATCCTTAAATGTGTCAGACATCCAAGGAACATCTCTCACCCTCTGTGCCATCAGCCTCTGCCTGTTCCTCACGTTGCTTCTGCTTGAACTTCATGTTTCCATAGTGCATGATGGCACCAGTCAACTTGTAGATGCCATTCTTCTCTTCTTGAGTGAAACCCAGCACATCAAAGGCATCCTGCAAAAGACAGGGTGGATGTTATACCAAGAAAAGCATCACGAACAGTGAATCACATCAGTTGTCAAAACGTAACTTACATCAGTGGCAATGAGCTCTTCTGAGTCATTGATGGATGCTACAGTTGTTTCTCCTTGGGATATGAAAGAATAGTCGTACGGGTTGTTGGTGATGAGCAGCATCTCTGTAAAACAAAATCAAAAGGTCTCATTTTCATCTGCATCCTACAATAAAGTTACTCATTTGTTAGCACCTTGTACTGTAGTATTCCTTATTTACCAAGCAATTCTGGCTTTTTCTGGGACAGGATCTGGTAGAAAATATGGTAGTCTCTCTCAGCCTTGAGCTGGAAAGTCACACGAGACTTCTCCAACAGATCTGATAAGGCAACGTATGTCGATGTTAAACATTGTTCTCTATCTGATACTGAAAGGTTCACTTATCTGGAGCATTTGCACCCTTACATGTCTCAATATCAGCAGAAGCCAGCTTTCCACTTGCTGCAAAATGGATTCTGATGAACTTTCCCTTTAAAAAGCAACAATCAACTTTATTCATTTAAGCACTGTGAATAAGAATTTTGAACAAATATGACTGAAATAATACCATTGTACTTATCTCTGTTCTATTTTATCAGCATCAATCAGAAAGCCTGATTGATTCACCAAAATCTTCTTTATCATTGTAATTTTTTTAAATCAGTGATCACAATCAGAAACTTACGAATCTCGAAGAGTTGTCATTCCTGATGGTCTTGGCATTACCAAAAGCCTCCAGAGCTGGGTTGGCCTGAATGATTTGATCCTCCAAGGTCCCCTGAAACAAATAGAAGACAGCAAATGTGATTCCAATCCTTCAAGTACAGTTAGTACAGTAAGTAGATAGCAAATGCTGTGTGCTCAGATCTTTTCATGGAAACCTTTTTTTCTGATCCAGAATCCTTCTTGCCACCTCCTGTAGCTGCAATGCTGGCAAAGTACTGAATAACTCTCTTGGTGTTGACAGTTTTCCCAGCACCAGATTCTCCACTGAGGACACAAATACATTTAATATTATTTCAAGAAAAATATCTTCCTTGTCTTGTTAATTATAAATGGTCTACATAAACAAGAATGGTTATTTTCTGTAGCCAATGCTAAAAACCAAATAACAGTAAAACAAGCGAGGATAGATTATAGTGGGGGTGGGAAAAAAAACTCACGTGATGAGAATGGATTGGTTCTCTCGGTCTGAAAGGGAAATATAGAGCCAGTCATTAATACAAGGCTCACTTTATTTTGTTGAAAACTACTGTTGAATAAGAAGCAGTTTGGGAGTATTATTGTCTTTGTAGCACACCTGTCAGCATGTACTGATAGGCGTTGTCAGAGATGGAGAAGATGTGAGGAGGAGCTTCACTCCTCTTCTTTCCTCTGTAGGCTACCACCACCTCCTGGTTGTAGACTGGCAGCCATTTGTAGGGGTTGACAGTCACACAGAACAGCCCAGAGTAGGTCTGCAGAAAATAGGAAAAGTTAAAGATGATTGTTGGGTTTAGACGAAAGTTGCACTATATTTGAACATTGGTAAACAGTCTCAACAGAAATGTTATTCTTATTCACATATTATGTACTCATGTACTTATCCAGTATTGGGAGAATCCAGTCAGTGTTTTGATACTCACGTAGATCATCCATGCAGCATAACGCTCTTTGAGGTTGAACAGCACAGCAGGCTCATGGAGGAAGGTGAACATGGCCATGTCTTCAATTTTATCGAACTTTGGCGGATTTTGAGGATGGACATCACATTCCTTCACGGTCACAGTCTACAAAAGCAGTCAAAAGATCATTTTAAGAGCACTTGCCTTTTTATTTTCAACTCGTTCTGTATAAATAAATGTGTGCTGTTGGTTAGAAAGTCAGGAAGATTTAGATCCTGGTAAAAGTTGTAGCCATTTTATTGCTATTTCTTTAAGCGCAATACATGAGTGATGATAATTTTAGTTTGAGTGTCTTCTATCACCACTAGATGTCCTAGTACGACCAGTTACACAGGGAAGATGTCAAGGCTGACTGACCTTCCCCCTCTCAGTTTCAGCAGTGGCTTTGTCACCCTCACGACTTATGATGGATGCTTTGACATACTCCTCTTCTGAGTCTGGCACAAAGCATTCCTTCTTCATGTCAAAGGGTCTAGTCTGGGCCTCCAGACGCTCCCTGTCTGACTTCCTCAGGTAGGGGGCGGCCGGGCCAAACTGTGCCATGTGCGCGTCACCCATCGTTCACTGTGCCTTGGTAAAGGAAATCATTTGACATTGTCATTTATTCACTCTGTCATATGTAGTCTACATATTGAGAATGGGAACGTTTTGACATTTTAAAGGGTATCAATTTATATTTTAATCACATCAATTTGAAATGTCAATGGATAGCATTTTCTGTGGCATCAGTGAGGATCAATTTATTTTGGTTAGTGTATGTCCCTAATTCTATTAGATAATAATTGGAGTGATATCAAACCAAAGAATACAATTAATCAAACATTATTTCTGTCAATTTTTGCGATTTTAAGATGACCTACCTTATCAACCCCTTTAGTAAAGAATGACAGTGTGTTGGTCCTGTTTTGAAAGAAAAATCTATGAGATATTGAATGTATTTTAAATACAGTCAAATAAGTAGTTCTTTATCCAATGATTGAATCTTTAAAATAATGCAAAGTTCCATGCACTTTCATTTTCAGTCCAGAGCCTTGTCCTTTTGTCTTACCTTGAGATAGAATAGTGACCTGTTGGAGCTCCAATCATGTGTTCTCTTTATAAATGAAGCCCTTCTTCCAAATATGGAGGTGCATCTCAGTGACCAGGAATGCCATTGTGTCTGTATATGGAGGGGCTTCGTGAAGGGAGGGGGTTTATGAGAGGTGGAAAGCAATATAGGAATCAGCTGGGATAGTCTTATCAATGATGGAGTCTCTGGTCTGTCTATATTAGGAGTTCCAGGGAGTGCTGGCATTAATCATTGTTATCCTCAAGCAGTGAATGGAAGACAACTCCATCTTTAAATAGACAATTGAAGAATTTATTTGTCATCACTCTCAAAATGTACTCACAAGAGACACAATTTGACTACTTGAAGGCCTTCTGTACTTTGTAGTGAGTGTATTGCCTCTGAACAATGTATTGGGTTGGAATTTCGATGCAGTTCTTCTAGGAAAGACGTTGACACAGTTTTACAGGTTTTATTGTCCTTGATCCAATTCGTAAAAATCTGCCAATGCAATATTAACTAATGCAATAGGTACATGATAATATTAACTGATGAAAATAATATTTCAAATAAGATTCTTGGCACGGCTCACAGTGGCACAAAAATATCTGTTTACACCGATGAAAAAATAAGAACTAGATGTATTTAGGAATAGGATACCATGCCATTCTCAATTACTCAGTAGGCTTAAGCAGAGTTAATCTGTGACATTGTTAACATATTATTTTTGGTCATCATAGCCTGGAGTCTACAGTCGCATAAACGACATTCTCAAATACCCAAATGGAGGGTCTAAATAAAGAACATTTAGACAGTGAGATTAACCAGGCGGCATACGCTAAAGAGAAAAGACGTAGGTCTGCCACAGGTGACACGCTTCAGTTTCGCAGAAAGATAATAAAGATGATGCTCAATAGAAAGCTACTGGGTGGAGCCAATGTAAGGCCAAGGTCACCACAGACCCCTTCTCCATTATCACCTGGCAGCCAGTGAAAGCTGGCCCCTTTAACTGCAGTGTACAGTTGACATGGCATTGTGTCTTTGAGGTCAAAGATAACCCTGTGACATTCCTGTAGACTGCCTCATACTGATGGAACAGGCTGTGCGAGCCAGACGCCTCTCCTAGACCAGCCAGTCTAATGTGTAAGATCTCCTCACCGTAGACTACAGAGGTTTCTTTTTCACATAAATAATGAAAGGCTGACAGGTATATTCCCTGACCCATCAGAATGTGGAATACCAGCCATACAGTGGAGTCACCACTGAGCTGTGGGGAATCAAGTGGATAGTATGCCTTCAGGCCTCTCCTCAGAATGTGTTCTGTCAATATTTTATTAGGTGTCAAATACCCCAAAATATGCTTTTTAACGAGAGGGAACCTAAAAAGTTATATTTAAACCATTTCCAATGCATTGAAACATCAATAACCATTACATTTGAATATAGGAGTAAGTGTGTGCCTTCAGCTAGTATTTAAACCCCTAAAAAGGTCAAAAGATAAAACGTGTGTCAAGTACTGATGACAAGTGTGGAGATATTTCCCATTCTGACAGCCACCCCAACCCTTTACATGACAGCTGGCGTCAGGGTGACAAAGTGAAGTGAGAAATGCCATGCCACTGCTAAAGACCCAGGGAAGATAACACTAATATAGCATGCTGCCGAATGTCAAACCTGCATTGGTTAAAGGAAACACAAGAAGACACGTAAATCAAAGTAAAATATTAGTTAGTGTCAAATGGGCTGTTGCTGACGGTTACAGTTACATTGGAATTCACCAAACATTGCAGCTGGTGTTTGATGTCATCCATTTCCTGAACTACTTCATCACTATATTCCCTGGTACATTTCTTTTAAATACTGTCGTACGTAGATGTGTTTATGAATTACTACACAGTTTAACTAATATGTCAATTCCAATTTGAAATCATTTTGAAGGGTGCCAAAGTTACATTTTAACAAAAATTGTAACTGATCAAAATGTAACTTATCAAACTGAACACACGGTTTAATTTGGGAGCGTTCCCATGGTTATGGACTGATAAATACAGTTAGTCGTTCAAATAATCTGTGAAGTCATTGTTGATAGATACTAATGTGTCCACTGAAGGTGTTTATGGTGTAATAAGAGCGGTGACCGTATTCACACCATAGCAGGATCTGTTATTAGAATACTGATTGTTTCACCCCCCCTCCCCCTCCCACCCCCCACCCCCTCACCCCCTCCCTCAAACTCCTACTTTTAATCACAAGATCTTCTTTCAGTAGTAAGCTGGCCAAGGGCCCAGCACAACACAAACTAGCAAGACAAAACCTCCTCAAGGAGGTTAGGGTAAGAACTTTGTTTTCCATTTATTCAAGGTAAGTGTCTTTTTTAGATTTATTATGTAACATAAGATTGACATTCACAAAGAGAAATTAAGCTAAAATAAATTCTGGTAAAGAGTTTGGTTATTACAAATGATTCTCCTCACCAAGACTACGAGAGAGTGTGTATTTTAGCAATGGTCTATTACAACCAATTGGATTGCACGATCAGGTACCTGTATAAAGAAACTGGTAGTGAACTTGTTTTGTGTGCTTGCTTTCAAAATGTCTTACGTACAGTGTCTACAGCGAGGTGTTATAAATGTTTGTGTATGTGTGTGCCTAATTATAGCCATAACTCTTTTTGGATGATCAATGAAACAAAAAAATCCTGTCAAAAATTGGGTCTTAAAAAATCTATAAAAACAAATAAATATTGTATTAAATCTACACAGACCTCTGAGGAGTTTGTGTGTGCATGTGGTTGAGTGGCAGAGGGATTTATGACAGCCAGCTGCTTGTGTTTATCCGTGGTCTGGCTATGTACGTTGTTTTATAACATGACCTTGACACCCCAACTCTTTCATTTTCCTTAAAGCTCTATTTTGGGAACAAAACATTTGTTTGGTCTCTATTTTGGCAATCATCACCTTGCATTTCAAACTCGTAAGCCCATCCTCAGTAGATTGTGGCTTTCATGGGATTTTCTGTCCACTTCCTGGACCTTCTCATGTTCCCTACATGCTCAGTAGTCATCTCTGTGCCAACGTCAGTGGGCTTGCTTGACCCTCAGATGAGCCTATCTATACACTGACAGTCATGAATATAGACATTGGACTGAGACTACAGTGTACAAAATAATCTGTGTGGTTCTATTTCCATGAACTGTTTAACCCCAACGCTTTACTTTAAGATGCAATTTGACATGGCTTCTGTTTATGTTTTTGTTTGAGCATTTGCGTATTCTCACAGTGATACTATGTTGTATTTTATTATTTACTTTCAAGATATCCTTGTATCGTTAATCAGTTGTTTTAACGATCATCAGTTTATATATTTAATTTCCTCTCAAAACTATTTCACGGTTTTGCTAAACTACCACTGTAGTGCAATATAGTGCAAATTTGCCATCATATTGGCTGCAGTAGCTGTTATTAATTGTGTTATGGTAAATACTTCTAAGTAGATTCCTTGGATGTCATTGTTGTAATGGGTTTTTAGATTTAGATAAGATTTGTAACTCAGGCCACTTTTTGACCTTAAGTAAAGACCTACATTTATTAAATGCTGGCAAACAAGGCTAGAGACTGAATATTCAGACTGGTTGATGAGATTTTATTACACACAATTATATGTGAACAGGATGTGATCAGGGGTGGAAGAGGGGGTGAATCTACAGCACACAGCAGAATAGGATTTTCAGAAGGGTTCCAAACTTCACTCTTCATCAAATCCTTTCTGTGACGACCAGCGATATTGGAAGGAAAAGAGAGCAGAGATTAAGTGTCAGCTTCCAAGCTGAGTCCATTACAATTAGTATGTGTGTCACAGAAATAAACACAGTAGTCATGCTGCTAATGTATCACAGCATTGAATAAAATAAAGAAAGCAATAGTAAGCTGCTTGTGGAGAGTTAACTATGCTCTGTTTAAAGGACACACCATTATAAGTGAATCAGCAAGACAGCTGATGGAGAGGATCAAGAGGAAGTTGCCATGGATTCACCCCCATGCTGTGTGCAGTTGTTGCTAACCTTATTTCCCACATCCCGGCTCTTAGCACGTAGCTTGTTGACCTGAGACTCAGCGATGTCAGCTCTCTCTTCAGCTTCTTCCAGCTCATGCTGAATCTTCCGGAACTTACCCAGATGAGTATTAGCCTGCTCCTCCTGTCACAGGCAAGCCAATGATACCAACAACCATTACTACAACCAAACCAGGTAAAAAGCTAGTTTACTTTTGTACGTTCACCTGGATGTTAAAACTTACAGCCTCCTCTGCAGCTCTCTTGTAGGCTTTGACTTTCAGTTGCAGCTTGTCCACAAGGTCCTGCAGGCGGGCCATGTTCTTACGGTCTTCCTCAGTCTATAAAGTAGTCATATGCATTTTAAACCCTTTTATTGTGACTTTATGCCAACATATCACACTATATATGCATTTACCTGATAGGTTAGCTCCTTGATACGGCGCTCATATTTCCGGATGCCCTTCACAGACTCACTGCTCCTTTTTTGCTCCAATTCAACCTCCACCTCCAACTCCCTCACCTGGACAATACAACCAAGAGTTAACAGTTATAAAGGCCCATCCAAAAAAAGGTAGATTTGATTTGTTTTGGTTATTAAACTCACCCTGGCCTCCAGCTTCTGCAGCTGCTTCTTCCCACCCTTCATGGCGATCTGCTCAGCCTCATCCAGACGGTGCTGCAGGTCCTTGATGGTCTGCTCCATGTTCTTCTTCATGCGCTCCAGGTGAGCGCTGGTGTCCTGCTCCTTCTTCAGCTCCTCGGCCATCATGGCCGCATCAGTGATGGCCTTCTTGGCCTTCTCCTCAGCATTCCTGCACTCCTGCACCGCCTCCTCCACCTCAGTCTGAAGCTGGGATGTATCGGTCTCCAGCTTCTTCTTCTGGTTCAGCAGGCTGGTGTTCTATTCAAACACATAAGTGGATGTCGATTTTAACCGTCTGCAAAATGTGGGTATGAAATGTAAAAAGATTCTGTCATTGCATTTTCCACCTTACTTGTGAGTGTAGCAGCTGGACCCTTTCAGTGACATCCAGAAGCTCTTGCTCAGCAAGCTTGCGACCTCTCTCAGTCTGATCAACCAGAGATCTCAACTCCTCCAGTTCAGCCTGCAGTAGATTGTTGCGTCTCTCCACAATGGCAATATTCTCTTTGAGGTCATCATTGACTCGAAGAGTGTCATCAAGCTGCAGCTGGGCATCCTGGCAGATCACAAAATAGAGAAGATGTATTGCTATTGAGAGGTCTTCTCAGTTCCATCAAACATGCTGACTCTTGTAATCCTTTACCTTTACATGAGCTTGAGCAGACTTGAGCTGCTTCTGGGCTTCGGCTGCTTGTCTGTTGGACTGGCTGAGCTGAATCTCCATCTCATTTAGGTCTCCCTCCATCTTCTTCTTCAGTCTCAAGGCTTCATTTCTGCTGCGACACTCGGCCTCCAGGGAACTCTGCAGGGTATCAATGGTCCTCTGCAGGTTTCTCTTGGTCTGCTCCATCTCCTCATCCTTTTCAGTCAGCTTGCGCTCAATGTCAGCCTTCACTTGGTTAAACTCAAGCTGGGCTCTTAAAATCTTTCCCTCTTCATGCTCTAGGGAGCCCTGGAATTGAAATGTGCAACGAAAGTGGAAATATCAAAAACTGTTAAACTACCAATCAAGAAACAACTGGTTGGAACAACTGGTTGTGAGCAATAGTTCAAACTCACCTCTGCTTCCTCTAGAGCAGATTGAATATCGGTCTTCTCCTGCTCCAACTGTTTACGAGTCTTCTCCAGCTCATGAACGCTCTTTGCTCCCTCGCCAAGCTGTTCAGTCAAATCAGTTATCTCCTCTGAAAAATATATTTAAAAGTCAGCTCCCTTCCTGATCTCCAAATCATCATTTGTACAGACCTGCAAAGAAAACCTACCCTGAAGATTCTTGTTCTCCCTTTTAATGGTTTCCAGATGATCCAGAGATTCTTCATAAGAGTTCTTCAGCTTGAAGAGTTCAGTGCTCAGAGATCTAGCCTCCTTCTGGGAGCTCTCCAACTCACACTGAGACTCCTCATACTTCTGCTTCCACTCTGACAGCACCTAGAGTCAGGAGGTCCAACACATTATGCCTCAAATATCAGGCTAAGTTTATCATCTCAACATTCATCATGTCAATTTCAGTACCAGAAAATATGATTTACCTTATCAAAGTTTCTTTGCTTCTTGTCCAAGGCAGCAGCAGCAGCATTAGACCTTTCCACATCCACCATGAGATCTTCAATCTCATTCTGGAGTCTGTGCTTGGTCTTCTCCAGGGAGGAACATTTGGCGTTCACTGCCTCTACAGCCTCCTCAGCATCTTGTAGACGCTGAGCCAGCTTCTTCCTAGATGGAAGGATCAGATGTTACTGACTGGAATTATCTGCTAAACAAAAAACGATTTCTCTTTCATGGGAGATTCCTTACACTTTTTTTCCATGACAAATTCAAATGGCTTACTTGGCCTCCTCCAGTTCCTCTGTCCTCTGGATGGCATCAGTCTCATACTTGGTTCTCCACTGAGCCACCTCAGAGTTAGCCTTGGACATGCCACGTTGTAGCTCTGCCTTGGCCTCCTGCTCCTCTTCATACTGCTCCCTCAGCAGGTCAGAGTCATGGCGAGCTGACTGCACTGCGTGAGCCAGGGCATTCTTTGCCTGGTAGGAGTGGAAAGAGAGCAATAATTGTCATGGGCATTACATTAAACACATGCTGTACAAATTATAGTTAAATTATATTTCATCATGAATTGTTGTACCTTCACTTCCTCTTCAAGTTGTCTTTTTAGATCTTCAAGTTGTTGACTGTAAGAAGTTTTTCCTCTGGTGAGCTGTGAAATGAGAGATTCCTTTTCTTCCACTTGTCTGTTTAACTCACCTGTAACATTTGTAAACTGCATTATCTACCAATTTAATCTGAAGATATGTAGATATATATGTAAAAGTATTGTATGGTATCTACATACCATTCTCTGCTTGAAGTTTAGATTTTTGAGTAGTGAAGTCATTAATTGATCTTTGGAATTCCTCGCACTTTGTTCTATATTCATTAGC
This sequence comes from Neosalanx taihuensis, assembly GCA_030340665.1. Classification (NCBI taxonomy): domain Eukaryota; kingdom Metazoa; phylum Chordata; class Actinopteri; order Osmeriformes; family Salangidae; genus Neosalanx; species Neosalanx taihuensis. Next base: position 12,350,161 of record CM059300.1, on the reverse strand, counting down.
TTGGTCTTCCATGGTTCTGCTAAGTTTCTCCAGGTTGGCCTTCAAAATAAAAGGAATGAAGAATCTTGGTCCATCATCCTCACAACCATAAAGGTTCTATATCTCATACACTAATGTCCATATAGCTGTGACGTATTTACCTTCGATTTAACAAGGTGCTCCATACTGGAGGCCACGTCATCAAGCTCCAACCTAAGCTCACTCTTCTCTTTCTCTAGTTTCTGCTTCACTCTCTGCAGGTTATCTATCTGCTCTCCCAGTTCAGCCATGCTATCAGCTTGTTTCTTCCTCAGTGTGGCAGCGGTGGCCTCATGCTGCAGAGTGGCCTCTTCAAGGTCTCTGCGAAGTTTCTGGAACTCAGCCTCCCGCTTCTTGTTCATCTCAATCTGGGCTGTTGTTGCTCCTCCAGCCTCCTCCAGCCTCTCACTGATCTCCTCGAGCTCTCTGGCCAAGTCTGCCCTCTGCTTCTCCACCTTGGCCCGGGCAGCTCTCTCTGCCTCAAGCTCCTCTTCTAATTCCTCCACACGAGCCTAGAGCCAATAAGAAGTTTCGATGTAGTAAAACCTAGACTTAGCGTACTAACATTGAACACGGATTATGACTTTTTTTTTACCTGTAGCTCCTTAATTTTCTTCTGCAGCTGTACAATAGTGGACTGTTCATCTTCAATCTTACTATTCAGCTGGCTGACCTCAAAGTCTTTCCTGAAATTATTTAATTTCAGTAGTTAAAATGTTCATACATGTACATCCAGTTGCAAATAGCGTGCAGAATTTGTTTCAAAGCAAAACAGTCATACTTTTTAAGACGTTCTTCAAGTTGTTGTTTATCATTGTCCAGGTCCATGATGGACTCCTGGGCCAGTTTCAGGTCTCCCTCCAGCTTTCTCTTAGCTCTCTCAAGGTCCATACGGACCTTCTTCTCTTGCTCCAGTGACCCCTCAAGCTGCATTGGGGAATAGACAAAATATAAAGGTTAATATTGTCTGCATACATTACATGCATACATTACATAACTTGCTATTCTCTTCTTTAGGTCTCACATCATCGACTTGTTGCTCCAACTTAGTCTTGGCCTTAGTTAGAGTGTTGACTTTGTCCTCCTCTGCCTGCAGGTCATCCAATGTTTGCTGATGAGCTTCCTGCAGAGCTTTCTTCTCCTTGGTCAGCTTGGCAATGATGTCATCCAGAGCAGCCATTTCCTCAGTCAGATTCTTCACCTGTAAACCAAGATATGTTGAGCAACCAGAAGATGTGACATGTTGTTTTCAAAACAACTCAGCAAATCAAATATTGATCTGACCTTGTTCTCTGTGGCATGTTTCTCCTTCTCCACTTTGGCCAGGGTAAGCTCCAGATCATCAATGTCCTTCTTCAGCTCAGAACATTCATCCTCCAGCTTCCTCTTCTTGGCTGTCAGCTCAGCATTCATCTCCTCTTCATCCTCCAGTCTCTCTGTCAATTCTTTGGCTTTTGCCTCCATCTGGATCTTGCTCTTAATCAGACCCTCACATCTCTCTTCGGCATCACAGAGGTTGTCTTGCTCCTGCCGAACATTTTATAGATTTTTTTTTTACAAAACTAATAAAAACACATTGGTAAACTAAAGTAATGAAGACTGTCCACGCTTACCGCCTGGACTTGCAGCTGTAGGTCATTCTTCTCTTGGAGAAGAGAGACCATCTTTTCCTCAAGTTCCTTTCTGCGAGCCTCTGACTTAGCATAGGCCTCTTTCAGCTTCAGGAACTCATCCTTCATGTTGGCCATCTCCTTTTCTGCCTCAGCCGATCTCAGCAGAGGCTTGATCTTGAAGAACAGCTTCATCCAAGGCCAATTCTTGACCCCCATGAAGGCTCGCACATTCCATTGAATGACAAGCAATGCATCCCTGTTGTAAATAGATGTTTTGCTTATGAAGGATGCATGTAGTGCAATTTATTTGAATGTTAGTGGAATGAGAGTTAAACAGCGTTCATGATTAGTTTGCACCGTGACCGACAGACTGACCTGCGTTCCACCATCTTCTGGTACTCTACACGTGACAGAAGACCACGGGATCTGGCCTGGATACCAGTGATAATCTTTGACAGACGCTCATCTCTCATCTCCTCAAGCTGGCCCAGCAGACCAGCCTTGAAGAACACCTAAAATACATGTTAACATTATGTGTGACATTATTCTTAACATGGAAATAACCTGATGATGGATTATTCAAATTTAACACTACCTTAGTGTGTCCAAACTTGTATTGATTGTGGTCAATATCCAGAGAGCCCAGCAGTTTTTCTGCTCCTTTTTTGCTGTCAATGAACTGACCCTCAGGAATAGCAGTGGGATTCAGGATACGGTATCTGTCATACATACATATCTTTTAGTCCCAGTCTTTAAAATCATTATTTCAAACGAGCAATTGCAAAAGGCAGTTTTAACCTCTGTTTGAAGTCTCCATATAGGATTCTGTTGGGGAAGCCCTTTCTGCAGATCCTGATGCCTTCCAGCACACCGTTACAGCGCAGCTGGTGCATCACCAGAGGATTCTCCATGGCCCCAGGAGTCTTGGTCTCATTGGGGATGATGCAGCGTACAAAGTGAGGGTGAGTCGACCTCAAGTTGGTCATCAGCTTGTTGAGGTTCTCCTGTGGTAGGCATGAAGTAATGTGATAACCATGATGAAGACATTCACTGTCATTTACTGTTAAGCGATCACCTACCCTGTGAAGTGCTGACACAGTTTGGAAAGAAGAACCTTTCTTCTTCTTCTCCTTCTTTTTGTCACCACCCTCGGCCATAGCTATACAGGAAATACAATGAGCAAATCTGACTCCCTTGAAATTGCACAACGACACACAATACATGCCGTAGCACATGTCCATATTTGTTCACACCAGTTCAATTGTTTCCACAGATCATTTACCATACCTGATTCTGCTCCAGCATAATTGGCAAATAGGTGAGCCAGTAACTTCAGTGATGACTTCTGGTAGAGTCCAACAACTGTCTCATTAAGAGGATCCTTGTTCTTTACCAGCCAGTTTATAATGTTGTAATCAACAGTGCCAGCATAGTGAACCAGGGCAAAATGGGCCTCTGGTTTCCCCTTCACAATCCTGGGCTTCTGGAAGTTGTTGGATTTGCCCAGGTGATTGTCATAAAGCTTGGCTTTGAAGGAAGTATCACTGGCCTTGGGGAACATGCACTCCTCTTCAAGGATGGACATGATACCCATGGGCTGAAATAGAAGAGTTCATTGGATTTGTTTGAAGTGTAATTGTTGATTAGATTGATTTATAGCACAATCTGAGTTATTAAATATTATATTACTAACCTTCTCAATGAGATCAATGCAAGCCTGCAAGTCCATACCAAAGTCAATGAATGTCCACTCAATTCCCTCTTTCTTGTACTCTTCCTGCTCCAGCACAAACATGTGGTGGTTGAAAAACTGTTGCAGTTTCTCATTGGTGAAGTTGATGCAGAGCTGTTCAAAGGTGTTGAACTGTGGGGCATAGAAGTTACAGCAGCTCACTTACAGTGGTGTTTCAAACATGTTGCATTTCCATTTAAAAAAAAACCATATTGTCAAGTGACTCACCTCGAATATCTCAAATCCAGCTATGTCCAGTACTCCAATAAAGTACTGGCGTGGTTGCTTGGTCTCCAGTGATTGGTTGATTCTCACAACCATCCAGAGGAACATCTTCTCATACACCGCTTTAGACAAGGCACCGATGGCATAGTTCACCTGTGACACCAAGCACATATGATCATATCACAATGTCTGAATCTCTCCAGAGAACTAATAATGGTTTTTAGACTGACCCTAAACTCACCTGTTGGACATTCTGTCCCTTGGTGACCCACTCATTCCCTACTTTGACTCTTGGGTGACAGAGAGCCTTGATGAGGTCGGCAGAGTTTAGGCCCATCAGATATGCAACTTTGTCAGCATCTGGAGAAAGGGTATCAATGTATTTAACCACATGAAATGGTCTTAGAAGAGACCAACTTTACTGGCAGTTTGGTCTAAATGAGCACTCACCCTCTGTGCCATCAGCCTCTGCCTGCTCCTCACGTTGCTTCTGCTTGAACTTCATGTTGCCATGGTGCATGATAGCTCCTGTCAGTTTGTACACTGAGTTTTTCTCTTCTTGAGTAAAGCCCAGCACATCAAAAGCGCTCTGTAAATTTGAACAATTTGAACAAAAATGTATTTCTGTCGGCTACATCTCATCGTATTTTGGCTTCATCATTGTTATCATCCCAAAGTCACAAAATCAGGAAACGATTCCTTTAAAAAATCTATAATAATAACTTGCTTTATATTAATTGGAATAAATGACTCACATCTGTTGCGATTAGCTCGTCAGCGTCGTCAATAGAGGCCACGGTGGTTTCCCCCTGAGAGATGAAGGCATAGTCGTAGGGGTTGGCTGTCACCAGCAGCATCTCTGGAGAGTGGACAGGTTGAGACAGACATGTGTCAACAGATTATCAGGCTGTTTCATCCTTTTACCACACATGTAATAAGCAGCATGCAGTGGTGCTGTCCCTCATACTGACCTAGAAGCTCAGGCTTCTTGTTAGACAGGATCTGGTAGAAGATGTGGTAGTCTCTCTCAGCCTTGAGCTGAAAGATGACACGAGACTTCTCCAGCAAGTCTGAAGAGAATTGCAAAAACAAAAAGAAAATTCATTTGGACTGATAACTAGAAATAGATTGTTTTGAAATGTGAGATTTTGTGCGCTTACATGTCTCAATGTCAGCTGAAGCTAGCTTTCCTCGAGTGTCAAAATGAATTCTTATGAATTTACCCTGAAAAATTAAAGGTTAATTAAGCTTCATCTGGGCAATGAAATAACAACAAAAAAAGATCAACTTCGATATCTATCTGAAACATACGAATCTCGAGGAATTGTCATTTCTGATGGTCTTGGCGTTGCCAAAAGCCTCCAGAGCGGGGTTAGCTTGGATGATTTGATCCTCCAGGGTCCCCTGTCATGAATACACACATCAGAGACTTGGCTTAAACATCTCTTCAGTGTGTTGGCTGCATCTGGAGGATGCTTAGTGAATGCACTAAGTGGTTAGAGACCTTGTTTTGAGCTGCTGCATCTTTCTTCGGACCACCTGCTGCAATGCTCGCAAAGTACTGGATGACTCTCTTTGTGTTTACAGTCTTTCCTGCACCAGATTCTCCACTGGAAACATATAATACAGCCAGCTGTCTTTAGTCAACTAATTCCTCACATATTTTAATCTAACAGCAGAATAACCCCTCAGAGTACACATGTGGTATCCTTGAAAGCCACATGGAAAAAGCTGGAACTTACGTGATCAAAATAGACTGGTTCTCTCTGTCTGTAATTGATGTAGGATGAAACAATCATTAGAATTCAATAGGGTTCCACACCTTCCTCGAATTACAACGTTTAAATAACGTTTACCTTTCAGCATGTACTGATAGGCGTTGTCAGAGATGGAGAAGATGTGAGGAGGAGCTTCACTCCTCTTCTTTCCTCTGTAGGCTACCACCACCTCCTGGTTGTAGACTGGCAGCCATTTGTAGGGGTTGACAGTCACACAGAACAGCCCAGAGTAGGTCTGCCCACAAATATATCATTTTTTAACTCCCCATTATAGAAAGTGCTACTACAATGTCATGCGATAACCACAACAAAGGAGTACTAAACACAGCAAGGGATGTTTTCTCTCACGTAGATCATCCATGCAGCATAACGCTCTTTGAGGTTAAACAGCACAGCAGGCTCATGGAGGAACGTCAGCATGGCCATGTCTTCGATCTTGTCAAATTTGGGAGGATTCTGTTGCAGGACCTGAGATTCCTTAAAGGTCAAAGTCTGAGTAGGGAGAGAGATTACAGCGTTACTAAGCCATTACATCTGCAACTGTCAATAACATGGAAACAAGGCAGACTAAAATTGTTTGGCTCATAAATAAATATCCATTTAGCAGCCACTTTTATCCAGAGCGACTTACAGCAAGTACAGTGACAATCCCCCTGAGGCAAGTAGGGTGAAGTGCCTTGCCCAAGGACACAACGTCACATAGCCACAGCCGGGAATCAAACTCACAATTTTCCGATCATAAGGCCAACGTCTTAACCCGCTGAGCCACCTGACTCATACCAAAGGATGATTGTGCAACACTGACCTTCCCATGCGATGTTTCCACGGTGACCTTTTCTCCTTCCCGGTCGGTGATGGAAGCCTTGACAAACTCCTCCACGGGGTCAGGCACAAAGCATTCCTTCTTCATGTCAAAGGGTTGAGTCTGTGCTTCCAGACGCTCCTTATCAGACTTCCTCAGGTAGGGGGCTGCTGGCCCGAACACAGCCATCTCTGCATCACCCATAGTTGCACTAATAGGACACAGGGATGTCAAGTGAATGACATTGTTTTGTCCATTCAGTTGTATGTCTGTATACATGCACATGACTGAATGATGAACACATATGATAAACACTATGTGTGTGCATAATTCTTCCTTTCTTATTCATTGTCAGAAGAGGTTACCTGTAGTCTCAAGACTGCTTGGAAGTGGAAGTGGAACTTAAGTAACTGTGTGAGAAGAAGAGAAAGATAGTAAGAGTTAAGACTCCTTATCAGGCACCTTTTGGTTTTTCTGAAGCTAATAATTAACAGCAAAAAAATAAAGAAGAGAAAGAATAAAATTGCTGTACTTTTAACATGCAATATTTGTTTATCTGTGAGAAGAAAGCATCTAATTAAATGGAATATAATGAAACAATGGACCAATGGGGAGAACTTACAGTCAAGCCAGATCAGGAGTCTGCTGCTGTGCGGTACTGTATCTAAACTAACCAACCCCCAGATCACATATATAACCTGCAGGCCCTGCCCTAAAAGGTCAACAACACAGCCACCTTGTGACCGCTCTTACTCTCAAGCATTCATAACCAAACATGCGCATACCGATTATCTCAAAATACCACTTCTGATTCACGAGTGACAGATTTGATAGTTGTATGTGTCTCGTACCCTGTCCCCCAAATGAATAGCTCTGGTCCAGTGTGTGACCTTTCTGGAACACATCCAGGAATCTTACATTTCTATTCAATGAGTCACACTCAAACAAGCTCTCTGTCTCTCATTCTCCCCTTCTAGATGTTTCTATCCCACTGAAGTACTGCACTCCTCCTCTACATCCTATTCATCTGTTTCACCTCCACATGACCTTAGTGACAAGACAATGCAGAACAGGAAAGAGGAGAACAGAAAGAAGGTTTCCTCCACCCAAACTGTGTCTTTGTAGATCCATCTGGTTGTTTGATCTGCCTGCTCTGCATGTGGTGGTGCAAGAATTTAAGGTCATGTTAATTTGTATAATCACCTGGCTGATCCGCAACATATCTTTCATTGACGAGACTATAAATAAACATTATGTTATATAATCTCTTATCTTGTTTGTGTCTACCGTTTATTTATAACTGTCATTCGTTGAATTCCAGATTGTCTGTGAGACACTTGATGACCAATCTTAAACTCTGCAGCCACTCTAAGATAACAGGGTTAAGTGACTGAGTGAAAGTTTCAAATTAGCACATGGCTCATTATGGCATACTTATTACACCAGGCATTCAGTCTTCATGAGCCCAACCTGGACCCTGGGTCTTACAGCCACAGTCGTGTCTTTGTCACGAGAGACCCATCACCATTACTGCACAGTCACACTTCATACCACAGTCTTACATATGAAAATAAGGAGAGAATATAAGATAAGATAATCCTTTATTTGTCCTACGGTGGGGAAATTGCAGAGTGATAAAGAGGAAAAGTTAAAGTTAACTTAAGGAGTATTTTTTTTCACCCCAGGATTCATTTACCATAGGTTTCCCTATGACAAATCCTATTCACTGCACCATATTTGTCAGGGTGACTGATGAAACGGCTATGGTATTTCCATTGTTTATTGAATACATTTAACTTCTGGAATACATACAGAGGTCAATGTCAACAACACCAACAACAGGCAGGGCACCATAGTTCAGAGTGTTGGCAAGTTTGACAGGCCCGATTCCAATATTCACCAGCTGCTTTTCATTGACCTGTCAACAGCCATGCACTTCACCATGGTTGGTATCAGCAATGTTTCGCCCCTGATAAGGATTGGAGACAGGAGAGTGTGCGGATACGTGTGGAGGAGCCTATAAAACGACCGCCCCCGATCCTTCCACTCGTTTCCACAGAGACACTGAGATGAGACGGCTTCTGTCTCAGTGATCCCTGGTTCTCATCTGGTTCTCATCGGGTTCTGCCCTCTCTTCCTTTCTGCCACGTTTCTCATTTCACCTCTCTAAGAGGATGTCGGCATGTCCATTGCAGGACCAAGGAGAAGAGAATGAGGCTCCGATGCAGCTGTTTGTGTCCCATCTGTCATAGCCTTGAGACAGGGATTAGAGGTAAGACCCACAGCTGAGTGCTGGTTCCCCAGCAGACACAGGGGCTTATATCCAACCAAACAACAGGGAAAGGGAGGATTCTCAGTGAAGTTCAGACAGTCAGAAGTTACACATGATCAAATGGTACAATAGCAAATAAAAACGTGTAAACTGATATTGTCTTTATATTTAATGGTAACTTTAATGCCAATGTCTCATCCGGTAACATGTTATCATCTGTTATTGTGTAACGTCCCCAAAAATAAACATTTACAATGCTCCATTCTTATTATGGCTCGTCTGTTTGGATGTGTAAATGTGTTTGTATAGGGCATATCTTTCATAAACGCCAGGTGAGAATGGCAAGACAGATCTAAGTTGTGACATGAGAGGAGCATCCACAAGTTTGGGGACAACATTTAGGCAGACAGTCTCCCTGATGACATGCTGCACATTCTCCTTGACTTAAAGAGACTGGAATTCAATTTTTTTTCTCAGCTCTGCTTTGTACTTTGAGATTGGGAAGCTATTCCTGTCAGACAGAGAGGGACTATCTAGACAAAAGGACATCCCCCATACAAGATGAAAAGTATTATCTCTGAATAACTTACATACCGCTGTGTCGGGCTCCAGAGTGCTTATACCACATATTATTGGATCACATGAAAATCAAGCTTAAAGATGTGTTTAGCACCGCAGTAGCAGATTTTGACCACACAGTGGCAGTAATGCCACAACAGTCCACAAATCAGACACCCTTGGTGAGTCCTGACAGTCACTCTCACACTTGCAGTCTCAATAGCATGACTTGACTTTTTCTTCTACCAGTAGGTGACATCAAAGCTCTCTGAATGTGGTTTGCTTTGAACGGCCTGTCAGGTCTGTGAGCTCTCAATACAAATAGATTTGTTTTGATCACACGTCTATGGTTAAGCACTGAAGGTTATAAAGATCAGACACCTTCATGAAAAGCCATGGATAATACACTTACATCTGGCTGAAACAGCTTTCATATTTGATCATTATACTTTGTCTAGTAATTTAAGACAATAGGCTTTTGTGGTGCTTTTGAAATTAGCTCAAGGTTTAATTCAAACTTCCGGCTTGAACCTCAGCCTTGCACATGTGCAATGATGAGCACAGACATGGACACTAGTCTGGTCTGAAATACACACACAGGAAATGGTCGAGTGGTGGAGGTGATGACAGAGGGAGAAGGGTGACACAGACAGACAGCAGAGAAAAGCAAGGAAGCAATAGGCAGCAATGAATGAAGAACAGGAATATACCTGGAAAAGAGTGTCAAGTTAAGAGACATATGAAAACAAAAGAAAAATGGAAAGTGTCTGTGGAAACCAGAAAGCTTGTGAGAGACTATGAGCTGAAAGAGCGAGTACGTTTGACCAGAGGGACAAGAAAGAGAGGCTTCCTGATTGACGGAGACAGGCTGCCACACTGACAGCTGAGTCTAAGAATGGAGAGAGCAGCAGTGGGTTGGATGATGAGGGGATGAAGCACAGAGGTGACAACTATAAATACACACACATACACACTAGTAGAGACCTATTTATTTAGCCTTCCCCTGGTATTTAGTCAGTGGAGGGTAGCAGAACACACTCACTCTACATCCATTCAGCGATGTTGACTAACAAAGTTGTCTGTGGTCTTTTGAACTGATACCTTCATGAACAAAATTGTGCGAGATAACTCTGCAACACTGTTCCATATCACTTTCTGTCGCCCTCAAGTGCACAGTCAATAACATGTGTCGCTTTCGTGCTCATCCTCATAAGCTGCCTTGTAATCAGCTTCACACATTAGTTGCTGTGTCATTCGCTTCTGCGTTTTCTGGCCTATGAACTTTGGCAATAGCAATGTGACACCCGCAACGGGGTAAGTATGGCAGGGAGAGACCATATGTCTGCCTGTGTTTGAAGGGGGGTGGAGAGAGAGTGGGGAGAAGGAGAAACTCCACACTCACAACAGCTAGTGTCTGGAGTGATAGCTGCATGACCAGTGGGAAAGATAGAGGGGGAAGAAGCGTGGCCATTTTAGATCAGCACATTTCTGTCTGCGGCTCAGGGACAGGAACAGGGCTGGCTAGGCAGTGACCTCAACGAAAGGAACAAGACAGGGGACACGAGTGAAGCCACCAGAGGATCCAAAGGAACGTCACACATTTCTACAAGACCTTCAACAAGATACAGCTCAACATAAATGAGGAGATTGCTGTAACTACTTAAACTTTTTTAAGGAATGGGACTGGGGGGAAGTACATTGAACTGGAATATACAGTATGCATTCACATGTGGTGATTTTACATTTTGAGTTTTCTGAATACAAAGTGAGCAAAAACAGAAATTCACAAACCAGATTGTGAGGATACGTATTCATAAGAATTACTTCTTGGATTATACCCGCTCATTCCAAGATTGGTGGCACAAGTACATAGCTCTCAATATTGGATTATAAAATGCTGCACTGGTGACTGACATTACCAGGGTAACCTATAGTGTTAATATTCCAAACCCTTTCTCGATTACCATCATAAAACTGACTGTGCTCCTCCAGTAAGGAAAGTCCATAGAGGCTTTGTTCTCTTTTCTACCTCTTTGGCCCAGGTTTGATTCCAGATGTTTCTGAATACAATCCTGGTGGTGGTGACAGACCTGGCAGCGGGGCTGCTAGGCAACGCCTCTGTTCGTCGTCACTTCCACCTGCTACTCACTGGTTGCCTGGTGATGTTTGGCCCCGCCCTCAGTCTCTGGGTGTCCCAATACAGTGTCTTTGCCAAGCGCACCCACTTCCTCTACAGGTGAGGTCCACTTCCTTTCAACCTTGGGACCAGACTCACACTATCCCAAAACAATCCATATCTATCTGACGGAGACACAAATAATAACTGTAACACTAGGATATCATCAGATTGATATCCTGTGTGTGTTAGAACTATATTCTTGATTATAACGAGAATAATGTAACATCTCTATTGGTGGACTGTCGGTGAGAATCAGAATCAGAAGTGATGTACAATAATAAGAGCTACAATAAAAGAGTACAATACTAACAGCTTAAAAGTCTGATGCCCTAGTCACTCAGCCGTCTGACTCCACACCTGCTGCTCTTTCTTCCTCCAGAATCTTCCTGAGGTCCGGCTGGGGTTGGACCTGTGTCTTTGTTGGCTCTTTTGTCTTTCTCCTGTCCTTCTCTGTGCGACGATCCTTCACTCTCTCCCTGCGCCACCTGTCCAGGCTGGCAGTGGCAGGGGGGATGTGGGTAGGATTCCGCCAGCTGCTGGGATTCCTGGAGAACGCCACTGGAAGCTGCTACGAGCCCCTGGCTTCCTCACCGGATGCCCAGGGAGGAGGTGCCAACGGCCAGCCTCTGCTGCTGCTCCGGGAAGGGGAGAGCAAGGCGGTGTGTGTGGGCTCGGGGATGCTGTGGCGGGGGTATGAGGTTTCAGAAGACACCTTCTTGCTCTGCCTCTGCTGCCTCATCTTGGCAGAGGAAACGGCTGTGTTTGGGCCCTATCTGACTCTGGGCGGGGCATCAGGGGCGCCTCTGCGCTTGCTCTTCCTGTTTTGCGTGTCCCTGTTGTCCCTCTGGATCTTCTTGTTGCTTTGCCTGCTAGCTTACTTCCCACAGTTCCCCACACAGTTGCTGGGAGGTGCTCTAGGCTGTCTGACCTGGCGAGGGCTCTACCAGGGCTGGTACCGGCTGGGGCCTAGCTGGTACTGCCCTGGGAGGCCCGGAGTGGGACTGCTTACCACCAAGACTGGGCCGAAAGATGGAAGCACCAGCTAAAACCTCTTAACCTGATAACTCGTGCTGTGATTGGTTATTTAAGGACAACAGACTTTAGATAAAAGGATGACTATCGTTTGATGATCATGCATTTCCATATGGATGATATATCATCATATGAACTCAAGGATTTATAACAACCCTTATGAATGTGACATTAAAACGTACACTTGAAACTTGATGGTAATGCCTGCAAATATTATTCTGGAATCTCAGATGTTAAAGAGAGGAGCTGGGTTAATGATTTAGAACACGAACCGTTTGGGAACTTTAACGATATTCTGTCTAGCATCAGATAACCAGACCCAACACTTTCACAATCTCACAAGGTTCATTAAAGAAATTTAATTGAAAACTTCTTATGTCTTTTTTCCAAAATAAGCTTTTATTAAAATGACGTCAAATGTCTTCAACATAACAAACAGCTAAAGAACATCTGGAAACAGTGGACAGTTTGAATAAAACCAAAACTGCTGACTTGAATTTAAACGGCCATCCCAAACAAAACAATTATATGATGAAAGTCATCACATGACCAGTCATATACATAAGACGCGTTTGTCTAGAGAGCCCAAACCAGAAAAACTCCCCTTTTGAAATGCACTTAGAATCTAGGAAGATCATTCACATTTATAATGTATAGCAGTAAGTGAGCATCCAAGATATTCCTTCAAAGAAAAAACTAAACAAGGGAAGATTTTGATACATAAACATACGGCTCAAACAACTGGCTGTGTCAGCGATTCGCTACCATGTACAACATACAAAACAGAAAAAGGCGTTTATTGTGAGTCACACTTCCTAGAAAAAAATCTGTATGAATGGCGGGCAGGAAGGAAGGAAGGATCATGACGAAGAGAAAGGAAGGATGCTGGAAGTGATGGAGTCCAGCGGCTGCCAGTGACAGTTCATCAGAGCATCGTAGAGCTCCTCGCTGCGCTCCATGTACTCCTGGTTCATCGAAGCCACGTCCAGAGGAGGGTTAGGCTCTGCGGGGGGAAGAGGAACAGACCTGTCACAAACTTTCTGAGAGCATTTCAACACAGAAGCTGTGAAATGTTAGAAGTGTCATGTAGCTGGTGAGCGTGTCGTGTTATCAGGCTGGTGGGACACAGCGGGGGCTGGGTTACCTTCGGCCATCTCTTCCTCTACCTCCTCCGCTTCCTGGGTTTGCTGGGACAGAACAGGAAAAGGTTTAAAATCTTACGACTAACAGCACAGGGGTCATAATGACTCGGTCCTTGGGCTTGTTGAGTCGGTTATGTATTGTGATACATGTAGAGTGAATGACACTCTGATTTAGCCCAATTGGGCTAAAAAAACAGCTGTGTGCACATGACAAATTCAAAAACAGAAACATCAACTTTCCTCAAATGCGTGCATAATTTTACCTCAGACGCCCCAGTCATGTCAGTGAGCGTGGGAGGCATGCCCATGGGAGGAGGGGGTCCCATCATGCCATGAGGCCCAGGGGGAGGGTATCCATAGGGGCCATAGTTGTAGTTATACCCATTGTTGTAGCCATTGTTATAACCATTGTTGTAGGTGTTGTACTGGTCGTAGCCCCACTGGGGGTAGTAGTTCTGACCAGATTGGTAGTACGGCTGCTGCTGGTAGCTGTTATAGCCATGGCTCTGACCGTGGTAATTATTCATTTTCTGGCTAGAGAGGGGCAGAACACAGGGAGAACAGAATTAAATTCAGGCTAGAAAACTGGGAGGTTCAGTGGATGCAGAACTGATCATTACAGGCCAATTTTACTTGCTCCTTACTCCTTAGGACCAGGTCCTCCTATCCATATCCTCCTACCTCTTGTTGACGGCGATGCTGAGTCTGATAGGCTTCCCTCCCAAGCCAGATGAGTTCTGGCACTCCTCTATAGACTTCTTCTGCTCGTTCTCGTCCCCAAACTTCACGAAGCCATAACCCCTGTGGGAACAAGCACAGTGCTGAGTTTCTGGACGTGAACTCCCATCTCCACACTCGTCATCATCATACGCATTCAAATACGGAATACAAAATTAAACAAATATGGTATGGTAGAACTGAAACTTGAGTTTTTTTACTTTTAATATGAGGTAGCATCACTTGAATTGTGAGTTGCTCTTTCTTTCCCTATATGGGGAAAACAATCATTTTAGCGCAAAGGTCAGGAACAAGGTGTTGATATTCTCTTTGGAAAGTAGACTAGAGGTGAACTCATGCAAATGACGGACCAGCATATCCTCACATACTGTTCCGCAAACCATTGACATAGATATGAAAATGTCACGGTATAACAGCAAATTGTAAAGCCATATTCAGTTTCAAAGACAATGGGGTTTCCATGATGCTGACTCTGACCCCCTGAGTTGTCCAGGCGTTTCTGTAGGTGACCAACGACTCCAAGGTGACCATACCTGGAGCTACCAAACTGGTCTGTGACCACTTTGGCTCCCTTGCAGGACGGGTACTTCTTGGAGAAGAACTGATGAAGCTGGTAGTCGTCCACCTCTGAAGACAAATCTCCCACAAAGACCGAGAACTCTGGGCTGAAAACAAGATATAAAAACATCACCGATTTGCACCCCCCAAAAAATGAGATAACACGTTATAATCAGTGCATTACTACTTTGTAACAATCCATATGGAAGCAGGTCAATCTACTAATGAGAGAGGGCTACTTACCCTGCCTCTGGCCTTTTCCCATAGGTCGCATAGTTTAACTTAAACTTCCTGGGCTGCATAGGAGAAGAAAGCGATTGTTAATGACAATCGCAGGAACATGGGCGTGTAGTAAGGACTTATATTGCTGGAGAATAGAGAGTAGTATTATTTTTGTTGTTATATGGTGCTTGTTTACATACCTCCACCACCCCGTACAGCCTTTATCCCAATCCTCAGTTAGTTCCTAACAGAGTTTATTCACCGGCTTCAAACAAAATCATTTTACAAACAAGCCTCAACCACCTTAATTATCAGATGAGGGGAGATAACGGAGCTCAGTAACTTGGCTGTCAGGACTGTAAGGAACACTGGCCCATGATACAGGACGGTTCTCGTTTTAACAAAGTTAAGGTGGAGGCCAATGCTAGTGAAGCTCCGCTGTCAACAGAATTATTATTTGACAAAGTAGGAAACAAAAAAGGTGGCTGGTTGTTTCATTTGTATTTTATTGAAAAGGAATACTATGGAAAGTTAACGCTCCTAGTTATGATCATGCTCACCGGATTGGATGCAGGAACAAGCTTTCCGTTCAGTCTGTGGACGCATCTGTCAACACTGGGCTCGTCTGACATCTCTACGAAGCAGTACCCAGCTGAACCACTGCAAGAGACATGGGCAGATCAGACTCAAATCACCAACATACTTATGAGTACAACAACGCTCAGACAGAAGGAAATGGATCATGCTGAAACCAACACAATGCTGATCCATTCATGACTCCTCACAAACGGGTGCAGTGCAGTATAACTTACCCAGTTACTCTGTGAGTGATTATTTTGACGCCATACGCCGTTTCTCCCATAGTGCTGAAGGCTTGTTTAATGAAATTCTCGTCCATGTATGGGTCCAGCTGCAAACACAACGTACATCAGCCAATATAACAATTGAGACATTAGTTGAGTCTGATGACCTGGGTGAGCCACTTAGTAAGGCCACGGTCTTTATAACAGGGAGTTATATGGGAGTCAGATGACTCAACGGGTTAAGGCGTGGGCTTGTAATCGGAAGGTTATGAGTTCAAATCCTGGCTGTGACTGTGATGTTGTGTCCTTGGGCAAGGCACTTCACCCTACTTGTCTCAGGGGGATTGTCTCTGTACTTAAAATTTTAAGTACTTTGGATAAAAGCGTCTGCTAAATGAAGCATTATAACAGACGTTCAAACCGCCGCAGCGATGCCAACAATGTTGAGGAAGTAGTTTGCTAGTCTAACTAGGCTTACGTAACAGTTGTATAACCCGAAATAAATACCAAGTGACACTATTCACCACACTTATGCATGTACTTCATTTAATATATTAGAATTAAACCCTGGGTGATTTCGCATGCTACGCTACGGTACAGTAGACAGCCGGGAAGTTAGCATAAACTGTCCTATGACGACGGTTGTTAGGCGTCGAGAGTCGATGGTTCCATCAAACCAAATATGTACTTTAATAAACAGATAGGCTTAACTTACATCACCCATCCAAAGGCTTGTCATTCTATTGAACATCTTGTCGGTATACTGAATGATCCGGTATTAAAAACACGATATTTATAACAGGGAACAACGCGAACTGAAGGCTGACAGAATGGCTGCCCGCTTGGCTTCCTGTATCTCTGACCTACTGCAAGTTGCCAGATTACTTCCCCCTTTCAAGGTGCTCATAACCCCCATATAAGGGTTGCCACTGACACACACGACCACTATCTAAAGAGATGACATAATAATCTTGTCATATTATTATATTTATTCGAGTAGTTTCTTGTCTGTCTATACTCACTAGAAAACGAGAAATTATTTATTTATCCTAATATGTTCACTGAATTTAGAGTTTCTACGTTACTAATGGGCAAGAAAAAAAGGAATTAAATGTCAACTATCTCAATGTGCCAGTGATCTTAAAGTATTTTTAAATGTTTAAAAGTCCCCCCAAAAACACATACTTAAAGTTAAATAATAACCCCCAGTGCGTGTTAAATAAATCAAATCTCAGAATCAAACACAAAAACAGAGCGCTTGAAAGGTAACGTTCAGATTCCGATGAAACAACATTAGTCCACGTATTTTGGTAAATGAAGTACATTAGTCTATGTGTTAAAAAAGGTGCATTTATTTTGCCACACATAAATCATCTATATATCTTATTCTCTGATTCTGATGTTTTGTGTTGGATGTGATTATCAGCTTCCGTCACGTATTCGTACATCCATGATTCGTCCCGTCGTCCCTCCCGAATGTCTTCTCTGATTGGACAGTGACTCCAGCTGCCTGTTATCACAGCGCGAGACTTCAGAGGAAACTGACTCCGTATCCTTAGCAACTTCTCATGTTACTTCACATTATCTCTTCCACATTCTCTCTTTAAACTGTTTTAATTCGTATTTAAAAGGGAAAAGAGTTTGAGGCGACGATGGGAGTGCCGAAATTTTACCGATGGATTTCGGAGCGATACCCTTGCCTGAGCGAAGTTGTCAAGGAACACCAGGTATATTATTGATGCTAACACAAGCTAAATATAGCAGGCCGAGTTCCACCTTGTTACTGCCGCACCACGTAACATGTTAGCCGCCTAGCCGGCTCAGCTAGCAGCTATCCAGGCTGGCTTCTTGTTACATCATTCATAGTCTGTTAAATAAACTCGTCTCCTCCATGCTGGTGTTACCTTTCCAGACTTGGTATCCAAGCCTAGCTAGTCTATGTTATATGACATTTACTGTTATTGTGTGTTTTGTTGTTAGCCTTGCTAACTGGTCCAGTAGCTCTGTGGTTGTGGTCACTTGACTTGGCTTTGTTCATCAAGCTGGTACTTTCCAAGGTACACTAAAAAACAACTAAACACACAGTGAACTGCTTGTCTGAACTGGAATGTTCTTCTTTATTAAACACGTTAACATGAATAACTACAATATAAATAGACCTAGCCTGATTCAATGAAGACTTGTACGTCCCTGATGTTATTTACTTTCGTAAAAAAAAACAAAAAAAAAAACAAATGGGAGCAGTCGATTACAGACCTATGAAACACACCTTTGACCTAAATAACTTCAGAGTGTGAACATGTAATGAAGATTAATATAAACAAGTTCATTGTTGGGGTACATTTCACGAGTGTTATGACCTACTATAGCTTTGCTTAACCTTGGGCAGCAACCGAGTGGTAACATCTTTTATTATTATTATCCCAGTAATAACTAGCACTAGTAGTAACTGCCTAACATTTAGGTTGCAGCATTAATTAACATTAAATCTATGTTTCCACACATCTCATAATCAATCTAGTAAGTAGTAATTATTTTTGTTACTGAAATAACAAGTAGGCAAGAAGATGATTGTAAATAACTTGTGGTTCCTCTTCCTCTCTACTCTCTCGTGTCCTTCAGATTCCAGAGTTTGACAACCTGTATCTGGACATGAATGGCATCATCCATCAGTGTTCCCACCCCAACGATGAAGATGTCCACTTCCGGATCTCAGAAGAGAAGATCTTCGCAGACATTTTCCACTATTTAGAGGTTCTGTTTCGAATCATCAAGCCCAGGAAGGTGTTTTTCATGGCTGTGGATGGGGTGGCTCCTCGTGCTAAGATGAACCAGCAGAGAGGTCGCAGGTTCAGGTGAGCTCTCACGGATGACAGAGCGGGTCAGTTACTCAATGCTGCGCTTGCCGTCGCTCCTGGACAGTAAAGTGAACTTCAGTCCTGTTTGTTTTTGCTTGTACAGGTCGGCCAAAGAAGCAGAGGACAAGATTAAAAAAGCTCTGGAGAAAGGCGAAATCCTCCCTACCGAGGCTCGTTTTGACTCCAACTGTATCACACCAGGTACTGGGAACTCTTGATGTTTAAACTTCCCTTCCCCCACCAGCCTTCCACCCACCTGCCCAAATACTGTCCTGCCTTCCCTCAAAAGCATCTATTCATCCAAACATGCGTGACCTATGTCTTTATCATATCTTCTCCCACCGACCTCTACCCTCATCCACATATCAAGGCATCTGTCTGTAACTAAAGCCTCATCTCTGCTGCCCTTTAGGAACCGACTTCATGGCCCGACTACAGGAGCAGCTCAAGTATTTTGTCAACAACAAACTGTCCACAGATCGCAACTGGGAGGGTGTGAACGTCTACCTGTCTGGCCATGAGGTGGGGGGGGTCGTTCGTTCACTAGACCCATTCGCTTGCTCCATACTTCAGTTTTTGTGCTTCCATTAGTGTTGTGTAGGAATGAGATGCACAAGTGTTTGATCGTACCTGGAGGAGTCCTGACTGTACCTGTGTTTGTGCCTCTGCATCTCACCCAGACTCCTGGAGAGGGAGAGCACAAAATCATGGAATTCATTCGCTCAGAGAACTCCAAGCCGGACCACGACCCTAATACACGCCACTGCCTCTATGGACTGGATGCTGACCTGGTGGGTGGTAGTGAATGCATCGGCGCGATTTTGCTTGTGTGGTTGATTGTGTGGTTGATTGCGTGTGTGTGTGTGTGTTCATGAATCTGAAATGGATCTTCTGACCTTGTAGATGATGCTGGGGCTCACCAGCCACGAGCCTCACTTCTCCCTCCTCAGAGAAGAGGTCCGCTTTGGAGGGAAAAAGAACCAAAAGAGGTGCGTGTGTGTGCGTTTGATGTGTGCGTTGGATGTGTGAGTGATAGCTTACATTATGCTTTATGACGGCGTATTTCCCGTCGATCACAATTCTTTTTTCCCCCTCCTGCCGTAGGATAACGGCCCCAGAGGAGACCACGTTCCATCTGCTTCACTTGTCCCTCATGAGGGAGTACATAGACTACGAGTTCTCAGACCTGAGGGTGAGCCACACACTGTAACCGTGCATGCGTGCACACGCGTGACCACCATGCTGGGGTTATATCACGGTTTGCACCTGTGTGATATATCCCCCCCCCCCCCTCAGAATAAGATCTCATTTGAGTACGATCTGGATCGGATCATCGACGACTGGGTCCTCATGGGCTTCCTGGTCGGCAACGACTTCATCCCCCACCTTCCTAACCTCCACATCAACCACGACGCCCTGCCGCTTCTCTACAGGACCTACATCAGCGTGCTGCCGTCGCTGGGCGGTAAGGGGCGCGCACACGGCCTCCATCGGCCCTGCAAAACAACACAGACATTGGTGATGAATTGTAGTCCTCATGTGGCCGTGTTGGTTGTGTCCTCCAGGCTACCTCAATGAGAACGGCCGGCTGAACATGGGGAACTTTGAGAAGTACCTGGAGAAGCTCTCTGAGGTGAGGTCCTCTTCGTGAACACGTCACTGACCTGAGACAGGTGACATCTGGAGAGAAGGACACAGAGAGACCACACATGCAAAGGTTTAGGGAGGCATTTCTTTGTTTTGTTTGAGAATCTCAACAGGCCCCCTCTGTTCTTTCCTGTCCTGTCCTCTGTTCTTTCCTGTCCTGTCCTCTGTTCTTTCCTTGCCTCTGTCCTGTCCTGTCCTCTGTTCTTTCCTGTCCTGTCCTCTGTTCTTTCCTGTCCTGTCCTCTGTCCTGTCCTCTGCTCTGCAGTTCGACAGGGAGCACTTCAGCGAGGTGTTCGTAGACCTCAAGTGGTTCGAGAGCAAAGTGGGGAACAAGTATCTGAACGAGGCGGCGGGGCTGGCTGCTGAGGAGGAGGCAGCCATGAGCAAGGACAACAAGAAGAAAGACAGGGTGAAGGGAACTCACAAACACACATACGCAAAGTAACGCCACAGGCGTCCATGCAAAACCACAAAAAGCTCTGCTGAAGACAGATTGTTTACACGTGTGTGTGTGTTTGCGTTAACAGGAGAGCGCTATGTGTCTGGCGGCTCTAGATGAGGTCGGGGGAAAGGGCGGAGCCCCCGGGCGCGCCGCCGTGGAGGAGGACGGCGAGGAGGAAGACATGTTTGAGGCGGAGTTCCGCCAGTACAAACGCACGTACTACATGACCAAGATGGGCGTCGACGTGGTCTCGGAGTGAGTCTACAGAAAACGCCACGGCTTGCGTGTCCTTGAGCAAGGCCGTCTATATCCCCCCCCACCCCTCCTCCCACATCGGTCCTACTTAGAAAGCTTGGATTGTGCAATAGATTCCACCAGTGTTTGCTTAAGTGTGTGCTTATTTGCAGTGAGTTCCTGGCCAGTCAGGCACGCTGTTATGTAGAAGGAATCCAGTGGATTCTTCACTACTACTACCACGGAGTTCAGTCATGGAGCTGGTATGTGTGGTTGCGGTCAAGGTCATTGTTTGGACCGTGTGTATCTGTGTATTTGACCGTCCTTCTGTGTGGTTCTACAGGTACTACCCACACCACTACGCCCCCTTCCTGTCGGACGTGCGGAATATTGCGGAGCTCCAGTTGACCTTTGACATGGGCCAGCCCTTCATGCCCTTCGAACAGCTGCTGGGAGTCTTGCCTGCTGCCAGCAAGGACCTGCTGCCTGAATGCTACAGGGTAACACCCTCTATATCACTCTCTCTCTCGCACGCTCTCTCTCTCTTCACCCAGTAAGAAACACAGCATGTACCACCTCTTGTGCAGTGGGGGAGCAGGCATTCGTGTTGACCTCCTGTTCTTCTGCGTGTCCGTAGCACCTGATGACCTCAGAGAGCTCCCCCATCATTGAGTACTACCCTCTGGACTTCAAGACCGACCTGAACGGCAAGCAGCAGGATTGGGAGGCTGTGGTGCTCATTCCCTTCATAGACGAGGTACACACACACACACACACACACACACAGACTTCTCACAGTGTAGTCTGGAGGAGTGTAGTTATGCTAAGGGGTGTTGTGTTCCAGAGGTGTCTGCTGGCAGCGATGGAGAAGTACAACGATAAGATGAGCAAGGCTGAGAAGGCCAGGAACCGCCACACAGAGTGTGCTGTGTACACCTACGACTCTGAGCTGGACTACCCCTACCCCTCCCCCCTGCCGGCCCTGTTCCCCAACATAACACACTGCCACGTCAGGTACTGCCCTCAACCTCCCACCCTCTCTCACCCTCTCTCTCTCTCTCACCCTCACCCTGTCACTGGTTTGACCTCTGACACACATTCTCGCCTCTCCAACACCATCACACACACTCACCCACACCCACGCTGTCCCAGCGACACACAGCTCATGGTCCTGTAGCGCTAACGCTCCGTGCTGCTGTTGGTGTTTCGGCAGGCAGACCCCCATCCCCATGGACGCGTGGCACGTGCCGCTGGACCACGTAGGACGCAGCATCGACCGAGGAGCGCTCTACTTCTGTGGTTTCCCCACCCTGCAGCACATCCGCCACAAGGTACGCCTGCTGGGTGTGTCTGGGGGCTTCTCCAGGCTCGGTCCATACACTGTAATCTCACTCTGTGTCTCTCTCTCTCTCTCAGTTCTATAAGAAGAAGAATGGAGTGGTGGTATTCCAGCAGAGCAGTAGAGGAGAGAACGTCATGTTGGAGATCTTGCCCAGCCAGGAGGGGGAGCCGGTAAACACACACACACACACACACACACACACACACACAAGAAGCGGTGAAAGCCATACAGAGGATGTTAGATCTGACTGTGATCCCCCCCCCTCCCCCTCCTTACAGGTGTGTGACAATGTAGCAGCCCAGGTTCTGGGACGCTCGCTTTTCGTCAACTGGCCCCATCTAGAGGAGGCCAGGGTCGTTGCAGTGTGTGACGGGGAGACCAAGTAAGACTGGGCCCAGACTTCCCTCTAAATATGGGTCATCCTTGTTCTTCAGTAGTACTGAGCGGTCCTTGATCGTGTCCTTGTGCAGGTTCTATCTGGAGGAGCCTGCAGGGGTGCAGAGACTGTATGGGGAGGGGAACCCCCCACCCACCAAGGTCAGCTACCTGAGTGACAAGGAGCAGAAGGAGTGGGTGAAGGATGTCCAGGGCATCACAGAACAGTAAGACACACACACCTATCCAAACAGCAGTAGGGTTTCCAATGGCTTGGTCTAGTTCTATAATAATACTTAATTTAGCAGACGCTTTTTTCCAAAGCGACTTGCATTAAGTACAGGGACATTCTCCCTGAGACAAGTAGGGTGAAGTGCCTTGCCCAAAGACACAACATCACACAGCCGGGGTTCGAACTCACAACCTTCCGAACACGAGGCCAACGCCTTATCCTGCTAAGCCATTTGACTCCCATCAAATCAACTATGACTCCCGTTCTATCAACTATGTTCATGTCTAACGACATACAATCTCCCCCTCCAGTTATAACAAGCGTAAGGGCGTCGTGGTGAACGAGACGTTCGTGCTGCTGTACGTCCAGCAGCTGACAGGCAGGAAGTACATCCCTGATCAGACCGGGGAGGTGCACCTGGAGAAGCAGTGGGCCAAGCAGGTCCTGCCCTTCGCCTACCAGACTGTGGTCAAGGTACGGCCACACACCCCCCTAAACACACACACACTCGTGTCATAGTGCAGCCCTGTGTGATGTTGATCTCTCTTCCTCTGTTTTCTCCCAGAACATCAAGGCCTTTGACTCCTCTCACACTCGCTTCAAGACCCTGGAAGAGCTGTTTCCCCCGGCAACCTCTGTGTTTATGGTCGGGAGCCCTTACTATGGAACCATGGGAGAGGTCTGCGTTCCTTCCTGTTTCCTTAGTACTTCCTGGTTGTCCCAGAGGAGAACCACCGGTGTGTGTGTGTATCCACTCTCAGAATCACCACTCATCGCTGTTCCTCATTGGCCACACAGGTGCAGGAGTCCAGTGATGTCATCAAAGAAGGACGGGTGCGGGTGGTATTTACTGTACCTCATGAACCTCAGCTAGAAACCCTGATACAGAACCAGCATGTAAGTAGCAAGACACACTCTCACACACACACACACACACAGAGGCATGCCTTACTGCATACACACACACACACACACACACAGAGGCATGCCTCACTGCATACACACACACACACACAGAGGCATTCCTCACTGCACACACACACACACACACACACACACACACACACACACACACACACACACAAACACACACACTCATCCAGTCTCTCTCACTCTCTCTAACAGAAATACTGTGTGAAGTACAGCCCTGGCTACTTCCTGGCCTCTCGTCTGGGAGTCACCAGTTACCTCGTTTCCCGCTTCTCAGGAAGCATCTTCATTGGCCGAGGCTCCAAGAAGAAGTGAGTGTTTGTCCAATCAGGGCCGGTCGACCCATGACCTTTTTTCCCCTCATTCTCCTTCAGTCGGTTGACGGACGGTGTGTCTGTTCTCCTCCCTCCCAGCCCGCATGGAGAGCAGAAGGCCAACGTTGGTCTGAACCTGAAGTTCAACAAGAAGAATGAAGAGGTTCCTGGCTACACCAAGAGGACAGAGAAGGAGTGGCTTTACTCCTCTGCTGTGGAGGAGCTCCTGGCTGAGTATCTGGACAGGTACACACACCTCCTGGCTCTGGTTTGGGAATGGCCCTCCGTGACTCAGTGGAAGCGTCGATCCTTTCGGCTCGACTCCCACCCCTAAGGCTGGTTTCTGTTGCCCCCTGCAGGTTCTCGGAGGTGTTTGACCTGGTGTCCAGAAACAGCCATGACGATGTGTTCTACGAAGATGACATTTGGCCAGGGGAGGATGAGAACGGGTACAGGACACACACCCACACAGACACAGGTGTGTGTGTTAGAGCAGACAGTGATGATTTTGGCCGCTGTGTTTGTTCGCAGGGCAGAGAAGGTGCAGGAGATCACCTCCTGGTTGAAGTCTCACCCCGTCAGCTCCATGTCCCGCTCCTCATGTGACCTGCAGGTCCTGGATGCTGGCATCGTGGATAAGATTGAGGAGGAGGTGGAGAAGGCCAAGGTGGAGCGCACACACACAGACACACACACACACACAGGCATCATACATAGACACAACCACAGCTCCATGCTGATTTGATAGTTATTGACCTCTGTTTGTGTCTCTCTCTCCCTGTCTCTCTCCCTCTGTCTCTCTCTCCCTGTCTCTCTCTCCCTCTGTCTCTCTCTCAGGTGAAGAGCAGAAAGAAAGTGCGTGTGACAGTGAAGCCACATTTACTATTCAGGGTGAGTCCTTTTTTTGTCTTCCTATTTAATATTGTTCAGTCCTTCATTCATTTTAGAGGAAACCAATGTGTTTATAAACATGGATTTAACCTGTGTGTGTGTGTGTGTGTGTGTGTGTGTGTGTGTGTGTGTGTGTGTGTGCGTGCAGCCTCTGGAGCAGCAGCATGGTGTGGTCCCTGACCCAGATGCAGAGTACCATCTGTTTGATCGGGTGGTCAACGTCAGGGAGAGCTTCTCTGTCCCTCTGGGCCTCCGAGGAACTGTTATCGGCATCAAGGGAGGTGAGTGGACAACACATACACATCTGTCACCCCCTCCACACACACACACATATCTGACATCCACACACACACACGGATATATCACCCCTAGCCACACACTCGCCCCTCCCTGTACAGATCATCTCCTGCATACTTGCACAGTTTCTGAAGGTTGTTATTCTCTGTAGCGGAGCGGGAAGCGGAGGTCTTGTACGAGGTGGTGTTTGATGAGGAGTTTGCTGGAGGACTCACCATCAGGTAACACCTCACCTAAACATGATCACAACGTCTCCAGACTGGTTTGACAGCAGGCCGGGGTTCAGCGTTTGACCTGTGTGTCTCCCAGGTGTTCAGTGGGGCGGGGCTACAGGCTGCCTCCCTCAGCCCTCATTAACCTGAGCCACGGGCTTAGGGTGGAGCAAGGCTCCCACAAGCTCACTGCTATCGTCAAGCCCCAGCCTTCCTCCTCCCACGCCCACAAAGCTCAGCTGGCCGGCCTCAACCACTCCCCACGCTCACCGTTCATACCCACACAGGTACGACCACACCCCCTCAGAACCCACACAGGTACAACCACACCCCCTTAGAACCCACACAGGTACAACCACACCCCCTTAGAACCCACACAGGTACAACCACACCCCCTCAGAACCCACACAGGTAGGACCACACCCCCTGATGTGTTCCTCATAGTCTCTCTCTCTGTATCCTCACGCTCTCACTCAGCAGCAGAATGGCAGACAGAACCTCCTCAGGAATGAATCTCAGGGAAACAAGAGCTCGCCACATAAAGCCCTCAGCCACAAACACCAGCCCAAGGTACACTGTGCCTGTGTGTAGGCAGGTAAGAAGCACCAGACAGCATGTAGAAACCTAAAGAGCTAACCAGCCACACTGTGTCCTGCTGTGCAGGGGAAGGACGAGGAGTTCAGCAACGTGTGGCAGTCTCTCCAGAGCACCGGGCCTCCACAGAAACCTCCAGCTCACTGGCAGAACAATGTAAGTCCAGAAGGAGTATGTGTGTGTTACACACTTGCTTGTATACCTGATCTGATCTGTCCCTCTTATCCATCGATTACATCCAGGAAGTACAGTTGCAGCAGGGCCAAAGTCAACAGCCACCGCAGCAGCAACAGCAGCCCCACAACAAACCAGTGAGTGTCCCTTGTAACACACACACAACCTTCTAACACACACACACCTAGCTCTTCCAAAGTTGTGCTCGATGTGCTCAAACCTCACTAGAGGAGAGGAAAGGCGTGTTAAGAGTGTGTGTGTGCTGCGATGGTTTCTGTGATTCTGACACCTTAGCGATGTTCCCTGGTTAGGCTCCTCCTCTAAACACCACACAGCCCACCAGAGAACTACGACTCCCATGAGCCTCAGCCGTAGGGCCACAGACGCCCCCAGTCTCACTAGTCCGCACGTAACCAGGTCGAACACCAGGAGAAACACGTCAATAAACGAGCTTCCTATGAACATGGTGCAGGGTTTATCATTGGAACTAGAAGCATATCAGCCTCCTGTCACGAGGCCCTTCAGATAACCAGTGTGTTCCTTGTGTGTGTGTGTGTGTGCGCGTGGTTTATTTAATGTGAAAGACACACGGTGTGTGAGAGCCTTGTAGCTGTTTGTGTGTGTGCGTCTGTCCTAACTGTGTGCTTTTCCAGGGTCCTGCAGGCAGCATCCGACTCCTGAAGAGGAACGAAGACGCTGGCTCAGTGTTCGGGGCTCAGAACAAGGTAGTGTGCAGAGTCCCACAGGGATATTTAAGGTCCTGTTATCAGGTTAGCAGACGTTAGCATAGTTCACTCACTGCCCATATATGAAAGCCATGTTTTTTTTTCTCCTTTAAGCCCTCCTCCGAGTTTGAGGAGTTGATCGCCAACCTGAAGATCTCCAAGGGCAACGAGCACGCTCCTCCACCCCTTCCCAAGCCCGAGCCGGTCAACCAATCGGACGGCCCGCTGTCACCCCAGTCGTTTGCAATGGTACGTGGACATGGAGCTGGGTGATTGATTAGGCTCCATCCATCAGCACTCCTCTAATCAGTAACAGACAGCTGACATAACGCACACACAGGAATAACGAACCACCGTCTCAGACGCCTCAAGACGTTCAGCCTACATTAGAGCCAAATGATACAATCAACTGCAGTCGAGGTGGAATATTTCTTAACGTGACTAACCACTATCGTGCAACATTTGTAAGATGGGCAGTGTTAACTGATGAGGCAAACACACACACACCCAGGACAATGAATGTGCCTGAAGGTGAAATGCTGTAGCTCTCTGCTCCCAACAGTGTCTAATCCTAACCTCCCTGAGGTGTCAGGGACCTTCAAAGCCTCCTAGGATTGACACCTCAGGACCCTGATTCATCCGTGCCAGCTTATTGGCCCAGTGACTACGTTTGTCTTAATGGTAACTGGCTGTAAGTTACGGCAGCGTCTCTGATTGGTTGTTTTCCCCAATCCGTGCAGAAGGGAACTCTGGTCCTGAAGGAGATGCTGAAGATAGACAGCTCTGGGACAGGAAGTTCCGTCCAGGAGCCTGCTGGCTCCACCCCCTTGGGCAGCCAGCAGCACAACAAGAAGAGACCTACCAAGAAGCTGGGTGAGGCCACACCCACAGATACACAGCACATATGAAGGCCTTTATATGAACATCTGTGGTTCACACACATAAGCAGACCTAGTCTGGTTAGGAAGAACATCATGCCATTATTATTATTATTATGATCTCTCCCCCTCCTCCACCACCAGCTGCGAGGATGAATGCCCCCCAGGGGGACTCCATGGTACCTCCAGGGACAGGCGGAGGAGGGGGAATGGTGCCCCCCATGGCCCCCGCTCCCATGGTCCCGACTGTGGCTTCAGAGCTGGCCAGGATCTGTGTGGGTCTGGGCATGGGTCCACCAGACTTCACTGTCCTCCGCAACAGACAGGTCAGTGGCAGCCCTGCGCACGCACGCACGCACACACACACACACACACACACACACACACACACACACACACACACACACACACACACACACACCCACACTCTCAGAGGGTGCTGAGCTGTGCTGTGCTCTGCAGGGTCTGGTGTTGTGCCAAGTCAAGCTGTCTACAGGCTTGATGGTTCACGGGCCGCAGTGCCAGTCTGAGAACGAAGCCAAAGAGAAGGCTGCCCTGTTCGCCCTGCAGCGCCTGGTCAGTTCTACCACAGCCTGTCTGCCACACGCTATCTAAGATCATTCTTAAGGTAGACTTTCTTTAAAGTCTCTTTATGTGGTGTGTGTTGTTTTTGTTCGTGTCTGTAGAACTCTGTAGGCTCTGGGTTCCCCCTGCCCCCTCCCTTGTTCCCTGGTATTGGACAGATAAGACCCCCCCCTCTGGGGCACATGCCTCCCGTCTTCAACCAAGCAGGTGAGAGATCTGGGCGTACAGATGACATGGAGGGGGGGGGAGGGTTTCTAAACATGGTTCTGTTCTGAATCTCACTCCTGCTCCTGTCTCTCTCACCCCCCCCCCTCCAGGTGCTCTCCTGATGCCCCCCCAGGGCTACAACCCCCTCCACTGGGGGATGCCCATACCCCCTCATCAAGGCCAGCCCTTCTACGGGGGCACCTTCCCCGGTGCCAGACCCCAGGCTCCGCCCGTGCCCATTGGGTCACACAACCAGTTTGTCCCTCTGCAGGTGAGATGTCTCAACATCAACGACCAATGGACATGGCTCGTGTGTACAGGAAAACAGCGCCTATGGTCACTATGGTAACCCGCTCTCTCTCGTCCATCACGTCAGGTGACTAAGAAGCGAGTGTCATCTGGGAAGAAGAGTCAGGAGCCACGGGAGTTCTACAGTGCGGCGCACACGGTTGCCAGGAACCACAACCAGAACCAACCACCGGCCAGCACACCCTCCAAGACCCCGCCTCCGTCCAGCCAAACCCCCCCAGACACGGCCATGTCAGCCTCCAGATCCCCCTCCACCCCCCAGACCCCGCGCCAGAACCCCTCCGCTCCCGGCTCAGGCCACACCCCCGGCTCAGGCCACACCCCCGGCTCCGCCTCCAGAAGGAAACACAGGAAGCTGGCGGTGAACTTTGAGGCGGCCAAAGTCACTGAGTGACCTGCCTCCCTGTGTGTTTGTGGGGTTAGGGCCTGTGTGGGTCAGGCAGTGTCAGTGCACTGCTGTATCCAGCCTCCACTGTGCTGGCTGAGGGACTTGGTGTTAGTTTAAGAGAAAGCCTAGTGCTTCCCTGTAAGGAGGAGGAGGGATAGTAACCATGGCAATAAGGACTAGGCCCAGACTGGGCCTGGTGTTTTTGTGTTGGTGTCATGTTCGTCCCATGGACACTGCGTGTGTGCGTGTCTGTGTGTGTGCGTGGGGCCAGATCTCCTCATGCAGATGGCATTCAAACATGGCATTTCTTTCAGTTGGCCAGTTCTTGTAATCAAAGGGGAAAAAATGATTTTTATCTACATCTCTTATGTTCCATATATTTGTTGTCAAATGTTTGGGTCTTTTAGGATGAGTTTTTAAAAGTAAAGGCAGTTTTGAAACGGCAACAGAGTTGAAATCCACCAGCGCAACAACATCATGGCATCAAGCATGTAGATCTGCACCAGACTAACAAGCAGAGAACAGAAGTCGGACACACACATCCCACATCATTGTTTTTAAATACCTGCCAACACACACACACACATACATTTTTGTTTTGTTGCATTTAAATCAACAATTGGTTCACTGCCACTGATAAATTTAAACTCCTGAATCAATGAACTTTCACATTTTAAATTCAAGTGATAAGATATGTCTTATAATTTCCAGTGAATTCTATCATTGATCATTAGAGCATGTTAAATAGAAGACTTCAAATCAAATTGTCAGGGGGAGAAGATTTTAATTTGACATTTTTTACCCTATTTTCTACATTGTGTTCTTGTGACCATGTGACTTTTGTATTTGGCCACAATTTCAATAAAAGCCTTAAAACATGGTTCAATAACAATGTGATCTTGGGTCATATATTAAAACCAGCCTTGGAGACGATAGGAAAAACATATTTATAGACCAAAATGTCAATTCAACTTTCCTCACCACTCTAAGCCTGAAGGAGTAAATCCTCAAGGAGAATCAGTGTTGAATAGAAAGCCCTGGAAAACAGCCAGCCTGCCACATTCTTCTCAAACACGCATGTTGGGGCGTGTGTACACATACTCCACATGTCAACCATGGTTACCACAGCCCACCTGAGACCCTCGCTCAGAAATACACCCCATATTTACAAGTCTATCTGTTAGGCTTTCAACAGCAGCTGTCGCTCACTCTACCCCAATGCTCTTCTCTTTGTGTACGTACACATCCCTCTCCTCTCCTGACAATCCCCTCTCGTCCAATCATTTCCATGTCAACATATCTGATGTGCCTGAAATTAGAGTTTGAAAAGCTGGAGCTGCTTCCTATCTTTAATCTGTTCTGTGCTGTGCCACTATCACACACACACACACACACACACACACACACACACACACACACACACACACACACACACACACACACACACACACACACACACACACACACACACACACACACACACACACACACCACACTGTCTTCAGCTGGTTCTGTTTAATGGTCGTCATACGACGGCCGTCTGCTCTCTCCAGAGAACCTATTTGAGGACTAAATGACAGGCAGCACATGAAGAACAGGAAGTCCTGTCAGGGAATAGGAATTCAGCGAAACGTCCAGCAAACTCCTAGTCATGGAAATATAAGATCTATGAACCATAAGAAGTGTTGCAGTGAGTGGGGCTGGTTTTTTACTGCGTTAGCGTAGGTCAGGCTTGCGTCTCAGTGCTGCATCCACAGGTGGAGCTGGTTAGTGTGCGTCCCTTTGGTGCTGTGACTTAGTGGACCCTGCTCCAAGCCCCAGTGTGAGGGCTGACAGCTGGGCCGCATGACAGGGGCAGACTGGGGGTCTGGCACTGCCAGCTTCCAGGGCCTGTCATGCACACACACACACACAAAAACACACACACATATGCAAATACACCCAGGCATACAAATGCACGCGCAGACACACTCAAAGAAAGTAAACTCTCTCTCACGCGCGCACACACACACAGGCATGCAAAGATCTCTTGCGCACACACAGACACACACCCACGCAGCCTCCAAGTCTAGCTAATGAGCCCCTGGAAAGCTGCAGAAACTGTCAGAGCTGTTTGGCCGTTCTACTGCCTGTCTCCTGGTTGGTGAGAGGGGGGGGGGGGGGGGGGGAGGGAGGGAGCGGGGGGGGGGGGGGGGGTGACTTTATATGGCTGCACTACACTGCCTGTTCATCTTTAGTGATGGCTTTGCAAGGTCTTTAGAATCAGTACGTGATGATTTAGTGCTGCGTTCCAGCTTGTTAAGACAGCAAAACTGCCCATTTTACTGCATTTCTCAACACACAGTTTTAATAGTCCAGTTGGCCTTCGTTTTTTACAGCTTTATCCAGGACTGTTGACTCGTGCATAAATACTGCACTTTGCAAGCGCAAGTTGTACTTACAGAGTTTACAATATTTTAAAGAAGGCATTTTAGCCTGGGTCTGTAAGTCTGTCAGTCAGTGTGTGAATAGTAAAGTCCACTGGTGTCTTGTTGAATGAAGATGATTGATCTTTTATCGCAATGGTATTGTTTAGAATACATTATATATAATATAGTTCTAATGTGGCAGTAACACAGTGAGAAGCCATTAACAGTAGTGATGCAGTAACACAGTCAAGAGCAATTCAATTTGAGATATAATATCAGTCAGAAGGGGGCGCTGCAATGCAAGAAGAAATCCTCCTAAACTGTTGGCTCCACATTACACAGAAGCATACCTTCTTAACTGGGTAATCTTTGTTCTTTTTCCATGCAATAATGACTTAAACATATAAACACTCGTTTCAATTTGTACAAACTGGGCTAGGCTACCACATGCCTATCAAGAGGTCCTGACCTCAAATAACATCATACATTCTTCAGTCCCACAGCAAAATTAACCTCCATTCAAACCCTCTATGGTTGAAACACTGTCATCTATCAACCACAAGGAGAAGTGTTGAATAGTTTCCTGCATTGTAATACCACAGTAAGAGTGTTAGCTGAAAAAGTTAGCTATCCAACACTAAAAAAAGGGTTTTATATGTTCAGGCAGGGCGCTGTAAGTGATGGAAACATTTGAAGAGCAGTTTCCATAAGTAGCACCACGATTTCCACGGACTTTGAGGGCAATCCAGTTTAATAGCTGCAGCAGTAATGGAGTCAGTATGGTAGGTGTTAAGTGTTAATGTGTCTTAATTACACTCATGACTCCGACGGTCCTTCATGACTGGAGAAAAGGTGGCCTAATGATTCCCCGCGTTTCGTTATTAAATGCTAATTAAAGATTTCATTTTGCAGCAAGGACGGGCTATAGTATTTCATAATGAGTTCTTTATGACATGTAAAACAGTTGCATATGAAATGTAATGTTTTTGTAATGAACGGAATATTTGAAATGTTCCTTTCTTGTACTTCTCATCCCAGAGTGCTGCACAGGCGCAGAATGGGAGGTTTGGGGTTTACAAAACGTCTGATAAGATCCTTATCGGTGATTAAGATTCCCTTCCCTTTCATCATTAATAAATGCTTAATTTCCTTATTAGGTTTAGAGATTATCACAGTTAATTTCTTCACTGTGACATGGATTACAAGAGGATTATTGCACCAGTACCACCACACATAGTGTATGACACTGTTTAATCTGACTACTATGCAAAGGCTACCGCAAAAAAAGCATCCTATATCTGAAAATACCATACCATATGATCACACATTATATGTGCTAGGTATGTAACTTTTGACATTTTGGAAAGATCTGATGATAGACGCACATAGTGGTGACCTTTCCAACCTGGCACCATGCCAATCCATGAAGGAAGGGGGGGGGGGGGGGGGGGGGGGGGGGGGCTGTTCACCTCATACTTATGACAATCATGATGATGAGCCTCTTCAACCTTTCCCTCTTCTCTGCCAGACGCCACAAAGCTGATTCGAGTGAATTCCTGTCAGTTTGTCAGGAGACATTTGAGGTAAACAGTTGAGATGGTTGCAGAGACCCACGGCACCAGGAAGAGACCCACCAGAGGATGTTCAGGTATCCACGTTAGAGCAGTTCCACCTACACAGATATTAGAACAAACTGTCTTCGTCCGACCACAGAAAAGGCTTTTGCTATGTAGGATTGTGGGATGCAAAGACACCCCCCCCCCCCCCCCCCCCATCCTGTCATCCAGTCTGGCGAACAGAAACGGATGTTGAGCACGGAGCTGTGACCTTTCAAGAACCCCCCCCCCCCCCCCCCCCACCACCACCACCACATCACCCCCCCCACAACAGCAGCACATGCTTAGTTCTACCACTCCATCTCTACGCGGCTGTAACCCGAGACGGTTCATACAGCAGACAGGATCAAAAGGTTCCTCCGCGCTGCGTGTGCTTTCTGAGATCAACCAGAGGAGGCGGTTCTCAGGACCCTCCGTACCGCTGCATGGCTCTCCCACTTCCAACCATCCCATTTGCATCTCAGCATTCATGTGAGCTGCCAAAACCCACTCAAGGCCTCACTCCCCAGCCTGCTACCAAGATGGAGGCTTTATTGATTGACACAGAGCGCAGTTGCATAAACACCCGTGTGTTTTGTCCCCAGACAGTTATAGAGCGAAAACTTTGCTTTACATCTTCCCCCACCCTAACTTGTGAACTCTTCACAGTGTACGCCTATCCCAGCAGGACTCCCCCAGCTCCACCTCCACACCAGACTGTAAAGACCTTGTGAAACATCTATTTCACACACGTCTACAAGCTAATAACGGCTCGTTATGTAAACACAAACTGTCAGTGGAATGATTAATATTTGGGATAGAGCTCCATGGGTTGACCTCTGTTTGCAGTGGAGGAAACACACCCTGATGACTCACTGTCTGATGAACCCTCTTCGGTTCATTCCTGAAGGAGGGTGGGTCCTATTAACAATTCCGAAGTTCACACACATGCACACACACGCATACTTAAGAGCAAACACAAACGTGTACAACACGTGTGAAGGCTGCATTCACGCCGCACACACACGTGTTTTCCCATGAGGCCTTGCGCGGCGTGTGTGGCAGTACCATGACTAGCTCATCCTAATGTTACCTTGCATGCAGCGATCGTAGACGACATAATGATTTGATCAATCACGGTTCTCCAGACGCTGACACACATTAGAGCTGGCCTACAGTTCCCAGGAGGCCGCTCGGCTGGGGATATTACCATAGATAATGTTTAATTATGCTAATTAAATTGCATTTATTCTGAATGTAATGGCAATGTGCATTGGACAAATGAATATTTATTGGATGGAAAGCTGATTAGGATATGAATGTGCTGCTTAAGGTGAAGTTCTGATGAGCCCCAGATGAGCATGTGCAAGAATGACTAGACTGGAGGGATGGGAGGTGGATCAGCATGTCTGGGTCTGAGATCAACACTGAGACACACAAGGAGGGCCACCTGGTTCACCTTAAACAGCCATGTAAAAACACCCTCCTGCTGGGATTTCCATCCATCTACCACAATGAGAAAGGTCAAATCTGTTAGCGCCCTCCTCGATTTCAGAACTGCAAGGAGTGTTGCCCTTCCTTCTAATGGCTACTATGATGATTTGAGGCGTTTATCGAGAACATCCTAAATACCCACCCACCCAGGAACCTACCCAGGATGAGGGATTCTAAATGCTGTACCTGGAGCACACATATCTGGAACAGACTGACCCCTTCACTGTCCAGGAGCACCAGATGTCCCCTCTGCTTGACCCTGGTGGAGGTACAGAGGAACTCTTGTACCGTCACAGTGACTCCTCATGCTATACACCTGACTAGAGGAGGGTTGAACTGCACCTAGACACCGAGCACCTAAGGCCACCATAACAGTGAGACATCAAACACTTATCTGTAAATTACAGATGGAGGCTCCTTAACTCCACTCATTCTTGATCTCCATCTTCCTCTACCTCTCTCCCACCCCTCCCCACACCACACACACACACACACACACACACACCACACACACTTTATCTCTTTTACCATGTAAGTGGTGGGTTAAATTTCATAGACCATTTCTCACTGTCAGTAATGCACATCACCGCCCATGGAAGAGAGGGGGGTGGGGGGTGAGTAGACTGTGATGGGTGATTTGATTAGTCCTAATCCCTTTAAACCAGAGGAAATGTGATTAAAAGTTGCCCCTTACATCTTGAAATGACACCGCTACTGCGTTGAAACGGTGTGGCACGTCACCGTTTACTGCGGTACTGAGAAAGTGCTGCATTTGATTGTGTTACAAACGCCACAGGTTGGTTTTCAACCGAATGTTCCTTCAGCCATCGCCACAGGAATGCATGGGGGGTACTGTGGAGGCTGCATCAGCCCGTTCAGCTGACTAAGCAGGCATGGATGCCCTCTAGTCCTGGCAGTTTAAAACGGCTTCTTGTCTGTCAATACCTTAGTTGAAAGGGATTCTAAACAAAAATATAGTAAAGTAAAAATCCGGTCTTGATTCCGATTGAATATCGTTCCATGCGATGCTATTTACTAACACAAAGAGGTTGTTTAAGAGAGTATGTGAATACATTTGTGAATCGTTAAAGAGGCCCAGTCTCTGTATCCCATTGGAACTGATAGAAATTGGAACCATTGGAACTGATAGAAATTGGAACCATTGGGACTGATTTTGCTTGACATTCTAATGCTAAGTCTGAAATAATATTTGGTAAGCAATAAATTATTTTCCCGCAAGGACATCTTCCGGTGGAGTCATGTGATATACAGTTACCCAAAAACAAAACAAAAATCGAATACTGCTTGCTGCACCAGAGATTTTGAGTTTTTTTTAGCTGAAGTGCAAAATTGGCACTCAAGCAAGTTGCATCAAGAAGGAGTAAACAGAACCAAGAGACTGTATGTAACACAAGCCTGATCTTCTCCCCAGCCAGACTCACAGCTCACATTTCATACGGTCACATTCTGAAAAATATGTTCATGTGTCTGTGTATAAGAAAGGGAGAAACGTTAGAGAGAGAGAGAGAGAGAGAGAACTATATAGCATGTGTTTAATTGTTTTAAATACTATGTTATCCATTAGATTTGTGTCTGTTTCCATTTAAAATAAGCCGACTAGAAAGAGCCGTTCTGATTCATCTGAGTCAGCAGATCCCACTGTTTACAATGGGCTGTGGATTCAAAGGAAAACATGAGCGTGTTTCTGAATAACTACTGGAAGTCAAACTATAAGAAATAACTTAATGAATACACTTATGGAGAATGGCTGAATAACTGAATAACAATGGATAGTTTAAAGCACTAGTAGGTCTTGTGAACAGATTCGGCCTCCAAGAGGTTTTCCTTCTCAGAGCACAGCTCTCCCTGTGTTCTGGCCGCGCTCCTCTCCAAGAAACACCATACCTGTTTCCAAACCAACCACCATCATCCTCTGACCCTTTATTGTTGCCTGAATATAGCCATTGTTCTTTAATTGACAACACATTCCAAAGTGATTTCCATTGGCATTCATCTATTTTCCTCCAATCGCCTCATTGTTTTTAAGAAACGGGCAGAAACGGCTGCGTTTTTTAAAGCCTCAGCACAGCCTATCATAGGGGTTAAGAGCAAGGAACTACTTGAACAAGAACCAGATCTGCAATGATGAAAGGGGAAAGTGGCCTCCAGATGGTCATAAATGTACGGTTCAGTACCAAAGGCTAAATTTAGTTTGGATCAATTCATAAGGCCTCATTGAAACAAAGCAATCTGCAACTGGAAACAGCCATGAGATCAGATGTTTCTGTGGCACGGTGTCTAAATATAGTCCTGAACTGTCTGAGCTGTGGAGGCAAGATAGGTGTCAAGTAGCTTTTAGCAAAGAAGGAGACAGTGGAGGGATTATTATATATTGCACAGTTATATTTTGTTTTGTAGTTTGGGGTTTAGGGTATATCTTGTGATTGGGTCGGGTACAAATATCAAATACTTAAAATGAGTTGTTTCAGCATTTCAGTACCATTGGAAAGAGAGCTGCTTGGTGATTGAACAGTTCCTAAAACCAGAACTAGAAAATAATTTGCTGTTCTAAGATGCGGTCTTTAGCCTCAAAGTTTACATTTACATTTATTCATTTAGCAGACGCTTTTATCCAAAGCGACTTACAAGAGAGAGCTTTTACAAAGAGCATCAGTCATTGAGCATAGCAACGTGATAGACCCCGAACACAGTGGGTTTTTTAGATCGTGAATCATACATCATGAGAACCAATAAGTGCCAAGGGAAGAACTATAAATGCATAACACAACGATTGTGAACATAAAGCAAGAGTTTAAAAACTGTTAGCCACTGAAATCACTCTGATTATGAGGTTTCTGCCAAAAGATATCCCTCAACGACAGTCTAAAAGTTTAAAGTCAGTTAGTCTACACTAATCAAATGATGAACTATTTCAAGCAAAGAACGCCACATGACTAATTGAATGTGTCAGAAAGTCTTGGGACGTGATTTATCTTTCTTGTCAATCAGATTCCGGTTAAGAATCCACAGTACTTTGCTTCTGTCCTAATGAGAGCATCTGTAGATGAGAGGAGGCTCAGATCTAATCACAGAGGAAATGGGGTTTGTGATTGATCCTGTCATTTACACCACAAACACACACACATCAATTACTCGCTGACAACAAAGAAATAAAGAGAAGAAACCAACTACTGACTTTCTAAACTAGAAATCTTTAGTTTGAAATTGTTTGGTTGAAACTATATTCAAGTCAATGTTGTTCCATGCTGTGTGAGCTGCGCATTAAAGGTATATTTAACCAGAATATTATAAACTGCCTGAGCAAATATTACACTCAGTTCACTCTGGGCACAAATTGTCTTGTCATGAAGACTTGCGAGGCTAATTGACGTGATTGACTGAAACCTCGCACTTTATCACCGATGAGTCTGACATGGCTGTGATACACTGCAGCAGATTCTACAGAAGACCTCCGAACATGTTTACGTTCAGAGATCTATAAAATGAGTTTTACTCTTCTCAATCCTTGAGAGGTCATTTTATTCCCTCATTCATTTCACCGCCTGCGCTAACACACACGTACACCCTGAGGAACAGAGTCTAATAAGGAGGTATGTACTGGATGTCTTACACACTCAAGAGACTTGAGGGTATATGAAAGAGATAGGCTGGGACTTCCTGATGGCAGGCCCCTGCATGCCTGGCTCCTGCATCCCTGGCCCCTACACCCCTGGCCCCTGCATCCCTGGCCCCTACACCCCTGGCTCCTGCATCCCTGGCCCCTGCATCCCTGGCCCCTGCATCCCAGGCCCCTACATGCCTGGCTCCTGCATCCCAGGCCTCTGCATCCCAGGCCCCTACACCCCTGGCCCCTGCATCTCTGGCCCCTCGGTCTGTGAGAGGACACGAACATAGACCCCAGGCAGACAAGAGACAGCTCTTGTCAACAGCAGACTTGGACAGAACGCTGAGCAGATGTGGTGAGTAAGAAACATTGAAACTGGATCCATGGAAGAAGATGAAAATAAAAAGAAAGGAATTCAGAACTACTCAGAACTACTCAGAGGGACGGCAGGCTTCATATGTTACGTCCTACTGCTTCATCTGTCAGTTTGAGAGGGGGAGGAGGAGGAGAGCAGAGGAGATGAGGAGAGACAAGAGGAGAGAAGTTGAGAAGAGGAGAAAGGAGTCGAGTTGAGGGAAGGAGAAAAGATGAGGAGGCTTGGAAAGGGAAAAAATGAAGGCAAAGTAACAACGGTAACAGTAGATATGAGGAGGCAACTGAAAATGAAGAACGTAAGGACGATAACAGACATTCCAACAGCCTCCCATCTGTTCCCAGTCTTCGTTGGCAGCTATGTGTGTGCCTGAGTCTGACTGGGTCGACCAGACTGCAGAAAGTACAGCTTCTCCACGGCGCTGAGATGATTTACGTCCACATGCATGAGCCAGAGGAGCGGCCCTGACACTAGAGCAGAACGCAAACCAACTGTTCTCTAAAGGCTCTGACTCGAGCCCAATCAATGACTGCAACAACCAAGTTTTACTACTGAAACAGAGATGACGAGACAGAGAGACAAAGATGAGGAGAGAGAGGAGGGAAACAGAGTGTGTGTGAGAGAGAGAGAGAGAGAGAGAGAGAGAGAGGGGGAGAGGGAGAGAGGGAGAAAGAGAGAGGGGGAGAAGGAGAGATAGAGAGAGAGGGGGGGAGAGGGAGAGAGAGGGGGAGAAAGATGGAGTGTCTGCTTACGCTGCACCTTATGTAACTCTCCAAGGCATCTGGAGAGGAAGCCCTGATTGCAAGTTTACGACGGGCCTTCAGCCCTTTCCCACATCAGCTGGGCTGTTCTGTTCTGCGCTGTCAGAGGGAGCAGGGAGACCCTGACCTGGGTCACGCGCGCGCACACACACATAGATCAAACCGGGAGTTAATTAGGACGTGTTTAAGACCCTTTCTGTGTTTGGGATTTCTTCCTAAAGTTTTTCCAATTATGAAAATGAAACACATCGGTATCTCGACGTCCTAGTTATGGTCAGAGAGTGCAAACATTGCTGACATTACTGCTCCGCATCATTGCTATATATTACTGACAAGCAACGCCATAAATGAGTTGCCAAACTGCTTGCTTGCCTCTTGTGTTGCTTCCAGCCAGAAGCATCTGTGCACAGAGCCGTGGCCTTGACATGGTGTGCTCCCTCAGAGGAGGATGAAAGGCACACAGCACTAAGAGACCACAGCTGTGTTACAAGCATTTGGTCAGGCCTCGTTCACCTGCCACAGGCCTCCTCTTCAGCACACCCTTCTGACAAGGGCAGCTCTTCAGCACTTCTGAAAGCTCATGTGGCGGACCTTGTTCTTGCCCAGAACACACGCACGCACACACACGCACACACACACACACATCTACATTGTTTGTATTTTTTTGGTATTCTACTGTATCTTCTGTACTTTATATTTGAACCTGTTACTCTGAGTGTTGTACTGTACTCTGATGCTGTTGTAGACTGCAATTGCACACACACACACCAAAAATCCAAAACACGCGCACACACACAGTCCTCCTCAGGCCATTTCTCTTCTTAACTTTACCATTTTACACACACCTCAGGAACGTCAACAGGCTGTGAACTCTGATCCACTTGTCAGTTATCTGGAAATATGTGAACACAATGCCAACAACACCTTGATGACAGCTGTTTTATCAACATGGAAAATGTTTGATTTGTTATGGAACGGTTAGAGTGAGTGAGCGATGCTGTAACACAAATGTTCTAAATAATATTTAAGATGTTACGCAGATGGTTGGTTAAATGTTTTGTTACCACCCAAACACACAAACCCTCCAAAACAAAAGTACATTCTGTGTTGATCCTCTTATGGTCTCTCTGCTTCTCTTATCTATCGACCTCACAGGTATGTAGCTCAGGCAACCCCCTCTGTTGACAGCTGGGACATGTAGTAGAATTAGGCAACACATTCAGCAGTACAAAGACCTTGTCGAGACTCATATCAAACTGTTTGTACAGGGCAGGCTCAAGTGCTCTAAGGCATTGGGAGGTTATTGTAACAGAGACCAGGAATGTTTATCTACCACAGTATTGCGAAATATGGTTTGGAATTTGGAAGCTAATGAACCGGT
Source organism: Neosalanx taihuensis (assembly GCA_030340665.1). Lineage (NCBI taxonomy): Eukaryota > Metazoa > Chordata > Actinopteri > Osmeriformes > Salangidae > Neosalanx > Neosalanx taihuensis. Next base: position 12,309,218 of record CM059300.1, on the reverse strand, counting down.
TGACAGGAAGGAGGTGAATGGCAGTCTGAACTCTTCTGAGGTGACTGGAGAGAAGGGAGACAACATGTTTTAGTTCCTTCTGATCTACAAAGCAGGGTCACCTCATCCGAAGACACGCCAACCGATTTTACTACGTGGTTTCAGCTTTGAACTTCAAACTCAAGTATTTGTCGAGTGGTTTTTCATTAGTTTTGGTCCCTTTCATTTATAGTTTTTTGTTTATTTGACCTTTGACGATGGCAATTTTGTTCTTGTCTTTTCTAATCTGTAATGATTTTAACGTCGAAAATTACAAAATACATAATAAACTACATAACAACCATCAACGTAGATTGAAATGATATATTTTAAGACAATGTATAATGAAATCAGGAAACAATAAATAGAATTTGTGAAATGCTCAAATGTTGGTTTTTCCTTCATGAATCCAGTATTTTTCTTCAGGAAAACTATTTGATTAAATGTTGGCAAAATGCATCTCAAATGGTCAAAAACAAAACAGGAGGGCTGGATTTGGACAGTTCCTGGCAATCAAATTGAATGCTACATTTGTATATATCTCTTCCTAAATGTCAAAGCAATGAACAAGGACAAATTGCCCAGTGGTCAGGAAACAAGATTAAACAGCACACATTATGAATCCTTGACAATATTGTAAGCCTAAATTACTTTTGCTATTATTTTGCTTCCCATATGTAATCACTTAACCATGCTGTTTTGGCTGGAGCATGACAAATAATAGGGAATGCCATTATATAGATTTGTTGAAAAACTGATGCTCTCTTGTGTATGTTCACTTAGTGGACATGGTTATAGGTCAAAGGAGAGCTATGGTGCGTGCGTTTGCTGGGCATGAACACACAGTGACATACATTCAGAAGGCAGAGAGGATGGGGGGGGGAATCATGTTTTCTTCCTTCGATTTCTCAAGCATTTTCTCTGAACATTTAGTTTTTCCATGCAAAAAAACCCCAGTTTTAAATGTCACTTAGAGACAGTCCAGAAGCTTCAGTGTGTGTGGCATCCTGTGATGTTTTCTTCTCCCACAGAGCCCCATCTGATTCCTTCAGCATGTTAAGTCAGGCGAGTGCCATTTTAGTTAATTCTCATATTCAAATAAACTACCCACCCAAGTGTAATAAACAGCACCATGGGAGTTAAACGATGCTTGTAAAAACCCTCACTGTGAGGATGCTGTAATACAAAAACGTCTACGCGTCTCAAAAGTGAACAGAATTAATTTCCAATTTGCCGTTGTCCAATCATCATACTTTGGCTTAGATAAAGAGTCTTGAGAGTTGCAAACATGTTTTTTTTTTTTTCAGAGAATATTCCGGAACATTTTGCTTTGCTCTTTTTAATGAGCACATTTAATAGTTAATTGGTAGATTAGGCTGCGAGCTGGAGGCCTGGAAATGTGCTGACCTGCTGGGTTGTTTGGTTTTCAAAAACAAAGCCCAGACACTCACGATTCTGTGTTTAGGACTGAGGCAGATTCTTAGCTACAGTTTCAACTGATAACAATATATCTTTACCCCATTGCAATGAGTTACCCATTACCCAAGTAACTAGTCATGATGAAGTATATATTTTTTATATTGAACAGAAGGACCAACTTTCCCATTTCCAATGTTTTTATTATAATCTCTGTTGAATAAGAAAGGGGAACATTTCAAAAGGTTTAGACACCATTGAAAGGCGCCTTAGATGAGGCAAGGTTTCAATTAGGCCAGAACAACCTTGTGCAGTTGTGTACTCAATATGAGGACTAAGTCAGAAAGACCCTGAACTCCTATGGAGGGCAACTGTGTGTGTGTGGATTCAACCCCGATTTTAACCTACAGTCATTCAACAAACTCCCGAGACCCTGAAACCTTGGAGGTCCTGCTTTCACAAAAAGGTAACTCTTCTTACGTTACGAAAACACCTCAGCAGTTTGAGAATGTGGAACACATTCGTTGTGCAAAATTCCCATTGACAGCATCATGTTCAACACCGCAATTTCTATAACAAGTAAAGGATGATGCTAACCAGCAACCATCTCGAAAACGCTTTCATGGGAAAGGACTCGAGGACAGGATAGCTCCACCGTGTTCCCTCGGCTCACGACGGTCTCCATTCACCCTCCTGAAAGCCCCTCTGATATATCACTTTGCATACAGTAAACTGTGGTAGGCTGCTGTAGTGTGAAGTGGCTTATGGGGTTTAAAGTCTCTCATAGCAGCTGGGGGATACTTTAGAGCTCCACTTAACCTCCATCGATTCATCACCAGGGAGCGTCAGAGCAGCAGGTCAAAGCTCCACAGTCGTTGCTTCGTCACATCTCCTCCTCCTGCGTGGCAGAGAGGGATACAGGAGACGCTCAAGAGGGAGCCGTCGCTCGCAATGGCAGTGGTTTTCAAAGTGCATGCTGGGTAATGGCAGCAGCAAGACGGTCATTTCTCAGTCGCCCAAGATGGTGTTTACTCTCAAATGAGGTTTTTCTCAGTGGGCTGGAGAACGGGAGAACAATGCAAACTGATTGGGCCCACTTGCTGGGTTTCCATTGAGGATTAGACAGGGACTTTAATGTAATGTTCGCAGGAGAGGTTCAAGCCAATTTGTAGAGATAACTGGAAGCCAGTTTTAGCAGTGCAGCAATACATATTAAGCTGATTCCAAAATGGAAACGTTTAAATGGTGTGTTTCATATTTTATGTTTAATCAAAACTGAAAATAGGTTCAGAATCATGTTTACTGTTCTGCTAAAGGCACGGTGTTAAAGAAGGTGCATCAGAGACGCGTGCTGAATGGGACTGTGGCTGAACCGGAAACAACTGGGATTGGATGATGTCCAAGTGACAAACACTGTGCACATGTGTGTGTCACACACAAGCGTGTGTGTGTGTGTGTGTGTGTGTGTGCACATGCATCAGCCTCATGTCATCTAACCAGTGGAACAATCGACCCAGAGCCGACCCTTGCTGAGGAAATGGGACATTCCACATCTTAGTTTGTGCCATGAAGGAAATGGAACAATATACCCCCCAAAATAACAGGGGTGTAAAACACACAAATGGAAGTCCACACACTGTCTCTAAGACAAGGGACGACCCATGTTTTAATGGTTCGTTCCGTGAAAACAATTAGGTAAAATTAGGTTAAACAAACAACTAGTCTCTACACCACAACATACAGTCAGATATAAAAGTATGTGCAGTACATACTCAAACACTAGCTATAAATATATATATATATAATATATATATATGTATATTAACAAAATTTTCTCATATGTAGTGTATATGGTGATGTAAGTTCTCTCATTTTGCAAACAACTAAACGTGCTTAATGACAGGTGCTGCAGCTGAAGTACTATCCGTCTTATTAGTCTTACTATTAAGATATCCATAAAAGTGGATTGAACAGATCCTTGTTTTTTATTTTATGACTAAGTTTACACAGCTCACAGTATAACTTCTTGATGCCAGAGGGCTATTAGTTGCATGCTGCTATCATTGTAAACATCTCAACCACCCATATCTGCTCTTCTCAATCAGCCTCCTGTACAGTTATGCTACGCTCCATATGACTCACCTCGTCTTCAACACCTCCGAGGTGTAAGACCTTAAAACTCCAGCTTCTCTCATACAAACAAATCTGGTTAACGACACAGATTAACGACCACCCCCCCCCACCACCACCAATACAAAACAGAATACTTTATTGAGTTTAAACAACTGCATCTAAACAAATCTTTTCAAAGCTCATCGCAGACTGCTCCACCCCCCTTCTCTTGCCCCTAGTGCTGGCATGGCCAACCACTATGTCATCCTCCTCTGCTGTCCACTGGCTCAGCAGCTGAGCCTTCTCATTCCATCTGAGAGTAGCCTAGAGTCTTGTGTATCAATATGTCTGCAAAGCCACAGAGAAACAACTTGAAATGAGGAAAAAGAAATGGAAAAAATCTGAGATCCGGGTGGGTTTTGTGTGTTGGTCTTGAGCGTGGGTGTTTGGTGCCACAGCAGTGGCACAGTGCAGAGCCGGGAAAGGGGGGGGTGGTGGGGGGGGGGGGGGGACTCCTTGTTCTCCGTCATCTCCTACTTATGTGGCCTTTTGGCAATGTTCAGTTTCCTAGCAGTGTAATTTACTGTGGCGTTTCTACGTATTTTCTCAGGGTAGACGTAGACATTTTCTGCATTCACTTGCAATCTTTATCTATTTCCCCACCTGTACCACAGTCCAGGGACTGGTTGTCTTATTTTTCAAGGCTCTCTATCTTCTTCACTGAGTGCCACTCATCCAGTAAATGCTACTGCGCCTGAAGACAACTTGGGGAACAGAAGGACTTGTGGCCTGCTAATCGAGAGTCCCTTGGCTCAGGGCTTCTCCACTGATTAGATTCAGTGTGTCCACTCCTGCAGTGCAGAAGAGGACTTGGTGATATGATGACTTCCTGACTGCCTGACAATCACTCAGACTCCTTTTAACCCCTCCTGTGAAGTGATGTCCAATTACCTGCTCATGTTCTGGGCACCTGTGAGATGCCCGGCGTGTGATGAATTAAGCTATTGCTGGAGTGGTAGGATGACAGATGGGAGGGGGTGGGAGAATGTTCTGGTAGCTATGGTCAGCAGGGGTTAGACGTGCCTGTGTTCTCAACAACAATGCTGCAAGTGTAAGCGGGTGAAGAGGTTTGTTTGTGCTCAAGGCTCTGTTGAGTGATTTCATTTCATAATATCAGATGCAAATACTTCACACCTCTAGTGCAAAGTCCTCTATGGATTAACTTCTGTATTATTAATTGTATCAACCGTGCTTTTTACAATTCTATCCTCTGTAAAAAAAGAAAAAAGGGATGCGCTTCTCCTTATTGCACTGACCCCCTAACCTTTTAAAAAAAAAGCTGTATCGCATTGCTTAGTCAATGTGGAATGTACAACAACTGGCTTGACTCCTGCTGGAAACACCAGGCACTGTCAAAGCAGGATAAACTCTCCAGCAAAGCCCTCTGCCAAGCCCCCACTGACCCACCCCCTCCTCCACACACACTCTCACCCAAGCACGTACACGCAGGCACACACCCACTCTAACACATACTAACACACACACACACACACACACACACACACACACACACACACACACACACACACACACACACACACACATGGATCTGCCTCGAGGGGATAGTTGTGTCTGACAGCAGGCAGAATGAAAGCATCGTGATGGATGGACATGGAGGGGAGCTCCGTCCAGCCCGGGGGCGCGTGGAGGTGTCCAGTGCAGGATCTCACAGGCCCTAAAACCAGGAAATGCAACCCTGTGGAGCTTCATCTGCCATCCCTCCGACAGTCATCATTACGACACACGAAATCATTGATTCAGCTGGCCGACACACCCACCTGGAGGGAGGGAGGGATGGGGGGGGGGGGGGAGGGAGGGAGGGAGGGAGGGAGGGAGGGAGGGAGGGAGGGAGGGAGGGAGGGAGGGAGGGAGGGAGGGAGGGAGGGAGGGAGGGAGGGAGGGAGGGAGGGAGGGAGGGAGGGAGGAGTGACGGCAAGAAAATGGGAGGGAGGAAAGAGCTGAGGAGGGGAGGAAGGGGTGAGTGTAGGCCATGACTCATTCATAAGGCTGTTTAGTGTTTTTACACTGGCAGACTCATTAGACGTCCTTTGTGACAAGATAAATGTCTTTCCGGATGGACTGTACAGTATGGACTGTCCGGTCATAAGTTGATTCATTGGGAATCAAGTTACAATGCAATGCAATTGTATTGCACATCCTTGCTGAATATCACAAAGCTAAATGCTATTCCTGAGGAACGATTCGGTCAGTTTGTGGTGTTTGAATAAACATGCTCAGAAATATATTCAGTTTAAATAGAAAAGAAAAGGATCCTGTGTATGCACAATACATGCTAGACATGTACGATATGCATAGTGATGACTAACCCTGGGATTAAGCAATCACGCTCCAGGACATACAAACAAAAGTATACAAACACACCACATCTCATGAAAGAGGGCGTGACGGGGCTGCTGTTTATGATGAAAGTGAGGCAGCTGCACCTTTACCAGCTGTGTAATTACGGATTATATTCAGTTCACCACAGTCATGTCTTCTGTTCATTATGTACTGTAAGACCACATGAAAATGGTTAGGCAGTCATGAAGAATTGACTGTACGTATTGTTTTCCATGGCCAATAATTATATTCTGTGTAAACACTCTTTGCATACAGTATGTGTATATTTGGGTGTGTGTGTATTTGTGCGCTCATGTGCATGTGTCTGGGAGATGGTATCATTATTGGAAAGTGTGTCTACGAGATGGTTTCTTAGAAAGCTATTGTACTAAGGTACATACCTGACATTACAAACCACCTGCTATACTGGGAAAACATGGTGATGAAGTGATGAGCCTTTTTCTGTTTTTAAGTGGACCTAAGAAAGGAATGTGCCATGGAAAATTGTGATAACTAAACTACGACTTCTCAAACATTTTAGTGCTATGATGCTTCTCATCATTTGGTTGAGAAAATTGAAAGTTATAACGCTAAATCTTAGGTAAGTTAAAACATAACTGAAAAATGTGAACTATACATTTAGATTTCTGATCCTTACCGTTATAACAACTATTTTTACATCATCCTTTAAAAAAAGAATAAATAAATAAATACAGATGACACAGATTGGCAAGAATTATATTAAGGACTTGGGTGTCGAACACTGAACTGGGTGTTTTGTGATATAACGCGGTCATGGAATACAACATTGCAAAACAAAGGTACTAATTTGACATTCTTGAAAACAAGACACCAACAGGCAGAAACAGGCAGGAAAGGAAGAATACGTTTCTTGGAAAGCTGAACTGAGATGATGTATGCTGGCCAGGAAAATAATTTCTAGGAAATGCAGTCAGGTAGGTTCAAGGAAACTTGTGTTACTGTTTAAAGAAACATGTCCTACTGTACAAACCCAATTTTCTTGCAAGATTTGGCACGTTTTGACTTGGCAAGTTACATTATGCTTGTGATACAATCTACTTTGTTACTGAATGTTTCTCTTTCAAGATTGATCAACTGGCCTATACCTGGTGACCTAGCAGGAGAAATCAAACAACTTGTTTATTATATACAGCATCTATAAGTCATTGGATTTCTCCTTTACTCTCTATTTCCTGTGATTTTAAACAGATGGTGTTCGGTTCACTGGATGTTTGGGATCATGTTTACTTAGACACATCTCTACTACAGAGGTCAAAACTACCTTAAGTACGAACGCTTACAGTTTTTCCTTTGCCTGCTAATGATGGCTGTTTCCGGCATCACGAATCAATAATGCAAAAACTCGCAGAGCATCCCATCCTGAAAGTTTATTTCCTTGTGGTCTTTGAGCTAATGACTTCAGGTTAATTGGTTTGTCATCTCTGAGGATTTCCACAGAGGAAGCACCTCTTTCCTTTGGAGCTTTCAGAGAAGTTTTAGCAGGATAATCGTTTCTTATTTGGACCAGTGCCCTCTTTAGCGCACAACAAATCTATAGAGAAGCTGTTTCCTCAAGTCATGTGAAAAGCGAGTTGTGTTCTGAGGCAGTTCAATGGCCATTCCAATGTAACAGGAGCATGTAGCCATGCTTCCTTTTGAAAGGCAGTCCAGCGATGGATGGCCTAAGTTTCAGGGTCAGGGGGAGAGTAGACTGAATGAGAAGTTGAAACACATTAGTGACACTTGCTGTTACTGCAGAGGTATAGGATGTTAGCATGGAAGAGAAGCTGTTATACTGGAACTGTTCTAATGGCAATATGTATCATAATGATGTCTCTATGTCTACAACTATTACCTCCTGTAGATAAATGAAGAAAGGACGCTGTGGTTATTAACTTGAACAGGGAGCAAAGACACATTACAGACCCATTTTCATTATTGTTTAGATTCTATAGGTAAATAACTTATCAAAAAGAGAGCGCTGTTTATATAAAAAAATCGGTTTAGGAATTTGTGACCGGCGTCAAACCAAATTCAATACCCCCAAAATAAATAGCTGTTTGAAATGTAATCATTGTAACATTCATAAATTCTGACCTAACTCACTCCCCCTTTTGCCAATATTAGGAAATTCAATACCTTCTGAATCCATAGCGTGATGGATGGGCCATAGATCAACCGCTCTGCAATATTGTTGTGTGATCATTGTTGCGTAATCATCTCGATCATTTAAAACAAATTGTCCTCGTCCAATCAATAGAGAACCAGATGTATGGGGGAAAGAATGTATCCCCCCATGGATTTTGCAATAAGCAATACATTTCCAGGTAAGATGGCAACGGCTGTGCATTTTTCTCTGAAGATAAACGCCTTGGATCAGTGCCAGTGGACTGGATGGTGATTACATGGGGGAGGCAGAGGATGTCTGGAGTACGAGGCCAGATGTCCTTATAAGATGATGGAAGGACAATCCTGGATTCAGACACACGTTACCGCTGACGCTGAGACGAATGGGAAGACAGAGGCATTCCAGGAGAAGGTGCTCTTATCAGAGGAATTTCACAAGGGCAAGATGTTCAGTGGTGTCTTTCTGCAGGCAGATTGGCAGCAATGTCATGAAAACACACACTCATAGACACACAGCAAGGAAAATACAAGTGAGGCTCCCGTTCAATGGAAGACTCCATGTGTGTGTGACATGAACACTTTCTAAAGAGATTCGATTTCACAGTGTGTGTGTGTGTGTGTGTTGGAAGTGTTTAACAATCAGAGCCCACGAGTGGGAAGCCATGTGTTAAAGAGGTTTCACTGTATTGATGTCCGTACAAAATCCTCAGGCTTATCTCAAATTTGCAGTTGTAAAAATCGTAGTTTGGAAAATCTCTCGTTGGCCATTGAACAGAATGACGTAAAACCACAAGAGAATATATATATTTTTTTTTACAAGTTTGTGGGGAGTTTTCTAGGACAAGGTGCGTTGGATGGTTAGACGGAAATGCTACTGATGAATGGGAATGTTTGCTGCTTGCTTGATTTGGATGGACAGGTAGCATCGGTTGTGACATTCATCAGATGGTGTCGTGAAGCCATGGACTCCTATCTGTCCGAAACAAATGACACTCCGCAGAAACATCCATCACTAAGGGATAAGGGGACAGTTGTCCTCCTCTCTAAGATGGACGTGATGAGTCACGAGGGGATCCATCTGAAAACATTCACCGTTGATCCGTAACGGTGTGAAAACTGTTGTTTCCTTGTTTTTGAAATGTCAGTGGCGTGAATGTGATTTCATTAGTAGAATAGTCAGTAATCCTGCATAAAATCATGAGTCATGACCACCACATAGAATGTAGAAAGAAAACCTCTGTCCACAATGATTAAAACGAAGATAAAATGTCACAAAACTGTACAATGTTATTGGTGTTATACACTGGGTATTGCGGATGTCATTGACCAAATGGTATCGTTTCATGTATGTGTTTCAAATCTTCTATTGTATATAGAAATTCAATGTGAAGTTATGGATTACCAATATACGATAACAAATGTAGCCACTGGCCCTGACTTTGAGGAAGGGAACTTTCAACAGAAGCTCCTATAATGTACACAGATGTGCCTCATTTCCATCTCATTTCAATCTGTGCTGTTCTGATTGGTCACCTGCTGTTTGTGAATGGGACCTCTGACAGGGAAATGTCATTCATGTGTTTTGCTCAGATTAAGGGCTCCATTATCATCACATGGCTTGCTTTTATATCCTCAGGCAAATAACTGTGGAGGTCACGGAGTTAATAACAAAAACCCAGTTTGTTTTATGCATAATATTCAAAGAAATCTTTATATACCTGAAGAAGTGTTTTTGTAATTGGTTTCTCTGAAGTGCAGTATCGGGCTGAACCTGATAAATGCTACACTTGGATTCCATGAAGCAGAGAAAATGTGAATGTGATTAAAATAAAGGATTGTGTGATCTAAAAATAGGTTTCACATGGAGTGTAAACTCGTAAATATATATTGGTTGAAAAATCTGTAAGTAATATTTAGACAAAAGGCCAACTTAACATTAAAAGGGTGCTCCTTAAATTTATTTTACTTGATTATTTTACTTATAACTGCTTGATAGGCGAGTAGTAAAATCCTACAGTAATATATATTTTTTGAGACAACCCCAGTGAAACAAAAGAACAGTTTTTTTCTACAATGGGCTTTCTTGTCCATTGACATGGACAACTCACATGCTTTATCATGCATGTATAGAAAGGTAAGTATTAAAACAGTAAGTCAAGCAGAGTCAATAACCGAGGTTACTGGTGATCCATTACTGTGCTCCATCTTCAAGCCTTTTGGCAGCAAAGTGAATAGGAGAATAAACATGTGTTCAATTACAGTTTACCACTCCATATGTTTGTGTATGCAGCATTGATTCTCTCCTTAAACTCCGCAGAGAAAAATGGTAGTGGAGAAGCTCAATAGCTAAATAAGTCACAGAAGTCATTTCTATAAGTCACTGTTGCTTCACGACCAGCAGGCATCTATTAGAGCACCTCTGCCCCAGGTACTGCATGACAACACTTATTTGCTTCTATGATTTAGAGCAAACAGGATGGACTGCCTCTCAGAGTGCTATGGTGTAACAAAGCCCTGTGGTCACTCCCTGGGACATGGAAGGGGATGAGGCTCATAGTTATAGAGCCTGTTTGGAGAACTATATCTGAGATGTGTATTTGGCAAGGTAGTTAGCTCTGTGGGTTACAGTTCAATCCCTAGTGTTAGTTTGAAAGATCCACATGCAGTTCAGCATTACATTAAAGTTGTGAGCATAACAAATATATTTACACTTCTGTTCAGACTGTTGAGGGGAGGCAGTTGAGGCACTGGCACAAGAAGGTCGTAGGAGATGTCTTTGTTTCCATAGAGATAGCTATACTCCTTCAAGTAACATTTTCAACATTGTTGTGTGAATGCTTTGTTTAGTTCCAATCAATTTACCACAGGCTTGAGAATTGTAATAAATCTGCAGAGTCATTTACATAATGCCATGCTAACTGTGCTGGCAAGACAAACACACAGTGAATGTGGAAGGACTCAAAGGATAACCTTGATGTTCTCCTTCCACAGGATGGTCAGACGATGACGACGATAGAACGCTTTTGATCAAGAAGAATAATCCAGTTGGTGGTTTAGACCATTTTTCTCTTCTTCTTTTTTTCCCGGCCAAGGTTTTTCAATCTCTTCAAACATTTTTCAGATGAACATAACCAGTGTGAGTGATCAAGCTAAATTGCCTAAGAGGCCATTAATAGTTTATAGGCCAAGTTGATGAAAGACAGGCAGAAGGAAAGTGGGTGGGGTGGGGGGGGGGTAATTAAATCAGATCTCCCTGCCTGTCTGTGGGGCAGCGTGACTCTACTGGCATGGTGGGACATAAAGATTAGCATTATCATTTTCATTACCTTGCTGATTGTTTGTGGGCCTCCCTCGTCTTTGAAACCTTTGACAATTTCCATTATCGTGAAGTTCCAACACAGGGGGTCAAACCAATCTCATTTTCTAGCTGTATATTTCTACATCTGCTTGGTTGGACTTGGTGAATTAAATGTGACTGGGACTGAAGTACACTCTTTTGAAGTCTGTTGGGTAAATTGCACGTCATGTATTACTTTTGAGGTGTAAATCTGCTTCGACTTGACAGATTGTTCCTTCTTTTTAAGTGCCTAGATGTGTGCTTTTGAAAACCTGTGGCTTACTACTGTTTGGCCCACGTACTGATAATTGCATTGACCTCGTTGCCATAGCAATCTGTTGTTCATTATTGGATGGCCGTTTTGCGTTGCACTCTCATGGCTTTAGAGTTCTTCGTCATTTGAATGTGAAGCGTAGTTTGCCAGGCTAGGTTTAGAGCCAGCATGGTGGTTGAACATGCTAAAGCAAAGCTCACTGCAGACTGCTCTGGTTTCTAAATATGCACTAATGAGGCACTTACTGATTGGACTGTGGCACGCTTACCCATTAAACGGGATCACCATGGAGACAGTGTCTGCTGAGATAGTGGTATATGATATTGAGGCACCATATGCATTACACGGCCATTCATGTAGAAATAATGGTAAGTATGTACATATTTAGACACAAATTGCACAAATTGCACTGAGTAGCATATTAGCAGCTGCTTTTTTTTTAAAGAACATACGGCAATCCTTATGAAACTCTTAATATATAGCCAGATATTGTCTAGTCAGTGCATCCACAGACTTCATCTTTTCAGCAGTCCTAGACTTCATATTGCACGGTGTATTAACGTTAAGGATAGGACTACAAAGAGAGAATTGAAGTAGGAAGGTTGGAAACGAAGATGTGACATAAGGTAAATGCTAGTGTTAGTGGTTAATACCAATATATGGCTGGGTGCCCTGTACAGTGGGCCAGGATCTGCCATCTCAGTGTGGCTTCTCTGGTGCGCAGAGACTTTCCATATCCCTCAGCAGCTGAGAGGAGGATTAGAGAAGCCCCGCCTGCTCTGGACTGCTGCTTCTCCTTATAAACCTCGGCTATAGAGAAGTTGCAATAAAAGGGCAATCAAAATGTCAAAGTGGGTTACGCAATAAAATATAAATCAATGTATTTCTTTTCCATTTCTCTTTCTTTGTGCTACATTTTTGTCTGGTCCGTTGAAGGTAGTGCATTTAGCAGACTTCTGGATTTCACAGTGAGCTCCCCACACAGTTTTCACTATTAAAAACACATCCACACAAATCGTGAGTGCTGCAGCGACAACGTAGATCTAATTTTACAATGACTCCCAATGAACACGGCTGGTCCGAATGCTCCATCACTTCCAAACATTATGACAACCAGACCCGTTAATGGAAAACTGCATGTGTGCGTATGATGTGGAAGGCCAGACTTGGATGCATGTGTGTTTCTGAGACAGAGGGAGGGAAAGGGTCTGCGCTTCAACATCTGCAGTTTCCCTCCCACACCAAGGGAATTCCTCCAGAAATGTCTACTATTTCTCTGAGGGAGGGTCTTGTGTGTGAGGCTGGAGGTGGGGGACTGACAGACGGGCCATCCCGGTTGAATCATTCCAACAACTCCAATATTATGTTGCTTCCTCGGATACATCGCTGAAAGGAAATGAGTTTTAGGAGCGAGGACGCGAGGACTGGTTTTCATTTTGACTTGTTATGAGTCATGAGAAAGATATCGGGTCCAGAAATGAGCTGTAAACAGGAGAGGAGTTCACTTGTCTCACATGACAAATGTGTACATGCAAAGCAGTGTATTGTGAAATTTGTCTGTAATGATACTTTACGAACTGCATGCGTACATGCAATAAGGCATGTCTCCATCACCATGCCATCTTCTAAGATTGTAGACATAGAACTAGACATGTAATGCATGTGTTTCTACTGAAGAAATGCTTTTTAGGTTAGTCACTTTGGCACTTGTTTGGTTTCCCTACAACGTATGCTTCATAATCTGACTACCCACAATGTTTGTGGCTATCTTGTTATTATGATCGGTGACTGATGCTGTTTTGTAAGCTCTCTCTTGGAAGTTGTTTGGATAAAAGCGTCTGCTTAATGAATAAACGTAAATTTAGGTGGTATACATTTATCCGTAATTCACTTTTTGGGGGCTTGTGCAGTTGAAAGAATGCTCTTTTTCTATCTGTCATTTAAAACAAGCAAGTACTTGCAGGGGATGTTTTATGACTGATATTCTTCTTAGTGGAATACTTCTTAGAATTCTTCCTCATTCAGGGAAGTGAAGACCTCACTAAAAGAAGAAGGAGAAGTCAACAAGATTACCAGGAAAGACATAATGGTCCAACCTGTCATTACCGGTTTGGCTCTCCAAATTACCCTGAGGGTTTCTACACAATTGTAAAAAATCTGCTCTCAAACATCTCTATTTTCACGTGGGATTCGACTGATTTGAGCGATTCAACCAATTAGATGTCTGTCAGAAATGTGTAATTCCTAATTCAAATTAAAGAAGCAACTTAGCTGGTGAGCTGAGCTAACCAGTACCAGGTCTTCAGTCTGTTTATCTGTGCTGATGAAGTGTGACACTATCTGGTTCAACCGAAGTCACGTTCCTTCTCTGACCTCGCCTGTCACAGTTTGACCTTTGACCTTGGTGTCAAAGCCAGGCAACATCTGTTTAAAGGCACTACGTTGCCACGGTGATGCAATGAGAGAGGGGACGTGCAATAATTCACACCTCCACAGATCAAGGCTGCTACCAAGCAGCTTTTGAAAGGCTGTGGTCTCCTCTCTCTTGCTATTTCAGGATAAAACGTGTGCATTTTAATAAAGTTTGACAGGATACTGGAGAGATGATCTGACTTGAAAACACAACTGCAACAGCAGGAACTGACTTCGTAGAGAATTACTGGAAGGGGTCAGTCAGAGAACCAATCTGCATGCAAACGACAATACTAGTCACTGGGAGATCATCATTCAGTGATACTGCCATCAGTGTCGGATGGGATTTATCCATAGCCTGTAAGCATGAATACATACTAGCAGCTATGGTAGCTATCAGAACAGTGTGTGGCTTTATAGTAGTAATCCTGCTCTCAAACAAAATAGTACTGCGAAGTTGGCTATGTTTATTTGACTGAAAACACATTGCCTTCTGTTGCAGTTGTCCCCTAAGTATTTTTAAGTCAGATCCTCTCCCCAGGCCTGTTGGCTTTCAGCGTAGTCAGCATAGCTTGACAGGAACACAGATAAATGAAGCTTCATCTTTGGCCCATTTCTTTGAGCCTTTTTTCTCGTCTGATCGTTCTCTGCCAGCTGCTGCAGCCAGTGGTTTTACAAGTCCCAAGTCTCCATCTACATCTGAAGCTGTAACCAAACACATTGAGGAGCAGTCTTAACACAACCATATGTTTTTTTCCACCACTCAAACACAGCACCCTCACTTTACAAAGGGACGAGCAAATTGGACTCGCGCTTCAAAATGCCTTTCCACCAGCATTATGCAACGCAGCGCATGGCTTTCAGGAAAAAGGTTACTTTGTCCTCGCAGTATGGCTGCCTGTCTTCCGATAAATGGGAGAGAGTGTTGGGGCAGGAGCCCTCAGTTTCATGTGTGCAGAGCGTGAAGGCTGAGAGGGGGGGATGAAGGGATAAGCCCTGGGTGTTTGGAAGGTGGAACTTTGCGCTTTCTTCACCTCAGCCTCTGTTCTAACTTGTCGAGTTATTATGTAACAGCACACTCCTGACCCTGCATCACCCTCTTTTCTCAGAGGAGCCAGGGCAGCAGTTCCATGAAGCGGACGCTGCTGGTCCTCACCTGAACCTCCGAGGACACGGATTGCGCAGTGAAGTACACTGTATACATTACAGTGCTTCGTATAGGGGCTATCAAATGACAACATCACAAGTATAGAAAGCCTTTGATGTTAGACTGCGGGTGGTTGCCGGCTGCAGGTAGCTGCAGAACTCTTTGGCTGTTAAGCAGTGGGAATGTCATGCCAAATGCATACTCAATGGGGTGCAGATCCAAAGAGCACAGGGTGATTTTTCAGAAGCTGCCATACCGTATACTGGGTATTGACAACTTGTTCAGCGTTTGAATTTTGAAAAAAAGTAAATCAATGAATGGACCACGATATGAGAAAGCACTGATACGGAATGATTTTATTACCTAGGAAACATCAAGCCACATTATCTGGAGCACACAGGTGAATGATACAACCATCCATGCCAGGACTGGATGATACTTGACCTGACCTGCTTTGTGATTGGTAACTGATCTTCAAGTGGGTTACCTGTCCTCGAATGATGAAGGACTGGCCTGCAGGTACTTGTCTGTGTCCCTGGGATTGGGTCGGTCGTGTGTGGCTTGTGATTGGAGGCTCTTCTTTGTCTAGCTTATTTGCGGTGCTATTTGACACCGTTATCAAACTACATTGCTGCTGTGAATTTGGAACTGAGGGCTAATCTTTTTGTCTTTCTTTTTTATATATATAAAAAGGTCCCCTTTGTTAGGCTGTTGATATATTCATTGCAGGGATGATTATGTTAACTTAACATTACGTTATGATAACGTTAACATAACATAAGCTATGATTACGTTAACATAACATTACGTTACGATTACGTTAATAACATTACTTAAGTAAGGTGTGATAATCCAACTATTTTAATACAGGGTTGTTGTTGTTGTGCTATTGGTTTGGCACATATCACATGTTGCAAAGGAAGTGTGTTCTCCCTGAACCTCCCACATCTTCAAGTGCTACTGGTCCTAAGAGATGTATTACATTGACTATACGATGTGAGCATTAAACACCATGAACATGTTTCTCCATAGCTCACATTTACGGTCTTTTTCCTTATGTCACCTTTTTCCCCTTGGATATAGGATCTTTTTAAACGACAGACCTGGAAACGTGTTATGTTGTTAACGTTTCCTTTGAACTATTTTTTTACCACATGGGATGGTTTTTCCGCTGAAAACACTGAAAGCAGCCAGCTTTTAAACAGCTCCTTTTCTGCGAGTACTTTGTCTCATGCTAAGTAGATCAAAAAAGACTATTTCCTCCAACCTGCCACTGCATTAAATTACAAATATGGGCTCCTAAGTTGTAGTAAGTCTCACTCTGTTTTTCTCTATCTGTCTCTCTCTCCATCTCTCTCTCCATCTCTGTCTCTCTCTTGCACACGTGCATGGAGTCCTCTTGCTCACTCTTTCAGTCTAACAAAAGATGTATGGCTAAAGACTGTACTTAGCATCTAAATTGCCTCTCCTCCATGCCCAGGTGACAATGATTGATCTGCTGACTGGCTCCAAGCAGCACCTCATTGAGACACATGCCACTTTGCCTCTATTTGCAGTTTTTTTTTTTGCTGTTCTATTTGCTTTTTTTTTGGATGAACATTTGTATGGCTTTTGTCTTTGGTCTGTATGTTGCATTATTTACTTGTTACTCGTTACCAACCACAACCTCATTCTTTAGATAATGTACATGATGTGCACATCTGTTTTGAAGAACTTATTTAATCACAACTGCTGCTGCCACCACACAGTAAGTAACTATAGTTACTGTAGCTCATCGCCTGGGCAACAAATATCTGACTAGACTCAATGAGAACTCGATTAGCTGAACCGATCCCATGATTAAGATTTTCCTTTGAAACATAGCAGTTATAACAGCAAGCATGACTGCATGATTGACATATGTTGTACAATGGCATTGTGTGTGGAAGTATTAATGAGGTCATACATATTTTTTCTCGTCTGGTATGGCTACCTTTCTGGCATCCTGCCCACTGGGAGACCATGAGCTGCCGATCTGGATCTGTGCCAGTGTCTCATTGGCAACAGAACATTGTTTGGAGTTCACACACATAGTCACATGGGACCAAACAGTGTCAATTCTCAGCACTTAGGCAAATCTTGGCCCGGCATGCATACAGCGCTTGCAGCAATGGCTGTATCTCTGGCTAATCAGAGATCTTACCAGAGAGGAAATGGCTCGCACCCATGTTGGGTGAATGTCCTGATTGTTACTGACTTACAGCATTGCTGGGAAATTAAGAAGGGGGGGGGGGTCTATGGCATTGTATAAGCCATGCCCCCAGGCCCCCCCCCAACTCTTTCTCTTGGTTGCTGGCATAGGAGTGGGCAGCTAACTGGACCCCAGACAGAGAAGGAGTGAAAGACTGAACTATTTAGGGTGGTGGGGGTATTTTCTGCAAGCACAGCTTAAAATGGTACGGACACAGGACCGCACAATAGAGCCATAGTCTGAGAATTTCGATGACATTAAAGCAGAATGTGCCAGAAAGCTGTGAGTCATCGATCACAAAGGGTCACAGATACGTGGTTGTTTTGAACGCTTCATCCTGCGAGTTCATCATCATTGCCTCTTGACTTGAAACATGCTTTTCTTTGAATTTCACCACTGAAAACAATTAGAGAGCAGTGCATCTGGCTCAAGCTAAGGCCTTGATTTGGTGTTGAACACAGCGATGCGGGAGGTGCTATTTCCACACTAGGAAAGAACAGAAATGGCGTGGGCAATGAACAAATAGCTGTAATAACACAGTCTAGATACAGCGGAGGGGGGGGGGGGGGGGGTTACATGGGGGTGGAGCGCTCCTGGGGGTGAAGGCTCTGAAAGCCTCTGTTTCACTCCCCAAGAATGTGGCCTCTGAACTGGATGACACGTACAGACACAAAACAATCTCTGTCTGGGACAGAAGCCATATTCAAATGGTGTGTGTGTGCGCGTGTGCATTTGTGTGTGCGTGTGTGTGTATGCGTGTAAGTAAGCAGGGCTTTTATTCATTTACCATGAATGGACAGCAGCTAAAATGGCCAAAATATAAAATATTGATAGAACATGTCTTTTCTCTTCCCACCATATGTCCGATCTTAGAATAGTTTCCTATCATTTCAGAGACGCGCTGGTCTAACAGGCCTGTCACCCGCACGCTTTGTGCCAAGTCATTCACATTCATTTTCCCTCCCCTCCTCTTTGAACAGCTCCATTGATGCGTTGTGTCAGAAAGCAGGCCGGATGCGAGGGCCTCCCTGACAGCAGAGCAGGCTCACCCCATGTTCCCTCTTCCTGCAGCTCGGATTGGGGCTGGAGCCACAATGCACAGGATGTGACTTGGGGGGGGGGGACGGGGGGGGGGGACGGTTACTCACCAAGCAGCACCAGTATAAGGGGGATTGGTGGTCGTCGGTTTTTCCTAGTTTCATGTCACAAATGGTTTATATCGCATTTACATCACTCATACCTCTCAATAACACCCAAGAATATTTAGTATAGGGAGTAGAGACATGATCTTTCTTGCTTTGAATCATATATATATATTGAATCAATCATATCATATGCTATGAAGCATAATTAATTTCCTCTTTAAAGTCATTTTTTGGTCTAATTGACTTAGGCAACTATGCTATGAGGCTAATGATATGGAGGGAGCACCAATATGGAGGGTGCACCAATATGGAGGGTGCACCAATATGGAGGGTGCACCAATATGGAGGTGCACCAATAGCATAACAAGCCTGAGCACACCATTCTTGAGACTGTTACTCCTCAATAAGACAATTGAATAAAGCCTGTCACCTCACAGTGCTTACTGAGCACCGCAGCACAAAGGGGAACTTCTAGACAAACCCTAGATGCAAAATACAATTAGTCACAACCCTTTTACATGTTCCTATCAAGTCCACATGTTTAATCAATTTGGAGAATATCTATTAAAGCATCTTGTTCATTTTAGGCTGTTACATTATACCTCGGGTTGAACCATTCGTATTGATCCGCACAGTTAATGATGGGAAAATGATATCAGCAAGAACAATGTTCTCTGTAAGATGACCTCAAAAACATGCAGGCTTCCTTCATCTTGACCAGTCTGCTATTGATTTCCACTGAAGATAATGAGTTTTATGTCCTTAATCTATAGATGATGTTTGATGTGGCTAGCTCTGTTTGCGCATCATGGCCTTGTTTCATTGCCATTGTCAAGGGACTGTTATTGTATGTGGCCCTGGTACAATATATAGCCAATGGTGATAAGAGATACTGTTCTCTCTGCAC
This sequence comes from Neosalanx taihuensis, assembly GCA_030340665.1. Classification (NCBI taxonomy): domain Eukaryota; kingdom Metazoa; phylum Chordata; class Actinopteri; order Osmeriformes; family Salangidae; genus Neosalanx; species Neosalanx taihuensis. The sequence goes on along the minus strand of CM059300.1, from coordinate 12,289,672 downwards.
ATCTACACTTACCTGCTTGTCTCTTTGTATCGATGGTCATAGATGTCCTTTAACTAAATGTTTTCAGGTGTCACAAAAAAGGATAGTTAAACAGTATGCTAAATGATTAGCCAAAGTAAACATCCACAGGGGGCTTTATTTAAGAAAAAAACTCAACTAGCAAGTCTGCAGAATAATGATGTACAGAATAATGGATAACATGGATGGATATGTGCCTATAAGGTTCACGTTGAGCCGAGGTAGAAGAAACCCACTCAGAAGCGCTGGCATATACAAGGTCGTTGCTTTTTGATCTCCTGGAAAGGGCACTAGAATGCTGAAGATGGCCTGTGGTGCTGCCTGTGTAGAATTAGCTCCAGCAACATATGGGATAATGATCCTGGACTGGAACCATGCCCATGTGCACAGAGACAAGCAGCGCAAAGGGTTAATAGAGGAATGGATTTCCCTCTCCCTCTCCTTCCAATTTATCTCATTCTTATTGGCATTACCCTTCTGCCTTCATGTTCTAGTGGGGGGAGGGAGGGTGAAACATGACTCCATAATGAGATTCCACAGACCTGGAGCATGTCAAATTTCTGATGATCATGTTACATTTTGTCAATATCCCTGAGATGGTATTAAATCAGCTCGGGAAGAAGAAGTAGATCAAGTAACATGGTTGAGATACTTTTGTTTCTGACCTGGATCTGTCTTGGTTAACTGACTGTTCTAAAGGTTTTTATTCCATGTCTTTGTGATCTCAATTGCAATCAAACCTTAAAATGGCCTCGTCAAAGAACATGAAATTGTTTGATCGCACAGTACGAATGTCCTTCCGATGAGTGTTCATCGTGGATTTGATATTAATTAAAAACAGAAAATCCATTCATGAAAGTAATCACAGAAGACATATTATTATATTGTCTTATGTCTAGCCACTGCGTTAACCAACGTTGACCGACTTCTTGATTCTTATAATTACTTTTTTATCCTTTACTAATGCAGGTGACCTCTGAATGATTAAAACAAATCTAACGAGAACTGTCTCTATGGGCGCACAACACACAACAGACAATTAAACCTGAATAGAACCTGAACTATGCAGATAATGTCTTCTGACTTGAACAGGCTATGTTCATTTCCAGGTGCCATGTATTGTTTGGTTTAGTGTGCCACTGATATGGAGCTCCAGAGGTAGCATCGTTCACTACATACTCCACTATGACATAATCACTAAGTGCTCCAGACGGCTGCTCTCACACCCCAGCCTAGCGCCCCACTCCTGTCATAATAATTTCCACTTGTCGAAGAGTGGATTTAAGGCCATTGGAAATTAACTGTGGAGGGTGACATCATCCAGTGTTTCTACTGCTCTGCTTGAAGAGGGGGGGGGGGGGGGGGGGGGGGGGGGGGGGGCTGGATACACTCTTCTTGATTCCGTGCTTTCCACGTGTGTAAATTCAGGACCTCTTTTATTATGACATCATGACGGATGAGCTAATCATATCAAAGTTTCATGGGATGAGTCACATGTTTTATCTGAGTGCTCTTGTACATAGAGTGGTACAGTTGCCATGGTGCATTTTAGTTGGTTGACTTTTTCTAAGGACTGTCAGCGTACTGTAGGTTAAATTGTCATCGCTTTAATGTAATCTTCTTCAACAGTTTATCAAAGTTGTACGTCACAAAGTATAGAACAAAGAGGGTAAGTTTTAAACATGGTATGCATGTTAACATGAATTTATCAAGTAACATAGTGCTTTTATGCAACTTCTCTCAGGCATAAGACAGTGAACACCTCCTTAAACAGATGGTGTGATGTGTGTATTACCGACAGCATTCAATTCACCTCTATGAATCAGCATCCTGGTATCAATGAGATGACCCTGTCATCCCTTCATCCAGGAAGGGGTGTATGGGAAAGACCCACAAGGCCGTGCACACACTGCTGATGTCATAGACTGTGTTTCCAGTAAGGGTGTTTGAGTTTCACAATGAGGATTAAGTGACATAGTCACTCTGAGATAGGCACAAATACCCACTAGTTTCAATACGTGGTTGAAGTTTGCCTCATCGACACAATCATAACGACATCATCGAGTGACTCAGAAATGAGTCCTCAAAAGGTACAGTCTACCGTGGATCTCCAAATCCAGACTAGACACACCCAGAGCTACAGACGTTAAAAGCTGTTGGGGACTTAAAAGCGATCTCTCAAAAACCCATGAGAAAATCCAATGTAGCTTTAGCTTGAGGTCAGAGGGTGAGGCTATTTCGTAAAGCCATAAGCATAGCTCAAATCCTACCAGATTGATAGCTCCCCTCTTGGTACACCTCAGTGACGTGACTCCCTGAGGGCCTACACTCCTTTGTGTGGCCCAAGACATCTGTAATTGGGTGTAAAATACAGCTGCTTGTGGGCGGTGCTGGACCATAACACTGAGACCGAAGCACAGGATAGCCTTGAGCCGCCACCTCCACCAAGACAATTAGTCCCAAATGAAAAATTGATTTTCACTCATATGGAATGGATGTTAAAACAAAGCACGTAATAAATACCATCTGGAGACAGGCTGGAGTGTTAGCTATACTAGCCGTCCCCCTTGTTAGCCTCCACAGCATTTTCTATTGATCTTTATGTGAAAAAGCTAGCCCCTAAATGGGCTACCAAGATATATAATTCAATAAACATATCAGCTGAACCGTTGTATGTGTTTATGTGGGTACATTGGTGTCATAGATAATACGTTGCTGCTGGTTCACTTACATTGCATTCTGGGATGTATCCTTGGGATAGCTCCGAACACTCAGAATGATTCATTTAGTCAAGGACACCCTGTACTGGAGTCATATGGTGCAAGCCATGTGGGTGTAAATACATAAACAAAGAAAGGGTTTGGTTGTGGTTATTATTCAAACATGACTGCTCATTCACGGCCAATGACTCGTTACAAATGTTTATCTCAAAGGAATTGTTATGGCAGTAATCTATGCATCCACACACTGTATACATATCCTCCTGTGATATTTCATAATATAAATATCCGTTTTCTTTAGTAAATCCTTCGACAATGATTTCAACTTTTACCAGAATATAATGTCTGTACATAAATAAATAAAAATGCATGTTGTACAAGCAGTGGCATTTTGGGGACGTTAAAATCAGTTTCGAACTTCAGTGGATGACATTTTTACATGCTCAGCTGCAGAATCATGTTAGTACTCTGTAAATGTCTTCTTTGTTCCAGTAGTTTCTGTCTTGAAATGGCTGCTATAAAGACTCCATCTTGCACTGAATTTGATTGGTATTTCTTCCCTTGAAGAGATACAGAGAGCGTGACACGGCTAATCTCAAGGCTTTATAGTCTCTTTGCACACTTCAGTAAATATGAATCTTGATCCATCCTCTGACAGAGCGATAGAGAGAGAAAGAGAAAGAAAAAGAGAGATGATTCCATTAACATTGTCACAAAGCATGTGTGTGTGTGAGAGAGAGAGAGAGAGAGAGAGAGACAGAGAGACAGAGAGAGAAAAAAGAAAGAGAAAGAGAGAGAGAGATAATTCCATTAACATTGTCACCATGTGTGTGAGTGAGACCATTTCAAAGAACCCAATGAAAGAAATGGGATAAATTCCAGGTAACGTTCCAAGGAAAGATAACATCTATATAATTGTCCACTTAGCATACATCTACAGTATGTGTCTATGCAGTAAATGGGCGTAGATGTGGATTTATTGTCAATAAGAGGAAATCGCTATTTGTTCCACGTTTTTTAGACAATTCCCAAAATGTTATTTTCACCTCTAACTTCACTTGACACCTTGTGGGACGGAAGTGAAAGGTCCACTCTGAATCTACTTCAGATAGTTTATCAGACATTGTGTAGCAGATTATGATCGCTCCTTCAGGGTGTGTTCAGCAACACACAACAAGACAAGTTGCGATATTCCCAAAGGGGCACTGTGAAATGGCATCTAAGATTACATGGCAGTGACAGACAGTTTCAACCACAGGGCATAGAGGCCTGTCTGATATCATCTACACACTGGAGACACACACAAGTCAGGTCAGCTCCTTTTCATGACACTCGATGTGCATAATTTTAAAGCGTGCTATTCATTCAGTCAAACTAAGTTAAACTAAATCAGTGGGATAGTTTACAGTTACATTTCCAAGTTGACAGTTATTCGACATGATTAAGGGGTTCTGGGTTTTACTGTAGCACTGGAGAAGTTTGGAAGTCATTCATTCTTAGTTGTCTGGGTAATTTTCTCGACAGTAGCTGACATCCAAGGATGTTTTATTGCTTCTTTTGTGGTTGTTGCATTCATCCATACAATGAACAAATTATCTGCATCTCAATCTTTTGGAAATCTGGTACTTGAGTAGTGGTACTGGAGTATCAACAAATTCCCAGAAATCTTTTTGCCTGGGAACCACATACATTACCATGGAAGGAAGGACATTATAAGTAAGTGATGCCAAACACTTCATAGCACAGGAAAAAAACGTAAACAGAGAATAACCAACTGACAGTAAGAATGAGAGTATGTGAGTCTAAGTTTAAAGGTTAGACCTGACACCTCTCCAAACACGATACCCTGACCAGAACTGTGTTATGAGAGATGTAAACCGACTACTTTCTGCTACAAGTTAACAGCTTCCAGAGAATAATGACAACAAAATAAT